>CM035836.1:171807703-172407703 GCA_020510985.1 Pholidichthys leucotaenia
ACCAATGCCCATTTTATTCAATTTGATAAGAAATCCATCCCTCCACAGTGAGTCATAAGCCTTTTCACTATCCAGATAAACTATAACCATTACTTTTTTTCATTTTGAGAGCCTAAAACCATTCTGATAATTGTTTATTAATCATCTTTGCTCTAGTACATATGAGAATCTGTACACTAACACCTTATCCATCCATTTCCCTAAGTGTGACATTAATGCTATTGGCCTGTAGTTGCCTGGATGAGCTGGATCTTTCCCTGGCTTATTAAAGGGTAAAATTACAGCCTTCCCCCCCCCCCCCCCACTTGGGATAACCCCCTCCTTCCATATTCTGTTAAACAATTTCAGCACCAGTTCCACTGATTGCATAGACAACTGCCGGAACACAGCATAGCTTAACTGATCATATCCTGGAGCTGTGTATCCACTGTCTTGCAAAGCTCTCTTAAGCTCCGACATTGTGAGCTCAAGGTCTAATGCAGTCATATCTTCTTTCACTTCCTTTTTTAAGTTTTCATTTTCTCTGAGTTTATGCTCCCTTTGCTTTCTATGACTCTCACCAAGATGATCTCCTCTATGCACTGCAGCAAATGCTCTACCTAGGACTTCTGCCTTTTCTTTATCTGATACAGCCATCTTGTCCCCATCCACTAGAGCTGGGACTTTAACTGACACCCTCTTACCACTCATTTTTTTAAACATACCCCAGACATCACCTAGTTCTGTTTTCCTACCAAGGGTGGAACAAAATTCTCTCCATGTTGACCTTTTCCTGTTTTTAATAAGATACTTCCCTTTTCTTTATTTATTCAAGCTCTTCATTAAACAAGTGGATTGCCCTTCCTGGCTTTTGTGATGTCACAAACAAATACAGTAAGTCCCACCTTCAGTTGCCCTTCAATCACAGTCCTTTTGGCAGTTAAACTCTGTTGTGGGCTATGCTTCATTGATTTTGACTGGCTTACAGTGCCGCATTAAAAAAAATAGTAAGCAGGGTGGAAGAAGTTTTAAAGAGAGCTTTACAGCATTTCAGAGGAGCAGTAAAATAACACAGAGATGATTTTTGGTTTTTAAAACTACATATGTCCTTGAGGATGTACATGAAAAGAAAATGTACAATATGGGACCTTTAAAGTTTACCAGAGAAAGGGCGATTAGAACCAAAGACTTATTATTGAGTCTATGTATACAAGTAGAATTGATGAAAAGTCAGAACAACACCTTGACCTTCACCTTGTTAAATTCAATTCACTGTAACTGAAGCTACATACTTCTTTATTATGTAAATGCTACAATTTTTTATCTACAAGACATGAAATAACTCCTATCCCAGGTTAGAGTGCACACATACAGATTTTATTTTATAGATAAATTTTAATTGATAAATTTTAACAGATTAAAAGTTTAATTTTAAAGGTCCCATTCACTGCACTTGTCCCACATGTTGACAGCTCCCACAGGTCTTAATGAAATCTTTGTGACATATTTTGGTCAAATGGCCTTTAAATGTTCAATTATTGCAGCCAAAAATGCCTTAATGAACGGGCTAGGCTGGGCTGAAGCCCAGATGCCTACTATGATCGGGGGACCTATCATGAGCCAATAAAAGAGATCACATTGTTGTTAATTGGTCAGATTCTATGTCCATCACTTGATATTCATGTGTGGCTGCTGATTGGTCTAATTTACAAGTCCCTCACGTGGGTACCATGTAACAATAGCTTATCAGAGAAATTGTTTTGACATGTGACTATGCAAGTGCCAGTGAGAGGTAAGAAGTAATTAGCTTGGTCAAAATGTCCGGAAAAAATGTGAAAGTGGCACTCATAAAATTACTGAGAGGAAAAGAACTTATGGAAAAAGAATTGCTCAAAAAATCCCAAAGTGTTAAGAATTTTTCTAAGCTGGAGCATCGAGTGGAGGTGGAGCTGCTAATTACTGCACAGAGGAAACAGGTGGGCCGTTACCCGGAGGAGAATAGCGAAGGGAGAAGAAAGGCCATGATAGCTTACATCAGACAGCTGTATATGGGACAGTGGACTCCTAACTTGCTAAAAAGTAGACAGGCTCAAGCATGTATCCATAGAGTATGATGATATTCGTGAACTGGACTTAAAAGACATAATGAAGGAGTTTTCTTTAAAAAAAAGGCTAGAAGAAAATATGTCTAAAAAGGTAAGACATGCTATTTGCAGTGCTTCCAGCCACCTGTGCAGGTTTTTGATTGCTGCTGCTGTGCATTGTTTGAATCAGGAATACTTCACTGATGTAATTTTATGCCAAAGGCAGTATCTGTCATACTGTAAAAAGGGAAATCTCAGTAAGATAACATATCCTAAATCAAGGCTTTATGCTTGTTTTTCTCTCACAAGATAATTTTGACAAGACAAGCATTTATTTTTATTGTGCAGTTTTCTGTAAGATTTTACTTGTTTTAAGCAATTTAATCTGATTTTGTTGGCAGATTTTTTTTCTATTTTTGAATAGAATTATCTATTGCCAGAATTTTTTTGTTTATTTTAAGTAAAATTATCTGCCAACAGAGCAAGAAAAGTTGATTTATCAAATTGCGTAAAACAAGTTAAAACTATTGGAAAGCATGTAAAATTTTCTCACACATAAACTGCACAGCAAGGATAAATATCTTGTCAGACAAAAAACAAGCATAAACAGCCTTGATTTATTTCATTTTACTTACAGTATATTTGACTTTTTGCACTGTAGTTGTGTTTTCTAGCTCAAAGTTGCATTATTTCTCAAAGAGAAACAAAAATGAGGCCTTAGTGGCTCAGGAGGTAGAGCAGGTCACCCAATAACTGGAGGGTTGGTGGTTCAAATTCCACTCCCCCCACCTTGCTGTTGTGTCCTTGGGCAAAACACTTTACCCACCTTGCCTCCAGTGTGTTCATGGTTCATGACATTGGTGTATGAATGTAAATAAATGTTCGGTGGTGGTCGGCGAGGCTGTTGGCATGGATTGGCAGCCATGTTTCCATCAGTCTGCCCTAGGGCAGCTGTGGCTACAGAGGTAGCTTACCACTATGATTGTCTGTGGAGTGAATGAATAATGGACTCATTTTAAAGTGTCTGGGTTTCATGAAAAGTGCTATATAAATGCAACCATTATTAAAAACATAGCTACAGTATTACACATTTTTAAACTGAGATTCTGTTGGGGGGGGGGGGGGCTACAAAACCTCTCAGCCTCAGGGCCTAATGGCAAGTTAAGGTAGCCCTGATTGCAGCATCACTATGAATCACCTTTAGCAGCATTTCATTGCATCTCTCTATAAATTCTTAAGAGATACGTTTTACTCCACCTTCCATCTTACATTATTATTGCTAATCTTAGATGGCTAGCTCCTTGCTCTGTAGTGAGCCTGAGCCATCTAACATAAATATGTCTCAAATAATGAATAAAATTGTTAACAGGAGTGTGTGGTTTCAGTGGTCGATTGGATATGACTGTTCCCTTGAGTACAATATGCACAGTAACATTAGGTGCTTGAGTGGCTAAACTGCTAGCTTCAGCTAGCCACCTTGAGTGATTCAGACCTCCTAGCCAAGCTAATGCTAACAGATCAATGTAATATCATGCCAAAAATATAACAAAATAAGCCAAAATGACGCGAGATACATTATTAACTGTGGATTAGCAAACCAGGTGGAAACAGGGATGTTTATTAGAATGACTGAAATCAGAAATTAGCAATATAAACTAGGCTTGGTGAGCTAACTTGCTAGCACTGTTAGCTTGGACGCCCCATTATCTGTGTTTGCAGACTGACAGCTATGCTGGCAAATAATAGAGCAGCGACACTTATCAAGGCTGGGCTTACCATTTCTTTACGTAGAGCAGGGGTCACCAACTAAAAGTGCAAGAGGTCTGATAAGTCAGTCCTCCTCGACAGCTGAGCCCTTATTTAGGTCTGGGGATCTTTAGGCACCTCATGATACAATTATGATTCAGCGTCTCCGATTTGATTCTAAAACGATTCTCAGTGCATTTTTTTTTTTTCAGGATTTTTTCCTCTCACTGTGTGACAGCTTGGTACTTTTAAAGCTAAGAATTTGCAATGACCCATGAATTTACTTCAAACATTTTTAATAAAAGAAATGAAAGAGAAATGTGACAAGTCACATGGACAAAATTGTCTGAAAGTGTGCTTTTAAGAACTGTCATCCTTTCATGGACATTCTTTAAGAAGACCACAGCTGTCTCCAGCAGGCCAACATCATTTGCTTACACATTATTTTATTAAGCAGATGTTTTAGCTGCTTTTAGTTCTGTATTATTTTTTAAACAAAAAAATCAAATAAATTCTTTGCTCAGTTTCAAGTGCAATAATTTATTCATAATAATACTGGGGGACACTAAATCTGTTTTTGACTCCAAATAAATAGCTCTAAAATTCTAAAATCTTCAACTTAAATCCTAAAAATGGAAAGTTTTACAGGAGAACACAAACTAAACTACATACATTTAAAAAGATTAATATTTAAAAAACAAAATCTCAAAGTCTGCCTGTATACTATATTTTCAGTACTCAAAGTTTCAAACTGTAAGCCTAAAAAGGGACAGAAAATATAATTAATTCCACAGTACAGAATTCCTTTGGAGGTTTTTTATGTCAACAATGTTTTTATCTTTTTAACCTCATCTGGGTCTGTCTGTGTAACACTCTGTCACAGGGAGAGAGGAGGTGAATGTGTGTAGAGCTTTTCATGTTCAGTAACACATAGAGCAAATTATTGTTTTTACATGATATCAGAGGGTCGCAGAAATTACCTCCATAACCAACGTCATGCTAGCCCAACGGGGATGCTGTCCCAGGAAGGTGTGGAGGAGTGGCGGAGACCTTCCATCAACAGTCTACCGGGTGGACCTGTACCATCATTGGCAGCCAGAGTGGCGGTGGACACAATTTCACAGCAGCGTTTCATTCCGCGGGTAACACCAGGAAGAAAGCGTGGCTGTCCGCCCACAGCAAACATTGACCGTATTTGCATGTACACGAATAAACTGATTATGATTGGATTTCTGAAGTTATCCAATTATTCAAGTGGCTATGTAAACAGAATAATCCGATAAAGGCCATGTAACTGGGGTCATTAACTCAAGTAGTTTACCCTTCAATAATCAGTTTATTCAGTGCATGTAAACACGACAGAACTGATTATTACATTTATCAGTTTATTCTCAGTAATCCGTTTATCGTGACCATGTAACCAGGGTCAATGATTTTACCTCCCGCTGTATCCCACGGAGAATGTCCAAGGTCCCACGCCATAAAATGTCCAGGCGGCCGCCGCCAATACAGCACTTGAGTTCCGCTTTTTGGTTCAATTAAAACAAAACAGTATAATTTTCCGCAAATTATATTAAAAAGCTTCGGAGTCTGGACGGAGGACTCTCGAGGTCCAGATCCGAACCGGAGTCCACCAGTTGGTGACCCCTGCCATAGAGGAACAAACCCAGAAGAGTTACAGTGGTTAATGGGATACGATGATGGGATGGTTAATCGGGTGCTCAACGATATAAAGGTTGGAGTTTTTTGTTGTTTTTTGAGAAGTGAGCGTTCTGATATTTTCTCGAAAATCACATGACCAATAGACGCATTTTAGAAGGTTAAACCTACAAAACAGCATTTTTCAGTGAATGGGTCCTTTAAATATTTATCCATCTCAAAAAGTACAACTTATACTAAAACTGATTAGATGTGACTGAAATGTAAAAGCATAGTTTCTGCTGGTATTTTTAAGTCAGGGTGCTCCAGATGTAGAACTGAATACATTTCAAACCAGTTTGGTGAATCTTTTTTATCAATAATTTATTAGAAACTCTATGGTGTCAGATATAGGAGGGTACCATTGAAACAATGACCAAGAACCACAATTAATGAAGTCAAAAAGGAAACAACCTTTAACTTTACTAAACCGTTTAGTTTGCAGTGCAGAAATTACTGTATCAGCGGGGCTACAGGCTGCAACACCAAAACAGCAGGTGACATGTTACTTCATCTTTTATTTTTCCACGTCAGCAGACAAGCAGAGGAACAAATGTGCACTGCACTTTGCAAAGTATCGATCTGAAATAAGCAACCAAAGGACAGAGGTAGTTTATCAAGAAATTAATGAAGCATGGATGCATTTGGTCTGAGATGCTCAGGAGTTTAGGACAACAGTGAAAATGATGCCCTCTTTCAACTCAGGAAAATAATTATTTCACTGTTTGTGATGTCAGCACTTCTCAGTGGCATCTTAAGAAGAAAGATTAGCAAAGTGTCGTGGTGACTCATTCTGATGTTGTGCTTTTCCATTTGTTGACTGTCTCGTGAATTACGTTGATGGTGCTTCAGGGACTTAAACAGCTCTTTTTAAATCTGTTGACAACAGATGTGCTCAAAGATGTAAAAAAAAAAAAAAGACAACTGACAGCACTGAAAGAAACAAACAAAATCATCAAAACCATAAGTCAGTGTTTCAACACGGGAGTCTAGCTTATCAAAGAGGCAATGTTGAGCTAAGATAAGTGTTTTAGGCTTTTCTGTGGGAGCACTTTTCTTGCGTAAAACAGTATCTGTTGGCATTAAAAACACATGAAGATGTTTGTAAATATGTTTTTTATGGGAATTTATTGTGCCGAGTCAAGTGAATCATCCAAAAACTTTAGTCTAAATTTCTCCTCTCAAATATGCTAAATTCAAGTTTAACAAGACATGAGCCCCAAGACTAATTTTGTTTTGTTTTGTTTTTTTACTTCATTGTAATGAATTCAGACATTTTGGGAAATACTCGCTTTTGCTTTATTGCCAATTTAGATGAGAAGGTCAGTATCACTCTGGTGCCTGTATAGTTACTGCACAACAGGGGGAGAAGAGATGATTTTTATAGCTTGGCATAAAGAGTTGAAACTGAGGAAAACAATCTGGCTTTGGCAAAAACTACACACTGTATATAGCCTCTGTGAAAAATATATAAAGAGAGGCTATTTGCTTCTAAATGCCACATTTGTCAACATTTTGGTCGCTGCTGTGGCTCTTTTTTAAGTCATAACTGACAATATTTAGATGAAATTACCTCAGCTAGAAAGAGCAGGCTTGGCTGTCATGAGCCATTTTGACCAATGACCAAAAAAAACCAAAAAACATATTCAAATATAAAACAGCTGAGCCATAAGTATAAACTCATCTGACAACTTTAGTAATAAGTAAGTTGTTTTTTTCCTCCCAAAATGTGACTTTTTTTCTGTGAATTTGCTGCATTTTTTTTCCCCTGGAAGCTTGTTTGTTTGTTTGCTTTCATTTAATTTAATTTTGTGGCCTTTTTTCTAAAAAAAAAAAAAAAAAAAAACCTTTTTGAGGTAAATTTAAGACATTTGTTATTTTTTTAATTTTAATGTTTTTTCTTTTAAATTTTTTGATTGTAAATTTGCAGGTTTTTTCTTTCTTTTTTAAACCACTGATAACTCACGTTCTGAGCACGGGGGGATTCCTCCAGGCTCACCTTGTTTGCCTTTTTTTTTTTCCTCATATTCGTACTGTGTTGTCATTTTGATTTGTCATCTATTCTATATATTATTATATCATATATTACCGGATTGGTGGCTCAGTTGGTAGAGCATCTGCCCCACACCCTGGAGGCAGGGGTTCAAATCCCAGCTGGGTTATGCCGAAGACCATATAAAAGTGGAACTTCCTGCCGTCCAGCTTGGTGCTCAGCAATAATGGAATGGAGGAGGGAAATCTGTGGCAGCGCCTTGCATGGCAGCGGCCCTCTGATTCTACACATGGGGTGTGTGTGATTAACACTGTAGATAGGAAAAGCACAATTTCATTCTACTGTACATGATTGGTTGAATGACAATAAAGGGTAATTTAATATTGTTTCTCAGTATGATTTATTTTTCCGTTTATGTTCATTGCAGTTTGTTTGTTACATTTTTTTGAGGTTATTGGTCTTTATTCCCTGCCATCTTATTGTATTGGTGTTCTACTGTGTTCTCTCTCTCTTTTTGGGTTGACAGCTGTCAGTGGCTTTCTGGAGTTTCGCTCTGCGTGGACGTGGCCCTGTCAGCTGCCAGCTCTGATTGCTCCCCTCTCTCGCATCATTCCCAGCTGGTCTAGATTGTTTCTTTGTTTTCTCCTGCCCTCTCAGGTTTACCACACGTGTTCCCACTTATTTTAGTTTGGTTTTAGCCTTATTTAACGGGCTGTGCACCATTGTTGGGCACAGCACCCCACTATCAACTATCTTCTACACAAGTAAGTGTTCTTGAAACTTTTCCTGTTTTTTTCTCCTAGAGTGCGCCCCACAGCTAGTATTTCCAGATTAGTCGGCAACCCCCCTTACCTTAGCTTTCGCTATTTTTTGGCTACCTGTGTCTCTGTTTTCTGCCAGTTCTTGGTTTAGAATTGTTTGTTCATTTGTGAATTTTTCCTAATAAATTCGCAAACACACAGCTGGCACGTGGTGCCTTTTATCCTGCCCTGAAGGGCATTTATGACAGAAGGGTGCTGCCTGTGTGGGCACCAGCAGCTGTGAATTTTGCCTTTTTTTTTTCCTCCCGTGTTTCTTCTAAAGTCTGTGTTTTTCCGCTGGCATGGCAGCGTTTTCCAACTATAGTCGGTGTGGGTTTAATGAGGAGGAGTGTTGGACTCTTAACGTTGTACACAACATCTTATCGGAGGCTCATGCTTCTTGCACTCCTGAGGTGGTCCAGGAGTGCTGGGTTTGAGCTGCACAGGTGCTGGAAGCATGCCCCAGCCTATGAAGCCATCAGGAACTCACAGACCTTCTCCTCCCCATAACCAACCCATCATCCATGCTCCATGGGCTGGGGGAAATCTCCAAACCCCTGCCTGCGCCCACGAGGAAGTAGCCCCGTGTGCGGAAGCCCCGAGCCTCTTGTCGCTCTCCAGCAGCAGCAGCCCCACCTTCTCCTCCTGAACCATGACCCAAACCATCGGCAGAGGAGCTGGAGGAATGCCAGCGGGTTTTGGCGGCAGAGGCAGATCTGCTTTTGGATTATAAACCATGGCTCCTCCCTGAACTCGCGGCCCAAGCAGAGAGAGGATGTCCAGCTCAGCCCATAAACATGCATGCAAGGCCGGATCAGCCAGCGCCTGCATCGGTGCCCCCCACCCCTGAAGCCAGTTGTGAGGAACCTTCTGGGCCATCTGCAGCAGCCACCACCACACCTAGGGAGCACAGGCAAGTATCTTTTCATTTTTTTATATCTGAAAATGAATTGTCTTGCCTTGTTCCTGCTGGGGGGGCTCAGCAACAGTCACCCATTTTTGCTGAGCCTTCCCTGACTGCTGCTGCAGCCATATCCTCATCTTCACCTGCCTCTCCTGTTTACTTCCCTATTCTCTCTGTTTGTCCATCGGTCCCGAGAGGGAGCCATCAGGCGAGGAGGAGGTTAGTGGTTCCAGAGGACCCGATGACAATCGTGCAGCCATACCCCGGAAGGGAAAGAAGCGCCCCCCATGGGCCCAAGTCTGAGCCGACAAGGAGTCCCCTGATTTCGGCATTGCGGGACCCGGTACCATCAGTGAGGCGAGTCCTGGGCCCCCCAGCATTAGCCTCCATGCCTGGAGGTCCACCAGCGCCCGTCGTCTCATCCGGGGTCCCGCCAGCAGCAGCCGTCACACCTGGATGGTCGCCAGTTTCCTCAGTTACCTTGCCTGCTGCCAGGGCAGCCGTGGCAGAGTCCCCGGGGTCCTGGACGGTAGTGGAGCTCGAGTCCAGGCAAGTGCTCTGTTCTGCCTTAATATCATCAGATTCAAAGAATTCTTGTCTGGCTCAGGGTGGGGAGAAACAGGCGCAGCCATCCTCTGCTCCTGAGCTCTCCTCACCAGGCTCCACTGCTGCCAGTGAGTCTTCCCCGGTGTTTGTCTTTTTTCCTTCTCCCGAGGTGGCTGCATCGGGGAAGGTAGCCCAGACGACAGAGGCCGAGATGTCTCAGCTGGAGTCCCTGGAGTCCTGGATGGCGGTGGAGCTCAAGCTCAGGCAAGTTTCCTTATTTAGCCTCGAGAGATCTTGCCTAGCTCTTGTTTGGGGAAACCAAGTGCAGCCATCAGTTGCACTTGAGCTTCCCCCAGCAGGCTCCACTGCTGCCAGTGACTCTGGCCTGGTGTGTGTCTGTTCTTTTTCTGACTCTTCTCCTGAGGTCTCTGGGGGTCTTGTCTACCTGTCTGAGGCCACTGTGGGCACAACACCTTCGCCTGAGACCACTGTGGGTGCGACGTCTTCGTCTGAGGCACCTGTAGGTGCTTTTCCCCAGCCCGGGGTCTTCGTGGGAGCTTTGCCTGAGTCTGGGGGTCCCCGATGGTGAAGCCCTGGCCCAGTCCAGGTCCTTCCATGGGTGCTGCTTCCTTTCCTGCTGAGGTTGTCGCCGGTGCTCCATCCCAGCCCGGGGCCTCCGACGGTGCAGCATTGGCCCAGTCCAGGCCCACCGAGGGTGCAGCCTTGGCTCAGTCCGGACCCACTGAGGGTGCAGCTCCTCTCTGTCCCGGAGCCACCGAGGGTGCAGCTCCACTCTGGCCCAGAGCCACTGAGGATGCAGCTCCGCTCCGGCCCGGAGCCACCGAGGGTGCAGCTCCGCTTCAGCCCAGAGCCACCGCTGGTGCAGCTCCACTCTGGTCCGGAGCCACCGCGGGTGCAGCGTCACTCCAGCCTGGAGCTACCACGGGTGTAACCTTGTCCCAATCTGGGACCACCTCTGGTGCAACCTTTCCCCAGTCTGGGGCCACCACGGGTGAAACCTTGCTCCAGTCTGGGCCCACCGAGGGTGTAGCTCCACTCCGGCCCGGAGCCACTGAGGGTGCAGCATTGGCCCAGTCCAGGCCCACCGAAGGTGTGGCCTTGGCCCAGTCCGGGCCCATTGAGGGTGCAGCTCCGCTTCAGCCCAGAGCCACCGAGGGTGCAGCTCCGCTCCAGCCCAGAGCCACCGAGGGTGCAGCTCCGCTCCAGCTCAGAGCCACCAAGGTTGCAGCTCCGCTCCGGCCTGGAGCCACTGAGGGTGCAGCTCCACTCCGGCCCGGAGCCACCATGGGTGCAGCATCACTCCAGCCCATAGCTACCATGGGTGTAACCTTGTCCCAATCCAGGACCACCTCGGGTGCAACCTTGCCCCAGTCCGGGGCCACTGCGGGTGCAACCTTGCTCCAGTCCGGCACTACCGAGGGTGCAACTATGTCCCAGTTCGGGACCTCTGAGGGTGCTGCTGGCCAGTCCGTGGGCATCATGGCCCTGCTCCCTTGCCAAAAACCGCCGTGGGCCCATCCTCTGCCAGATGCAGTTGTGGTCTCCCATCCTCCGCCTGACGCTGTCATGGTTCCCCTTCCTCTGCCAGTCATTGTTGTGGTGCCTCATCATGTGGTCATCCCAGTTGGGCGGCCGCCCCCTGGACCACCATCTTTGTGGCGGTGGCTTAAGAACTCTGGCCGACCGCCTGACAGGTGTTGCCATTGGGTTGGGTGGTTTGCATTCTCCAGAAGACCACCCGACTCTTACCACCTCGTCGTCTGTCAGGTCTGGGACTTTGGCCGACCACCAGAACTGTGTCGTTCTTTGGTCTAGGGGAGCCTAGGTGCCCAGTTCTGTGTGGGTCCTAAGCGGGATTTTATTTTGTTTCTCTTCAGTATGGACCTTGCTGGGAAGCTACCCAAAAGGTTTTTCTTGTTCCTTTTGGCTTGGTTCGGTCCCTCCATGCCTCCATGCCTCCGTGCCTGGGTCCCCCTCCTCCCACCCGGGGTGGGGTTGTTTTCTTGTTGGGGTGGGATTTCTGTGGGTGGGGAGGTTCTTTTTCTTTTGTTTGATGTTACCCTGGGTGTCTAGTATCCACCCCTTGGGGGGGGAGGGCACTGTCACGTTCTGAGTGCGGGGGGATTCCATCGGGCTCAGGTTGTTTGCCTTTTTTTTTTTCTCATATTCGTACTGTGTTGTCATTTTGAGTTGTCATCTATTCTATATTGTTTCTCAGTAGGATTTATTTTCCCGTTTATGTTCACTGTGGTTTGGTTGTTACATTTTTTGAGGTTATTGGTCTTTATTCCCTGCCATCTTATTATATTGGTATTCTGTTGTGTTCTCTCTCTCTCAGGGTTGACAGCTGTCAGTGGCTTTGTGGGGTTTCGCTCTGCGTGGGTGTGGCCCTGTCAGCTGCCAGCTCCGATTGCCCCCTTCTCTCTCATCATTCCCAGCTGGTCCAGATTGTTTCTTTGTTTTTTCCTGCCCGCTCAGGTTTACCACACCTGTTGCCACTTATTTTAATTTGGTTTTAGCCTTTTTTAAGGGGCTGTGCACCATTGTTGGGTACAGCACCCTACTATCAACTATCTTCTACACAAGTAAGTGTTCTTGAAACCTTTCCTGTTCTTTCTCCTAGCATGCGCTCCACAGCTAGTATTTCCAGGTTACCCGGCAACCCCCCTCGCCTTACCTTTCGCTATTTTTGGGCTACCTGTAACTCTGTTTTCTGCCAGTTTTTGTTTTTGAATTGTTTGTTCTTTTGTCCATTTTTCCTAATAAATTTGCAAACTCACAGCCAGCACGTGGTGCCTTTTATCCTGCCCTGAAGAAAATTTATGGCAGATAACAAGCAAAAGAGCCACAATTGCAATGCATGTTTGGATAACCTCTAATCAGTGTTACTGAAGTACAGCACTCATTCACCAATTTATTTTCCCCAAAACAAGCCATATCATTTGTCAGATAATTCCACCAAAACTGCTCCAAGAGACACAAACTGATTTGGGAAGTCTATCTCAGTGACTCCAGCAAACTATAAAGTGAGAATTACCTGTTGTATCTATACGGTCAATGTATCTGTCACCTTTCTCCACTTAAAAAAGTGAATCCTTCCAGAGTTTGATTATACCTGTGAATACTAATTCAACTGTCAATTAAAAGGCTCCTACAAAATCCAAAGGAGTGAGTTTAAAACAAGCTATTTATAAAAATTCACTTTTTCCACATTATAACAGCTCATATATGTCTTAATGAAATGTTTATGACAGATTCTGACAATATTTTTTCTTCAATTATTTAATTATTGCAGCAAAATTATTTATCATCTTTTGCAGCCTTTCTGAGAACAGCTGGCTTCAGTGCACGTCTCTTAAAACCTAAGGTTGCATTTAACTCCATTCTCCCTCTTACATCACTACTTCTAATCTTAATTGGCTACATCCTAGCTCAGAGCCAACTAACATAAATTTGTGCTGATGTATGAGTGAAAGAATGCATTACTGGTAAACAGGAGAGGGTGGTTTCAGTGGTTGATAGGATTTGACCGGTCCCTGAAGTATAATAAGCACAGAAATATTTGTGAATGAGCTAAGACTAGTGGCTAAACTGTTAGCTTCAGCTAGCCGCCTTGATGGTGCTAACGGGTCAATGCAGCATCACAGTGAAAATATAACAAAATCAGCCAGAATGACACAAGATATGTTATGTGGATTAGTGAACCAGGTGGAAACAATGATTAGAGTGACTGAACTCTAAATAACAATATAAATGCAATCTTCCTAGTACCACTGTTACTCTCAAGATAGCCCCTTTTGCTCCCCACTCATCTACATGACAGACAGCTAGGCTAGTCAATAATAGAGCAGTCGGCAGATATCAAGGCTAGTGACCTTTACCTTTTAGTGATGTTTCCCATTTCTTGACATACAAGAAAATATCCAGAAGAGTCAAAAGAAAAATGAGATAAAGGCTATGTTTTTTGAAGAGAAGTGAATGATTTGATATTTTTTCGATAATCACATGACCAAGGTTAAAACCTACAAAAACACATTTTTTTTCAGTCACTGACCCCTTTAAAATGTCAATGTGCCATTATTATGAAAAAAAATTAAAAAGCGAATAAAAGAATAGCCATTTTTGTACTTGTACACATGTTTCATAGCCGATGTGGTTATGCTTAACAGGAATTAACTGTTTTGGAAGGGCTGAACAGTTATGGAGTATTTGTTGTTTGGGGGGGGGGGTATTCTGCTTGACTTTATTCATCAGCTACTTCTAGATTACTGATTACTTCCTCTAACAGTCATTAACTAACTGTACATTCAATTTGTTCTAGGAAAAAGGCCACACATAAAAGGAGAATGGTGAGTTTTGGGCATCATGAACCAAACCAAACATTATATAACTGAAATTTTTAGAGCAGGTGGCCAGACTGAAACAACTGGTCTGCTTTCTTATATTTTTGCATATTTGTCACACTTAAATGTTTCTAATCCTCAGATTTTAATATTTGAATAAATGCAGTTTTGTTTTTAAATGATTTAATTTATTAAGGGAAAGAAAGCTATCCAAACCTACCTTACCCTATGTGAAAAAGTAATTACAACCTAATAACTAATTGTGTCACTCTTGGTGGCAACAACTGCAATGAAGTGCTTATGATAACTGGCAATGAGTCTTTTATGTCACTGCTGAGGAATTTTGGCCCACTCTTCTTTACAGAATTGTTTTAATTTGGCCACATTGGAGAGCCTGAGCTAGAGGTCACGAACTGATGGCCTGAAATTCTCCTTCAGGATTTTCTGGTTGAGAGCAGAATTCATGGTTCCATCAGTTACAGCAAATCATCCAGGTCTTGGAGCAGCAAAGTAGCCCCAGACCATCACGCTACCACCACCATGTTTGACTGTTGGTATGACGTTCTTTTATGAAATGCTGTGCTAGTTTTATGCCAGATGTAACGGGACATGCACCTTCCAAAAAGTTCAACTTTTGTCTCACCAGTCCACAGAATATTTTCACAAATATCTTTGGGATTATCAAGATTTTTGGGGTTGGGCCCCTCCCCGGCCACCCTTTGATTCCACCCCTGGCACCCTTAAAAACTGCTTCCACCAGTTCCTCCTTTATGCTAAAATAATATAACCACTCACAGTAGCTGCTTTTAATCGCATTTGGCATACAGATACCACTTGTCATTTATCAGAAAGAAGGTAAATAGGCATACTAAGAAAGAGAGAAATGGCATTTCAATTCTCCTGTATGTGTCACGAGGCTGAGTGTGGTGTGTCACCATGCTCAGGCCCTTAAATTATGTCTGATTATTTTCTATATTTTTCCC
Organism: Pholidichthys leucotaenia; assembly: GCA_020510985.1. Taxonomy (NCBI): domain Eukaryota; kingdom Metazoa; phylum Chordata; class Actinopteri; order Cichliformes; family Pholidichthyidae; genus Pholidichthys; species Pholidichthys leucotaenia. Next base: position 171,822,801 of record CM035836.1, read on the forward strand.
AGTCCTGTGTTGTTATTTTGCTGTGTGGTTGGTTTTGTGTTTTGAGTGTGTCTGGCGTAGTTTCTGTTTCATCTGCATTATTATCTGCCTGTTGACATGAGCCCTCACCTGTACCTTTTGTTACTGGTTGCTATTTCATGTTGGAGCTTTTATTTTGACAGTGTGTATTGTTGACTTCCTTTGTTAGCTTGGTTCGCACTCCTGCACACCTGCCATTCATTTTCCACTACTCCTCGCTCTTGTACCTACACCTGTTATCATTTGTATTATGCCTTATTTAAGACCCGCTGCTCCGTGTATTCCTCGCTGTGGTCTTCAACTAACCAGACATAAGTTTGACATCCTCCTTTTCTCCTCTATGTTACCGTGTCAGTCTCCCTGTGGCCTTATAGTTTTGTTGTGCACTTTGTACTTTATGTTTGTAATAAAGCGTCACAAACTCACAGTTCAGCGCTTGGGTCTCCTCTCTTCCCCAGAGGGGCATTCATGACAGTATGTCTTGTACATATAGAAGTACTGACAAATAAAAATCATTGGATCTTTGAATTTGTGAGATGTGAGAAGAGCCTTTGTGTTCTTTTTGGTCAGCAGTAGTTTCCACCTTGGAACTCTCCCATGGATGCCATTTTTGGCCAATCTCGTTCTTGTTGAATCATGGACCAGTGTCCAAACTGAGGCAAGTGAGTCCTGCAGTTCTTTAGATGTTATTCGGGTTTTTGTTTCTCATCTGTTCTTGAATTTCTTTGAGGTGGATTCACACTACAACGTTTGGACTGACTTTTACTGACGTTTTCGCAAACGTCTGACTCTGCTGGCAAAAGTTAATGATAGTTGGTGTTTGTTGGCAAATGCTGGTAAAAGTTGTATTCTTTGAACATTTTCAGCCTGCTGAAAATTTGCTGATGTTTGGAAATACACATTGTTGAAAGTTGTGCTCATTTTGTTAAAGTTCCTGAGCGCTGGGCTGTTATGCAGAGTTTATCTAAGTCAGCCTAAGTTAAAGCTGAGTTCACACTACAGCGTTGGGACCAACTTTTACAGATGTTTTGAAAAATCAGAGAAATTAGTCCAAATGTCGGTGAAATTACATTCATGAGAAGGTTTTTTTTTTAATCCAGCGCACATCAAGTTTTACAAACTTTTATGAACTTTTGCTAGCATTTGCTAGCATTGCATTCAGCGTTGGCAAACTTCTGCCAACTTAGGCTAGCGTATGTGTAGCTGTTGCCAACTTAGGTTAACTTAAGCAAACGAATACTCAGTGCAGGTCAGCTGACATCAGCGTCAGGCGACGCTCATATAAAGATCAGTGTTTGTGGAGGCTTCCTGCCGTTTTGCTTTTGGAGCTGACACATCTCCCTTAGCCATACATTTCAGTATTTATTTTCATTTTATACTCCTATGTAGTTACTTCTGCATACCCTTTTCCCCTGTTCGTTCATTCATTCATTATTCCAAAAAATAATACATTAATGCCTATTGATGATTAAAATATGAATGTGGATGGAATAAAAAAAAAGTATTTAGTGTATCACCATATAAATAAAATGACGGGTGATTATATTTTGACTATTACACCTCTCTCCATTAAAATAACACAAAATCCCATTAAATGTCATTTACTTTTGGACACCACATCAGCACTGTTTGATTCCCCACAATGGAAGCCAAACCAATAAATCCTGGAGAATGATTACGCCTGGAGCAGAAAATTAAGAACAGTAAATTTCTCAATGAGTAGATTTTTTTTTCTTTTAGGCTATCACATTTTGGGAGATTATATATATAATTTTTTATTTTTTTTAATTCCCCCTTCTCTCCATTTCGCTTTCATCCATGCATGTCTGAAGTGAGTTTTGTTCGAAAAACATCTGCTTCCACCAGTATTTCAGTCAATGTTTGCCAATGGAGCTTAACTTAGGCCGACTTAGATGAACTCTGCATAACTTAGTTTAGCGCTCAGGAACTTTTAAAAACTGAGTACAACTTTCACCAACGTATACTTCCAAACATCAGCAAATTTTCAGCAGGCTAAAAATTTTCAAGGAATACAACTTTTCCCAGCGTTTGTCAACAAACACCAGCTATCATTAACTTTCATCAACTTTTACCAGCAGAGCCAGACGTTTGCCAAAACGTCAGTAAAAGTTGGTCCAAACATTGTAATGTGAATCCACCCCAAAAAGCAGGTCCAGAATGGCAGGAAGCCTCCACAAACACTGATCTTTATATGAGTGTCGCCTGACGCTGATGTCAGCTGAACTGCACTGAGTATTCGTTTGCTTAAGTTAACCTAAGTTGGAAACAGCAATAGCTACACATACGCTAGCCCAGGTTGGCTGAAGTTTGCCAACGCTGAATGCAACTCTGGCAAATGCTTGCAGAAGTTCGTAAAAGTTCATAAAAGTTGGTGTGCGTTGAATTAAAAAAAAAGTGCTCACAAATGTAATTTCATGACGTTTGGATTAATTTCTCTGATTTTTCAAAACATCTGTAAAACTCGGTCCAAACACTATAGTGTGAACCCAGCTTTAGATCGCAGCATAATTTGTTGCTTTTTGAGACCTTTTAGCCTATTTCACTTTGTCACACAGTTCTATTTAAGTGATTTCTCGATTCAACAAGTCTAGCAGTAATCAGGCCTGGGTGTGGCTAGTTAAATTGAACTCAGCTTTCCAAAAAATGTGATTAATCACAGTTAATTCACAAAGTCAAGCTTCCTGGGGAGGTTTGGATAGCTTTTTTCCCTTAATGAATGAAATCATCATATAAAAACTGCATTTTGTATTTACTCAAGTTATCTTTGTCTAATATTAAAATTTGTTTGATGATCTGCAACATTTAAGTGTGACAAATATGCAAACGTATGAGAAATCAGGAAGGGGGCAAATACTTTTTCACAGCGGTGTATATGGAGGTAGTTCACAATAGTAGTTTCTTTTGTAAAACTTTTGCAATATTACTACATCAGCTTGCCTTTTAATAGAATGAGACCACCAACAGAGCCAGGCATGGGGTGGACCACCAATCATTACCACATGAGGGGAAGAAAGGAAAAACTAAAAAGGTGCATGCAGTCTTTGTAGGCAACCTCAAAATGATTTATCAAACCTGAAACTGTTGCGTAAGATGTCTTTTTCATTATAATAAACCTTGAAAAATGCATAATGTTAACAGATTGTTCCTATGGGAACAAAACCTAAAGTGTGGGTTGGGCCCCTGCCCGGCCATGCTTTGGCTCCACCCCTGGCACCCTTAAAAACTGCTTCCACTGGTTTCCCCTTTGTGCTAAAATAATATAGCCACTCACAGCAGCTGCTTTTAATCGCATTTGGCATACAGATACCACTTGACATTTATCACAAAGAAGGTAAATAGGCATATTTCACAGGATGTCACGTTTACTTTAAGACTCATCCCTCTGTCAAAATCAAGTGTTAAAACATGTATCTCAGCTCTCCCACTGCTCAAATGTTGTCTGTTTCTGATTTAATTATGTAAAATCTGATTACCACACAGCAAATCTGCAACCCAGAAACGGATAACTTGTCTAGAATGGGACAAACTTGGTGAAAGCAGGACACTTTTTCATCCATTTTATATTTGCCCTGATAAAGTGACCAAGTGCTTTGTGAACAAATAGTGACTTTTTTTGTGTGACAACACTTTATAAAAGCAACAACTTAAATATCACCGTACCTTTTGTTGTTTTAAGTGTCCTATCATTTCAAACACTCAATATCACTGCAATTTAGGATTATCTCTCAATGCCTTTTTTTTAATTTAACTGAAACAAATTTATTTTAAAGCAATGGGGCACAGTTCAGGTTATTAAAAATGTGGTGGAGCTCACTAATCAGACTGGGAAAGCTGGTTAAGAAACCTGTAAATATGAATGTCAAAAGCATGTGGAGACTCATTGTGGGTGGTTCAGGGCGTGCACTGCTGTTACTTGAAGTGCAGCAGAATAATGACGCAGTAGCATTAACAAACACAGCAGGTTTCTCTTGAAATTCACTTTTATATTTCCTGCCATCATGGTGCAGCAGCAGCAGCAGCTGATTCACATCTAAAATGACTTTTTCCAGGGCTTGCAGAGGATCTTGTGGAAGGCATGCCTGAAGTCCCGGTTGAAGATGGTGTAGATGGCTGGGTTGAGGGAGCTGTTGCAGTAGCCAATCCAAAAGAAGAACTTAAAGAGTGGGTCGGGAATCTTGCACGCATCCCTGCACACGCCGTAAAGGCTGTAGCTGAAGAAGAAGGGGAACCAGCACACGACAAACACACCCATGACCACAGCCAGGACAAAGGTAAACCTCTTCTCTCTAGCTTGAGTAATCTTCTTCCTGGCTATGGAGCTCCGGCGGCGTTTCCTCCTGGAGGCGAAGAGGTCAATGGACTTGTTGCTGACCCTGGAGACGCGGTGTTTGGACAGGGAGCTCTTCCTCTGGTTGGCCCTCTTAACTTTCTGGGAGTCCTGCTGCCGGCTCTTGTGACCTTTGCCCTCAGATGACGAGCTCTCCTCCGCGTCTGCCTCCCCTGTCTGCTGGCCGACGGTGACTGTGCGTTGGCTGGGCGTAGGCGGGCACTGACAGTGGCCGTTCTCCCTCTCGCCGTGGAAAGGGGAGGTGGCTTTGCTCAGCCCGTTCTCAGTTTGCGTAACGCCGTCTGGCCTGGGATTCTTCCCCGACATGGTCCTGGTTCGGGTTTTGGCCACCTGGTATATTCTGATGTACACCAGGATCATGATGAGGCAGGGGGCGAAGAAGGAGGCGATGCTGGAGGAGAGGATGTACCAGGTCTCGTCGTTCAGCACGCACTGAGGCTGAGAGCTCACGTCCCTGTTGCCGTCAATAGAAATGAGCGGCGGGGACGAGATGAAGGCAGATATGAGCCACACGATGAGGATGTTGCACTTGACGCGCTTGGGAGTCCGCTTCAGGTTGTACTCCACAGCCTGCGTAACGGACCAGTATCGATCCAGGCTTATTGCGCACAGATGCACGATAGACGAAGTGCAGAATAGAACATCCAAAGCCAGATAAATGCCGCACCAAACTTTCCCAAAATACCAGTAGCCCATGAGTTCGTTCGCCAGGGAAAAGGGCATCACCAGAGTGGCGACCAGGATGTCCGCGGTGGCCAGCGACACCAGGAAGAGGTTCTGCGGGGCTTTCAGCGCCCTGCTCGTCAGCACGGCAATAACCACCAAAATATTCCCAACGATGGTGAAAAGAATAAGGAAACTTACGAGAGCGGCGATGCCGGCTATCTCCGCTAAAGAGTATCCGCTGTCCGTCATCCGGGAGGAATTCAGGTGCACCACCGTGAACGCATCCATTCCGCTGGCGTTAAGCGAATCCATCCCGACTGTGCGCGCTTCTTTTTTTTTTTTTTTTTTTACAGGCTAAAGCCTATATCCTGGGCTGCCTGGACGCTGGCACAAATATTGCTCATCAACCCCTCTAACGCACCTGCCATCAAGAGTCCGTCCAAACGGCGCGCGTCTCCGCGGCTAATTTACAAATCTGACGACATGGATACGCGCACTTGACAAGATTCCCATTTTAATGGGGTCTCCGGAGAAAGCCAGCAGCCTGTTGATCAGGTGAACCACAAGATAACTTACTTAGAAGAAAAATGACTCCCCTCCCGCCCCCCCACCCCATGCGCCCTGTCAGTCTTTCCACGCGTCTCCTGATCAGTCAGGAGTTGAGCGGCATCCAGCCGCGGCTCTCCCACCTCCAGCGCGGTGCGCTCTTAATGATGCCCCCCCCCCCCATGTGTTGCTCTCATAAAACTCATCCACTGCGCCCCGCCCCCGGCACACAACATTACTATCATACTGTGGAAGATGCAGCAAGCCCTCTTTCAGTCTGAATGTTTATTTTTTATATATAATTAATCAAGGATAAATTATTGCAACACCAAAACAAAGTCAAATTTTTTTAATCAATCTAAAATATCCAACTCTACAATTATAAATGAGCAGCTTTTGCTTTTAGTGTTTATGGAACCAAATATATTTTCTCCTCTCCTTTTCAATAAACCTAAACTCATTGGACGCCACTATTGCTGCCCTCACAGTTGGAGTATTTTACTACTATAAGCTGCTCAAGGTCGTTTTAACCATTAAGAGGGGGGGGGGGGGGAATCAGCATGCAGCCACGGTCTTTTTTAGGCAAAATGCCACAATTAATATGGAAAATCTGGCACAGACTAGATCACAGTTATATTTTCAGGAAAAAAACAATGTGCACCCATGTGTGTGGCTGCAATATTTTTAGGAGATCATGTGATGTGATGGGGTGTAGCTCAGTGAAGATGTGAGGCTCCTTGGAGTTGAGCTCATCAGCTGAGAGGCAGGCTGCTAATCCAGACACAGTGGCGAGTAAATCAGGTATAGAAGATGGATTCTCAACAGTCTGCTGAGTTTCGCCTCTTCCTACACACATTTTATTGCGCAGGCTCTCACACCTGTACGCACCGGTATGGGATGGGCTTTCGGTAAAGCGTGCACTTTGATTTACTAATGTTGAAGAGATGAGGTCTGAAAATGTCTCCTGGGCTACATGCAGTCCTTTTGCATGTAACCTGTGATTTTATTTGAAGAAACGCAAAACTCTACATAAGCTAATTAACTGCTGAAATGTTGTGCGTCTCAAATTTACACAACAACTTGCATCTGTATATAAAAAGTCACAAATTTATGCAAAAAAGTTGCAATTTTGCAGTACAAATGTGAACATTTTGTGTACACACCCCAGTTATACAGTATTTCCAGGGGTTTGTGATATAAAAAATGAGATCATGATAAATCATCTCTTTTTTTCCCCACCTTTAATGTGACAAATAGCCTGTACACTTCAGTTGAAGAAATAAACAACTCTGTTGGGGGGAGTACAACCAGCTGGTTGCATAAGTCTGAACACCCTCAAATAAACCCTTTGTTGAAGCGTCTTTTCTTGAATTACAGCATTTACTCTCTTTTGGTGGGAGTCTAGCATGCTACATCAGAGTAAGATTTTATTATTTTCAGCAATTTAACAGTCCTGTATTTTTTATTTTTATTTTTTTTCTTGCATATAACAGCTCATCACTGTGATTAGAAAAAAGCTTTGCAAAATGTGCAGCTTTACAGGAAAAAGTTGCAAATTTATGCAAAACGTTGGAAGTTTTTAGACAAAAGACATCACATTTACAGTGATATTGTGATACTTTCATTTCAAGTATCAGACATTTGTAGCTCGGCAGATTTTTCTTTCCAAAGAGACTGCAGAAATGTGGGAACTTATTCATTGCAAAGAATTATAGTTGTGCATGATGTACTGTGAAATAAGATGTTATTACCTAAAGTCTCTAAAAGAGACTGAAATTCTCACTGTTCAGCAAAGACTCCAGTCTAGTCACTGTTCAAATTCCTCAGTAGATAACTGTCATGGTCTACTCTGCTCATCATTCCCAGCTGCGCGCACACCTGGTCTTCATCACGCCATGGCCTATTTCCTCCGCGCTGCCCGAGTTTGCAGCGCGGAGGTGTCTCACTGCGCTCCAGACGAGCTTCATCACCAAACTCCACAGTCCGTCGTAGACGCAGGAGAATTCCCTCAGCTGTTCACGTAGGCTACAACTTTCTACTCACCTTGTCTTCCAGTCCCCTGTGCACAGGTGGAGTCCCGTGGCGGCGGAATCTTTCTCCTTCCTCCTTGGCAGCGGATTCCTCCCTCTCCTCCACCACGCCAACACTCCCTAGGGCCTAGGGTGAGTGTCTAGGGCCTAGACACTCACCCGCAGGAGCTGCACTCTCTACAGAAGGCACTGTCTTCCTGGCCGCAGCCGTCGTGCTGAACCTGGGCATCTCATCATCTGCTCTCACAGTCAGCCACAGTGTAACGGTCTACCTCCAGCAGTGGCTCTCATTAACCAATCCTCTTGTGTGTTCCTAGGGTTGCCAGGCCGTACGGTGTCCCGCTCTGTCCCCTGCAGTTCCTGCCTGCACTTACCCACACCAACACACTATTCTGTTTTTAATAAACCTAATTGTAACTATTCGGAGTCTGTGTTTTGTCACTGGGTCACTAAACCATGTCAATAATAACTGTATTGTTTTGTTGTTGGTTTGTTTTAGCAAATGCAAACTATGCTGCAGTGCTTGACATATATATAATCTGAAAAATTCAACAAGTATGTGGACTCATGACTACGCAAATTCTTCTTCTTTCGGCTTTAGAGGTCATCTGCCTCTATCTCACCGTAGCCCTTGCATCTTAACAAACTGCACACACACTGTCAGACTCAGATCCCATTTCTCCTCTACAGTCATGCTCAACACAGGCTAGCCACAGGGCTGTGTGTTGAGCCCCACTCTGTATTCACTGTACACATGTGACTGTACACCTGTTCATTCCACAAATATTATTGTGACGTTTGCGGATGATATGACAGTGGTGGGGCTCATATCAGGAGACGAGTCTGCATACAGAGACAAGGTCCAGAGACTGGTGGGATGGTGCCCAGATAATAACTTGTTAGTGAATACAATAATAATAAAAAAAATAACTCATTGATTTCAGGAAGCACAGTAGTGAGCCTTCTCCTTCTCTATATATGGGCAAGGAGAGGGTGGAGGTTTTCAAGTTTCTGGGTGTTCATATTTCATACAACCTCACCTGGTCAGTTAACACCACAGCTATGACAAAGAAGGCTCAACAACATTTACACTTTCTGAGGCTCCTTAAGAGGAATGGCTTGAATGCACAGTTGCTGGTTTTATTTTATTGCTCTGCCATTGAGAGTATTTTGTCATATGGCATCACAGTTTGGTATGCTGGCTGCTTGGCCACAGACCATAAAGCTCTGCAGAGAGTGATCGAGACTGCGCGCAAAAAAAAAAAAAAAAATCACTGGTTGTTCTCTACTTTCTTTAGAAGAGATTTCCAGGTCTTGGTACCTCAGCAGAATTACTGTCATCACTATGGACTGCACTCACCCAGGTCATGATTTCTTTCACCTGCTCCCCTCAGGGAAGCGGTACAGATCCCGTAAAACCCGGACTACCAGATTCAATCACAGTTTCTTCCCAACAGCAGTACATATTTTCAATGGATTCATAAAATACATACAGACTGTTGATGTTATTTTTGGCCATTTTGTTAGTAATAACCTCGTGTACAAGATGGTCTTATTTTATTTACTGCCCAGTATGTTCTTATTTATTGCAATGTATATACTTTTTTATTTTAATTTTTAAGGTATCATTGCTTTAGGCATTATTTATTGTTGTAATTATGAGGATGCTAAATGCATGAATGAATTGTGAATGTGATAGTTTGTCTTAGGGAGCAGCATTTTAATTTCATTCCTCTTCTCTCCAGTGCATACCTCCACCTCTCCAGGTTCTCTTCCACCTGCTCCCTACTCTCACTACAGATCACAATGTTGTCTGCAAACATCATGGTCCACAGAGACTCTTATCTGACCTCATGTGTCAGCCTGTCCATCACCATGGCAAATAAGAAGGGGCTCAGAACCGATCCCTGATGTAATCCCATTTCCAACTTGAATCCATCTGTCACTTCTACAGCACACCTCACCACTATCTCGCTGTCCTCATAAATGTCCTGCACCACCCTCATATTCTCCTCTACCACTCCTGACTTTCTCATACACTACCACACTTCCTCTCTTAGTACCCTATCATAGGCTTTCTCTAGAGCCACAAAGACACAGTGCAACTGACTCCCTCTTTACCTCCTGAACACTCTTCACATACTCTTCATTCAAGATTACTTATACTCCATTTCTCTTCTTATCTACACCAACAGTTTAAATCCACCTCCAATGCTCCTAGCCTTGCTTCCCTTCCATCGGATTTGTTGAACACACAGTACATCAACCTTCCTTGTCTCCAACATATCAGCCAACCCTCTGCCTTTACCAGTCATAGTCCCTACATTTAACATCCCTACTTTCACCTCCACACTTCTACCTTTCCTTTTCTCTCTCTCCTAATATGCCTTCCCCCTCTTCTCCTCCTTGATCTTCGACCAACAGTAGCCCACTTTCCACTGGCACCCTGCCAGTTAACAGTACTGGTGGTAGCTTTTGTTAACCCTGGCCTCGACCGATCCGGTATGAAATTCTCATTCGTCATGATCCGCATGTTTGATTTGGCAAAGGTTTTCCGTCGAATGCCTTTCCTGACAAAATCCTTCCCATTTACCCAGGCTTGGGACCGGCACTAGGAGTACACTGGCTTGTGCATCCCCTGTGGCTGGGTTAAAGGACAATGCAAATTGCTTTTTAAATATTAGCCATAGCAGTGTGTCCATTGTATCAAAGTATGTGTTTTTAATAAGCATGTATTTTTAGGGTTGCCATGTCCTAAATCTAGCTGAAAACTGTTCTCTATAGATCGTCTTATGTATGGAATTACTGTATATTCCTAAGAAAATCAGATTAATTAAAAATAAACTCGTGTTCAAGAAGCAGATAAAACAAACACTGATGAGCTTAATATAATAATCTGTCAGTATTTATAGTATTTTTTAAATTTTTGATTGTATTGTTCATTTTTGATCATTAATAGGATGTTTTTCAAATGAAAATTGATGGACTTGACATGAGGTGTATTTTTGTTTTGTTATTGTCTCATATTTGATAGACTTTTCTGTTTTGTAATTTATGGCTGATAACACACTGTCACCATGGGTTGAGATGCCGTCTCGGCACTGAGCCCATGTTTTCCCTCATCCCTGCCTCCCATTGAGCAGCGTCTCAGCTGGCCCCCAGCTGGCAGCATTATGGACGGCTGGGGCCAATTAGTCTTCATCAGCTGGGGCGCTGCCAATGAGGATAAATAGGAGCAGCCTCGATGACTCGGGGCTGCGACATAAGCACTGCTAGGCTGAAGCCCCTTCGTCTGGTGTCAGCCTCAACTCCCCTTGCAGCATTCCTGTGTTTGTATCCCGCTGTGAGGATGTACGTCTTGCTACCCCCACGTCCGGTACGAGCTGCTTACCTCTGCGCTGTGCAACCTGTGAGTGTACCTCTGCATGAGTATCTGTGCTCTCCTCATCCCTTATCCCTTACCCAAAATAAACCATCTCGACTCACTGGCTCGTCCCTGGCTCTGATTGCCCGGCTCCCTAGAGCCGGATATGACACACACAGATTGTCTGAAAAACACAACAAAATGAACTGGCTTGACTTAACAGCTTTTTAGGTGGGGGGGATTAGGTGTTTGAGTTTTGATGTGTGTTCTTTCCTATGTTGACTTATCGTAATTTTGTTTTATATTATGTTTTTGTGTGGACCTCAGGGAGACTAGCAACCATGTTGTGGAAGCTAATGGGGATCCAAATGCATTAATAAATAAGCATAAATTGCACACTTCTCATGACCCCATTGATGTTTATCAATAGCACTCTTAAATATAGTGCAATTATATGAAACAAAGTGAATAAATATATGAGGCATTAAAATGTAACATTGTATCAATTTCAGAAAGTGGTGCATAATTGAATAAAACAAATAAAGACACACTTCATAATGTTTATCAGCTTATGGTTATAGTACACAAATTCATATCATCTGGGCATACAGATATGCAACAAAACTTAATCTTTAATCATTTCTCTTGATGTTATTTTTCATTAATATTGTGTGTGACCTTACTGCCAGCAAAGCCTCAATTCTGCATGCGGTTGATGCCACTAAGTTGTCAATTTGGTGCTGAGGAATGTGGTCCCATTCAGTGAGCAGCACCGCCTCAAGCTCAGCATGAATTGTTGGTGCAGAATCCCAACTGCGTACATATTGATCTAGAACTGAAAAGTCTGGAAGTCTGGACCAAACAAGTTAAGTGTGAAACACCCTTTGACTGATCAACAGATGGGAAAAATGCCGACACTTTATAAAGTGTTTTCATGCAGTAGAAGAAAGAGTGAATTAAAAGTTTGTGTTTTTGAAGAGTGCTGTGAAGGCAAATCATTCTTCATTATTTTGTAATATCAAGAAATTTTACTGAGTTATAGGCTGCTAAATGTTTAATATATACAGTATATACTGTATATTCTTGGCTGGTGGTATTGATTTGTATATGAATCACTGAGTTTCTGTAAAACAGCACAGTGTGTTTCAGAGGTGACCCTATGACTCATCATCTTACTTCATCCTCATGGCTTGTCGAGGGAGGTGAACCGATGACTTTGTAGTCAGAAGCTTGCTTCTGTCAGCCCCATCATACAGCCCTCAGTGGCTTATACACAGCTGTGGGAGCACACATATGTGTCAAAGTTCACTTCATCAGACCCAGAACTGCTAAATGAGTACAGTGAAGCTATAATTCATTCACTTCACTGCTGCTCTTTAGACAGTGAGAACAGCAGTACTAACTCCCAGTGCTTTATTACTTTGTACTTTTGCTGTCTAGCATTTACATGAATATATCAGCTTTTACCCTGTGCCATCTACTCCTCAATTAGTGATTGGATGCTCTTGTCAGTATTATATACTGTACCTACTATTCCTTTTCTTCGAAATACCATCCAAGTAAGAAACCTGATCAAACTAAAATTTTTAAAAAGCATTTACCTTCTTGTAAAAAATAAAAATAAAAATAAAAACATATTATGGACATAGGGCTTGATGATTGATTTTGTATTATTTTAGAGCCAAAATTTTCAGTTTGTGACCAGTAAAGTGCTAAATTATCAGCTAACAAAGCTAGTTTGTTAATGATACTGTTGAGCTGGTGGTCAGATGACAGGATGTTATGGATAATACAAAGACAGTGGTTAGTCAGAGGGTGATGGTTTTCTGTTTTATTTTTTAAATTGGTGTATATTTTGTATTATCTTACTTTACCAACCTGTTTGTTTGTTTTCCTTCTTTGGTCCCCTTAGTTACACCTGTCAGTCTTTCACACCCACAATTATTTTGTGTAATCAAGCATCTGTTTCTAATTGGTTTATCAGGCTGCAATGCCCTTATTGAGGATTTGCAAGTGATGTCACTGGTCATGTGCTGGTCAAGCGCTGCTTGATTGGTTCGCCACACTGGTAGGCAAGCTTTGAGAAATGAGCCAGACAGAAAATGTTTTAGCATGGTGTTTGACAACTGGCTGGATGGTAGCAGCTGTCAGTCGGCCGAGCAGGGTGTGTGCATTTTAAAAATTAGTAATTAATAGTTAAAGAGTGGAAACAAAATATGTATAGAAAGAGTTTGTAAATTAAAGTGAGAATATTTTCCTACTGAATAGTTGAAACTGCATAACCAACACTCATATGACAACAGGGCTCCATTGTTTGAAACCAGGCAGAGCTCGCTACTCAACTTCCTGGTAGTGTTCATCATTCTATTTTTTTCACCTTCCAAAGTTTATATTATACTGGTAGAATACTTTTTTCAAGTGAGCGGAGACTGTTTCTGGATCATATCAACACCGGCTTTTCCTGACACAGCCTCAACCAGTGATGAGAATGATCTCTCGAACTCCTCAGCTGGCTTTCTTGTGGTCGCCAGAGCTTATATGGAGGTGTAAAGAGAATGTTGCATGATTTAATGACATTACTGCAAATCCTCAATACCAACAAGTCCCCCAACTACTGTCTTACTGTGATTGTATGTTCCTGATGTCCTACAATTTTGTAACATCACCACAGGTGAAAGTCTTAAAACACCAATGTTGTCCAGTGGAGGTTGGTGGAGAATAGCAGACATTACCCAAAACAGCACTCCAAGTAGGAGACTGAGGTCCCACTGCATTCCCTTGCTCATTCTAGTTTCTTCCCTCTTTCCCTTCTACATTTGCAGTTCACTTTGGGGTTGTCGATTTAATTTTTAGATCGGGGTGTCCAATCATGGGCCATGGAGGGCCAAGATCCTGCAGGTTTTCTCTTCTACCCAGTCTCTTCAGAAGGTGTTTTCACTTATCAGCAATCAGTGGGAAGAAGTTCAGTGAAATCTGCTGTTGAAGACACTTGGAGGTAAAGCCTGCAGGGTCTAGGCCCTCCATGGCACATGATTGGACACCCTTGTCTTAGATTCCTTAAATACTCATTTTAGGTGCTTAAGGTTACAGAACTAGTCGTAGATTGCCACTAAAGCAGCTTGGTTAACATTAAAGAAAATGTTAGGGTTAGGGATAAAGGAGGGTGAGGGTCTATTTTCAACACATTACACCTCTCAACCTCTGCCATCTCTCATCATTTAGTTATGTTCACAACCACAAAAGGTTGCTTTTTTCAAACGTAATTATTGGTCATATTTTGTGCTGGTTAAAATTAGGGATGAGCTGATTCGATCCGCAGTATCGGTATTGGTATCGGGTTCGATCCAGGCAAAATGGCTGGATCGGTATCAGTAAGAAATAAAAGTAATTTACCAATCAAATACATTAATAATAATAAAATGAGGGCACGATCCTGTTCTCAGCCACACTGCACACGGCTTCTGTGAATAGAAGCAACAAGTGTCATATCATTGGAACCTGTCTGTGGGACTCACCTCAGTATGTTACTGTGTGGTACCAGCATTTACAATTTTACACCACCAACTTGATAAAACACTTGCAAAAGTATCACTGCAAAGTATTATGCTGAATTCTGTCAAGAACCGAGCAGAAGCAAGTGTGTCATGCAGCATCAGCCGCCGCTGTTTTACTGCTGGAATATGCTAAAAGTGAAACTAAAAGAAGGAAACTGAAAGTAAAAACCAGAGGAGCAGGAATGAAGACATGGGCAGTTACAGCTGATGAGAGGTACAGTAGATGACAGAAACATAAATAGACATAAATTATAACTGATGAACTGGAAGCAGGACTAACAAGGACTAACGGACTAAAGGACTAAGGGATGACTTCAAAATAAGATCTCGTCGGCCTCCGTCGGTCTATGATGACCATGGAAGAGAATCCTAAACGTCTACTCTGCTGGAACAGCACCGCCTGTGGCTGAACAGGCCGATGCGCGAATGACAGTCCCTGTCACACAGGTCACACTTGTGGGTGGTCTCCGTGCTGCTGGGTCTGTGGCGGTTCTTCCTGCGGGTCCTTTTTTCATCTGCTGCAGCAGTCAGTCTCTCTTCACCCGCCTTGAGCTGTCTGGTCAGGGTGCCTCTCCATTTGGAGCGGTCCGTTGCAAGGTCCTCCCAGCGCTCTGTGTTGATATCCAGGGCCTTCATGTCTCTCTTGCAGACGTCTCTAAAGCACAGCTGTGGGCGGCCAACGTCTCTCCTGCCAGTTGCCAGTTCTCCATAGAGGACGTCTTTGGGGATTCTGCCATCCTCCATACGGTGAACGTGGCCTAGCCAGCGGAGCCTGCGCTGCCTGAGTAGAGTGAACATGGAGGGAAGGCTGGCGCGGGACAGAACTTCTGTGTTGGGCACTTTGTCCTGCCAGGATATGTCCAGGATGTGGCGAATGCAGCGCAAGTGGAAGGAGTCCAGTCTCTTTTCCTGCCGGGCGTATGTTGTCCACGTCTCACTCCCATAGAGCAGTGTGCTGATGACGCAGGCGTTGTACACTGCCATCTTCGTCTTGACAGAGAGTTTGGGATTCTCCCACACTCGTGTGGTGAGGCGAGCGAGTGTGAAGGCTGATTTTCCAATCCTCTTGTTGATTTCTGTATCAAGGGAGAGGTTGTTGCTGATCGTGGACCCCAGGTACGTGAACTGATTCACGACCTCCAGCTCGTAGTCGTCAATGGTGATGGTTGGTGGTGCTTCCGTGCCTTGCGCCAAGACGTTAGTCTTCTTCAGGCTGATGGTAAGCCCGAAGTCCTTGCATGCCTGGGAGAAGCGGTCCATCAGGGTCTGAAGCTCCTGCTGTGTGTGGGTTGCGACTGCAGCGTCGTCTGCGAACAGCATGTCTCTGATTAGAGCCTCGCGTACTTTGGTTCTGGCTTTCAGGCGGGCGAGGTTGAAAAGCCTGCCGTCAGATCTTGTGTGCAGGTAGATTCCCTCTGTTGCTGTGCTGAAGGCATGCCTCAGGAGCATAGCAAAGAAAATCCCAAAGAGGGTTGGCGCAAGTACACAGCCCTGTTTCACTCCGCTGCATATGTTGAATGGCTCTGAGACGTTGCCATCGTGCTGCACTATCCCCTGCATGTTGGTGTGAAACGATTCGATGAGGCTTTGCAACTTTGGTGGGCATCCTATCTTTGGCAGGATCTTGAAAAGGCCCTCTCTGCTGACCAGATCGAACGCTTTGGTGAGGTTGATGAAGGCGACGTACAGAGGCATGTTCTGTCCTCTGCATTTCTCCTGGAGTTGGCGGATGGAGAATATCATGTCTACCGTCGATCGCTCAGCGCGGAAGCCACACTGAGACTCGGGGTAGACACGTTCGGCAAGCTTCTGTAGACGAACGAGAACAACTCGTGCGTAGACTTTGCCAACAACGCTGAGGAGGGAAATGCCCCTGTAGTTGTTGCAGTCGCTTCTCTCCCCTTTGTTTTTGTAGAGGGTGATGATCTTGGCGTCCCTCATGTCCTGTGGTACGGCACCTTCCTTCCAGCACTGGCAGAGGACGTCATGCAATGGCAGCAGTAGGGCAGTCTTTCAGTGCTTGATCAGGTCAGGGGGTATGCCGTCGTTGCCGGGTGCCTTGCCAGCGGCCAAGCTATGAATGGCCTTACTGAGTTCGTCGATGGTTGGCTCGGCGTCAAGTTCGTCCATGGATGGCAGGCAGTCGATGGCATCAAGGGCTGACGGTGTCACGGTGTTCTGTCTAGAGTAGAGGTCGGAGTAGAGTTCCACCCATCTCTCCATCTGCTTGTTCTTCTCTGTGATCATCTCCCCAGTGGAAGATTTGAGGGGGGCCGTCTTGCTCTGAGCCGGACCAAGTGCTTTCTTGATGCCATCGTACATACCACGGATGTTCCCTGTTATGGCAGCGGTTTGAATGTCTTGGCTGAGCTGAGTCCAGTACTCGTTGGCACAGCGCCGAGCAGTCTGCTGAACTTTGCTTCTCGCAGCCCTGAGAATCTGGAGATTCTTCTCGTTTGGGTACTTCTTGTACTCAGCAAGTGCTGAGCGCTTGGCTTCAATGACGGGGGTCATCTCGGTCAACTTGGCATCAAACCAGTCCTGTGACTTCGAGGTCTTCCTCCCAAAGGTAGCCAAGACTGTGCAGTAGATGGTGTTTCGCAGCTCTTCCCACTTCTGCTTTGCAGATTCTCCTCCTTGTGGTACACCAAGTTCCTTCTCAAAGGTGGAGGCAAACTGCTCAACAAGTTCTGGTTGGGCCATCTTGCTGGTGTCAATCCGTGCCTTTCCAGGTTGTCTAGCACGATGGAATTTCTTCAGCTGCAGCTTGACCTTGCAACACACCAATGAATGGTCTGTGTCGCAATCTGCACTCTGGAACGAACGGGTGATTAGCACGTTCTTCAGTGAGGTGCGCCTGGTCAGGATCAAGTCTAGCTGGTGCCAGTGCTTTGAGCGCAGATGTTGCCAGGAAACCTTGTGTTGGGGCTTGGTCTTGAAGAACGAGTTTGTGATGCACAGATCGTGATATGTGCAGAACTCAAGCAGCCGCTGTCCGTTGTCGTTCATTCTGCCCACGCCAAAAGGTCCAAGACAGGAGGGCCAGGAGTCGTGGTTAGCACCCACTCTGGCATTGAAGTCTCCAAGGAGAATGAGTTGTTCAGAGTTGGGGATGATCCTGACAGTTGTTGTGAGATTCTCGTAGAACTCGTCTTTTGCCTCTGGTGTGGCTGTCTGTGTTGGGGCATACACACTGACGAGGGTGACTGGGCCTTGAGTGGTGTTCAGGCGGAGGGTGAGGAGTCGTGCAGAGCCAGTGCTGCCCAGTTCCACCATCTTCAGCAAAGTGTTCTTCACTGCGAAGCCCACTCCGTGTTCCCTGTGTTCGTCACTGCCCTTTCCCTGCCAGTAGAACGTGTAGTCCTTCTCTCTCAGTGTGCCTGCATCAGCTAACCGTGTTTCCTGGAGAGTGGCGATATCCACTCCCAGTCTCTTCAGCTCATTATTGATGATGGCAGTCTTCCTGGTGTCGTTGATGTCCTTGAGGTTAGCAGCGAGTCCTGTCATCATAGTGCGGACGTTCCAAGTTCCCAGTTTTAGAGTTGGTCTCTTTTGTTTTATTGTCTTGCCTGGTGCGAAGGTTCTCAGCCTGCTGTTTGGATTTCTCCTTATCCCCATGCACCCAATGAGGAAAGCAAGCTGTGGCGGGACAACACCTTATTGGCTGGGGGCTGCCCAGCTTGAGGCGGGCGGTAGCTGTCCAGTGAGATCTGATGATCCCTCCCACCGTCGGGAACAACCCCTGGCGCCACGCTCTACGCCAATTGAGCAGTGGCTTATAACCGGTAACTGTCATTTCCCGTGTTTTGTCTACGCCAAAGGCGAAGCTGGAGTGTCCTCTCCAGTGATCCGGTGTTCTACCTTCCAGCGTTGGGCGTTGGTAGGATTTAAGTCTGGGCAGGAAGATATGGAGGACAAGATGTTTCCCATGCAGCATGTCCCCCCTCTCCACGTCACTGATGAATCCAAAGGAACAGCAGGGCTGCTACAGTTTGGCACCAGCGCCGTTGCAGGAGCTGCCAGAACGATGTTGAGCACAACATAGAACTGCCTTAGGGGCTCCGACTCCGGATTTTTCCTCAGGGTTGACTCCCGAAGCCTTTCCAGTGACCGGGTATGCCGCAAGGCAGTGGAGGTTTGAAATCAGGGTTTACCTTCCCCTAGATGGGCTACCTTCCCAGGTTGACGAGCCACCATCTACCCGAAGCATCTGGTTTTAAGGCGCCAGAGATCCGCCCTCGCCCCTTCTCCTATTAGTAAAAGCAGTTCCGCCGGGCTTAGAGACTAAACCACACGGGCAGGCTAGGAGTTGGACTTAGTTGTCAGAGGCTTTTCGAGACGCACGCCATAAGGAGCATTTTATGAGCACTGGGAGCTTAACCCCAGTGCCGCTCCTGGCTATGACAGCAAACTTAAAAAACTAAGGACAGATAATAAACTACTAAATAAACAGAGCACCAGGAGAATACTTATAATAATAATAATAATAATAATAATAATAACAAGAAGAAGAAGAAGAAGAAGAAGAAGAAGAAGAAGAAGAATGGATGACAAAAATACAACTTTAAGGGTTAGTTCTTTTATTTTCAGGTCTACCGCATTTTTTACCTCATACACAGTGGCACTTTGAATTTCATCTGAATGCTTACTTAAATACTAAGCTTTAAAGTTTTGCAATAAACATACACTTAAAACTTCAGAATGCATGTTTAGATAGTGCTGACCAGCGAAATGCTGCCAATGTTGCAAAGTGTAAAATTTAAAAAAGCAGCAGCATTGCTGAACTGAGTCAAATTTGTAATGTATTCTTTGACTTTTAAATGTATGCTTTTATATGTATGCAAAATGCAAAGAGTCATGACCAAATTATGTTCTGTATTGTTGTTTTAAATAAGAGAGGCAGTATCAGGTTTGGATTGGTATCAGCTGATACTCAAAGTCAAAGTATCGGTATTGGTACTGGCCTTGAAAAAGTGGTATCGGCTCATCCCTAGTTAAAATATCACATATGGTCATTTTCGGTTCCAAGGTTGTCATAGCCAGGAGCGGCACTGGGATTAAGCTCCCAGTGCTTATAAAATGCTCCTTATGGCGTGCGTCTCAAAAAGCCTCTGACAACTAAGTCCAACTCCTAGCCTGCCCATGTGGTTTAATTTCTAAGCCCAGCGGAACTGCTTTTGCTAATAGGAGAAGGGGCGAGGGCAGATTTCTGGCGCCTTGAAATCAGATGCTTCAGGTAGATGGTGGCCTGTTAACCTGGGAAGGTAGCCCATCTAGGGGAAGGTAAACCCTGATTTCAAACCTCCACTGCCTTGCGGCATACCCGGTCACAGGAAAGGCTTCGGGAGTCAACCCTGAGGAAAAATCCGGAGTCGGAGTCCCTAAGGCAGTTCTCTGTTGTGCTCAACATTGTTCTGGCAGCTCCTGCGATGGCGCTGGTGCCAAACTGTAGCAGCTCTGCTGTTCCTTTGGATTCATCAGTGACGTGGAGAGGGGGGACATGTTGTATGGGAAACATCTTGTCTTCCATATCTTCCTGCCCAGGCTTGAATCCTACCAACACCCAACGCTGGAAGGTAGAACACCGGATCACTGGAGAGGACACTCCAGCTTCGCCTTCGGCATAGACAAAACACGGGGAATGACAGTTACCGGTTATAAACCACCGCTCAACTGGCATACAGCATGGCGCCAGGGGTTGTTCCCGACGGTGGGAGGGATCATTGGATCTCACTGGACAGCTACCGCCCACCTCAAACTGGGCAGCTCCCAGCCAATAAGGTGTTGTCCCGCCACAGCCTGCTTTCCTCATTGGGTGCATGGGGATGAGGTGAAGTCCGAACGGCAGGCTGAGAACCTTCGCACCAGGCAAGACACCAAAACAAAAGAGACCAACTCTAAAACTGGGAACCTGGAACGTCTGCACTATGATGACAGGACTCGCTGCTAATCTCAAGGACATCAGCGACACCAGGAAGACTGCCGTCTGCAGCAGATGAAAAAAGGACCCGCAGGAAGAACTGCCACAGACCCAGCAGCACGGAGACCATCCACAAGTGCGACCTGTGTGACAGGGACTGCCATTCGCGCATCGGCCTGCTCAGCCACAGGCGGTGCTGTTCCAGCAGAGTAGACATCTAGGATTCACTTCCATGGTCATCATAGACCGATGGAGGCCGATGACGATGGTCATTTTCTCTTGCTGGGTAGACTGATATACATGCTGATGGTTGTTTTAAAGCTTAAGTGATTTCTTCACCCCAAGTCATTTCCTCACCCCAAGTCATTTCCCATCCAGAAGTGCATGTCATCTGTTGTAGAGCAGTCAATACCAAACCCTCTGGCTGTCAAGACCTGTGATTGGTCAAACAAAACATTCAGAGATGTGAACTGAATATGCTGCAAATCTTACTGTGCCACTTGCCATGTCTCAGTGAGTGAAATGAAACATGAGCTTGAGAAATTCACACTGAAAATCATATAAAATTTAACCAATAATCACCTTATATGTATACTGTAGATACCGGACTGGAAAGCATCCTTAATTTTCACAGAATTAAGGATGCTTTACGATGCTGTACATTGAGCAGCACATGAAAAATAGAAGTCCACAGCAAGTACAAACCTCTTCCAAGGCAGCTCATTTACTTCTTTCTGCTCTAATGGAATGAAGGAAAAATTGTATTTATTAGGCTTTTTCTTTGTTTGATTTATTTATTGTTCTATCTAGATTGATTGAGCCAACCACTTTGTATGAAATTCATCCAAGCAACTGGTCCATACGGTTTTGAAGTGAAAGTTTTGTTGTCACCCTAAGGTATCCGCTTTCACCTCTTACCGGAGACAATCAATCTTTAGGTTCTTCTCTAAGTGTATAGTAATTTACTTGTTTGCTATTATTATTATTATTATTATTATTATTATTATTATTATTATTATTATTATAGTGATTTATATATTTTACTAACTACTTCCTATTTATCGTGATCACTTTACTAGTCTCTTTACCAGTCCAACTGGAGCATGCCCTTTCTTTGTTTTTATACGTGAAAAAAAACATGGCAAAGGTTTTAGCCTAGCTGGGTATTCTTCCATCCTGTTTAAAGGAGTCCAACCCCTATTGTGAGCTCAATAAGTGCAGTCCAGGTGCCTTATAAAAAAGGGAAAAAAAAAACTTACACTCTTGGTCGCACTTGTCCTCTGCCGTTTGGTTCGAATTCCTTCATTCTGAGAGCAGACACTTGTCTCGATGTAAAAAGTACTGTGTGGATAAACTCCAGGTGAGTCTAACTTACTAATTCCCAGAATGCTTCACTCGAGGTCATATTCTGCCTGTGGGACAGAAATATTGGAATCCGGCTCAAAGGGCCAAGTTAAAAGAAAAATTCTAACTTAAAGGCCAAGTTAAATCACTGGTCAACACCAAATTTATTGTCTAAGTTTTTTTTTTAGGTGATTTAGCACAATTTTGATGTGCTGAATCCAAAAATCACATTGGTTTTGCTCAATCAGGTCAACTTTTTGAATTATGGCCACATGTTGTTTTTACATTTTTGTTTACATGTACGGGTATTTTTGCTTTATATGATGCAAAATTCTTTTTTATTTCTTGAAATTCTCTGAATTTTGAACAATGATGATGTAACATTCAATTTACATGTACTTACCTTTATCAGTGTCTACTATTCAATTTACAGTAATCGAAGCTTGTAACATTTAATCAATAAATTGTGTTAAACGATTTTTTCTCTTAAAAATCTATTTTGGATGAGAAATATTAACAAAAATCAACCGATAATGTCACAAAAATGTAGTCGATTTAGTCAGAAGATCAGATTTTTTCTGACCTGATCGAGAGAAACAGATGTCATTTTCGGATTCAGTGGTGCAAAATTTTCCTTCCACATTGAAAGGAGTCAGTTGAGGTGGTATGGGCATCTGATTATGATGCCTCCTGGACGCCTCCCACTTGAGGTGTTTCAGGCACGTCCCACTGGGAGGAGACCCCGGGGCAGACCCAGGACTCGGTGGAGAGACTATGTCTCCCAGCTGGTCTGGGAACGCCTTGGTATCCTCTCTGAAGAGCTGGAGCAGGTGGCTGGGGAGAGGGAAGTCTGGGCTTCTCTGCTTGAACTGCTGCCTCCGCGACCCGGACCTCCGGAAAAGCGGTAGAAGATGGATGGATGGATGGTGCAAAATTGTCTTAACTCAGTTGAAAAAACACAGACAACTTACAAAAAAAAATATTTTTATAACCCTGTTTAATGAGAGGAGAAAAACCAAGTAAAAGCAAAAAGTGATTCTTTAATCTTTTGGCCAAAAGAGATACAACAGCAAGAAAACAATGAAAGTATGTGTGAGGGTTACTCTAATACAACCCCTTTAGATATCCCTGAGAATATACACACCAAGCACAAGATAGCAATTATCACTTGATGAACACGAGTCAGAGCATTTACAGTGGATATAAAAAGTTTACACACCCCTAGTCAAATGCCAGGTTTTTGTGATGTAAAAAAAAATGAGACCAAGATAAATAATTTCAAACTTTTTCCACCATTAATGTGACCTATAACCTGTACAACCTAATTGAAAAACAAACTGAAATCTTTTAAGGGGAAAAATAAAAAATAAAAAAATCTTATAATAACCTGTTTGCATAAATATGCACACCCTTAAACTAATATTTTGTTGCAGCACCTTTGGCTTTTATTACAGCACTCAGCCTTTTTGGCTAGGAGTCTATCAGCGTGGCGCATCTTGATGTGGCAATATTTGCCCACTCTTCTTTGCAAAAATGCTCCAAAACTGCCAGATTGCGAGGGCATCTCCTGTGCACAGCCATCTTCAGATCACCCCACAGATGTTCGATCGTGTTCAAGTCTGGACTCTGGCTGGGCCATTCCAAAACCTTAATCATCTTCTGGTGAAGCCATTCATTTGTTGATTTGGATGTGCGCTTTGGGTCATTGTCGTGCTGAAAGATGAAGTTCCTCTTCATCTTCAGCTTTCTAGCAGAAGCCCAAAGGTTTTGTGTCAACACTGACTGGTATTTGGAACTGTTCATAATTCCCTCCACCTTGACTAAGGCCCCAGTTCCAGCTGAAGAAAAACAGCCCCAAAGCATGATGCTGCTACCACCATGCTTCACTGTAGGTATGGTGTTCTTTCGGCGATGAGCAGTGTTGTGTTTGTGCCAAATATACCTTTTGGAATAATGGACAAAAAGTTCAACCTTGGTTTCATCGGACCATAACACATTTTCCCACGTGTTTGGGAGATTTCAAATGTGTTTTTGCAAAATGTAGACGGGCTTGGATATTTTTTTCTGTCTTGCCACCCTAGACAGGAGATTGTTGTCATATGTACTAAACAGCCATTACTTACCAGAAATTCCTGCAGCTCCCTCAGTGTTGCTGTCGGCCTCTTGGCAGCCTCCCTGACCAGTATTCTTCTTGCTTTTTCATCAATTTTGGAGGGACGTCCAGTTTCTGGTAATGTCACTGTTGTGCCATATTTTCTCCACTTGATAATGACTGTCTTCACTGTGTTCCATAGTATATTTAATTCCTTGGAAATTCTTTTGTACCCTTCTCCTGACTGATACCTTTGAACAATGAGATCCCTCTGATTCTTTGGAAGCTCTCTTAGACCATGGCTTGTGCTGTAAGCTGTAACTACAAAAAATATCAGAAAAAGCCTATTAGAACAGCTGAACATTATTTGGAGTTAATCAGAGGCACTTTAACTAGTGGCAGGTATGTACTGCTTCCTTACTAACATGAGTTTGAATGTGATTGGTTAATTCTGAACACAGCCACATCCCCAGTTATAACAGGCTGTGCATATTTATGCAAACAGGTAAAAAAAAAAAAAAATCTTCCCTTAAAAGATTTCAATTTGTTTTTCAATTGGATTATATAGGATTTAGGTCACATTAATGGGGGAAAAAGTTTTGAAATGATTTATCTTTGTCTCATCTTTTTAATCATAAAAACCTGGCATTTGAACAGGGGTGTGTAGACTTTTTATATTCACTGTATCTACAGGAAATGCTGCATGACTTAATCACGAGGTACTTCACATGTCACATGCTAACATTCTAATCACAAAGCACATACTGTCCATCTCTTTGGATCTTCTGAAACCTTAGCATGATTCAGCACATTTTTATATGACGAATACAGAGGTCATATAAAATAATAAAACAAAGAATAAGAGCCTAATAAACAATGTTTCCTTCATCGGAATAAACAATTAAGATTGTAATATGGCAACATGGGAGCTCCCGGAAAAAAAAAAAAAAATGTCAATCTCAAAGTTTTAGAAGGTCTGAGAAAGAAGACATATTTTACTCAAAAATTAGGCTCACAGTAAAAATAGTGGTCACAGATAGTTTTTTTTAGAGAAGTTGTGCCTCTAACACTAAAGCTGTTATATTTTCCATTATGTGAATGGTTCATCAGTTAAAACGGATTGTAAAATAGGGTGAAACATTCAGTCTTGGAGTGATTGTGATCGGCAACAAAATCTAATAGATGGTTCCTTCTAACACACCCCATCAGTTAAAAAAGAGAGGGCAGAGGTAGGACAAATTAATTTGGCATCATTCTCCTATTTGACCTTTGCCATTTGCGTCGCACAGAATCACTCAGAACAGATGAGAACCCTCTGATCTTTGCCTCAGGCTGTGTCAAAGTCTCGTAATAATAAGCATCCAATTACCCAGACATTCACCTTTCATAAACTGGATTACACAGGTGTAAGGACAGAATCACATCAAAATCTCTCTGAAGAGAAATGTTTCCATAATTTTTTAAGTATAGTGAATTATCAGTTGGGGAGTAAACTGCAGCCTCTTGGGCTGAAAGACAAAGGGCCCTATTTTGACAGTCATCAGCAGACTTTTCCACCAGATTTTCCACCATACACCAGTGTTTTTGTCAGTTTCTGTCAGCACCAGTAGCGGCTCGTGGGCGATCCCACTGAGGAGGCAAATTAATCATGAACAGACATACACCTATATTTGCGAAGACCACATGTCTTTAGCGCCACAGATATTAAATTCAGCTCTTGGAAAGCCCCAAGAAAACATCACTATGCTGACCAACACGCTATTCAAGACAACACAACACCAGTTTCACTCAGCATGATAAAATACGACCAAGAAAAGATGACGACACATATTCACCCCAACACCAACAACAAATGGGTCAAAATCAAATGAGACACAAAAGAGCCAAAATAACGACATCAAATTAAAAGGAATGCGTTGCAAGTGTTTATAAAAGTGTCACAAGTATTTGGTAAAAGTGTTCCATTTGCTGACTTGATGTCACAAGATCCTGTTTGATATGATTTAATGTGTTGTTTAGTGTCATGAACCTCCTCATGCGCTTCTACGCAGCGCACAGAGGAGGAGAAGGAAGAATGGATTTACGCGCGGAGTCTCACCACAACACATTTATTAACACAAAAGTTGACAGTTCAAAAATAAAGACTCACAAAAAGGCTGCTGTGTACACAAAATGGCTGATGCGCAGAGCAAACAGCAGGCAGACCACTGTGTACCATGGCCACAGACAAATCGTACAACACCAAATACGCTCGGGAGAATTTGAAGTCCTTTAAGAGGCTCAACTGGCTGAGGAGGAGAAACTGGGCAAAAGAGCCTAAGCGTAGCAGCAGGACTGCAAACAGAAATGCTAACAGTCTTTACTCACAAACAGGAGCAGTCCAAGTTGTCCAAGCCTCCCACAAGCACACACTACCCTTCAGGGACATTTGACCGTCATACAGCGATTAACGACCATATGACTGTGCACAATGGTCCAGCAGTGTTTGACTGGCAAGGGCCGCCTAAGTACAAGCACTGCTGGCACCACAAATTGGGTGCATCTGGGCGAGGTGCGGGAAAGACAATTACCGGGGAATCAGCGGGCTGTCAAAGAGAGACGGAACGTGGTCGGACCGGCAAATGTTAGACAACGCCCACATGAAAGTGGGTCAAAGAGGCTGCCTAACGACCGCCGGCCAGAGCGGCGGTTACAGGCATGGAAAAGAAAAAGAACGCAGACATAAAAACAACAAGAACTCAAAAGATAACAATACTTAATAAGCCCGATGCCTGAGCCACAGAGAACAGTCAGAACCGAGCCAACAGGAAAACACCAGCTCGGTTTGTGACAGTTTAGGAGTTGTGTGTGGCTATTTGTTGTTAAATATTAACATAAAAATGATTCAAATTTTTTTTTGGGGGGGGGGGCGCTTGGTGGGTCTTCGGAGTCCCATAAAAATGATTTCATTCATTACTGGTCCTGTTAATCAAACTGAGCGCCAATGAAAAATCTTTCCCACAATCATTTAAAGAGTTGAAAATAAAAGAGCATACAGGAGACAAACAAATTTTAGCTCACCGGTTACCGTGCCTTTACATGGATCTGGATAAACCTTCTGTTATGTATGAGAATTGGACTTTGGGGTTTGCCGTAGCACCGCCAGGGCGAGGGGAGTAGGTGACATCAGGCAGGCTTCGGTGGGGAATATAAATTGGAATAAGAGCTAAATAGAGTTCAGTTGTATGTTCCTCAAGAAGCTCTCCATCCTGTATTATTTCCAACTTAACATTTGGCTACGATGGAAAACAAATGGGCACGTGTATTGTAGAGCCACCTCTGTTCCTGCAGTGCCGGGGTACGCCAGATATACCATGGGCACGGTGGAGGTATATGTTCGAGGTCTACGTGACGGCGGCTGGACTCGGCAATATCACCGAGGAAAGACGGAGGAGTGTTAGTACACCGTCTGGACGTTGAAGGACAGCGCATTTTCTTCGGGCTGTGTGGCGACGGCTCACTGGAAGATGGTTTGCTAAAGATGGACAGTTTTTTCGGCGACCACTCCACAGTCACCGAAAGAAGATACGAGTTTTTTGACCGTCGACAATATGCTGGTGAGTCCACCCTGTCATTTATTATGGAGCTACGCAGCCTAGCAGGTAAGTGCCCTTTTGGGCCGCTAGTGGACGAGCTAGTGAGGGACAAATTAGCCCATAGCACGACCAGTCCGTGGCTGGGGAGCATGCTAAGGTTAACCCGGCAGCCTTTGTCCCTGGATGGGGTAGTGGATATGGTGAAGCTGCGGGAGTCCGCGTCTCTACAGAAGTTAAGTGCGTCAGCTGGCGAGGAGCCGGAGGACAGGGTCTCCATGCCAAAGGCGACGGTTAGCATGCTAACAAGGCCTCGAGGGTGGGCTGGAAAGAAAAAGAAGAAGAAAAGGCGGCCAGTGGCGCGTGACGGGGTCCATGTAACATTTACGGACCTGGAGAGAGAGGGACCGCGGGAAGCTGGCCATGTGTGTGTGGCACGTGTGGGAAGAGGGCCACTCAAATGGTATGCTGTGCAGCTGGATGGTATCGAGGTGCCCCTTATGGTGGACTCTGGGGCCGGCAGGTCTATCCTGAATTTGGCTACGCTGAGGAGGCTGTTCCCAGGGAAGGTGGTCAAGGCAGGAGCAGTGAGGATGTTCGGCTATGGCCACGCTGAAATTGATATGGTGGGCATGGCAGAGTTTGATGTGACATGCAGGCCAAAGAGGGTGACTAATTTTGCTTTCCAGGTGGCCCGAGAGGGGACGGACCTGCTAGGGATCGATCTACTGGGGGAGCTGAGCTTCTCCATACGGGATCCGGAGGGCTCAGTGGTGTTAATGGCATACACTGACTGGCAACTCCGTTGGCTGGCGTTGTTCATGGGCCTGGGCCGGATAGATGCTTTCTTTCATTGCCCGCTGGTGAATGAGACAGTGACACCTAGGATTCAACCGTTGTGGTGCTTGCCCCTAGTGCTACGTGACGAAGTCTTGGCAGAACTATCTAGGCTGCTGGACTCCGGGATCAGTGAGAAGGTGGACGCCTCGCCTTGGATTTCTAACCTGGTGGTAGCGAAGAAGAAAGGGGGGGGGGGGGGTCAGGCCTTGTATAGACCTGCGGATGGTGAACAAGGCGATCATCCCAGACAAATGCCCCCTTCCAACCATGGAGGAGCTCACAGCGACATTTAGTGGATCCCAGGTGCTCACGAAGCTGGACCTCCAACAGAGTTATCTACAGGTGCCACTCCACCCAGACAGCAGGAACTTGACGGCGTTCGTGACCCACATGGGGGTTTTTAGATATACCAGGATGTTGTTCGGACTGAGCTCCACCCCCAGCTGTTTTCAAAAGGTAATGTCGACAATGCTGGCGGGTCTTAAGGGCGTGGTAGCCTACTTGGACAACATCATGGTGCACGGTGCGTCAAGGGAGGTGCATGATAAGAGACTGGAGAAGGTCCTAAAAAGACTGCAGGACTACGGGGTCACCCTAAATAGGGAAAAATGTCTCTTCGCGGCAGATGCCATCGAGTTTGTGGGTTTTTGACTGATGGGGAGGGGCCTTCAACCACTGCATTCAAACATGGAGGCAGTCCTCCGCATCCCTGACCCTTCTATGCCTGCCCAGATCTCGTCATTCCTAGGCATGGTGAACTTTTATGGGCGATTCATTCCGCACTATTCGGAAATGATTGAGCCTCTGCAAGCCCTGCTGAAACAATACGCGCCTTGGGAGTGGACACCGGCCTGTTCGGAGGCAGTCTCCAAGTTGAAGCACCAACTCACCTCTCCACCGGTGTTGGCGCACTTTGACCCTAACCTTGAGACGATGGTGACCTGCGATGCATCTGGGTCGGCACTGGGGGCAGTCATGTCTCAAGTTCAGGGAGGCACGGCGAGACTAGTGGCATTCACGTCTAGGTCCCTCTCAGCGGCGGAGCAAAAATACGCTGTGGGCGAGAGGGAAGCACTGGCCTGTGTCTGGGCATGTGAGAGGTGGCATATATACCTCTGCGGGTGCCGTTTCTTGTTGAGAACTGATCACTGGGCGCTTACAACCCTGCTGGAGATGTTGGGGCCCGGGCATAGACCGCTGAGGATACATAGGAGGTCTGAGTGACGGAGGGCTTATGACTATACCACCAAGTTCACTCCAGGCAAGGAAAATATAGTAGCAGACCTCCTATCCCAGGCCACGGTGGAGACTCCACTGGTGGACAACGATGACGCTGGCTTAGCTGAGGACAAACTGGTCAACGCTTTGTGCGGACCGCTTCAGGGAATCGTTTCCCCCCAGGAGCTCAGGGAGGGGTCAGAGCGGGATCCGGTTTTGGTACAATTACATACGTTGATCAGAGAGGGATGGCCGGTGAGGCTGCGAGGCGACCTGCCACCCTATCACCATTTCAAGGACAAGTTAAGCTGCTGGAATGAGGTATGTGCGGCCAGGGGCCAGTGTGCTCTGATCCCAAATTCCCTGAGGGTGCGGGTCCTGGAAATGTTGCATGATGGCCACCTGGGGGTAGTGAGAGTGAAACAACGTAGCAGAAGATCAGTTTGGTGGCCGGGCATTGATAATGACATCGAGGTCATGGTGAAGCACTGTGTACCATGCCTGGAGAGCGGCAAGACCGGCGGACCTCCTCCCCCACCACTTAGGCCAGTCGTATATCCGAAGGGGCCTTGGAAAGACATTGAGCTGGACATCTGCGGTGAACTCCATGCAGCGCCTTTTAACAGCTGATTCCTGCTGGTGGCCTACGACATGTTCTCAAAATGGCCGGAGGTGCTACCTACCAGCTCAGTAACGACAGAAGTGGTTACGGGGTCTCTGATGTTTTGTTTGCCAGGTGGGGAACACCAGACACACTCACAACGGACAATGGCCCACAGTTTGTATCAGGGGCGTTTGAGGAGTTTTTGAGCAGCAGGGGTGTGGAGCACGTGAAGACGGCATTCTACCATCCGCAGGCCAATGGAGGAGTCAAAAGGTTCAATAAGACCCTAAAGAACGGACTGAGAGCGTGCCTGGTGGATGGCTTATCCTTTTCGGATGCCCTCCAGAACACTTTGCTTCACTATAGGGCGTCGGTCCATGCGCACGATGGGCTGTTCCCCGGCGGCTCTCATGGTGGGGCGAGAGCTATCTTTACCGGTAAACCGCTTGGGACCACTGGTGGTGTCTCCCCAGAAGGATTTGGTGGCACTGAGGAGCAGGGTCACTGGGCGATAAGAAGCATAGAGCGAGAGGCCACAACCTGAGGGAGGGGGATCAAGTTTGGGTCAGGCATCCTGTCCGGACTCACAAGTTGTAGCCACTTTGGACGGGACCACGGCAGATCACGAGGCAGCGGGGTCCGGACACTTTTGAACTTGATAATGGGTCCCGGTGGCATGCCAGCAGACTGAGACGTTCGTTGCCTGACTGGGATCTGGATAACAGGAGATGCCTCAGTGAGAGCTGGGACTGGGCAACCACACCTGATGTGGACTCACAGACTGTGCCATCGGTGCCTGGTGCAGTGTCCCCTCGTAGGGGATGCCCGGCTAGAGTGCGTCAGAGGCCTGCATATCTGGACGATTACGTCACTAGGACTATTATGGACGGTGCCGGTTGGATTTAGCGGCAGAACAACCCACTCCAGCCTGGCAGGGTGCTCTGGTAGTCTACCCAGACGCCCATAAGTTCACTTGTTTATATGTTCAAAAAAAAAAAGAAGAGAGAACAAGGACTGTGTTTATCGTATTAATTGGTGTTGATTTTGGTAGTGTGTTGTGTTTGGAACTTGTGTGTGTGTGTTGGGGTTTGCCGTAGCACCACCGGGGTGGGGAGAATAGGTGATGTCAGGCGGGCTATGGTGGGGAATATAAATTGGAATAAGAGCTAAATAGAGTTCAGTTGTATGTTCCTCAAGAAGCTCTCCATCCTGTATTATTTCCAACTTAACACCTTCCTGTCATCAAATCTAGTTTTAAATTAGTGGTTGCAAAATGCAAATCCACATCTGTTGTATTGTTGAAATATGTCATATGGGGACGTTGTCAAAAGACAGACTGATTGGTTAGAGGTTTGCCTCCTTCCGTTTTTTTTTAATTTTTTTTATTCAATGCAAGGGATAATTAATTTTCAATAGCAACAAATATAATCTGATTTTTGGTTGGCTAAATAATTTCAGAAAGTATTCTTGCCTCCTTATTTAAAAAAACGAACTAATTTCTTATTGGCTGATTAATGTTTGCACAGTGGCAAGCCCATTTTTAACTCCTGCAGACATCTGAAAGGAATCTGACAACATGTTACACAATAATATACATATTATATAAAATACGTTTATTATCCCAATGTTTGAATCATTTCTTCTCCTTTTCTTCTCAAATTTCTGAGGAAGCTCTGCCTCCTTTGCCTCCTCCCACAAGTCGCCACTGGTCAGCACATTGTCTGCTTCTTACAATCAATCAATCAAACTTTATTCCAGACTCATGGTCCATCAAAATAAAAACAGACAAAAACAAGAAAATTTAAACAGTTAATAAAAACAAGACAATTAAAACAGTTAAAAAAACAATTGAAAACAATTAATAAAGAAGTTCAAATACAGTACAGACTTTAAAAAGACTTAAAAAGACAACTGTACCAATGCCTTCTGAACTGTGACTGACAGCGAATAGAACTGAGCTTAATTCTAGACATAACCTGGACGATTTCATTTTCAGATACATCAAGACTACAGATAAATTTCCATCCATCCATCCATCCATCGTCTACCGCTTAATCCTTTCGGGTCGCGGGGGGGCTGGAGCCTATCCCAGCATCTTTGGGCGAGAGGCAGGGTACACCCTGGACAGATCGCCAGTCCATCGCAGGGCCAACACAGAGAGACAGACAACCATTCACTCTCGCATCCATACCTAAGGACAATTTAGAATCCCCAGTTTTGATGCCAATTAACCTAACTTGCATGTTTTTGGCATGTGGGAGGAAACCGGAGTGCCCGGAGTAAACCCACGCAGACACAGGGAGAACATGCAAACTCCACACAGAAGGGTCACCGATGGTCTGGGGGTGGGATCAAACCCACGATGGTCAAGGGTGGAATCGATCCCATGACCTTCTTGCTGTGCTGCCACTGTGCTAACCACTGCGCCACCGTGCTGCCCCACAGATAAATTTATACATAAGATTCCTTATTACCGCATGCAGTGTATTAACACGTGATGACACAAATAACTCAGAAGCACTGCACCATTGAGGCTTTTTAAGTAAAATTCTTAAGCATCATTGTAAGCAACATGTAAGCAACATGTAATCTCTGCATGCTTTGTTTCCTATAATTTATCCGTAAATGAGCAGTGTATAAAGGTGTACAATAGGTTATAAAAAGAACCAGCTTCACCTCATCTGAACAGAAGCCAAACCTGTGTGCAAGGACATTTGCTTGCATGTAGATTTTGCAGCGCTGTCTGAGAATATCATCATCAGCAGTCATTCTGTCATTAATAAAATGTCCCACATATTTGTCTTTATCCCTGGCAATGAATTCCCTGCCTGCCAAATCAAAAACAGAGAATTTCATTATCAGATCTTCTCTAGTGCGGCAAATCAGCACAAAACTCTTATTCATATTATATTTTATGTCATTTTCATCTCCATAAGCAGTACACACTCTTAATAACTCCTGAAGACCAGCACCACTTGGACTGAGAACAATTAGATCATCAGCATACATAAAATGATTCATTAACTTATTCTCTGTTAAACATCCAGTTTTACAGGCATTCAGTTGCTTTGACAACTCATCCATATAAAGATTAAATAGAATAGGGGACAATATACTGCCCTGTCTGACACCACTGCTCACACCAAATGGGGATGAATGACTCTTCCCCCATTTCACCAGCATCTTCTGATGTGCGTACCAGTAAATCAGGATACATACTAAGTGCTTGGGAAACCTCCCCCCCATCAATCATTTTACTAAACAATTTTCTGTGATTAACACGATCAAACGCCTTAGAGGCGTCAATAAAACACAAAAAAACTGATGAATTTTGACTACTATATTTACTTATAGTTTCTTTTAAAGCATATATGCACAGATCTGTTCCATGATGGGGTTTAAATCCAAACTGATAATCAGTAGATTTAATGAATACATTTGATTTTTCAAACAGTATTCTTTCCAGCACTTTAGATATTATATTGGCTATAGTTATGGGCCTGTAATTGTGTAGGCTACACAGCTTGCCAACTTTATCTTTAATGACTGGTACCAACACAACAGGCAATAATGATTCTGGTAACATCCCATGAATCATGAAGCTGGTGAAACAGATTGCAAGAAGAGGAGCAATTCTTGAGCTAGCATATTTAAGATGCTCAGCGGAAATACAGCCTAGACCACTCGCTTTATTATTAGACAGCTCTTTGATGGCTTTGGTCACCGCATAAGTATCAATCAAGAACGAATCATCCCTCTCTACTTTCCCTACTTTATAAGTTTCATCATTAATTGAGTTAAACAATGAATAAAAATGCTGCCGCCATAAATCAACAATATTTTCTTTGCCTGAAATGCCTTCCAGAGTACAGGGTAAAGATGTTTTACAATTACTAATCTGTCTAAGCTCCTTCCAGAAATCTTATCTAACAGTTTCTTGGCCAAGGAATTACTTCTCATTAGCTGCTCATTTTTAGAAATATAACGGATAGCATACTTAAACGTAGCATTCGTACATTTCTTCATCTCAAACTCTGGCCCTTGTCTGGGTCTCCCAGCCACCACCCATGCTTTATATGCATCACAGGCTTCAGAATAAGGCACAGCTACAGCCTCAGTCCAGCCAGGTCTTACATTATGTGTCTTATATACACTACTGTTCAAAAGTTTGGGGTCACCCAGACAATTATTTTGTGTTTTCCATGAAAAGTCACACTTATTTACCACCATGAGTTGTAAAATGAATAGAAAATATAGTCAAGACATTGACAAGGTTAGAAATAATGACTTGTATTTGAAATAATAATTTTTTCCTTCAAACTTTGCTTTCGTCAAAGAATCCTCCATTTGCAGCAATTACAGCATTGCAGACCTAACATGATTGCACAAGGGTTTTCTAATCATCCATTAGCCTTCTGATGCAATGAGCAAACACATTGTACCATTAGAACACTGGAGTGATAGTTGCTGGAAATGGGCCTCTATACACCTATGTAGATATTACACCAAAAACCAGACATTTGCAGCTAGAATAGTCATTTACCACATTAGCAATGTATAGAGTGTATTTCTGATTAGTTTAAAGTTATCTTCATTGAAAAAAAGTGTTTTTCTTTCAAAAATAAGGAAATTTCTAAGTGACCCCAAACTTTTGAACGGTAGTGTATATCTTCTTATAATAAGGCTTACTGTCCTTATACAGGGAGTTAACTATAGCACTGTACAAACTACAAAGATCTTTCTTATGCTCAACATTGCAACAATTCACATCGCTGCACATCACAGCATCTCTAGGAAGACATACTTTACTCAAAGATTTATCTGTATACTTTGCATCATGCCATCTAATTAAGATAAGATAAGATAAGATAAACTTTATTGTCCCTCAAGGGGAAATTTGTCTTGGGCTTGTCACCCATGCTGCAACCACACAATCCATGCATACACAATGGACGTAGTACATAATAAATGAAATAAAACCCAATAAATAATACAAGTACATACATACATAAATATATAACAGCAGTCATTAAGAACAGGAGTTATAAGTGTCCCTGACCTATTTATCTGAGTTTAAAAGTTTTACTGACGTTGGGATAAATGAGTTCTTGTATCTATTGAACCTGAGCTTGGGGACTCTGTATCTCCTCCCTGAGGGCAGCCAGTAGATTACCAGTCTAATTACCAGTAGACAGCACACCCACGTTGCGCTGGGAGGAGAAGGCTCATTTCAAAGAGGTGTGGCAGCACACAATCTCTGGCGCATCACTATTCTGGTGCTTGTTATGCCAGTGCGCTTTTGATCAGGAAAAAGGTGGTCTGTCATTAGAAGCACATTGTTTAATGCTATTTCAGTGGCATGTTTTGAAACTGCGCAGTTCCAGAGCTTATAAGAAAACAGCATGCACTGGGTTTTTCTATTATTTTAATGGAGAGATTTATCATAATATAATTGCTCATCATTTTAATTATAATATGATCACACACTAAATAGTTCTTTTTATTCATCCACATTCTCATTTTAATTTTGGATTTACCATTGGAGTCTATAGATAAGGCATTAATGTATTCATTTTTTAGGGGAGTGAATGACTAAACAGGGAGTGTGTGTGCGTTTCAGTGTGGATGCACAGCACACGGGGGGATAGGCTACTTTCAGTATTAAGATTTTGAATGACAGACCTCTTCTTTGAAAATGTTTTGTCCACTAATCTGTTGTGTGTTGAATCATCATATCGCATCATCATATCTCGTGTCCATTTGTGTGTTCCGATTAATGAAAAAACACTCAGCTGGTGTTTTCTGTAAAAAGAGCAGTTAAATATGAACTATTTGAAGACACAAGAGGGTTTTTCAATACACAGAGGGGAAAAAAAACATTATGTGGGTTTATGATTCAGTTCTCTACCTTACCACAGCTGGACCAGTCTGTCCTACCAAGAAAACAGCTGTCACCATGATCCAGGAGAAGAGCTGGTAAGTGAGCACAAAGTCAATATTCATTATCTAATGATTGCAGTTTTTTTTTTTTTTTTTTTACAATTTTAACCTCATTCACTCTCATTCTTTTAAAAGAATAAAAATATGTTATTTAACATAAAAACATTAAAATATTCTGACAGTTGTTTTGAATTAAATTTACAAGTTTAATACCCCTCAGGCCGCGATGAGTGGCTCCTCTTTCTTGGTTTAAAAGAGAAGCTCTGATGAATGATAATACGTTTTTGTTTTTTGTTTTTTTGTTTTTTTTGTGAGATCAGGTTGACAATAATATAACTGAAGGAAACTTTGTCAGCCTCATAGACAAAGAGAAAGACTGGCATGATCTCTGAATTGTAGCCAACAGCTCTTATCCATGGGCAAGTAAGGCTGTGGAGTTAAAAAGCTCCTTGGTTTTGAATGCATTTTCACTTTGTGAATGAGTCTGCATTGTCCTCAGCACAAAATGGAATTGTCCTCCCACTTAAACCTCTTTCATGTTAGCATCATGTCTTTGATCTTAAGCCCTTGTTTTTAAAAGGGAATTTGACCAAAGGCAGCAATTGATTTATTTCACATTATGCCCCAAACACACCTCTGAATAATTAAGAACGTTAGGACAACCCTTTTTGACTTTTCATCTGGCAGAAAAATAATTTCTGCGCTGCTGTGATAAGGAAATGAACTTGGAAATGCCCATAAATGTGTTCTGTCACTGAGAGCTAACAAATGACCATGTCCTTGTAATATGGCTCTAAGTGTCATTAACTGTAGATCCAGCTTAAATGAGAACTTGCAAAAGGATAAGATTTTTTTT
The DNA here is from genome assembly GCA_020510985.1 of Pholidichthys leucotaenia. NCBI lineage: Eukaryota > Metazoa > Chordata > Actinopteri > Cichliformes > Pholidichthyidae > Pholidichthys > Pholidichthys leucotaenia. The sequence goes on from CM035836.1 coordinate 171,859,734, forward strand.
TCTTTAAATAGCTCGCCCTTTTTCAGCTGTTTGTTTCATCAGGGGTGCAGCAGCCAGCAGGTGTGGGTGGGTGCCAACTTGAGGCTATCTGTCTTCTCAGCTATGTTTGTTTTGTTGGTGCTTTTGAAGTATTTAACTACAATTCTCTGACTAATAACGTGGCCTGCCGTGTGATTAATTGCACTAAACTACTCTAGTTTTACTTCTGTATGAAATTGTTTCTCACCCCCTTTCTTTACATTAAATTTCTAGTGCAGTGATTAGCAGGTATGGTATCTAATATGAGTTGCAGACAGCCCATTGAGACACTTTGCTAACTTGCATTATATGAGGGTTGGTGCCATGGACAGCCAAGACACTGCAGGTTTTCTTTCCAACCATTCTCTGCAAAATTGCTTTAGTGACTGGATGCAAGGTAAACCTTCAGAGACATGGCCGTCTATGCAAGACAGTTGCCCATTCCTGCATTAGATGATACAAGGATGAGCATAGCCTCTTTATGTAAATATATATGGTTTCAAACACAAAGATGGCACTAGTTACTAAAGTCGACATTTTAAAAATGAAGCAAGTGACTAACAGTCAGCATATTGGTCTTTATACACAATCTACTGTCAGAATAAACAAAACACCCACATCATTTTAGTCCTGTTCTTAACAAAAAAAAAAAAAAATGTTTTTGAAATGAACATGACGTAATATATCAAACAATATCATGTCCTGTCAAACAAACGAGCACATTAAAAATGGTTCCCACAGAGCTCTGCTGAGGCACGAGCTGCACGTTGTTAAATGAGCACAAAAGACACTGGTGAGGCCTGACAGGAGATGGTAAGGCTGAGTGACAGCTCAGCATGAACACTTTTGTAGGCTGATAATTATTGATGGCAAGTCTTTCAACCCAAAGGAGACATTTATTTGCAGGAAATAATTCAGAATTATATATTTAATTTATGTGCATGAAATAATGAAAAAGATGTTGACCTGTTAATGTTGCAGCATTATTCACATTGATTTTTAAAAGGTATCATATGATAGTTATAGAATAATTATTTGAATTTAAACTCTAAGCCAGGTACTCTGTTATGTCCCAGCTACAGCTGGGTCCATTTATATCTGGACATTGACACAAGTTTTATGATTTTAGCCATTCACCAAAACATATTCAAAATACAGTTATACAATCAATATGGCCTTAAAGTGTAAACTCTCAGCTTTAATTTGAAGGAATTCACATCCAAATTGCAGTTACAGTTTAGGAATTGCAGTCATTTTTATTCAAAATCTCATTTCAGGGGCTCAAAAGTAATTCTACAATTGACTCACAAGCTGTTCCATGGGTTGCATAGGGTATTCCCTCATTAATCCATTATCAATCAAGCAGGTAAAAGGTTTGGAGTTGATTCCAGGTGTGGCATTTGCATCTGGAAGTTGTTGCTGTGAACCTGCAACATGCGGTCAAAGGAGCTCTCACTGGAAGAGAAACAGGTCGTCCTTAGGCTGAAAAAAAGAAGAAATCCATCACAGAGATGGCAGAAATGTTAGGAGTGGCCAAACTCGGAAACTCAAAAAGGCCTGGAAGACAACAGTGGTAGATGATAGCAGGACCCTTTTCCTGTTGAAGAAAAATCCCTTCACAACATCCACCCAAGTCTAGAACACTCTCTAGGAAGTATCTAAGTCTACCATAAAAAGAAAAATTCATGAGAGCAAATACAGACACTTCACCACAAGGTGCAAAGCATTAATCAGCATCAAAAATGCATCTAGTGATATGCATATAGAGATGCATATAGTGCCACAGCTCTACCCCCCATTGGTAAATCAGATCACTGCATGGTCATGTTAACACCCAAGTACGTCCCCCTTGTGCAAAGGCAGCCTGCTTATACACGGACTGTGAGGTGGACACAGGAGGCTGCTGAAGCACTGCAGGACTGCTTTGAGATGACAGACTGGAGTGTACTCTGTGAACCACATGGGGTGGACATAGACAATATGACCAACTGCATCACAGAATACATTAGATTCTGTGAAGACATGACCATGCCAGCTCAGACTGTACACTGCTTCTCCAACAACAGACCATGGGTCACCAGTGACCTGAAAGCACTTCTGAACAAAAAGAAGAGAGCTTTTAGGGCTGGAGACAAGGAGAAGCTGAGGGGAGTGCAGCATGAGCTGAGAGAGATGCTGAGGAGGTGCAAGGATAGGAGGAAGTTGGAAGAGAAACTCAGGCAAAATAACACTAAAGATGTGTGGAAGGGAATGAAACAAATAACTGGGTGCAAGGGGAGAGTCAGGCAGCCATCTGGGAGCCAGGAGAGAGCTGAGGAACTGAATCTGTTTTTTAATAGGTTCAACTCACAGTCTGTCACCCGAGCAACACAACCAGACCCCCACACACCCCTCCCCACCCACGCTCCCGTGCAGAACCTCTCTCCATCTCCCTCCTCCTCCTCCTCAGGGGGCACCAGGACCCTCCCTCACTTCACGGTGACTACAGATCAGGTGGAGAAACAGCTGGAGAGACTCCATCAGCGGAAGGCTTCGGGCCCGGATGGCATCTCCGCTAGGATCCTGAGGACCTGTGCCAACCAACTAGCTCCAGTACTGAAACACCTGTACAACCTGAGCCTGAGTCTGGAGAGAGTACCGGTGCTGTGGAAGACATCCTGCCTGGTTCCTGTCCCCAAGAAGTCATCTCCATCGGATCTGAATGACTACCGACCAGTTGCCCTCACATCTCATGTGATGAAGGTCCTGGAGAGACTGGTCTTAGCCCACCTGAGGCCGCACATGGAGACGTGGCTGGACCCTCTGCAGTTTACATATCAGCCCCATTTAGGAGTTGAAGATGCTGTCATCTACCTGCTGCAACGAGCCCATCAGCACCTGGATGGTCGAGGAGATACTGTGAGAATCATTTTTTTTTATTTCTCCAGTGCCTTTGACACCATCCAGCCACTGCTGCTGAGCGAGAAGCTGCAGGGGATGGGGGCTGACAGCTCTGTGATCTCCTGGATTACCGACTACCTGATAGGCAGACCACAGTTTGTCAGGCTGGGCAGTGTCTTGTCTGGAGTGGTGGCTAGTGATACGGGAGTGCCACAGGGGACTGTGCTCTCTCCTTTTCTTTTTACCTTATACACCACAGACTTTCAGTACAACACTGAGTCATGTCACCTGCAAACATTCTCTGATTACTCAGCTGTTGTGGGGTGTATAAGAGGAGGAGAGGAGGGGGAGTACAGGGCACTGGTAGACAGATTTGTGGAGTGGACGGAACAGAATCACCTGAGGTTGAATGTCAGCAAGACCAGGGAGATGGTGATTGACTTCAGGAAGAGGAAGACTCCTTCTCAGCCACTGCAAATTAGGGGGGAGGATGTGGGAGTGGTCGAAGACTACAGATATCTAGGTGTCAGGATCAGCAGCGGGTTTGACTGGAGATCCAACACCGATGCTGCGAACAAGAAAGGGATGAGCAGACTCTATTTCCTGAGAAAACTGAGATCCTTCAACGTGTACAGCAGGATGCTGGAGCTTTTCTACCAGACTGTTGTTGCCAGCGCCATCTTCTTTGCTGCGGTCTGTTGGGGTAGCAGTATCAGGGCCAGAGATACCAACAGACTTGACAAGATTATCAAGAGGGCTGGCTCTGTAATTGGTCTCAGACCGGAGACCTTTGAGACAGTGGTGGAGAGGAGAACACTAAATAAACTGCGATCCATCATGAACAATCCTGATCACCCCCCTCCACCACACACTAGATAGACAGTGAAGCATTTTCTCCAGTAGACTACTACAGCTTCGTTGTCGAACGGCCAGGTACAGGAAATCTTTCCTGCCACATGCAATTTCACTGTACAATAACTCACTATGATGTTGTATTCTGGTCATAGCTATGCTGCCACACTGCACCTTACAGACTAACTGGTACCTCACATTTTCACTCTGCTCCTGATAGTCCTTCTTTGTGCAATGGGATGATTCATGTGTTTATACGGGTCATCATATATTAAGCTATGATGTATATAGGTTCTATAGTCGTGTTAGTTTCTTTTTTACTTTCCATGGGTAATCCCTTTGTCTGTCGTGTGTGTTTCTGTTGTTTGGCTGTCAACTGTCATGCTGCTGTTACACTGTAATTTCCCAGTTTGGGATCAATAAAGTACATCTATCTATCTATCTATCTATCTATCTATCTATCTATCTATCTATCTATCTATCTATCTATCTATCTATCTATCTATCTAAAAATAGAAAGGCCAGATTAGACTTTGCCAAAAACATGTAGAGAGCCAGCCCAGTTCTGGAATAGGATTCTTTGGACAGATTAAACAAAGATCAACCTGTCCCAGAATGATGGGAAGAAGAAAGTATGAAGAAGTCTTGGAAATGAACTCATAACCCAAAGCACACCACATCTTGAATGAATGAATGAATGAATTTTATTTGAACATGTTGCATCAGTACAAGAATCAGTTTAAATAGATAATAAATAAGTAAATGAAATGAGATTAATAATAATACATAAACACAGTTGTTATACACATGTTCAAAAGGAGTGGGAAGAAGCTTAAGCTTATTTAGTCCCACCTCTTCTCCTCAAACAAACAAAATCCTACTTCCTGTTAATGACTCATCTTATTTACAAATCCTTGTTTACCATTGCTACATTACAACAATGTACATATTTACACCATATTTAAACATACATATAGCCTACACATAATTCACACTTAAAAGTAGTATGAACTTCCAGTCAAAACCTAAAAAGTCTTTATGTCTTGCAAAAATCTTTGTTTTGTGCTGTTTTTTAAACTGGCTCATGTTTGAACATTGCCTGAAATCATCATTTAATGAATTCCAGTTTCATGCCATAAACTGAAATACAAAAAGATTTCAGTGTGGTTCGTATATGAAGTTGCTTGAGTTTTAGTCGTCCCCTGAAACTGTAATCACCATCTCTTTTACTAAACATATTCACTATATTAACTGGGAGCAGGTTATTTATTGCTTTATACATGTCTATTGCAATGTTAGAATGAACCAAACTTCAATATTTGAGATTTTAAGAAAAGTGGATTTGTGTGTTCTCTGTAACCAGTATTATGAATTATGCTGATGGTCCTTTTTTGCAATATGGAAAGTAATGATAACTAGAAAAGCACTCGGAGAGCGCAGACCTCCGCCAAGCGCCACAGTTCCCCCCCATACAGTGTTTGTGTGTACATTTTCAGATTCCTTGACCATGAAAACATATGACTAGCAATTGGATTCACAATGATAGGATTAGTGGTTCAGTAGTAAAAGCATTACCTCCTTGGCGGAGGTAATAAACTGAAGTGTTGGTGTTGTGTCCATCTCCTCCACTGAAAGCAGCACTCAGGGCTTCACTGACGGATGCAAATTGGGTAGACAGGTTGCCGTGGGTTTTATATTGGGGTTGCGCTCCGCTGCAAAAGAGGATTTGGAACCTTCCCCGGCAGAGAGCTGGTTTTTGTGCAGCCCCTATGGCTGGCCAGGGAATTTCTGCCAAATAATCCGGCGCCGGACAGCTGCCCGTCTCAGCTTTTGCAGCGTAGCGCAAACACAGGCACGCTGGCGGGCCCTGCCCACCACTGTTTTCGGCGTGCTTTTGTGCCTAAAACTTTGAACAACGCAGAGTTTGTGTTCGTCAGACACGATGACCAGCGCCCTCCATTGCGCCTGCGCACATGTTGGAAATGGTCGTATCTGACAAAGTTAAAGAATCCTTTAAAAAATTCCTGTATCCAGACGGTGATCCGGATCATCCCCAAAATTTAATCAGTTCTTCCTTGTACCATTTCCAACAACGCCTGAAAGTTTCATCGAAATCCGTCCCAAACTTTTTGAGTTATGTTGCTAACCAACAGACAAACAGACAGACAAACAGACATACACTGGCAAAAACATAACCTCCTCCTGGCCTAAAACATAACCTCCTCCTGGCCTTCGGCCTGGCGGAGGTAATGAACATTTATAAGTGTTGCCCCAAACCTCTACACAGTAATTTAAATAAGGAGAGACCAGTGAACTATAAGGAATATGCAGCAATTTATAGTCCAGAACATGTTTAGCTTTAGATAGAGCAGAAATACTTCTTGAAACCTTATTTTGTATATATTTTATATGAGATTTCCAAATGATTTTGTCATCTTATATTACACTTCAGTTTAGGAAGGAAGCTTGGGATTAGTCTGCCAAGGTCTCCACCTTTGACCGCCACCTGATCCACACAGCACCGGACCCCCATGATCCCTCCTGCAGGTGGTGAGCCCACTGGAGGGCAGACCCATGTAACTCCTTCGGGCTGAGCCCAGCCGGGTCCCATGGGCGGAAACCCGGCCACCAGACGTTAGCCATGGAGCCCTTCCCCCAGGCCTGGCTCCAGGGTGGGGCCCCAGTAACCCCATACCGGGCGGGGTACACTGAATCCTTTTTTTTTTTTTTTGTTACGTATTTGTACCCGTAGGTAGACTTGGTTTGCAGTTTGGTGACAAGCCACCGGCTGCTGGTCGCTGCGTGCGCGAGCGCCCTAAACCTACATGTTTTTGGTGTGCGGGAGGAAACCGGAGAAATCCCGGAGTAAACCCACGCAACACGGGGAGAACATGCAAACTCCACACAGCTCACTGTTGGTCGGGGGCTGGGATCGAACCCACGATCTCATGATCCCCGCGGTCCCCCGGCCGAGGGTAAAACTGTGCTGCCACAGTGCTAAACCACTGGGCCACCGTGCAGCCCATCCTTGTTCTAGTATTTAACATGAGAGAGTATCTTGGGGTCTTATTCACGAGTGAGGGGAGAATGGAGTGAGAGATTGACAGATGGATCAGCGCAGCACCTGCAGTGATGAGGACATTGTACCGGTCTGTTGTGGTGAAGAGGGAGCTGAGTTCTAAGGCAAAGCTGTCGATTTACCAGTCAATCTACATTCCTACTCTCACCTATGGTCACGAGCTTTGGGTAATGACCGAAAGAACAAGATCGCGGATGCAAGCGGCTGAAATGAGCTTTCTTCGTAGGATCGCTGGACTCACCCTCAGAGATAGGGTGAGGAGCTCAGTCATCCAGGAGAGGCTCAGAGTAGAACTGCTGCTCCTCCACATTGAAAGGAGCCAGTTGAGGTGGTATGGGCATCTGATCAGGATGCCTCCTGGACTCCTCCCACTTGAGATGTTTCAGGCACGTCCCACTAGGAGGAGACCCCAGGGCAGACCCAGGACTCGCTGGAGAGACTATGTCTCCCAGCTGGTCTGGGAACACCTTGGTATCCTCTCTGAAGAGCTGGAGCAGGTGGCTGGGGAGAGGGAAGTCTGGGCTTCTCTGCTTGAACTGCTGCCTCCGTAACCCAGACCTCCAGAAAAGCGGTAGAAGATGGATGAATGGATGGATATCACACTCAGAAGCTTATTTTCATGCACCCATTCAATCTCCATGCCATCGATATCCAACTGCACTTGTATATTTTTATTACAATTTCAAAATAACATAAATTTTATTTTATTTAAATTTAATGATAACTTATTCCTATTAAACCACTGTTTCATTTTACACATTTCTGTCAACACAGTATTCAACAACTCCTTTAAATTGTCCTCAGAACAAAAACGTTTGTATTATCTGCAAACAGTATAATTTTCACAATGTTAGTTATCTTACACAGATCATTAATATATCTATAAGAAACAACTTAGGCTGCAACCACACCAGGATAGTCCGGGGGTCTCGGTTCGACTCAGCGGGGAATGGTGAGAATTTTCGCACTTTCGTTTGGTTTGGTCTGCATTCACACAGCACTTTACTCAAGCGGACCAAACTGCTGAGACAGCGTCACGCAGTTACAACAGCTGCTCATTTGTGGCGCTTTAGCCAAAACCACCACGGACCAGGAAGAAAAAATCTCGGCGAAGAAGAAAAATCCGGCTCATTGATTGGCCAGGACCGTGTTATGCCAAGAATTGCATCCCATCCACCAATACTATAAAATATAACACTACAGCCAGGCTTGTAACCATTTGTGATTTTTTAGAAGTACCCGTTATACATTTTTAGAAGTAAAAATTCTTATTACCTCTTGTAAATTATATTTAAATTATGTTTATTCGACGATAGGATGCAATTCTCGGCAAGCGAGCAGTTCTCAGCATAACACCACTCCCTGTAGCCGAGGTGTTTGTCAGCCACAAACTAATAAAAATAAAGAGCTCACGCTGTCTGTATAAACCCCCCGTGCCACCATCATGTCACTAAACGTTTTAAAAACATCGGTATTCTTGTGTGTAGCCACAAGCAGCTGAGAAATCTGGTCCTCAGACCAAATACCTGTCAGAGCCTGCATTTCCTCCTCACTACTCCCAAGTCCAAGAGACTTTTTTTTTTTTTTAACTTTTCTCCTCGGCTTTCTCTGGTAAAAGTATTTCTTGGATTTCTTGAGCAGAAGGACGGGGAGCTCTTCAGCTGAATCGGGATGTTGGATTTATTTACCCATGTGTTGTAAGATGTGCCTAATGCAGGTGTTTAGAAAGGACAGCTCAGTGCGTGAACGTGAGTGAGTGCGTGCGTGCAGCCGAGGCGCGCCCCAGGTGTGTGGAATGGCCCCGACGAGTGAACGGTGTGTGTGGTTTGGGGCAGATGAGAGACAGAGAGCGAGGCGACCGGAGCAGGTAGATATCATTGCTATCAACAGTGCAGTCTGTAAATAAAGCCCCAACGCTTCAGCAATACGGCCTGTGCCTCTGTGTACCACCATATCTCCTGTTTAACAAGAGTGAGGTTTTACTCGGGAGTTGACCCCGGAGGAGGAAAAAGCGCCTCCGGCCCTGGAGAAGACAGATCTCCCCTGCGTCCCCCAACCACGGTTAGGAGACTAGAAGCAGGAACGGTTAACACTGGCGACTACGAAGGGACTCTCACGTTGTTAAGAGGGTGGTGAGTACCGAAGAAAAGGACAGCGGCAGCTGGGCTGAGTGACTGTGATGGCAGCTAAGCTAATGAGACATGGCGGCCGCTTGCTATCCCGCCGATACCTACAAAAAAGAAACTAACTGCTCAAACCCGTTCATGTCGCTGGCTAATCGTCAGGAGTGCAGACGAGGTGCTGTGAATGCTCATGAATGTCGGGCTGAGACCAAGTGTGGACATTGTGGCCCATTTCTGTGTGATGAGAGCTGCGCGGGCGCACCTGTTGATGGAGAGGATTTGTTCGCGCCATTTGGCAGCCCCGCGCAATTTGCCACCGGCTGTGGACGGGGACCCAGCAGACCAGGACCTCAGCCTGTACAACCTGTTCGCTACCGCCTCCAGTGATGACCCCAGCAGTTCCCGGCCGTCCACTCCACCTGCTAATGCCCCCAATGTGATCGGGTCTCTTCCACCCACTCCTTCCCATGTGATATTTGGCCATGGTGGGGGTGCAGTGGGAGAACCACGCCATCAGGCTCAGCACGTGTCACGGCCCAAACGTCGGCGCAGAGGACCGGACCGTTACGGGGACTGGGTTACTGAGTGAACCAACTGTAGCAGTTCCTGTTTGCACTAGAGACTCTCCAGTTCACATTTTTGGACTCTAGTTATAATGTTCTATATGTTTGTTTAAAAAAAAAAAAAAAGCTGAAGCAACAATGCTTTCATATACCCACCTGCACTTGATTCCATTTGAATGTATTGTATTTTGATTAGTTAGACAGTAATACTCCGGTCGCCTAGAAATAGATTCCAAAGTATAATGTACCTCCTTGTTTAATTAGAAACAATGATATTTCAATGCATTTGCCCCTCACGTTTTCACTGACAAATGAGCTAGTTTTACCACTGCATAGACACTCGTAACCTACCTACCTATTTGAATCCCTGTTATATATTGGACACTGCTACTGCTACTGCTAGGCGTACAAATGTAGAGAGTGTGTACCAATTTTATATGGTTTGGATGGAATGGAATTAGTGTTAATTGCCAATCCATGGTGGGGGTAGTGTTGTAAGATGTGCCTAATGCAGGTGTTTAGAAAGGACAGCTCAGTGCGTGAACGTGAGTGAGTGCGTGCGTGCAGCCGAGGTGCGCCCCAGGTGTGTGGAATGGCCCCGACGAGTGAACGGTGTGTGTGGTTTTGGGCGGATGAGAGACAGAGAGCGAGGCGACCGGAGCAGGTAGATATCATTGCTATCAACAGTGCAGTCTGTAAATAAAGCCCCAACGCTTCAGCAATACGGCCTGTGCCTCTGTGTACCACCATATCTCCTGTTTAACAAGAGTGAGGTTTTACTCGGGAGTTGACCCCGGAGGAGGAAAAAGCGCCTCCGGCCCTGGAGAAGACAGATCTCCCCTGCGTCCCCCAACCACGGTTAGGAGACCAGAAGCAGGAACGGTTAACACATGGATTCCTGCCACAGACGTGAAACACATGTCAAGTTTTCAACTTTTTCAGGTCAGTGGCAACTTCACCTGTCTGCATCTCACCCAGATGGTGAATAATGTCTTTTTATGTATTTACATTGAGTTATAATGTAATCGTGCTGTGAGAAAAATTTGCCTGTTTGTGTTTTGATGTGAAGGCACCTTACAGTAAAAGCCACTTTCTCTTCTCACTGTATATTGCTGTGGTTAGCAAACATCGAGGGGCACGTCTGCCCTTTGGTCCGCTGGATACTCCCTTTGCATTCACACAGCGAGCAAAGCGCAGCAGACTGCATTTGCAAGTGAACCGAGACACCCCCCCATCCTTTTCGGGGGGCCAGAGTTCAGACTGCACCAAACGAACCGAACTATCCACAATACACACTTTGGTCCTTTAGTCCGGACCAAACAGCGGCAGTGTGAATGCACCCTTAGGGTGTAATACTGACCCCTGGGGGACTCCACAAGCAATGTCCAAGCATGAGGAAAATTTATCAACCAACTTCACAAATTGTTTTTTGTGATTCAAATAGCTTCTCACCCAGTGCAACACCACACACCTGAGTCCATATCGTTCCAGCTTATTGATCAAAATTTCATGATTGACTGTATCAAATGCCTTCTTCAAATCCAGCAATACCCCAACTGCATGCTGTTTTTGATCAATGGCGTTTGTAATTTCCTCAATTGTGTCAATTAGTGCCAGTGATGTAGAACTGTTTGACCTGAACCCATACTGATTGTCAGAAAGTATTTTATATTTGTATAAAAATTTATCTAGTTGATTGTTGAACAGTTTTTCAAGAATTTTAGAGAATTGTGAAAGAAAAGATACAGGTCTGTAATTTGTGAAATTGTTTGTGATGTAGCCAATCAGTGTTTCCTCAGGTACATTTCTGGGTGGCGGCCTGCCTCGCCAGAAAAATTACCGCCACGCTTATGAGGAGATATGAATTTAAGAAAAATATATGAAGCAATGACTTTCCGCAAGCGCACACATGAACAACATGCGTGGCCGTCATCCGGGCGGAGTTTAGAAGTGCCCCAGCCACGCAAGCTTTCAAATTAGTCACCAGGCAGAATGTCTCGCTAGCGTGACTGTCCGACAGAAACACGAGTTTATTAAAGTACGTTAAACACGGAAAAAAATCAGAAGAGGTATGTAAGCACTGGGGGCATTTATCATGGTTTTAACCAACTGGAAATGAGAACAATAATGGAAGAGTTGCTTAGCTAAGAGATGTGGTTAGAATTCATATGCAGCCGGCTTCATATGAAGGGAAAGGCAAGGGGGACTGATGAATTGCTGAGTATATACACTACCGTTCAAAAGTTTGGGGTCACTTAGAAATTTCCTTATTTTTGAAAGAAAAGCACTTTTTTTCAATGAAGATAACTTTAAACTAATCAGAAATACACTCTATACATTGCTAATGTGGTAAATGACTATTCTAGCTGCAAATGTCTGGTTTTTGGTGCAATATCTACATAGGTGTATAGAGGCCCATTTCCAGCAACTATCACTCCAGTGTTCTAATGGTATAATGTGTTTGATCATTGTGCCAGAAGGCTAATGGATGATTAGAAAACCCTTGTGCAATCATGTTAGGTCTGCAATGCTGTAATTGCTGCAAATGGAGGATTCTTTGACAAAAGCAAAGTTTGAAGGAAAAAATTATTATTTCAAATACAAATCATTATTTCTAACCTTGTCAATGTCTTGACTATATTTTCTATTCATTTAACAACTCATGGTGGTAAATAAGTGTGACTTTTCATGGAAAACACAAAATAATTGTCTGGGTGACCCCAAACTTTTGAACGGTAGTGTATTTCACCAGCCACTACAGTATTATGTTCCCTATTTTGTACCTGGCAAGCTAAGATGACCGAAATTTACGAAGTCAATGACTTTAATCCGTCAGCAGCCTTCATGCAAACTAAACGTGCCAACATTTGGATTTCAAAATAAGGGAGTTTTTCCTGGTGTCGGATTGGTGAGGAGATTTCTAAAAAACTATAAATACATAGAAATATTATAACAGAAATAACTGCATCTTTGGTCATTTAAGTTAATTTATTTCTTTAAATATAATTTTAGTAATTATATTTCTTTGAATTCAGAGTTAAAGTTATTGTTCTGCTCTGGCTCTACAAAATTATGGTCAAAAGTTTAAATTGTATGAGGAAAAAAGTAAAAAAAAAAAATTGCCACATTCTGTTTCAAATTTATTAGAAAAACAGTAATTTTGTAATAATCTGCCTTTGTCCATCAGACCGGCCTCTTCACTGTCCAGTTTTAAAAGTCCTCTTAAAACCCATTTTTATTCTCTGGCTTTTGACCCAGTTTGGGCCATTGATTTTATTTGTTCTTATTGTCTCTATTGTATGACTATTGTTTTGTTTGTGCTGTTTTGTACTTTAGCTGTATTTTATTGTTTTTATATTTTATTTATCGTTGATGTACAGCACTTTGTGTCAACTGTCATTTTTAAAAAGCTTTATAAATAAAGTTGGATTGGATTAAAAAAAGATAAAAATTAGCCATAAAATAATCCACATTTATAATAGTCTCAAATGTACAAGAAAAGTCCTAATTTTACAAGAGAAAACTACAAATTTGAGGAAGAGTGTTGCAAATTTAGATAAATTTACAGAGAAAAGTAGAAAACTGTAAGAAAATTGTTATAAATTTTGGAGAAAAACCTCAGACCTTCAAGACTGAAGTCATTACTCAAGTTTTTAAGTGGGTACTCTTTGTACATTTAACTCAACTAGAAATTTTTGGTTGTCTACTTTTAATTATTAATTTCGTAGTACTGCTTTTACATGAGTAGAACTTCTGGCTACTATACCCACCTCTGATCATATAATAAGTATGAATGAGTAAATTACTATTATGAATGGGTTTTTTTTCCCCTTCCATTTCCTACTCTTCGACAATGGAAATAAAGAAACACTAGAATAAAAATACAAAAAAATACACATTTTGGTTATTTATGTAAACCATGAAAAAAATTCCTGCAGAACAAACCATGACACTTGGTATTTTCTAACCGGTTTGTATACCACTATAGACAGAGAGAGAACCTGAATTAGACAAAGCTCAGAGAGGGAAAGATGAGACAGAAGAGAAGAGCCAAGGAGAGGAAAATGTTCAGGCAGAGGGTCTAAGAGAGGTGAGAGCAGAGGAAGGAGAGAAGGATGAGACCAGTAAAAAGTCCAAACACAGGACATCTGGGTGGGACCCCAACTGGCTCAGTATTCCAATATCCAAGCCTTGGTTGTACAATGCTTGAAATGATTAACATATTCTGGTTACAATCGTAACCCCCCCCCCCCCCCACCGCTGGAAAAATATGTTACCATCGCACCAAAATCTTTAAGCCAGAGGAAACACTGGCCAATTATATATAGTTCATATATTGTATATTTGTTGGAGCTCTTATTTGTGTGGCACAGGGTGGTGGCTCCGACTTCCGGTTCCGCCAACCCTGTGGCTATAAGAAGGGCTGCTGGCAGGAAGGCGGTCTCTTGGCCGTTTCCTCTGCCAGCAGTTAGGTGTGGTTAAGTGCACTGTGCCTGTTATAATAAACATATGTTCAGCTCCACAGCCGGTCTCCTTCTTGGCTCCAACCTCAGACATAACATTTGGCAACGAGGACAAAAGTGGATAATATTGAAGGTATGGAAGCATGTGGAGCACAAATTCAGCCATTTTTGGAGCTCCCAGGTGAGCCGCCTATTCCGTGACCTCGGTGGTACGACGCCTTTAGGACGTGTATGTGGCGCTGGACCTGGGAAGGATGGAGAAGTTAAGGGCACATACACTGCCTGTGCGCAACCTGGGAATGGAGGAACAACGGGTTTTGGGCACGCTTGGTGATGAGGACAGTTATGAAGACGTGGTTGAGCTAATGGCGCGCCATTTCAGAGCACCAGACAATGTCATCGTCTGGAGAATCAAATTCCAACAGCGCCACCAACATGTAGGCAAGCCCATCCAATGGTTCATGTCGGACTTGAGGCAGCTGACCGCCGAGTGTCTGTTCAGACTGTTGGAGGAAGAAATGGTTCGTGACCAGTTGGCGGAACATACCAACTGTGCTGCAGTCCAGTCTAAGCTGCTCACATTCCCGGGTGAATTGATGCTGTCCAAGGCTGTCGAGTTGGCTCTCCAGCTGGAGGCAGCAGATAAGCTAACTCGGGAGCTGAGTGAGCGTCTGTCACCACGAGAGTTAGGATCCCCCATGGTTACACAAGTCGTGGACCTGGACAGTGATGGGAGCGTTGAGGATGACGTGGGAGGTGCCAACGCTGTACGGATGAGGTCTGCCCTGGGGAAGCCCAGCTGTATGGGCTGCGGGTCCACGAAGCACCGCTACAAAGCCAGAGAGTGTGCGGCAAGAGGAAAGCGCTGTGGCAAGAGTGGCCGTCTTCACCACTACGTGAGGGTGTGCCAGTTAACAGAACAAGGGAGCCCGCAAAGGAGTTAAACCCCTCCTGCCCCGACAGTGATTCATACTGTGTCACCAAATGCCAGTGGGTGCACATATTGCACAGTGGAGTTGGATGGAATGGCAGTACCGATGCTGATCGACACGGGGGCAGAGAGTTCCTTGCTGAACTGCACTACAGTGAGGCAATTTTTCCCCACTACAGAGTTGGAGGTGACTCAGCACCGCTTTGCGGCTATGGAGGAGGACGCTTGGCCACGGTGGGAACCATCAGACTGACGGCTCGGTACAAGTCGGCGGAGATGGCTGATGTGGAGTTCATCATGACAGCCCGCGGCATAAACATCATGGGCTGCAACTTCTTCTATGGCCTCGGTTTCTCCATCAAGAGCAGCTCTGGGGAAGAGTGGTCGGGCTGTGGATTGTGGGACTGACTGGTTCCGAGAGTACAGGACAATGCTGTGTGGGACAAAAGATTGTTTGTCACCCCGGAAAGTGGACAGGCCTTGTCTCACTCAGGGTCACAGCAGGAGGGCCTCAATACCAGAGTCCGAGTTGCTCTAGACGAGGGTACCGGGCAGCACAGGGGAAAGCCTGCACCAACGAGTGATGCCCAAGGGATGGTCCCAGGTGTTCCTGGAGCTCAGCCGAAATGGGCCGGTGGACATGGGGCCACATCGGCAGGGTCTGCAGCGGGTCTAGAAGAGGTCGGGGCAAGACCGATTGGCACTGAGAGGACGAATGCCAGGCAGAGACACTGCAGGCCGAGCAAGGCCCCACTGGGAGTCGCGGACTGGGTTCGGGCTGAGCGGAGGTGAGGTCACGGCAAGTGTGGGCCAAGTGACAGATGGGGGAGCACCGGGGCCGGCTGCAGGTGGTGGACGAGTGGCACGATGCTTATCTCTGGCTGTCAGATTGCTCGTGGCGGCACCCGAATGAGCTATGGTGTGCCCCGGGGAAGGCCGTGAGACGTGGCCCCAGATGAGTAGAGCATCCGGCGGTGTGGAGGAGGAGGCGCACCGGGGTTGAGGCGACCAGCTGTGGCCCGAGAGGCAAGCCACCTCCAGGGGCGGACTGAGTTGAGAATGGTCCGGGGGCCCACGGGGTCATCCTCTCTGAGCTGTGTGTATATATGTTATTTGTTCTGCATATGTGTTAATGTTTTGGGTATATATGTGTTTATAGTTCTGGGGATTATTTTTGGGTGTTTGATAGATTAGGAAACACAACAGCAATTTTCTTTTAGTTTACAAATGGACTTTAATAATCTGCCTTGCCATGTGGGGGTTAGGACAGCAGTCTACCCGTCCCCCCTAATTTTAGTTGTTTTGTGTGAATGTGTTCGGCCCCTTTTTGCGATTTCAATTTAGTTTGCTTAGTGGATGATTCGGGTTTCAAAGTGGGGTGGGTGTTGATGTGTGTTTCGGACTTTTCTATGGGGGGGGTGATGTAGCCAATTATATATAGTTCATATATTGCATATTTGTTGGAGCTCTTATTTGTGTGGCACTCAGTGGTGGCTCCAGCTTCTGGTTCTGCCAACCCCGTGGCTATAAGAAGGGCTGCTGGCAGGAGGGTGGTCTCTTGGTCATTTCCTCTGCCAGCGGTTAGGTGTGGTTAGTTGCACTGTGCCTAGTATAATAAGCGTGTGTTCAGCTCCACAACTGATCTCCTCCTTGGCTCCAACCTCAGACATAATAGTGTTTATCCCCAGTTTTTTACAACAACACAACTTTTGCTATTTTCATTTGATTTGGAAATTGACCAGTTTGAAATGATAAGTTGCAGATACAGTAATGTAAATAGATTTAAGGTCGCCTCTATAACCTTCTTCACAATTGTGATGTCAACCCCATTACAATCAGTGGATGTTTGATATCTACATTTATTTACAATACCTAACACTTCATTTTCTCCCATAGGAGAAAGAAACATTGAATGAGGATTCATTTCTATCATGTCAACTTTCCAGTTTTCAGATGGTAGTGGCTCTGGGATCATATCTGCCAAAGTTGGCCCAACACTTACAAAAAAAATATTAAAGCTGTTGACCACCTCTATAGCATCATCTTTTATGATATTGTTTTCAATAAAATACTGAGGGTAACTGCGATGTCCAAAATTATCCTTAATAACACTGTTTAATGTATTCCTTCGTGGATTGGCTGGTCCTATTGGAGGAAGAACCAGCTAATCATAATTCCCCTTGTCTTTCTGAATGGTTGAAATTGTGACATACAGTATTCATAGCACTGTGCCATGTCCAGCGAGCGCACAGGTAGAGATGAGCACCAAGAGAGAGAGAAGTTGAGCGAGCAAGAGAGAAGACGCGAATGGAGCATAATTAAACACCGTAGGCGAGTAGAGGAAGTCTGAGGAAAATATATTGTCAGCTCACGCTTTATAATCTAAAGTTCTTGCAAAAAACACACTTTTCTGCTCAAAATCTCTAACTCCTTGCTCAAAATTTCCACTTCCTTGCTCAGAAATGAGGTGCAAAAGTAATGCTGTATTCTCTCACCAACCGAATGTGTTGGAAGACTACCTAAAACAGGTGTTCTGCTCATGTGCGGTGAGGACTTTTTTTTCTTGTGTGCATTTGTGCATGCACAGTGAGTGAAGGCATGGACTTTGCATGTAAAAATGTATCC
This sequence comes from Pholidichthys leucotaenia, assembly GCA_020510985.1. Lineage (NCBI taxonomy): Eukaryota > Metazoa > Chordata > Actinopteri > Cichliformes > Pholidichthyidae > Pholidichthys > Pholidichthys leucotaenia. Next base: position 171,877,268 of record CM035836.1, read on the forward strand.
AGGTACTTTTTTTCCCATTTTACATACAAATGTATGTTTTTAGAAGGGTGGAAAACTTTCATTAGTTACGTTTTTTATTGAGATCGGGTTGTTCATCTACAACACTTGACCATATATGTCATTCTTGGATGTTATTTTGAGTTGCTAGCTAATGTTAGTTAGCTCCTAGCATCAGTTAGCCACCTTGGGCCACCATTCATTCATTCATTCATGGATGTTTCAGTGCTCATTGTACTCCAGGGACTGGTTATATCCTACTGACCACTAAAACCACAGACCCCTGTCACCAGTGATGCATTATTTTATTCATTCTTTAAGACTAATTTTGGCACAGGCTAGATCCAAGCTAGCCAGCTAATACTGGGAATAGTGACATAAGAGGGAGGGTGGACTTAAATGCAATCTTTGAGATTTAAAGAGAGATGTACTGAAATAACCCAGCCAGCATGCCCATGTGGGCCCCACCATAGGTTTAACCTGGGCTGTATTATGGGCCCCATGTGGGTTTGTCCGCGTGTTCCACGTTGGCCCCATGTGTGTTTGCCCACATAGACTTTATCTATGGCGCCAGTGTTACTGAAACCTGCTCATCCGCATTAAACCCATGTGGGGCCCAGATGGGTTTAAAGTGGGTAAGTAGATTACCTGCTAACCTGTACCACAGGTAAAGTCCACATGGGCAAACACAGATGGGGCCAATGTGGAACCCACAGACAAACCCACATGGGGCCCACAAGACAGCCCCAGGTTAAACCTATGGTGGGGCTAACATTGGCATGCTGGCTGAGAAGACATTCTGTGAAAGGCTGCAAAAGCTGATTCACAATTATGCTGCAATTATTCAGTATTTAAAGAAAATTTGACCAAAATATGTCACAAGCATTTGATTAAGACCTGTGGGAACTGTTAAAATGTTGAAAAAGTGCAGTCAATAAACCCTTTAAAAATCAATATGGCGGATACACAGGTCCTCACATTTCTATGATAAACTCTCTTTGCTTAGACACTTAGATTTACGTAATATGGTTCACTGAATGAGTCAGCTTTTTTCACTTTGGCTAATGTGTGCAAACAAAACATTTAATCAGGCCCCACATGCTTATCTCATTGAATACAATGTCTGCCTGACTGTGTGTGGTAGCTCTTTGCTTTGTTATGGTAAATTTCGATATGCTTGTTCAAGGATTATCATGCTAATGAAATGTCAATAGGTTTCTTATTTGGATGTGCATTAGCTGATCACTGTTTATGCTATCTATTTCCCCCATTGTTTTGAAGTAGACCAGTTCAGTTTTTTTTTTGTAATTTTATTCATGAGATTTTCTTTTTTTCCAGCTTTATCTTTTCAGTTTTCATAGAGTTGTTATTAAGAAATGGTGCAGGCCCTGAACTGTGGATGTGTGGATTATGGATGTCTTTCCTAATTTAATCAGATAAAAATTGTCTTTTTAGCAGCATGAGTCATGACGTGTGAGTAACACAGTGAGTGTTGGAACTTTAGGGACCCTGCAAGTTTCAGCATTTAGTCTCAGGCTTCATCAGCTCCACACTTACATGACTCCTTCCTGAAGACTGTCCATGATGAATGCACGAATCTTTATTTCGGATAGATTAAAAGTAAAGATTAAAAGAAATGAACAGAATAATATAACAAAGGGGAAAAAATATAACAAGGTCAAATTAAACAATAACTCCTCGGATTATACAGTTAACATAAGTTATCCGAAATGGATGATGGCTGAAGCCGCAGCTTATATTGCCCACCCATATTCCATCCAAGAATTCAAAAGAAAAACAAAACAAGAGCGATTACAATTCGGAACAAAACTAAGACAAAACGTGACAAAAAAACTAAGCAACAGCACAACACAGACTGAATATGATAATTCTTATGTGATTTTACATGTCATCTTGTATATATGTTTGGAGTATTTCTTCCTTTAGTTTTTGTTTAAATTGTCCAAGCGTTGTACATGATTTTAATTCAGGTCCAAAAGCGTTCCACAATCTGACTCCTTGTACTGAGACACAGTGTTGCTTGGTGGTAGTTCTCACTGAAGGTTTTTGAAATATACATGTTCCTTTGAAATGATATTGTTTCTCCCTTATTTGGAACAACTTTTGGATATTTGCGGGCAGTGATAAATTCTTCACTTTTAACATTATTACTGCAGTTTTAAAGTCAACCAGATCTTTCAACTTGAGAGCTTTTAATTTAAGAAAAAGTGGGTTTGTTGGTTCCCTGTAAGCAGCTTTGATTATTATTCTAATAGCTCTCTCCTGAAGCATAAAGATTCGATATATGTTTGTTTTATATGTATTTCCCCATACTTCAGTACAATATGTCATGTATGGGAGTATTAATGAATGATACAAAGTATATAGTGTGGGTTGATTCAGCAAATATTTCACTCTGTGTAGTATTGGGATTGATTTGGATATTTTACCTTTAATATAATTAATATGTGACTTCCAACACAGTTTATTATCAATCATTACTCCAAGAAACTTAATTTCGGATACCCTTTCAATCTCTACACCATTTACACTGAGTTTAGATACTGAGTTGTTGTGATGGTTGTTAAAAATTATAAATTTTGTCTTACTTAAATTGAGCGTTAATTTGTTTGAATCAAACCACAGTTTAAGCTTTCCTAGTTCCCTTCTGAGTGTATCCAAAAGTTGTTCCAAATTGCTTCCACTGCTTAACAAACTAGAAAAGCACTCATAGAGCGCATACCTTCGCCAAGGCTCCTTCCGTTTGTCATGGATCACCTCCACAATGTTAATGGGTTTGTGTGTAGGCCTATAGCCACTTGTGGTGAAAATGGCATCAAAGTCTGTCTATCAGTTTTGGAGTATTGTTGCTAACACACTGTGAGAAAATAAGAGCCTTGGCTGAGGTATGCATTCTCAGATCATCACCAAAATATAATGGGTTCCTCTCTAGCCCAAGAACCACCTCTGGTGAAAATTTCATCCAAATGCATCCAGTAGTTTTTTTTTATGTAATCTTGCTGTACAAATACAAACAAAGCCCTTGGTGGAGGTATGCACTCTCAGATCATCACCAAAATCTAATCATCTGTTCCCCGTGGCATTACACACCTTTCCTGAAAATTTCATCAAAATCCGTTCATAACTTTTTGAGTATTGTTGCTAACACACTGTGAGAAGATAAGAGCCTTGGCTGAGGAATGCATTCTCAGATCATCACCAAAATCTAATCATCTGTTCCCCGTGCCATTACACATCTTTCCTGAAAATTTCATCAAAATCCGTTCATAACTTTTTGAGTATTGTTGCTAACACACTGTGAGAAGATAAGAGCCTTGGCTGAGGTATGCATTCTCAGATCATCACCAGAATATAATGGGTTCCTCTCTAGGCAGAGAACCACCTCTGGTGAAAATTTCATCCAAATCCATGTAGCAGTTTTTGTGTAATCCTGCTGCACAAATACAAAGAAAGCCCTTGGTGGAGGTATGGACTCTCAGATCATCACCAAAATCTAATCATCTGTTCCCTGTGCCATTACACACCTTTCCTGAAAATTTCATTAAAATCCATTCATAACTTTTTGAGCTATGTTGGTAACAGACAGACAAACAGACAGACAGACAAAAAGACAAACAGACAGACAAACCCCGGAAAAAACATTACCTCCTTGGCGGAGGTATTTAGTGTCATCTGCAAACAATATTAAATCCATTTTTTCCGAAACTTTATATACATCATTTATATACATATTGAATAACAATGGCCCCAAAACTGAACCCTGTGGGACTCCGCAAGTAACCTTCAGTAACTGCGAGTTTTTGCTGCCAACACATACATACTGTACTGATATCTGTTCTTTAAGTAACTACATAACCATGACAGTGCTACCCCACTAATACCATAATTTTGTAGTTTCTTTATCACTGTATCAAATGCTTTTTTAAGATCCAGGAATACCCCAACTGAATACTCTTTATTTTCAACAGCAGTTGATATTTTTTCTATAAATTCCATTAAAGCAAATGCAGTTGTCCTCTTGTGTCTGAACCCATATTGCTGCTCACACAATAAATTATTCTTCATTATGAAGTTGTCAGTTCTCTCACAGAATATTTTTTTTCGAGTGTCTTGGAAAATTGCGGCAATAGTGAAATTGGTCTATAGTTTGAAAATTCCCCTCCGTCACCCGTCTTGTATATTGGAATTACTTTAGCTATTTTCATTGCATTGGGAAATATACCTGTTTGGAGAGACAGGTTTCAGATATATGTCAGTGGCTTCACTAAGCATTCAATGATAGTTTTGACTAAAAGCATGTCAATACCATCGTTTTACTTTTAAACGATTGAACACTTTCAATAACCTCTCTCTTGTCTGTGTTCTTTATGAAAATGGAGTCTTTTATAACAGTGTTTTTGCTTATTGTATCACCTGTAGATGCCATAATGGGTATTTCTCGAGCCAAATTAGGACCAATGTTAACAAAAAATTTATTAAATTCATCTGCAGGTGAGACTGCATTCACACTCTGAGTTGTTTTTTTTTTTTGTTGTTTTGTTTTTTTTTGAAAGATTGGTTGGGTAGCTTGTATTTCTGTTTTTATTTCCAAGAATATGGTTAAGTATTGTCCATGTATTTTTAGTGTTATCTCTGTTTTTCTCCAGTTCTTTACTGTAATAGTCTCTTTTACTACATCTCATTATATATATTGACTTATTTTTGTATGCTTTATACCACTGCTCTGCTTATTTTGTCCTTTTCTTTAGAAAAGCTTTATATAATGTTTTTTTCTTTTTACACGCTTTTTGTAATCCTTTAGTTAATCATGGCTTGTCGACAAATTTCTGTTTAAGCTTTTTCTTTACTAATGGACAATTTTTTTCATAAAGAGTGGTTACATTGTTCATGAATGTGTCATAGGCTTCATTTACATCGCGGATCATTAGATCGCGGATACAAGCGGCTGAAATGAGCTTTCTCCGTAGGATTGCTGGACTCACCCTCAGAGATAGGGTGAGGAGCTCAGTCATCCTGGAGAGGCTCAGAGTAGAACCGCTGCTCCTCCACATTGAAAGGAGTCAGTTGAGGTGGTATGGGCATCTGATTAGGATGCCTCCTGGATGCCTCCCACTTGAGGTGTTTCAGGCACATCCCACTGGGAGGAGACCCCGGGGCAGACCCAGGACTCGGTGGAGAGACCATGTCTCCCAGCTGGTCTGGGAACGCCTTGGTATCCCCTCTGAAGAGTTGGAGCAGGTGGCTGGGGAGAGGGAAGTCTGGGCTTCTCTGCTTGAACTGCTGCCTCTGCGACCCGGAGCTCTGGAAAAGCGGTAGAAGATGGATGGATGGACATAGACTTTTGTCCAGTCTTGCTTCAGCAGGTCTTTTTTAAAATAACTGATTGCATTTTGTGATTTGTATCTGAAAGATTTTAAAGTTTTTCTCTGTATTGGCCCCCGTGTGGCCATGAATAAGTGCAAAGACTGGCAGATGGTCACTTATGTCATTTATCAATAATCCGCTTTCTATTTTCTTATCAATAATATTAACAAACAGGTTATCAATAAGTGTAGCAGTGTGAACTGTGATTCTACTGGGATTGTTATTGTGGGATATAGACTCATACTATACATAGAATTCATGAACTCTGTAATTACATTGGATACTCTGCAATTACAATAATTGCACGGTTTCTCACTGGAAACCGTGTAACTCTGCAATTACAATAATTGCTACAATGCTCCGCACTTTGTATATATATTTATATATTTATGTGTACGTATGTATATCCACTGCTCTTATTTATATTTTTCGTATCTTAATTATTGCTCTGAGTGTTGCTATCCCTGTGCTGTTGCAATCCTGGAATTTCCCCATTGTGGGACTAATAAAGGCTTATCTTATCTTATCTTACATTTTGTTGAAATGGATTTAGTAAATCAATATTGAAGTCTCCACAGATTACAACCATTTTCTTATTAGTTATATTATTGTACAACTCAACTAACTTATCTCTGAATGTCTCAACACAAGTTCCCGGCATTCTATATATACAATTTATAATTAGATTTTTTGTTTTATCTTGGTCAATCTCAACAGCAACACATTCCAGAATCCCTGGTAGTGCAAAGGACATTCCATTTACAAGTTTACACCTATACAGTTCATCAATATACAGTGCAACACCACCACCCTTTTTTTGAGATCTATTAATATAAAACATCTGATATCCCTCTATTGCCATCAGAGAAGCCTGCTCTTCATTGAGCCAAGTTTCAGAGACTGCGATAGCTGTAAATTTTCTGTCTAGCTGTTTTAAATAGTCCTGAATCTGTGGAAAGTTTTTGTTAAGACTTCTGCTGTTGAAGTGTGTTATTGATAGTTTACCATCTAATTGCACTTGACTTTTGAATTGCTTTTCAGTGTAATATTCACAGTGATTATGAATATTATTGAAGAAGTGGTTATCAGGATCAATATCATTCTCCATCTTTTGTAGTTTATGTTCAGCATAATGACATATTTTCAGAGTCTGAATTTCCTCAGTGTCAAATGACTTCCTCCAACTGGGGATGATTGATGTCTACTAAAGTCAGTCATAAGTTTTTTGTTTTGTTTTGTTTTTAAAGTACATTGACATGGTATGTCACAAATTACATACATTCAATTACAGCCCCGCCGCTGTAATTGAACTCTGATCCGGCTCCTATCCAGCTGGGGCCTTGGTAGCCCCTCCACTGAGCCCCGCCTCCTACCGCTGCTGTAGTTGAGCTCCAATCCAGCTCCGATCCAGCTCCTGTTCAGCTGTGGCCTCAGTTAGCTCCTCCGCCGAGCCCCAATCACAAGATTCTAAGAATCTGTGCAGGATGCTCAGCCGTCATCTGTCAGGCCGATGCCAGGTCAGTGAGACGAACCGGGGACAGAGTCGCTCCTTTTTATGGGTGTTGGCTACAACTAGCTGTAGCATTAGCATTAGCTTAGCACATCCCACAGCTCCTTCCATTCGTCCTTCTCTCCAGCAGACCGACAAAGCTCCAGTGAGTTTGGAGGCTCAGCCGTCATCTACTGGGCCGATGCCGGGTCAGTGAGACGACCCGGGGACAGAGTCACTCCTTTGTATCGGTGTTAGCTACTACTAGCTGTAGCGTTAGTGTTAGCTTAGTGTTAGTGTTAGCTTAGCATTAGCTTAGCACATTAGCTTAGCACATCCCACGGCTCCTTCTGACTCAAGCTTCTTAACCTATAAAGCTCTTAATGTCAAATTTGACCAGAGGCACGGGACCAAGCCACAACCAAGGCACAGGGTTGTGCCATGTTGCGCCTGGGGAAACGCAAGGCAACTCAAGGCCCCCCCAGTGGTCAAGAGTGGAATAAATCATATTTCTTATGATTTATTCTAATAAGAAATAACTCTCTGTCCTAAAGAAGTATTTTTCTAATTTTTTTTGACTGGTACATACCCGTGCATACCCGTCCATGCCCTTAGAAACCAAGTATAAGCAAGTATTTCTGCATGCCCGTTGCTGAAGGGTCTCCTCCTGTCTCAAACGGCTGTGTTGTTCACAGTCAAGCCTGCGGCGTACTGCTGGAACCTGAGGTGTTTCATGTTCATGGCATCTTTTCTGATGTGCAGCAGTTCTCCTCATTGTATTGCTCTCCATCTGGTGGGTCTTCTTCTTCTTCTTCTTCATTCAGACCACTGGTTGAGGGATAGGTGCATCATAATTCTAGTTCATGGGCAGGATCATGAAAATAGATCTGAGCAAAAAGTGGCTTTCGACCCTGTTCAGGAAGGCCCATGCATTCCCGCAGAAACCAAGAAACCGGAGCACACAGAGAAAATCAGTGCTTTGCTTGGCATTTTACACATTTGTAGTGTAGACGGACATTCTTCAAGGTTACACATTTTTACTGTGTCAGCACCTCTTTAACCCTTTGACTGCCCTAGGTGCCATGTGGTGCCTGGGGAAATGCAAGGCAACTCAAGCCCCCCCCCCCCCAGTGGTTAAGAGTAGTAAAAAAATTCTCAATAAAATATGTTCAGATTTCCAAGGCTATAACTTGAAAGTTACAAGAGATAATGGCTTACTGTCAATTAGTCAATTAGAAAGATGTAGAATATGCTCCAAAGTTTCAGATAGGAATAAATTTATGCATCTAATTCACATAGTGTCGCGGCAGCTATATAAATTACATAACTCAGTCAAAAGTGGACTTTGGACACATTTACATAAAGAATGGTCCATTTTTTTACGCCGATTTGTCTACAGGAATATGTTTTTATCTAATCTTCAAAGTATATGAACCAGAAAATCAATAAATTGTCAAAAAAACATATTTCTCTTACCTATTGCCGGGTGGGGGGCTTGACCACCCACGTGACCGGTCCGTTTTCGTCCATCGTAGTCCATGTTTGTGTGTTTGCTCAGCCATTTACACCATGTACCACATCTACAAACTCTTATGATTACCTCACATGAATTTCATTTGTATTACACAGCGATTTTTTCTGTTTGGTGCATTATTCCTGTGGGAATCCATGCCGCCCATGGGCGCCGCCATCTTGGTAATGGGAGCTCAGTTTTTCGTCCATCGTGGTCGATGTAACACGTTTACTTAGTAATTTACACCCGTGTGCCACATCTACAAACTCTTATGATTATCCCACATGAATTTTGTTTGTATTACGCGGCTATTTTCCTGTTTCATGCGGTTTTAGTCATCATCGCGGTAGCGATGATCAAACATGGCGGCATCCACATTGGTGTGTGAGCTCAAAATGGAAAAAGGAAGAAGAAGAATGAGGATTTCTTCTTCTTTGCTATATTCCATGTCAGCCATGATTCCTTCGGTGCGTGTCTGCCACCTTCTAAACTGTCAGATCAATAGAGATTAGTACAAATTCTCAGTATAGCCGGGGAGACGTCAATAAGCTGACACGTGCAGTTGCTGCACTGTGCCACTGGGGGAGCGCGACCCATCCATTTTAATCTGGGCAGTTAAAGGGTTAAAAACGACATTGCTGAGAAAGCGACACTTTTGTTTAGTTTCTTCATCTTGAGCAACAATATGAAGACTGCTTGATCTGGCAACTCTACTCGCGGCAACGTAGAATTGGCCACGGCTGCAGAAATCTGTTGTGCAGAAAACACGAACGCGCTGTAAAGACTGGCCCTGTGACTTATTCACCTTGCCAATTTTGAGCCATATAACATCATAAAAACACATTAGTCTAGGCATCGTGAATGATGGTCTATATGACATCATAACGACACATTTGTCTATGTGCTGTCATATAGACATCATATCTTTAAGACAGCATTGCGAGTCCTGTGATGCCTGAGTTCATAGGATGTCCTATGATGATCAGGCCGAGATCATAGGCCGTCCTATGATGTCCTATAAACGTGACAGACACACACAGACACAGCGATTTCTTGCTTTAATAGGGTGATAATAAATATGTACTCTGTTTTTGTGTTTCCTGCCACTTGTTGCATTTACACCCTTGATAAATGATCAGACCTAGACCTATCATCGTCTTCTTTTAATACTAAGAGAGGCATTTACCATATGCTGCACTTGCTCTGCTGTCATGACCTTGCAAAATATCACGCTACTCAGCTTAATCTCCACACAGGAAAAGCGATGCTTCTTCAATAGCCATGTTTGCAAAGAAATAAAGGAGCCAGAAGGTGACATTAATTCTCTACTTCTCTACCTAGAAAAATCCATTCAAATCACTTGATTTTTCTACCTTGACCACAACCTATCTCATTGCTTTTTCATGATGAAGATACTACTACACTGTAGCTCATATCAAATCAAGTGACAACGTCCCTCAAAGAGACACATCCACGTTATCAATAATAATGGATTAGATTTATATGGTGCTTTACATGTCAAGTGATATCTCAAAGCGCTTACAGTGAGTCCATTATTCATTCCAGACAGACATTTATAGTGGTAAGCTACTACCGTAGGCATAGCTGCACTGGCACAGACTGACAGAAACGTGGCTGCCAATCCATGCCAACAGTCTCTCTGACCACTACTGAACATTTATACACATTCATACCCAGTGTCATGGACACTGGAGGCAAGATAGGTAAAGTGTCTTGCCCAGGGACACAATGGCAGGATGTCTGGGGAGAGCAGGATTTGAACCACCAACCCTCTGGTTATTGGACAGCCCGGTCTACCTCCTGAGCCACTGCTGCCCACATTTCCCTCCTCTGTTCCATTTTTGCTAAGCACCAAGTTGGACGGCAGGAAGCTCCATTTTTATGTGGTCTTTGACATGACCTGGTTGGGACTTGATCCCCAACCATCACCATCACCTTACCTTCTTTGTCTTTATCATCGGTCTACTCAGCAATTTTCCACCCATTCAGAGGTATTTCCCCAAGCATGAGCAGGGTTCTGCTCCGGGTTTGACACCTCACTTACACAGGAGGTGTTTGAATAAGTGGGGAAGTGGTAGCCTAATGGTTAGGGATGTGGACTGCTGAGCGGAAGGTCACTGGTAGGATCACATCTGGGAATGAGTAGGACAGATAACAAAGCAGTGTTTGCCCCACCCTCATGAACACCACTGTGGTGCGCTTGAGCAAGGCCCTTAACCCAAGCTGCTCAGTGGCTACAGGTCAGTCTGTGGTTGTACTGGGCAGCTTCCAGGTGTAACTGGGAGTGTGAATAGGGCATCCTTAAAATTGAGAGGTTGCTGTTATGTGGGGTTTTATGCTGAAGTGCGGTGTGATGACGTCGCCTTCCCGTTGCATCATCACACCACCCTGTATTACGGGGCAGCCATCATGGGCACTTCCTCTTTGCCCTGGATGACTCCGCCACGGTGTATCATATGCTGTATGTTCTTCATATATAAAAAAAAGCAGTGTTCAATGCAACCTCTCCATCAGCCTCATTCATCACCAGGCTTGTGGACAATACAGTTGCCTCTTAATGGAACTCCCCTGAATAAATAAAGGTTTAAAAAAAAGTGGAGAAGCAGAGTTTATAATAATCTGAACTCTTCACCTTTTCTCTAAGGGTGAGCCCGAGAACCTTTCGGAGGAAGCCCTTTTCCATCTCTTCCCATCAAATCCAACACATTGGTGTCTCAGACATACACGCAGGGTGCCCATTGATAGGTCTTTAATGCAAACCCACTGTGCCAATATTTAAAGCTGATGTTGCAGAGGGGTAATTCCAGCTTCTAAGAGTCATAAAGCCTGCATAAGGAAGGTAAAAGGAGGTGTTAGAAAAATCTTTCTTAACCTTCAGTCAAAAACCAGGCGGGATCAGAGTTTCAGCAAATTTAATTACATTGGCGTGGAGAACAATACAAAAATAGTCTCAGAGCCTATTCGTGCACCATTCTGACTCAAACACACATCACTCAGTTCTTTAAGTCCTTCGTTATTTGAGAGGTGGAGGGGCAATTGTCCATCATGATTGGTCCAGAACATTTGATCAAAACTTGGTCTACAGATTATCTCTTTCTCAGGAACCATGACACTCACTCAGTACCAGTCACACGGGAGCTGCACAACATGAACTAAAAACAAGATGATAACTAATTCAGCTGCATCCTTGATGCTTTTACACAGACTCTGAGGCAGACTCTGAGACAAAGCAAATTACATATATGAAATATAATATGAAACTTTTCTATCATTTCCCCCTCCCCTTTGATGTCATGCAAGAAAAGAACGGTTTATGGCATCTAAAACCCCATCTGGCAGCTATGCTAAGCTCCAGTGCATTTGCATGCAACAGATCCTAACTAGCTAACAACAGAAAACGACAGGCACCGGCTAAACGTTTTAGTCCTTTAGGAGGAGAAATGGAACAATAAAACTCATTAATCAATTAAGAAAATCATCAATGGTAAAATGGAACAATAAAACTCATTAATCAATAAAGAAAATCATCAATGGTAAAAACAGTTGAAAGCAAAACAATGATAAAATAATAATAAAAGGATATCATAAGGGTTTATGTGGGTCTTAGTTAAAAACAGAATAATGGTAAAATAATAATTAAAGGATATAATAAGTGTACGTGTGTGTTTTAGTTATGTGTCATTGCAGCTTATATAAAAACAAAGATAAAACAAAACAATCATAATAATAAAGTGTAATGATAAGATGTAAAACTAAAAATAAGAATAACATAAAAAAATAAAAACAAAATTAAAGGAAAAGCAATGCTTCAAGCTTCATAAATGTATTTATAAGTAGTACATTTCAACTTCTCATCATGATCATGCAACTCCTTTCTGTTTTTTGCATGTCAGTCATACTTTTACTCTGTACTTGGGTCATGGAGAGACACCTTGTGTCATGAACTTCTCCATGCGCTTCTCATAGCGCATGGAGGAAGAGAAGGAAGGAGGATTTACGTGCAGGGTTTCACCAAACACACATTTATTGAACACAGAAAGACATCCATGTAAAGACAAGGCAGCTCAGGTTAACAAAGAGTCCTCTAAGACGCTCAGCTGAACAGGGAGAAAGCGTAGCAGTTGTACCACACAAGAAAACGCTACCAGCGTAGAGACACAATCAAACACAGAAACGCTAGTACTCACGATGCCAGAGCAGTCCGAATCTTCCCAGAATAACAGCGAGCACAAACCTTCGGTGACTGATGGTCACACGACAGAGAAAGACCGTGTGACTCGTAAAATGGTCCAGCGGTGTTTCACTAGCAAAGAGCTGCTTATGTACAAACACTGCTGGCCTAACAGATTGGAAACATCTGGGCAAGGCGCGGGAGAGAAGATTACCGGGGCAGGGAACAGCTGATGGAAAAGGAGAGCGAGGGGGCGTGGTTGCACCGGCAGACTGTCAGCAGCTTGAGAGAAAGTGGGTCACAGCGGCTGTCTAACAGCTGTCGGTCAGGCAGTGGCTATGGATAGGGGATCAGTACAGAATACACAAAATACACATACATAATGGAACCAAAACCCACTGAGAGATCAGGACCGAGCCGGGGGAAACCAAGCCGGCTCGGTTCCTGACAGAGCCCTCCCCCCTTTAAGGGGTGGATTCCCAGACACCCCAGGTAACATCATAACCCCCCCCCCCCCCGCCAACTGGAGCAAAGGCACAAACACACGAACCCGGGTGGGAGGTAGGGGGAACAGGAAAGGAGGGAACACAGTACCCCGACCAGGGACCACAATTAACCCCCCCCCAAGTCCATGGGTGTTGGGACTCAAGAGGCTGCCCAGAGTCCCAGGCTCAGCAGAAGGGCCGGTGGATGGAGTCCGGCCCCCTGCCGGGAAACATGGGCCATCTGACCTGGGGAGTCAATTCCTCCAGCGGCCGGCCAGCGTAATTTTGCCACCAGGACCGGAGGGGTGAAGCAGGAGGTGGTCTGCCCACCGGAAGGCTTACTAGTGGGTAACCGGACTGGGGAGAGGGGACCTCCATGGCGTCGGGCAGGAGAAAGGGGACCACGGTGTCTTCAGGGTGGTCCGTAACTGCACCCACGGCGGATCCCATCCGGACTGGCCCCGCTGCACCCGCGGTGGACCCCGACCGGGCCAGCTCCACTGCACCCGCGGTGGACCCTGACTGGGCCAATGCTGCACCCGCGGTGGACTCTGGCTGAGGCTCTACAGCACCTGCGGTGACCTCCGGCTGAGGCTCTGCAGCACCCACGGTGACCTCTGGCTGAGGCTCTGCAGCACTCGTGGTGGAACCCACGCTGGAGCGTGGCCTCCATGGCGGGTCTGAGCAGGGGTGCAGCACCCACATCGGGCTAATACGGGAGCGCAGCCCCCACCATGGTCCAAAACCAGCCTGCCGTGCCCACGGCGATTCGGCCTGCGGAGGGACCCACATGATGGCCTCAGGCAGGAGGGGAGCAGGCTCTGGGCGGACCTCTGCAGAGAGAGCCAGACCCTCTTCGACCTCCGACGGTGACACACCCTCTCCGGCGACCCTAGATGAAAGCTCAGGGGAAGTAGGAGAAGAAAGATGGTTAGGGTCGCCGGCAGCGGCGGAGCCTGGTGAGGAAAATTCAGACGCAGCTGTGCACTGCGTCTGACTCTCCTCACCTAGAGCCAGACAAGATCTCTCTAACACTGTGATCAGAAAAAACAGAGAGAGTACTTGCCTGAGCTCGAGCTCCACCGCTGTCCAGGACTCCATCAATCCTGGCAATGAACACTCAGGCCCGGCCTCAAGGAGGTCCAGCTCAGGCTCCCAGTCTGCTGCGGATGCCTCCGCAGCTGGCGAGATGGTGTTAACAGTCCTGGTCCTCTGACGCTCCTCCTCGCCCTGGCTGTTGACTGTGGAGAGCAGGTTCGCCCACTCCTCATCTGATGGTGAATCCGGGGGTTGGATAGGTGTAGCAGGTGAGACCCTCACAGCCGGGGAAGTGCGTCTTCAGACCTCCCTCTTACGGCGCTCCTCTTCGACCCCGTGGTTGAGCGTGGCAAGCATAGCCGACCACTTTTCGTCCACCGGTGTGGCTGCAGGGGGACCTCTCCATGCTGGCTCTGGGAAGGAATCGTCCAAAACCACCGGCTCCACCACCATCTGGCAGCTCAGTTCTTGGACCGGCAGGCACTCAGGAATTAAAGGAGGAGACACAGATAGGGTAGAAAAAGAGTTTTTAGCTGCAGCTGGTAGAGGGAGCCCAGCAGACTGCTGTGACTGGGCCCCTCTCTCTGGAGATAGACAAGGTTTGTTATTATCAAGATAAGTTGAGAGAAAAAACACGTGCCTGTCAACCCGGCCTTTGATGTTTACTGCTGCAGCTGGCAGGCTGTCATCCCTGTCTGTGTCCACGGTGATATGGTCCTTTTCTACGGGTGGAGGAGGAGCCATCTCCATGGCCACGGAGGTGGGCGTTACCGGGGAGAGCACAGCAGACCTCTCAGCAGCTGGAAAGGCGGTGGCCGCTGCCAATGAGGAGGGCTTTTCCTGGTGTCTCGACGTGGGACGACGCCGTCTTCTGTTTTCCAGGACTGACCATGCTGGAGCAGGAGGAGGGTCGGGCGAAAAGTCCCGGAGAATGAAGGCCTGCTGGCCTCCAGGTCTCCGTCTCGGTGCTGTAGGGAATGTCAACCCGGGAAAGGAGCCCTAGAGCGAGCAGACTGTGGAGAGCAGGTCAGCAAACTGTGGATAGCTCCATAACCCGGGATATGTTTCCAGGACCTCCACAGCTCCTTCCAGGCACTCCAGCCTCTTCTTCGGTCCCCAGGCGGCGAGGGCCTCATTGACGAAGCTCCGGATATATTCAGCGGCCCATCCCTCCTCAATCGTGGGCAGCTCCGCTGCCGTTCCTCTTCCTCGGCGAAACCAGGGCATGATGTTCTCCAAACACAGGTTAGTCCAAAAAAGAAAAACAGTTCACAATGAAAAAAGTGATGTGTGGGTGAACCCGCTAAATCCTTTTTGCAGGCTGGACCATTCTGTCATAAACTTCTCCATGTGCTTCTCATAACGCATGGAGGAAGAGAAGGAAGGAGGATTTACATGCAGGGTTTCACCAAACACACATTTATTGAACACAAAAAGACATCCATGTAAAGACAAGGTAGCTTGGGTTAACAAAGAGTCCTCTAAGACGCTCGGCTGAACAGGGAGAAAGCGTAGCAGTTGTACCGCACAAGAAAATGCTACCAGCGTAGCGACACAACCACACACAGAAAGGCTCGTACTCACGGTGCCAGAGCAGTCCGAATCTTCCCAGAATAGCAGCGAGCACAAACCTTCGGTGACTGATGGTCACACGACGGAGAAAGACCGTGTGACTCGTAAAATGGTCCAGCGGTGTTTCACTAGCAAAGAGCTGCTTATGTACAAACACCAGCTGGCCTAACAAATTGGACACACCTGGGCGAGGCATGGGAGAGAAGATTACCGGGGCAGGGAACACCTGATGGAAAAGGAGAGCTAGGGGGTGTGGTTGCACCGGCAGACTGTCAGCAGCGTGGGAGAAAGTAGGTCACAGCGGCTGTCTAACAGATGCTGGTCAGGCAGTGGCTATGGATAGGGGATCGGTACAGAATACACAAAATACACATACATAATGGAACCAAAACCCACCGAGAGATCAGGACCGACCCGGGGGAAAGCAAGCCGGCTCGGTTCCTGACACCTTGAGCTCATGCTGTTCATCATCCCCACCATCCCCAGCGACTGCACTATGGTACATCACTAAGTTAACATGACCAAGTCTCATCATCATACTACGGATACAGGGAATGACACAAGAAAAGACCAAAAATAATATCACCAAAATCATTAACAGGCTCATGATGAGACTTCCCCATGAAGAGAGTAACCAACTTAACCAGGTTTGTTCATCAGTAACATTGTCCTTGGCCGCAGCAGCCTGTAAGGCAGTCAGGTTGCGTATGGCTGAGGCAATCATGTGACCATCTGCATCATTTTCAGGGATAAAAGTACAACAATAATCACCTACAATTGCACACACGCCCCTCAGGCAGCAGTTATTTGATCAAGAACCATTCTATTTTGGGTCAGCCGTTAATTCCTCATCTATACCAGTAAAAGCAGATCAAGAAAAATTCAGAAATGACTGTAATCTATAATTAGTTGTTTCAGTTCACAAGGTGTTCTTAGCCACTCCCACCCAGGGAATCAGTGCATAAAGTACCTTCCGCCCTCTGGTTTCTAACTTAAACTCCTTTGGCACATCCGTGCCCCAATGGGATCATGTGGCGCAAAGGAGACATCTCTCTTCACCCTGCCCACCTGTCCTGCCAACAATATGATGGTATGGTCAGTCACAACTACAGGGGCACACAGCCATCCTCAATTCATGGGCAGGTGTGAGTAGGTACAATGGCCACACAGCCACCATCCCCCTGTCACCGTATGCGTGCCATGCTTGTGAGAATCACAAATTGCAGCGCTACAGAGCTCCTGCAAGGTGACATTACCTTCCAAACTTGTAGAGGATCTTCAGGACAAATTTTGCACACTACGTTGGTCCAGCAGGTAGCAGTACAGGGGCGAAACGCAGTATGCACCGTTGCACACCTAGAAAGCGGTAAACTGCTCAAAGAGACATTTACACACCCTTTTAGACAAAAGGAGAAATTCCCCGGTGAGATTAACCTTGCCTTCACCAAGTAAGGAGTGTCATCGTGCCTCCGGTCAGTGGAGTCATAAGCAATGTGACAGGTGTGATTCAAGTTAGTGCTTGCTGTACTATTTCTATACATAGCCTTGTGCAAGAAACAAACAGCTTCTGATAGTTCCATTATTTTAGCAGTGACAGATATTTGACCAGCTGAGAATGGGAACAAACACACAGAGCAATTTGAAGGATTAGCTGTTTTGGTTGTATAATTAGCATACTTCCACTGCACTTTACCAGCATAAACATGATCCTCATGACCTGGACCTTCTAGCCAGTCATGGTGTGTGTGAGTAATGTATCTAGCCCTGCGATAGATGGGTAACGATGTCCCTAGAAATAACCGAAACAAAAGTGTCACAGCAAAGATGATGATGATGATGATGATGAAAAAACAGGTGTACCATTCGCATCCTTCAGTTGCCAACCTTCTCTCTCTGGCATTTTGTCTCTCCATGATAAACAACAGTGGTTTTCGCTATACAAGTCGCTACTGGGACAACCCGTCAGCCGACACCCATATAGTAAAACAGTTAAACAGTCACTTGCTGAGGATTTTTTTTTTTTTTCGGAGTTTGCAATAGGGAGTAAAATAGAAGCAGTCCCTTGCTGAGGGAATGGGGATTGAATAGTTTCTTGTTAGTGGAATGGGGATTAATTAATTTCTTGCTGGGGGTTTTGAACGAGGTATATTTGGCAGTGTGTTACATGCACCCAAGAGTCCCGCTCTTCGACTTTCACAGCTGTTGGTGTTGCCAGGATGACTTTGTGTTGTCCTTGCCAGGGAGCATCGGCCCAGTTTTTCTTTTTGATGACATTGATAAGGACCAGATCCCCCTGCTTGACCAAGATGGGTGCTTCCCCATGGCCCCTCCTGGGAAGAGTATCATGAATAATATTTCTGTCGGTCAACATTCTTTGCATGTAATCAGCAAAGCACACCTCCTCATCACCTGGGTCAAATGGCCTTAATGGTGGGAGTAGATAGGGTTTGCCATACATTATTTCAAATGGGGATAACCCTCCTTTGGTGGGAACTACCCTCATGTAAAACAAAACTAGGGGTAGGCAATATATCCAATTTTGTCCTGTTTCTGCCATTGTTTTTCTGCCCTTTTTTAATGGTTCTATTTGTGCGTTCCACCAATCCTACAGATTGTGGATGGTAAGCTGAATGGTTTTTTTAGGTTAATGTTGAGTGCTGTGCCTAAGTGTGATATAATCTGATTTACAAAATGTGTTCCATTATCTGAGTAAATTTTTTCAGGCATTTCAAATCTGGGCACAATTTCTGCTAGCAGTTTCTTTGCTACTGTAGCAGCATTTGGATAGGTGCAAGGGAAGGCTTCTGTCCATTTAGTAAATGTATCAATAATCACCAATCAATATTTCTTCCCTTCACATTTATTTAGTTCAATGGAATCCATGCAAAGGTTTTGAAATGGATAAGTTAATGCAGGGAAGATGCCTTTTTCAGGCCTTAAGTTCCCTTGGGCATTGTTTTCTGCACAAATTAGGCATTTCTTACAAAATTGAGTAGCAAATGGGCTAAAGCCATAAGCAGTAAAAGATTTGTTTAGCATTGAGATCATACCCCCCTTTGATACATGGGAAACCCCATGTAGCAAAGTGGAGGCCTGGTGGAACAGTTTGCATGGTAAAATGGGTTTGTTTTTGCTGCATTTGTAAAGATTGAAGGTGTTGTCAAAAGTCACTCCCTTTTGGATTCGTCTGTAAATTTTGGCTTGTGATGCTGTTTTCTGGGCCTCAGTGAGGATGTCATGTGATAAATCTGTCATTGTCAAAAGAAAACCTGGTGTTGTCTTTTCCAGTAAGGCCGAGTGCAGCGGCCTTAGCTGTTTGATCTACAAAGCTATTACCCTTAGAAATTGGATCTGTGCCATTGGTGTGTGCTGCACATTTGCATATGGCTAATTTAGATGGGACTTTTCCACTGTCTAACAGTTTTAAAATGAGGTCTTTGTGTTGGATTGGCTTCCCTGTTGATGTAATCATGCCTCTTTTCTTCCACTGTTGTGTAAAGTGATGGATGGTAGAGAATGCACACTGACTGTCAGTGTACACCGTGAGTGCTTTCCCTTGGCCTAATTTGCAAGCTTCAGTTAGAGCAACTAATTCAGCTGAATGTGCAGAATAATGTGATGGGAGATTTTGTGCTTTTAAAATGGTATCATGGGTGACAACTGCAAACCCAGATAAATTTGAACCAGTACAGTCACATTTGGAGGAGCCATCAACAAACAGTGTGAGATCACACTTTTCCAAAGGTGTGTCCTGTAAACTGGGGTGTGGTAATGTTTCACTCAATTTCTGTGAAACAGTCATGAAGTTCACCTTCTTTTGAGATTAGCAAAAAGCTTGCTGGATTTGTTACCGTGCAATGTTCAATAGTGAGATGAGGCTGTGATAATGGTACTGTCACGCATGCAAGGTGTCTGGATGGTGAGAGGACTGAGATTTTACTTTGTGACAAGATAACTGATACTGCATGTGTGACCTTCAGGGTCAAGGGAATGGAATGGTCAATGAAAAAGAACGAGCCCTGCTGAGGCCTGCACTGCCATGGATGTAGCTATGACCGCCTGCATACATGGCGGCTGTGCCCTCGCGACAGGGTCAAGTCTTGTGGAGTAATATGCTACTGGACGCATTTTTGTGTCACTTGGCTGAAGGAGCATTGACATCATGTGCCCCTCTCTACAATCAACCATTTGCACAAATGTGTTTTTTGTTTTTGTTTTTTTGTTTTTTTGTAATTGAGGAGTGCCAGGACATCAGTGCTGACCAAAAGTTTTATCATTTTAACAAATGCCTCTTCTGTCTCAGGCGTCCACAAAATTTTGTCCACCTGAGCCATGGGTGCTTTGTTGATCAGACAGGGGTTGCACTTCAAATGAATAATTTGCAATCCAAGAGCGACAATAATTTAGAGTGCCTAAAAATGACATCATGTCTCTGTTTGTGATAGGTTTTGGTGCTGAAAAAATAGCTTCTTTGTGAGCTGGGTCAACATGTCTGCCTTCTGCTGACAAAATGTGGCCTAAGTATTTGACTTCTTTTTTCCACAACTGTAATTTTTCCTTGTTAACTTTATGACCTTGTTCTGCTAGAAATTTCAAGAAAGGCCATGGTGTCTCTTTTGCATGTTTCTTCATCACATGATGCCAGCAAAATGTCGTCAACATACAGAAGCAACTGACTCCCATTAGGAGGAATAAGCTGTGCCAAATTTGCGGACATGGCCCATGAAAAATGGTTGGTGATTCACAGTAACCTTGTGGTAGTCTGGTGAATGTGTACCTTTCGTTTTTAAATGTGAATGCAAACCAAAACTGATGATCTGGATGTATTCGTATGCTGAAAAAAGCATTGCTGATGTCTGTTACTGTGAAATATTTCATTTGTGGTTGTAGGTCATTCAACAAAGTGTGTGGGTTGGGGACTGAAACAGCCTTTGGGATAACTGCTTTGTTTACCGCCTGAAGGTCTTGGACCATTTGCCATCCAGAAGATGGTCCAGCCTTCCTCACAGGAAACAAAGATGTGTTACATGGAGAATCTGGGCATGGGATAATGACACCTGCTGCTTTCAGGTCCTCTGTGACCAGCTGAATACCTTCTTGGGCTTCAGGACGTAGAGGATGCTGTCTTTGGTAAGGCCTATAATAAGATACAGCATTTATTTTAACCAGTTCTGCATTTTTTATTAAGCCTACATCTGCCTTCCCTGTTGACCACAGTGAATTTGGAATTTGTGAGAGTGCGTGTTCCTCTCTTTCTGTTAATGTAAAAAGTGATCACATGGGTGAGTTGGGGACGTCAATATGGACTTCTGCACTGTGGTCACCCAGTTCAAAGGCAGCAAGTAGGTGTCCAGTTTTGAGGAATACTGAACCTTTCGATCAGAACTTTGTTTCCAAGATCGACCACTATAGTGTTATTTCAGTTATAATTATGATCAGGTATAAAGATTATTTAATTTAGACTTAGAAGTGTATGTGTGTGGGGACAGATGTTTGATCCGTCACCACAAACACTCATACATAGAGTAACGCACTTGTTTAGGAGCACCATCTCACTATCGTGAACAATTAATAATTAATCTTTATACCTGAAATTGATCAATCAGTCTCAAAATATTCATGAGTTCTACTGGGGCTTAGAACATTGACAGAAATAGGAATAAATCACTAGACGACTTCTCTCATTTTACAGATTTATTTAAATGAAACTCTGATTAAATGACATCACATTCCAATAATTTGTAAGCAGATGAAATGATCAACATTAAGCCATCACATTAAATTTGTAACTGATGATTAAGTAACAGAATATGAACACATTTGCAGAACCAGGGTGAAAATGTGAACTGAATTCACTGTGATGAAAATATGAATAAATTGGACAAAAATTTATGCAGAAAATTATAACTAATTATATGAAAAATTCTGAATTATTCTAAGGAAGTAAAAATGGAGTGTTAATGAGAAGGCAAAATATTAATTAGTAATTAATAAGTCTGCAGACATCGCGTTGGAAACCATTAATCAGCAGAGGGCTCATGTGAATCCGGAGTTGAAGTTCTGTTGTTGAGGTTCCTTCTGAAGCTTTACTAGCAGATGGCACCAGAACCAGAATATCTTGCCAGCAGATATTCTGGTAAAGTTCAGTCACAGGCTGAGACTTAACTGCGGTGATGAGGCTTCAGCACTTGCCAGTGGGCTTGTCCGGGCAGCTATCAAAGTCCAGCAGTCCACGCTGAGATCTGACCACGACAAACAGCTAGAGCTGAGATCAGGCGACGTGAGGCTGCTTCTTAAGGCTTCCCTTCTTCGTCTTCAGCCGCGTAAAAGGGTATGCCAGGAGGACAACACGAGAGGGGTCTTCTTCAGTCCAGTGGCTCACCTCTCGGGTCCAATTAAATTGAACAGTCCCAAGTCTGATCAGAATTACAGGATCAGAGCCCAGATTAAAATGAACTAAATTCAAACCATGAAGTCCGGGTCCTTCTGACGTCATAGAGTTGAAAATAACTTATAGAGTGAGGAAATGAGCGATCGGTCAGTCTGTCTCTTTAAACACACAAAAACATGGTGAATTTAAGAAAAAGTTAACAGAATAAAATTAGAAATAGAAATGCCTGTGAAGCATGAAGTTTGACTTCATTTAACGAGGTTTTGAGCTCAGAAAAGGAGAAATTGTCAAGATTAATTAAGCTTGACAGCTCACGTGCACAATACCAAACCACAGGAAGAAACCACTCAGAGGGGCACGCTGAAAGTGACGAACCAGTGGGGGGGAGGGGGGAGCTAATGGTGCCTGGCCGGGTGGAGTAGGAAGCTGAAGGACGGTGAAATGTGGCAGGAGAGCGCGTGCAGTCCCAGAGACACACCTGCACGATGGCAGCAACCTGGAGGAAGAGGAGAAACAAGATTAAATGACATGTCAAGACCTGTAACTTTATACTTGCTTGCCTAATGTCGGGCAGTATACCCAGACGAGCCAGCGTTGACTGCATGGAGAGAGCCTCCTTAAGTACGCTGGCTGATGAGTGGGTGCAGGTGTGTCTTCTGCCTCAGGTGCAGTGATGAGTTGGTGAATGTGAGACAGGATGGGAGGGGCGCGCTCTCGCTGCCCATGACAGGGCCCTCCCTTCTAGGAGCGCCTCCTGGTGGTCCGGAGGGCTTCTCACGGTGAGCACGGTGATAGGCCTGGAGCATCCCCTTGTCCAGCACTTGCGATGAGGGGACCCAGGACCATTCCTCTGGACCGTAGCCCTCCCAGTCCACCAAATACTGCAGGCCCCGGCCCCCACGGCGAACGTCCAATACACGACGTACAGTGTAGGCGGGGTGGCCGTCGATGATCCGAGGAGGAGGAGGCGGCTTTTTTGGGGGGGCAGAGAGGACTGGCCGAGAAGGGCTTATTGTGGGCGACGTGAAACATAGGGTTCACCCGTAGGGTCGAAGGCAGCTTAAACTGGACCGACGTGTCGTTTATCACCCAGGAGATGGTGTATGGCCCAAGAAAGCAGGGGGACAGCTTCTTTGGCTTCTCTTTCAGAGGGATCTGACTAGCCGCCAGCCAGACGTGCTGCCCAACGATGTACTTGGGAGCCGGCACCTGCTTCCTATCGGCGGCAGCCCGGGTGCGTTCTGTGGTGTGGGCCAGGGCAGCCCGAGTAGACCTCCAGACGCATCAGCAGCGACGAGCATGGGCCCCTACGGATGGAACCGAGACCTCCCTCTCGACCATGGGAAGAAGAGGTGGCGTGTACCCCAACAACGCCTCGGACGGGGTGAGTCCAGTTGCCGAGGAGACCGCAGAGTTCATGGAGTACTCTACCCAGGTCAGATGTGTGCTCCAAGATGACGGGTTGTCGGTTGCTACGCACCGCAAGGCATCCTCCAAGGACTGATTGGCGCGCTCCGCCTGTCCACTGCTCTGTGGATGGCTTCCAGAGGAGAGACTCCCTGTAGTTCCCAGGGTCCGGCAAAAGGCCCTCCAGACCTGGAACGTGAATTGTGGACCCCGGTCAGACACAATGTCCATAGGGGTGCCATGGACCCGGATCACGTGGTTGGTGAGGAGGACCACTGTCTCCAAGGCCCAGGGGAGCTTCGGGAAGGCCACCAGATGCATCGCCTTGGAGAAGCGATCCACGATGGAGAGAATCACCGTCTTACCATGGGAGGGGGAAGTCCGGTGACGAAGTCCACGCCGATGTGAGACCACAAACAGCCAGGGGTGGGGAGAGGATGGAGGAGACTAGACAGGGGGAAGGAATTCCGATTTCCCCCGGATGCAGGTCTGACAGCCCTTCACATACTCTTGTACGTCCCGCCGCAGCATGGGCCACCAGAACACTCGCCAGACGAAGTCCACAGTTTGAGCGATGCCGGGATGGCACGCAAAGCGACTGGTGTGACCCCACTGGATGACATCACTGTGGAGGGAGGCCGGGACGTACAGACGGTTCCGGGGGCACCCAACTGGCACAAGCTCCTGGGACTGGGACTGGCGGACCCTCCACTCGATATCCCAAGTAAGGACTCCAAGGATGCACAAAGGCGGTATGATGGTTTGGGGGGTGAGGGGGCGCTACATCCCTGGAATCAAACTGGTGTGACTGCGCGTCCGGTTTGGTGTTCCGGGTGCCAGGCCAGTAAGTGATGGTAAAATTAAATCACTGGAAAAATAGCGCCCAGTGAGCCTGCCTGGCGGCTGGCCAACCGCAAGTACTCGAGGTTCTTGTGGTCGGGCCACACGACGATGGGATGGATGGCCCCCTCTAACCAGTGCCTCCACTCCTCCAATGCCAACTTAATGGCAAGCAGCTCTCTGTCCCTCACGTCATAATTCCTCTCGGCTGGCGTGAGCCGATGAGAGAAATGTGCACACAGGCGTAGCTTCTGATCGGGGGGCATGTGCTGCGACAGTACAGTGCCAACCCCTGAATTAGATGCATCCACCTCGAGGACAAACTGGAGCTGCGTGTCGACCTGGGCCAAAATTGATGTTTCCGTGAACCGGCGCTTTAATTTGACAAACGCCTGTTCTGCTGCCTTGGTCAAACGAAAAGGGACCTTAACGGAGGTCAGCTGCATCAAGGGCAGTGTCACCCCACTGTAGTTCTTGATGAACCTGCGAAAAAAATTTGCAAACCCGAGGAAGCGTTGAAACTCCTTACCGGAGTGGGGAGTTGGCCAATCCAGCACTGCCCTCACCTTGGCCGGGTCGGCAATCCGTCTCCCTTCAGCCACTATGAAGCCCAAGAAGGTGGTAGATGTTGTGGAGAACTCACACTTCTCGGCCTTGATGTAGAGCTGGTTCTCCAGGAGCCATTGTAAAAAAGCCCTGACATGGGCTTTGTGTTCCTCTGGCGAGCGGGAGAAAATAAGAATATCATCCAAGTAGACAAACATGAATTGGTAAAGCGTATTGTGGAGGACATTGTTTATTTACCGCTGGAAGACGGCAGGGGCGTTAGCGAGCCCGAATGGCAGCACTAAATATTCAAATTGCCCCTGGTGTGTTTTAAAAGCCGTCTTCCACTCATCACCCTCGCGAATGCGGACCAGATGGTACGCGATCCTAAG
Organism: Pholidichthys leucotaenia; assembly: GCA_020510985.1. NCBI lineage: Eukaryota > Metazoa > Chordata > Actinopteri > Cichliformes > Pholidichthyidae > Pholidichthys > Pholidichthys leucotaenia. The sequence continues at coordinate 171,902,515 of CM035836.1, forward strand.
GTCTAACTTAGTGAAAACCCATGAGCGCTGAAGGAGCTCGAACGCTGAATTAATCAAAGGCAAAGGGTACTTATCTTTGGTGGTAATTGCATTGAGCTCCCGGTAGTCGATGCATGGGCACAACGAGCCATCCTTCTTCCCGACGGAGAAGAATCTAGGTCCGAGTGGAGCCGAAGATGGCTGAATAAGGCAAGTGTTCAGCGATTTCTTTATGTATTACTCCATCGCCTCCCTCTCCAGGCCAGAAATACTACACAACCAACTGGACGGCAGCCTTGCCCCTGGGATGAGGTCTATAGCACAATCATAAGAGCGATGAGGCGGCAGTGACAGCGCTCTCAATTTGCTAAAGACCTTTCCCAAATTGTGATAAGCCCAGGGAACGAGGCTGAGGTCCGGCGGCTCGACTCGGACCTGGGGGGTCCCGCCCGCCAAACCCCCTATGGTTACTGATGGGCGGCGTCTTATAGCCGCTGGTGGCATTCGTCCAGACTGCTGTTCATTAAACCACAGTATGCGCACGTGCCAACTCTTCACCATCGCTCATCATCATCGGTCAAGTGCCAAGAGAGCTCCATCGGTTCGGGCGAAGAGCCGGCGATGCCAGTGTCAGTAACCACGGCGGATACATGCTCGGTGCACGGGTGAGAGGAAGACTCGCGCTCCTTTGCGCGATCATGGTACCATTTGTCCAAATCAACTGCCTGATCTATGAGAGTGGACCGTGCCCACTCGAGGGCTCGACCCTTCAGCAACAGAGTAAAGAAATGGATGTTGGCAACATCCCCAGGATACTCCTCCCTGACCTGCTCCAGGTACATTTGGACTTGAATAAGAAACCCTTTACATTTCCCAACCTCCTCCGCATATGGAGAAGATGTGGGAATGGCGGTAGTACGGTGCACCGTAGTGTGCGGAGCAGGCTGAGGGGGAGATGCTGGAGGAGGCGCTGTAGACCAAAGCTTCATCATATTCGACACCTGCTGCGTCAGCATAGTGAGTTGGTGCTCGGCCGCCGCTAGGCGATCCATAGCAGATGGGTCCTGTGGTGAGGCACCGGCTGAGCTACCGTCCAGGCTGACTTGTTCTGTCATGATTAATTAAGCTTGCCAGCTCACGTGCACGATTCAATTCAATTCAACTTTATTTATATAGCGCCATTTCACAACAACAGTCATCTCATAGCACTTTCAAATGTAGGAGGAACCCCCACAACTGCAGAAAGACCCCAGCAATCAGACGATCCCCTGTGAGCAAGCGCTTGGTGACGGTGGAGAGGAAAAACTCCCTTTTAACAGGAAGAAACCTCTAGCAGAACCAGGCTCAGGGAGGGGCACTCATCTGCTGCGACTAGCTGGAAGGTGAGGGGATAGAGAAGATGAAAAGAACAGACATGTAGAGAGCAAACGTTAAAAGCCCAGTACATTATTAGAGGTCCCCCGGCTGTCTAAATCTATTAGCAGCATAACTAATGAAGGGTTCAGAGACACATGATTCCTCCCTAATTGTAGGCTATATTGAAAAGGAAGGTTTTAACCCTATTCTTAAAAACAGAGATCAAGTCTGACTCCCGAATCCAGATTGGTAACTAGTTCCACAGGAAAGGAGCTTGATAACTGAAGGCTCTGCCTCCCGTTGTACTTTTGGAGATTCTAGGTATTACAAGTAATCCAGCATTTTGGGAGCGTAATGCTCTGTTAGGATGATAGGGTAGTATCAGATCTTTTAAATCAAAAGGGGCCTGATTGTTTAGGGCTTTGTAAGTGAGAAGAAGGATTTTAAACTTAATTCTGAACTCTATGGGAAGCCAATGAAGGGAGGCAAGAACCGGAGAGATAAGATCTCTCTTTCTAGAACCAGTTAAAACTCTTGCAGCAGCATTTTGGATCAACTGAAGACTTTTTAAAGATATTTTAGGACAACCTGATAATAAAGAGTTACAATAATCTAATCTAGAGCTAACAAAAGCATGGATCAGTTTCTCAGCATCACTCTGAGACAAGATGCTCCTAATCTTTGCAATATTACGCAAATTATAGAAGGCAGTCTTAGAAACAAATTTAATAAGTGAATTGAAAAACAGATCTTGATCAAAAATAACTCCAAGGTTCCTCATAGAACTATTAAGTGAAAGAGTAACCACATCCAAAATAAAAGTTTGGTTTGGAAAAGTATTTCTAAGGTTTTTTGCACCAACAAGAATGACTTCAGTCTTATCTGAATTTAATAGCAGGAAATTACAAGTTATCCAAGCTTTGATTTCCTTAAGACAGACTTCTAACTTGGCTAATTGATGACTACCATCTGGCTTTATTGACATGTGTAACTGTGTGTCATCTGCATAACAATGAAAATGTATACAGTGCTTTCCAATAATGTTGCCTAACGGAAGCATATATAAACTAAAAAGAGTAGGGCCTAGCACAGATCCCTGTGGAACTCCATGACTAAGCTTTGAGTTGAAAGAAAACTCATTATTGACATGAACAAACTGGAGCCTATCAGACAAATAAGATCTAAACCACTGCAGCCAAGTTCCATTAAGTCCAACATAGTGTTTTAATCTATCAAGTAGAATATTATGGTCGATAGTATAAAAATCTGCACTAAGGTCTAAAAGGACAAGTACAGAAACAAGTCCATTATCAGATGTGATAAGGAGGTCATTAGTGACCTTCACTAAGGCTGTTTCAGTACTATGATGGATTCTAAATCCAGATTGAAACTCTTCAAATAAACCATTTCCACTTGCAGGGAAATAGAGAAATAAGAGAAATAAGAGAGGAAATAAAAATTGAAACTAAGAGTTTCAATTTTTTTGATTTTTGAAATGAAAGGCAGATTAGAGATTGATTGATAGTTGGCTAAAATGATGCTGAAATTAACTCCTGTGCCAAAGCACAGGAAGTAACCACACAGAGGGGCACGTTGAAAGTTTATTAAATAGCAGAAACACAAGTGCACAGCTGCAGAAACAGTCACTCGCCAGAGGAATAGCCCTGTGGAGAGAAGACGAGAGCCGTGAGCAGAGGAATGGAGTAAGGGGAAATGGGCGAGCCAGATTGCCACTTACTTGGGAAATCCAGGGAGAACCGGCAGGGACCCTGCGAGGAATAGATGAACCAGTAGGGTGGGGGGAGATGAGCTGATAGTGCCTGACCAGGTGGAGTAGGAAGCTGAAGGACGGTGACATGTGGCAGGAGAGCGCGCGCAGTCCTAGAGACACACCTGCATGGTGGCAGCAACCTGAAGGAAGAGGAGAAACAAGGTTAGACGACGTGTCAAGACCTGTAACTTTATACTTGTTTGCCTAATATCGGGCAGATGAACCAGCATTGACTGCACCGAGAGAGCCTCTTTAAGTACGCTGGCTGATGAGCGGGTGCAGGTGTGTCTTCTGCCTCAGGTGCAGTGATGAGTTGGTGAATGTGAAGCAGGATGGGAGGGGCGCATTCTCACTGCCCATGACAGAAATTAATTCCCAGATGTTTTAAAGAAAAACATTAAAAGCACACAGACTACACAACACAGGACAACAATCTTCTCTGTAATACTACTGAGCTTGGGCATATTCCCCAGCTTAAGATCTTAATATTGAAAATTCATTAATATACTTATGCACAGAGTCTGAGCTACTTCGGTGTTCCTAACTAATATTCAGTGAGCATGCAATTTTATAAATTGGTACTTATATCATTAATACTAGTACATACCCGTGCATACCCGTCCATGCCCGTAAAAACCAAGTATAAGCAAGTATTTCTGCATGCCCATTGCTGAAGAGTCTCCTCCTGTCTCAGACGGCTGTGTTGTTCACAGTCATGCCTGCGGCGTACTGCTGGAACCTGAGGTGTTTCATGTTCACGGCATCTTTTCTGATGTGCAGCAGTTCTCATTGTATTACTCTCCATCTGGTGGGTCTTCTTCTTCTTCGTTCAGACCACTGGTTGAGGGATAGGTGCGTCGTAATTCCAGTTCATGGGCAGGATCAATGATGATGAAAATAGATCTGAGCAAAAAGTGGCTTTCGGACCTGTTCAGGAAGGCCTGTGCATGCCCGTACAAACCAAGAAACCAGAGCACCCGGAGAAAATCAGCACTTTGCTTGGCATTTTACACATTTGTAGTGTAGACAGGCATTCTTCAAGGTTACACATTTTTTACTGTGTCAGCACCTCTTTAAAAACGACATTGCTGAGAAAGTGACGCTTAGTTTCTTCATCTTGAGCAAGAATACAAAGATTGTTTGCTCTGGAAACTCTGCTAGCAGCAACGTAGAATTGGCCATGGCCACAGAAATGTGTTGTGCAGAAAACATGAACGCGCTGTAAAGACTGGCCCTGTGACTTATTCACCTTGCCAGTTTTGAGCCATATGACATCATAAAGACATATTTGTCTATGAGTCATATGACATCATAAAGACACATTAGTCTAGGCATCACGAGTGATGGTCGACAGTGGGGTAAAAAAGTATTTAGTCAGCCACCAATTGTGCAAGTTCTCTCACTTAAAAGATGAGAGAGGTCTCCAATTTTCATCATAGGTATACCTCAACTATGAGAGACAAAATGAGAAAAAAAAAATCCAGAAAATCACATTGAAGGATTTTTAATGAATTAATTGGTAAATTCCTCGATAAAATAAGTATTTGGTCACCTACAAACAAGGAAGATTTCTGGCTCCCACAGACCTGTAACTTCTTCTTTAAGAGGCTCCTTTGTCCTCCACTCGTTACCTGTATTAATGGCACCTGTTTGAACTCGTTATCAGTATAAAAGACAACTGTCCACAACCTCAAACAGTCAGACTCCAAACTCCACTTTGGCCAAGACCAAAGAGCTGTCAAAGGACACCAGAAACAAAACTGTAGACCTGCACCAGGCTGGGAAGACTGAATCTGCAATAGGTAAGCAGCTTGGTGTGAAGAAATCAACTGTGGGATCAATTATTAGAAAATGGAAGACATACAAGACCACTGATAATCTCCCTTGATCTGGGGCTCCACGCAAGAGCTCACCCCGTGGGGTCAAAATGATCACGAGAACGGTGAGCAAAAATCCCAGAACCACATGGGGGGACCTAGTGAATGACCTGCAGAGGGCTGGGACCAAAGTAACAAAGGCTACCATCAGTAACACACTATGCCGCCAGGGACTCAAATCCTGCAGTGCCAGACGTGTCCCCCTGCTTAAGCCAGTACATGTCCAGGCCCGTCTGAAGTTTGCTAGAGAGCATTTGGATGATCCAGAAGAGGACTGAGAGAATGTCATATGGTCAGATGAAACCAAAATAGAACTTTATTGTAAAAACTCAACTTGTCGTGTTTGGAGGAGAAAGAACACCATACCTACTGTGAAGCATGTGGGTGGAAACATCATGCTTTGGGGCTGTTTTTCTGCAGAGGGACCAGGACAACTGATCCGTGTAAAGGAAAGAATGAATGGGGCCATGTATTGTGAGATTTTGAGTGAAACCTCCTTCCATCAGCAAGGGCATTGAAGATGAAACGTGGCTGGGTCTTTCAGCATGACAATGATCCCAAACACATCGCCTGGGCAACGGAGTGGCTTTGTAAGAAGCATTTCAAGGTCCTGGAGTGGCCTAGCCAGTCTCCAGATCTCAACCCCATAGAAAATCTTTGGAGGGAGTTAAAAGTCCGTGTTGCCCAGCAACAGCCCCAAAACATCACTGCTCTAGAGGAGATCTGCATGGAGGAATGGGCCAAAATACCAGCAACAGTGTGTGAAAACCTTGTGAAGACTTACAGAAAACGTTTGACCTCTGTCATTGCCAACGAAGGGTATATAAAGTATTGAGATGAACTTTTGCTATTGACCAAATACTTATTTTACCGAGGAATTTACCAATTAATTCATTAAAAATCCTTCAATGTGATTTTCTGGATTTTTTTTTTTCCTCATTTTGTCTCTCATAGTTGAGGTATACCTATGATGAAAATTGGAGACCTCTCTCATCTTTTAAGTGGGAGAACTTGCACAGTTGGTGGCTGACTAAATACTTTTTTACCCCACTGTATATGACATCATAAAGACACATTTGTCTATGTGCCGTCATATAGACATCATATTTTTATGACGGCATCGCTAGTCCTATGATGCCTGAGTTCATAGGACGTCCTATGATGATCAGGCAGAGATCATAGGCTGTCCTATGATGTCCTATAAATGTGACAGACACATATAGACACACACACACACAGATGACTTGCTTTATTAACTCTTTAACTGCCGTAGGTGCCATGTGGCTCCTGGGGAAATGCAAGGCAACTCAAGGCCCCCCAGTGGTCAAGAGTGGTAAAAAATTTGTCAATAAAATAGTTCAGATTTCCAAGGCTATAACTTGAAAGTTACAAAAGAAAATGTCTTACTGTCAATTAGAAAGATGTAGAATATGATCCAAAGTTTCAGATAGCAATAAATTTATGCATCTGATTTGCATAATGTCACGGCAGCTATATAAATTACATAACTCAGTCAAAAGTGGACTTTGGACACATTTACATAAAGAATGGTCCGGGGGGGGGGGGGGGGGTTGATGCCAATTTGTCAACAGGGGTATGTTTTTATCTAATCTTCAAAGTATATGAACCAGAAAATCAATAAAATGTCAAAAAAACATATTTCTCTCTTACCTGTTACCGGGACGGGGGCTCACCCACCCACGTGACTGATCTGTTTTCGTCCATCATAGCTGATGTTTGTGTGTTTGCTCAGCCATTTACACTGTGTACCACATCTACAAACTCTTATTGTTACACTCGTCAGGTGAAGAAGAGGCAATTTGACGACTTTTCAGCGGTTTATTGTCTTTTTACAACACCAGGCACGGCACTTCGACACGATACATCACTCAACAACAGCCACACACCTTCTTCTTGTGCGTTCTAACAACTTAACAGTGTCTCATCACAACCGAGTGCCACTTGTGGCACAAAAGCGCTACTGCTTTTACTGACAAACAGTTTAAATTAAAACAGTCCAAATTACAGTCTTTTAGATACATTTCTTATAAATGCTTATATTAGCCATCAGCATCTAAATTAGTCTTTTAGACACATTTATTATAAATGCTTATATTAGCCATCAGCATCTAATCACATCTAATTAAAAATGTTTTCTGGGGATTTTCTAGGGGGGTGTCCAACATTTAATTTTTCCTACACTCACCCCTCGAAAATTTAATGTCGACCCGACATTACAAAACAACTTTCCAAAGCTACTCTTTTTTTTTTTTCACAGTCCACATTTGGTAACCATGTATCTCATGTAAGTAGGATATTACTAAGTAGGAGTCAGAGTTCATTAGAGTCCATAAAGATGCAAACTGGTAATAGTCCATAGTACAGCATGTATCTCCTGTTCCATGCAATACACCCGCAGAAGAGGTCTTTGTGCACGATAACCATCAACCGCTCCATCCACCATGGTGAGTATCTGCACCTTTCCTGAGAGTAAGGGTACTCAGTCTAGTCATAGCCTACCAAATAAACCATTATGTGATGCCTGTACCTTAATAACACACTGAAAATCTTTTTTTTTGTTTGTTTTTAAATCAACAATAAAAGTAACTTGGTGATGAGTTTAGTAACTACTCATTTACTTTCCAACACATCTATGTCTGAACAATAGCTATTTCTAGCTTCTACATATCTTATATGTGTTTTAAACAGATGAAGTGCAAGGCTGGCCTAACTTATCATAAGTAAATATCAACTTCTGCTTTCTCACTGTTGAAGGATACGTTTTAGCAGGGATGTAGACAGGTCCCTCCTGGTCACTGGAACCGGACTCCGACAACACATCACCCTGGTCCTGGTCTGCCTCAGCTGGATCTGGGACCACCGGATTGTTGACCTCTGGTGCCAGCTGCACCTGTGTGGCGTCATCTGTATCCTGGTCTGCCTCAGCTGGATCTGGGACCACCGGATTGTTGACCTCTGGTGCCAGCTGCACATGTGTGGCGTCATCTGTGTCCTGGTCCTCACCCTCCAGAGTAATGTCACTGTCTGGGTAGAACTCCGGTGCATCAGCTCTCAGTGGATGGTGACTTTGATCTTTTCCAGCTCGTAGTCCGATTATGGCGCTCCAGCCCTCTTCATCTTCATCGACTGTGCTGTTTTGACTGTCCACATATCTTTGCCTTTTAGACTTTCTTTCTCTTGTTTTATTAGAGGCAGGCTCCATGGTTTCCATGGAAAGAAAGTCACAGGGTAACAAAAGGTTTCTGTGCATGATCCGAGTGCGCCCCTTGCCATTTTCAGGTTTGATTTCATACACTGGACTGTCTGGGTACTTCTTTTGGGTCACTACATACACTTTGTCTTCCCAAAATGCTCTTAATTTTCCTGGCCCACCTTTCTCGGTCAAGTTTCGGACCAGTACTCTGGATCCAGGGAGCAACTCAGCACCATGAACCTTTCTATCATAAAGGACTTTACTTCTCATCCCTTCTTTGTTTGCTGTTTTAGAGGTGAGTTTGTAAGCTTCAGTCATTTTGGCCCTCCACTTTTCAGCATAGTCCTGGTGAGAAGCGCTCTGCTCTTTTGTTGTGAGGCCAAACATGAGATCAATGGGCAGCTTGGGACTACGGCCAAATAGCAGAAAATATGGCGCGCACCCCGTAGCCTCGCTGCGCGTGCAGTTGTAGGCATGAACCATTTTTACCAGAGAGGACTTCCAGTCTTCCTTGGCTGCTTTGGGCAAGTTTCCGAGCATTGCCAATAGTGTACAATTGAATTGTTCCACCTACCCATTCCCTTGGGGGTGGTAGGGCGTTGTCCGGGACCCCTGCACCCCACTGTACTCCTGTAGTTTTGCAAAGAGTTTATTTTGGAACTCTTTGCCCTGATCGTGGTGGAGACATGTGGGGAAGCCAAATTTGAGGGCAAAATCCCCAAATATCTTCTCAGCAGCGGTGTAGGCAGCTTTGTTGCGACAAGGATAAGCCTGGGCAAAGCGAGTGAAGTGGTCCATTAGAACCAGGATATACTCATATCCTCCTTTGCACCTCTCCAAGTGCAGGAAATCAACAGACACAAGTTCGAATGGATGTGTGGTGAAAATGTTATTCAGTGGTGCCCTGGTTGGCTTATTGGGATGTTTATTCTTTAAACAACTGCAAACTTTAGTGATGTAGTGCTCAACATCCCTTTGCATATGAGCCCAGTAAAAGCGCTCCCTTATCAGGTTCATCACCCTCTCCACCCCTAAATGGCCCATGTTTTCGTGGAGCTCTTTAAACACAAGCTTATGGAACTTATGGGGTAGAAGTAGCTGGTCATGCGATGCCGTTTTCCTGTAAAGCAGTCCATCATCTTCTAGGTACAGTTTGTGTTTTTGCCTGACTAGAGCTGCAGTTTTACTGTTCAGCTGTTTTCCACTTTTTGGCCATTGCTTTGACGCCACATAATGCAACACCTCTCCAATCACAGTCTTCTTCCTGAGCTCTTTTTAGGGCAGTCTTTGGTATTTCAGCTACGGAGCTGGCTTCTAGATCTGCTTCACTAATGAGAGTGGAAATAGTGACTGGGCAGAACCATGGTTCATTTTCTTGTGACTTTACCTTGACTGCCTGCGCCACACAGTGCATTACATCAGGATCAACATCTTGTGTGCATTTGTCCATGTACTGCTCCATATCTAAGGGCATACGTGAGAGGCCGTTTGCATCTCTATTGGCTTTCCCAGGGCGGTACTTAATCACAAACTGGAAATCAGCTAGTTCTGCTACCCACCTCTGTGTGGTTGCATTTAACTTTGCGGTGGTGAGCACATAAGTGAGGGTATTATTGTCTGTATAGACAGTGAATGGTGGGGAATAGTAAAGGTAATCCCGAAACCTCTCACATATGGCCCACTTCAGGGCAAGAAACTCCAGCTTCCCTGAATGAAGGTGGTAATGCAGGACATATGAGGAGATATGTCCTGCATAATGCAGGACATAATGCAGGACAATGCTATGCAGGACATACTGAATGCACTGAGGAGCTCATTTAGCAGCAGACTACATCATCCTAGGTACACAACCGAGAGGTTTCGCAGGTACTTCCTACCTACGGCTGTCAGACTGTACAACCTAAGCAGGGCTGCTCACAGAGATAGCAAAAAGACGTGACAACGTAATAGTATTGAATGCAAAAGATGCAATAGACTTACACAATGGTCCCCTCCGGTATACAACTAGGAAAATACCGGTCGCTATGGAGGATGAGAATATGTATGGGTACATAATCATATCATGTAGGATAACTAAGTAGACGGTTGTGCCGTTTCATTCCATCTAGCTACAATGCTCCGCACTGTGTGTGTGTGTTTATATATTTATTCCATCTAGCAAAAATGCTCCATGCTGTGTGTTTATATATTTACATATTTATTCCATCTAGCTACAATGCTCCGCACTGTGTGTGTTTATATATTTACATATTTATTCCATCTAGCTACAATGCTCCTCACTGTGTGTGTTTATATATATATTTATATATTTCCATCTAGCAACAGTGCTCCACACTGTGTGTGTTTATATATTTACATATTTATTCCATCTAGCTACAATGCTCCGCACTGTGTTTATATATCTACATATTTATTTCATCTAGCTACAATGCTCCGCACTGTGTTTATATATTCATATATTTATTCCATCTAGCTACAATGCTCCGCACTGTGTGTGTTTATATATTTACATATTTATTCCATCTAGCTACAATGCTCCGCACTGTGTGTGTTTATATATCTACATATTTATTCCATCTAGCTACAATGCTCCGCACTGTGTGTTTATATATTCACATATTCATTCCATCTAGCTACAATACTCCGCACTGTGTTTATATACTCATATATTTATTCCATCCAGCTACAATGCTCCGCACTGTGTTTATATATTTATATATCTATCCCATCTAGCTACAATGCTCCGCACTGTGTGTCTATATATATATATATATATATATATGTGTGTGTGTGTGTGTGTGTGTGTGTGTGTGTGTACATATGTATACTCGCTGCTCTTGTTTTTTCTCTTGCCTTCTGATTGTTGCTCTGAGTGTTGCTATCCCTGTGCTGTTGCAATCCTGGAATTTCCCCATTGTGGGACTAATAATGGCTTATCTTATCTTATCTTAATTTTTCTCTGGATTTGATAGTGTCCTGGAGCCATACGCTATCACCACCAGGTTGCCTTGTTGTCGCTGGTATAACACCGCCCCAAGCCCCTCCTGTGAAGCATCACAGTGCAAAATGAAGGGTTCCTCAAAGTTCGGGTAACCTAGCACTGGGGGCTGGGAGAGAAAGTCAATATGCTGACAGAGCACTGCATGATGCTCAGGGCGCCACCTGATTGCATGGGATGAGGGCAACTGGCCACTTTCTTTCTTTTTGACATGTTTTTTTGAGTTTTGTTTTGCTTTGTCTGTGTGGTCGTTAGCAAGAAGGTTGTAAAGCGGCTTTGCTATACGGGAGAGGTTTGGAATATAGCTGCGGTAGTATGAAATAAAGCCTAGCAATTTCCTTAGCTCTCCAACAGTGGAAGGTTGCTGTTGTTTTAGGGCCTGCACCAGGGCAAAGTCCGCAGGGTCCATAGTGTAGCCCTGTTTTGTTACCATTTTGCCAAGGAAACGTACCTGCTGCTTGAATAACTCACATTTCCGGGGAGTCAGCTTCACCCCATGGCTTTGGTAGCGGTGCAGGACGTTTCTCATGTCTCGCAAGTGGTCTTCAAAAGTCTGTGAATGAACAAGGTTATCATCGAGGTAAGGCAGACAAATATCATCCCTCAACCCCCACAAACACTCCTCCATAGATCTTTGGAATGCTGCTGGTGCTGAGGACAAGCCAAATGGAATTCTTACCCATTCGAACAAACCTCACGGGGTGATAAAGGCAGTGAGGGGCCTACTCGACTCTTCCAGGAAACCCTGGTGATATGCCTTCCCTTGGTCGAGGACTGAAAACCAGGCACTCCCATTCAGACTGTTCAGCATATCTTGTATGCGGGGGATTGGGTGTCTGTCAGGTATAGACTTTTTGTTCAGCTCTCTAAAATCGCAGCACAAACGCAGACCTCCATCTTTCTTTCGCACACAGACGATTGGACTAGGGTACGATGACTTAGATTTGGTGATCCAGCCCCTGTTAAGCAGGTCTTCTAAAGAGTTCCACCTGTTGGCCACTATCTGTCGGCAGCTTGAAAGTGACTTCGACCCACCCTGAGAATGGAATCGGTGTCTGGTTCGCTGCCCTTCCCTCCAGAATACTTGGACCCACCAACTCGGCTAAGTCCCTGACTGTGGTGTGTGGCATGTGCTCCTGTCTCCAGGTGTCATTCATCAAGCAGACCTGTGACCCTGTGTCCCACAACGCTTCTGTCTCCTTATCTTTGAGAAAGCAGGTTATGACATATTTTTTTCAAACCAAATTGAGCAACTGTGATCTGCGATTAGGGGACAGTAGATTAACACGGACCGTTTCTTCAGGAGGTGCCTCTGTTTTAGCTACCAGCCTTGTTTCCAACTTCTGAATACTGTCAGTGACTAGCTTGTACAGATCTTGTGTGTTAGCTTGTGTTGATGTGGTTGGGACAGTACTGGCAGCCATGTCTACTTGCCCTGTCTTTTTACCAGGTCTCTTCCCTGTCCGACATTCCGTTGACATGTGGCCGCTGATTCCACATCTGAAGCAGTGGTCGCACTGATCGCCATTGCTGGTGGACTGACAGCTTTTGCAACCATGTGTCCTGCTTGCTCTTTGAGCATGGGGTGCTCTGGGAGACTCACGTATGGCCTTCTTTATCTCCTCCATTTCACCCTTCAGTTGCGTGACTATGTCCAGGGGCTCAGATTCCGTGCGGGTTACTGTGCTTTGGGGTTTAGGGGTTTTACCTTTTGTCGATGGTGGAGGGCGTTCTTGGCCATCCACTCTTCCCACGGTTGCATCCTGACCTGACAGGCTGTCCACTCGGCATTCTCGGACTTTGGGTTCTTTTGTGTGCCTCTTGAACTTTTGGTGTCGTTCAGACTCAAGACTGTCTGCTGCATTTGTCTTAGAAATCAGAAGCTCATCTGTGACGGCAGGATCCTCCAGATAGCGCTTCAGCACTAATCAGTCCCGTTTCCACCGCCCTCAGAAACTTCCTCTGGATAACGTCAGAGCTATACTGCTCTTCCGTGCCCGGCTCTCTGGATGCTACCAAAAGTCTTTCTTTTAACTCAATGGCATGGAACAGGAAGTTCTGAGGTGACTCGTTACTGTCTTGTGTGAGGTTTATCAGGCGATTGTACAAGTCAGTGGAACTATCTGCCGGCGAAGCCCGTCAGCGAACCTCTGAGAGCGGCTCCACCTCATCCCTCCAGGGGGCCCTCTGTCGCCATCCAGCAGGGAGAAGGAGGAACAATGTCCCCTACAGCAGGAACCATCTCTTCTCCAGGAGAAAGGCAAGTGCATGTTAATTTATTACATCATGATTGTAACCTGCCTTGTCTGACTCCTGGGGGCGGAGTTCGGGGTTCGCAGCCCCCCGAGCTCCCTCCACCTGCTGTAGAGATAATGACTAAACCTGCTGCCTCTGTGTCCCCCCCTGTTGAGCGGTCCGCGACGCCAGGCCAATGTCGTCGGATGAAGAGGGGGCCTGCAGTGCTGGAAAGCCTGGATCCGGCCCTGCAGCCACGTCGTGGACGGAGGAGAAGAGCGGACTGCGGCCCGGAGCCTGAGCCAACGATGAAGCGTCCCCGGGTCTCGTCGCCGGAGCGGTCCGAGCCAGTGGGTCTAGTGTCCTCTGCCCCCACACCATACGGGTCATCGGTGTGGACAGCAGCGCGGGAGGAACCTCAGGCTCCAGATGACATCTTGCCAGCTGCGGAGCCCGACGCAGCTGAGTTGGAGCCTGCTGATGAGTCGCCGCCCTGAACCTGGATCGTCGAAGTCCTGGGTGGCAACAGAACCCGAGTGCAGGCAAGTGCTCCCTCTTGTGTCTCTGTCCCCTGTTTTGGAGCATTTTTGCCTACCTCTCGGGGAGGCGAGTGAGGAGCAGCCGCCTGCTGCGCCCGAGCTCGTCTTGCTGGGTTTTGTTGCTACCGGTGATTCTGATCCCGGTTTTCTTGTTGTTTGTGAGCCTCGTTGCAGTGTCGCCGGCATGGAACCAGTCGGAGTCACTGGGTTGGAGGTCCCAGGTTCAGGGGTGGAGATCGTCAGCGGAGCTGCACCGACCCAGTCGGGGTCCATCGCGGGAGCTGCTTTGGCCCAATCGGGGTCCGACGTGGGTGCGCCAGAGGCCCAATCGGGGTCCACCGCAGATGCGGTTCTGGCCCAATCGGGGTCCGACGTGGGTGCGCCAGAGGCCCAATCGGGGTCCACCGCAGGTGCAGTTCTGGCCCAATCGGGGTCCGACGTGGGTGCGCCAGAGGCTCAATCGGGGTCCACCGCAGGTGCGGTTCTGGCCCAATCGGGGCCCGACGTGGGTGCAGGTGGGACCCAATCAGGGTCCAGCGGAGGTGCAGTGCCGGTGTGGTCCGCGGACGGGGAAGAAGCTGCAGACCTTTCGCCGTCGGACGGATTACGGGCTCATCCTGGTCTTGTCCCTCTTCTCGGTCATCGCCCCTGCGCATCATCGCCGGGGGCCGTGGGGGTCCCTGTTCGCTCGCCCCGGCTCTCCCGAGTTTTGTCCTCGTCAGGGAGGCCGCCGCGGGCTGTTTTTCCCCGGGACTAGTGGCTGAGGGGCACTGGTCGGCCGCCTGAGGGACTGCTTCACCGGTTCGGCGCCCCGGGTCGGCCACCCAACGTGTTATGTGTTTCGCTGGGCGACCTGGTTCGGCCACCAGAGGAGCGGACTTGCTGGGCGTTGGACTGTAGTGAGCCGCCTGGTCATGTTCCACCTCCCATGACCACCTGCCGGCCGTTGGACGCGGGGAGACCGCCTGAACTGTTCCTATGGCACCGGGTCTCCACCAGTCGGCATAAACTGTCGGAGGGGTAGTGGTTATTTTCTGGTAATGTCCTGATCCAGTTATTGTCCGGTTTTGTTTTCCTTGATGTTCTGTGTTCCTCTGTCTTGCAGTTGCTTTATTTTGTTTTGTGCATAGTTAGGTATGAGTCAATTGTTCTGTTTTCCTGTACTTGGTTATTTGAAGTGTCACTTGAGCATTCACACAGGTGAGAAACCATTTTCTTGTGAAACATGTGGGCAAGGATTTATTTTTCTCTTTCTGTCCTGTGCTGTTGCTGTGATTATTTGAGCATTTAATTTAATCTGAGTATTCGGTATTTTGTCATTGTCCTGTATTTAGTTTTTCTGACCCAGTAATTCTGGGTTTTTTTGTTTTCTCCATGTTATCCTGTGCAATTTTTTGTGATCGTTAGTTGAACATTTGATTTAATCCGAGTAGTTGGTATCTCTTGTCATTGTCCTGTATTTAGTTGTTTTTCTTGCCGGGTTTTGATTGTTTCTGGGTTTGGTCTCTCTCCCTCCGCACCTACCCCCAGCCACCCACCCTGGGGGGTGGGGGGGGGCAGGGTGGTCCGTGGGTGTTCTGAGCCCGCCCTTGGAGGGAGGGTACTGTTACGACCCGAGCGCTGGGTTCTGTCCGCGCTCGGGCTACGCACAGCTCACTGCCGGCCTTGACAGCTGTGGGTTGTATTCTGGCCTCACCGGGCTCTTATTGTGAAGGCGCTCGGTGGGGCTTCCGCCTGTCAAGGTTGGTCAGCTGTCTGTCATCACTGCTCGTTATTCTCGTGCTTATGCTTGCTCTTGTCTTGTCATGTCTTAGATCGTAAGTGGCTGGGGTTAGCCTTACGGTCCCATGCTCTGTGTTTAGTGTATCTTCGTCACAGTCTCATAGTCTTGTGTCACGTCTTGTGTCTTGTTAATAAATTACCATCATTGCAAAACTCATCTGTGGACTCTTGGCGTCTTGTGGTGATCCGCGAGGGTCACCGCATGACACAAACAGTTTAAATTAAAACAGTCCAAATTACAGTCTTTTAGATACATTTCCTATAAATGCTTATATTAGCCATCAGCATCTAAATTACAGTATTTTAGACACATTTATTATAAATGCTTATATTAGCCATCAGCATCTAATCACATCTAATTAAAAATGTTTTCTGGGGATTTTCTAGGGGGGTGTCCAACATTTAATTTTTCCTACACTATGATTACCCCACGTGAATTTCGTTTGTATTACGTGGCTATTTTTTCTGTTTGGTGCATTATTCCTGTGAGAATCCATGCCGCCCGTGGGCGCCGCCATCTTGGTACTGGGATCTCAGTTTTTTGTTACATCGACCTCAATGTAACACGTTTACTTATTAATTTACACCCGTGTACCACATCTACAAATTCTTATGATTACCCCACGTGAATTTCATTTGTATTACGCGGCTATTTTTCCCGTTTCATGCAGTTTCTGTCATCATCGCTGTCGCGATGACCAAACATGGTGGCATCCATATTGGTGTGTGAGCTCAAAGCGGAAAAAGGAAGAAGAATAATGAGGATTTCGCCTTCTTTGCTATATTCCATGTCAGCCATGATTCCTTCGGCACGTGTCTGCCACCTTCTAAACTGTCAGATCACTAGAGAGTAGTACAAATTCTCAGTTGCTGCGCTGTGCCACTGGGGGTGTGCGACCCATCCATTTAATCTGGGCAGTTAAAGGATTAATAGAGTGATGCATTAAAATAAGATACATTTAAGCATAAAGAAAAAACATTCATGCACACATTTAAAATCAAGATGAATGAAATTCTTTCAAACCGAAATGATTGTCCACACCAAATATCAGAGTCCCACAGAGGCAGCGATCTTCAACAAATAGTGTATTTCGAATTGTCCTTAGAAATGAAACTTGAAGAAAGGGAGTTAATTTCAGTTCATCAGTGTACAGTCAAAAGTGAACGTGTATTCCAGAGACGTCCACCAGGGGGTAATGTTGAGCGGTGAATAATCCTAGAGACTTTATGAAGTGTAGTTCCAGGCCTGGAGGATGTCAAAAGAGTTGTTAACTAATAAAACTGCCTTGTGAGTAAGGAAGTTTGTTATTTATGATATGACTTAATCCTTTGAAAGAATTCCTTATGGCTTGCTTAACAAAGGAATGTTATTTTCCACAGTGGTTCTGGAGTGAAGAAACAGTCCTGAGATCAGAATTTCCTGGTTGAAACAATGTCTTTAACATGGAGGATAATTTTATAGATTTAGCCAAAGCCAGATGATGCTACACCACATTCCTCTGCTGTTGTTACAAAATGTTTGACATCCTTCCAATGCATGTGTTTGGGTTTGATTAGTTGGATGTGGGGAGCCTCCCAGTGTTTAAAATGTCTGTTGTCCTCATCACATAACACAACAGATGCTTCCACATAGTCCCTTGGTGACCAATACAGATTTTTAATCACCAGTCTGGAGGATGGATTTGCAAGGAATGTTTTTTTCATAATTTGGATCTGGGCCACTCAGATGTCTGTCATACATACTGCAACAATACTGGTCTGTGGCCTGCTGTGTAGTAGGGATATTGGACTCAAAATATTGCATAGCTTTCGTGTGCAGGTCTGATGTCACTGCGTTCGGCCCGGCCGAAACAAAACGCAGCGAGTAACAGTACCTAGGCACACTGAAATCCTGCAATACATCCACTCCTGCCATATGTGGGAAATGTGATGCTCTCATACCATTCTCTGTTGGGAAACTTTATTGGAATGTCCTGAACCTGCAATGTCACTTCAGGTAAACACTGCACTGTTAACATCAAGTCATAGTCAGGCAAATGGATGTCTGTTATGTCAGTGGTAGCATCAACAGTTATACTTAGCTTCGGTACAGTCAGTCAGGTGGTTGCCCATGAGGTCCTCCCCCCCTCTCCGCCGCTGCTGGTGCCCAGGACATTGCCTCCGCAAATGGCCCTTTTGTCCACATTGATGACAACCGTCACGTTCCCCTTGCCACAGCCAGCTCATCCCACACCTCCCTCCGCCCCCCCCCTCCACCACCAGGGTCCAGTTCCGGTGCCACCCTGAAAAACAGAATTGGGGGAAGCTCTCACCCTCCTCCCCCCCTTTGTGTCAACAATCACACAAACAGGAGTTGGTTTTACTTTCACCTTTTTCCCGTTTTCTTTCCTTTCCTCCTCTATTATTGCTGCATGTTTGGCATAAGTTAACATATCGCCAAATGCACAGGTGTGGTATGTGACCAAATGTTTGCGGATGTAATCAGCTTGGTGTGGGTGCATGTTTTACAAAAAGGCACTTTTCAAATGCTGCCAATAAGGTTCTACACGTGAATCATTAGCAGCCTTAGTAAAATCAGAATGCCCATCAAACCTCATGTAACCTGGTTCTATAAGCTTCAGCACTTTCATCGTTACCTTGTTTGTGGTTTGGATCGTCCCATATAAGCTGTATTTAAAGTTCAGTCATAGAATATTATTCAGTGACAACATTTTTCGATAATCTTCAGTTTTATTGATCGTATTGATGGTGTGTGGAGTGAACATGTGTGCATACTGTATGTGCTTAACTCTTGGGCGCCCCGGTGTGGCTGCTCCAGGTAGAGGGGTGGAGACAAGCGGAGGCGAGGTGACATCAGCCGCAGCTTCCCCAGCCTGGAGTTCTGTGAGATCAGGTTATGGGCTGAGCAGCGGGGGAGCACGTAGGAGGAGGAGCAGAAGCACAGCCCCCTGCCCCACGCCACACTCATCACGCACCATAGAAGAGATAGAACACATTTTAGTCAAATCTTTATCCTTCCTTTTACCATGGTCAGTTTTTCAGATTTATCATCAGAGTTTGATTTTACCATCCAAGTCCAATCCAAGTCAGCCTGTTGCCCCCCCTTTTTTTTCCTTTTCCATCTGAAGCCACTGTTATCCCTCAGTTGGAGAGATAATGCAACTGTGAGCTAGAGAATACAATTACACTGCAAAAGTCAAATATAAGTCAAATGAAATAACCTAATGCTGTTTACCTGCCTTCAGGCATCCCAAACAAAAGAAAAATCAAATTTTATTGCTCTGCTGGCAGGCAATTTTACTTAAGCGGAAAATTCTGGCAATTGATAATGTTAGTTAAAAATAAAGACATTTGCCAATAAAGCAAGATTGCATTGCTTAATACAAGTAACTATCACAAAGCCAGCAAAAACCCCACAAAAAACTGCACAACAAAAGAAATTACTGCCAAAACTATCTTGAGATAAAAAGCAGGCATCTAATACCTTTAATCTTACCAAAATCCCCAGTTCAGTGTGATCTTATTACTACTACAGCACAACATAGGTTAGTCCTTTCACACACACGTAGCAAGCTCCAGATAAGCACACACGTTAGTGAAACAATCCCAAAGTCGCTTAATGGTAAGCAGATCTGGCAACCCAAGGTTCTCATCGTCAATCATCTTCTGCCGCTCTGAAAACACATTCATTTTTTCCCATCTGTGTCACTTATCAGTCTCCTGTGCACAAATCTGCCATTTCCTGTGAAACAACAATCTCATTATTGTCCTTTTGCACTTCACAACAAGAAGAAAAAACAACCTCGACTTCTCCCCTGCTGCCTGATTTCCACGTTCTCACATTCTTTTTCCTCTCCTTTTTTCACCAAAGTAAACTGCAAAACATTAAAAACACACGAACAAGCACGCGAACAACCGAACAAACTACAGTTATTTATTTGATGTATTTATTTTATTTTATTATAATTTGAGGTCATTTTATTGTGTATATATTTTAAAGAGTTATTTTGTTTTATTTTAGACCTGTTTTGAATTATGCCTTAAGGCATTTTAGTTCTTATTACCCCATTAAAGTTTATCTTTATTATATTAGCACTATTTACCTTTATTTTAAGGTTATCCCTCACTTTATCGATGTTCACTTGTAATGTAAAGAAGATCTTGCATCGATATTTTTCTTAATCTATGCTCACTTGTTATATTAAAAAGATCTTGCATTGATTCTAATCCATCCTCCATGCGCTCTCTGTGACTCCATTTAATGCAGTAGAAGTGCTCACTTCTGTTGCGACCTCGAACCGGGACCCCCAAGCCTCTACCTCACCTCACCTCTACCTCACCTAATAATTTAGACATTGCGGTATCAAACGCTTGGCTTACAACTCTTTTACGCGTATTTTCAGACCGACCGCGGACTGTAACCAGGCGTCATCAACAATTAAATTTATTCACTGTCATACACCTGCGGGTTGGCTCCATCACTCTCCGACCCTGAGCCTAGCACTTCGGGCCATGCCTCACTTCCACAAAAGTCGGGTCGTTGGTCCTGGTGGGGGAGGACTTCTGTCCACAGCCATGCACAGCTGAGTTGGTCCCAAAATGCCGGAAACAGATGTCAGAGATATTTGGAGTCCCTGTGCCTCGAGTGCCAAGTATGTTAGAAAAATCCTTCTTAACCTTCAGTGAAAAACCAGGCAGGATCAGCGTTTCAGCAAATTTAATTACACTGGCCAGTCGAGAACAATACAAAAATAGTCTCAGAGCCAACTTGCACACCATTCTGACTCAAACACACATCACTCAGTTCTTTAAGCCCTTCGTTACCTGGGAGGTGGAGGGGCAATTGTCCATCACAATTGGTGCAGTACATTTGGTCAAAACTTGGTGTACAGATTATCTCTTTCTCAGGACCCATGACGCTCACTCAGTACCAGTCACACGGGAGCCACACGACATGAACTAAAAACAAGATGATAACTAATACAGCTGGATCCTTGACACTTTTACACAGACTCTGAGACAAAGCAAATCACATATAAGAAACATAATATGAAAGTTTTCTATCAGAGGATAGTGGCATGAATGCACAAGTTTGCACCCAAAGGCTCATGCTTTCCCCCCTTTTCTTTTTCCAGATGCAGATTCCCATGAAGGGTCACATGGTGGAAACATTAAGTATGCAACTCTAAGGCTACAATTATATGAATATGATTATTAATAATTAATATCTGGAATTAATAATTATTGCATTGGGCAGTTCGGTGGTGCAGTGGTTAGCACTGTGGCAGCACAGCAAGAAGGTCATGGGATTGATTCCACCCCGACCATCATGGGTTCAATCCCACTGCCTGACCTTTTTATGTGGAGTGTGCATGTTCTCCCCATGCCTGCACGGGATTACTCTGGGTACTCCAGTTTCCTCTCACAGGCCAAAGACATGCAGGTTAGGTAACTGGCATTAACTGGGGATTCTAAATTGTCCTTAAGTATGAATGTGACAGTGTATGGTTGTCTGTCTCTCTGTGTTGGCCCTGTGATGGACTGGCGATCTGTCCACGGTGTACCCTGCCTCTTGCCCAAAGATGCTGGGATAGGCTCCAGCGCCCCCCATCCCCCCACCCCCCGTGACCCAAAAAGGATTAAGTTGTAGAAGATGAATGGATGGATGGATGGAGTT
Organism: Pholidichthys leucotaenia; assembly: GCA_020510985.1. Lineage (NCBI taxonomy): Eukaryota > Metazoa > Chordata > Actinopteri > Cichliformes > Pholidichthyidae > Pholidichthys > Pholidichthys leucotaenia. The sequence continues at coordinate 171,923,943 of CM035836.1, forward strand.
ACCTTGTTCTAACACTGGAGGGGGCCACCTACAGTTTTGACAGAGATGTGAGAACTCTATGAATAAATAATTAAGCTTAAGAATGTGGTAATCACTGAGCAAAGTTTAATTAATAGTGTAGCCCTCTCACTCGCCTCGCTTTATTTACCAGTTTGGTGAAAACAAGGCAGCATGGGAGGTGAGCAAGTGAGGGTCTTACAAAAAAAAAAACAAACAAAAAAAAACAATACTGTGTCAATTTGAATTACAAACTCGGCACATGTGTTTAAAGGCCTGGGTAGTTGTTGCTTTAGCCACACTGTGTGAACCTTAATCTCACACGCAACTTTTATCCAAACACCTATAACCTCCGTTTACTCCAGATACCTGTTACACAGTGAAATGGCAACCAGGTGTCATGAACGGCCCTCCCTAACAACAAACAGGACGCCAAATGCAGACTGTGGGTTTGCAAGTTTATTAAATAAAAGAAGCACAAAATACAAAACACACACCAATGAAAAACACAGCTCTGAGGCTGGAGCGATAAACACCAAGATAAACAAGGACGTGAGCAAAGACAGGAAAATAATAACTTAGCTTGACCAGAAATCCAGGGAATTTCCCGACTAGAGAGATTTTTTGCCACTGCGCCAGGGAAGTGTCACCCACGGCTTAAATAGGAAACCCCCAGATTGGCAACACCTGTGGGGTCATGAGTGGCAATCATTACTGGCAGCTGTGACAGCCCGTGAACAGAATCTGACAGCCGGAAGTGACGCGCGAGCTGTCACAGCACCAGCAATGATCAAAACAATAAACCAAAAAAAGGAAATACAGAAACTAATAATGAACTAACCAAAAACAGGAACCAAATACAGCAAACAAGGAGAATAGAAAAACAAACAGACAGAAAAAGACTAAACTAAGCTGAAGACTGGGCACGGCCCCCACCCATGCACCAGATCATGACACCAGGATTAAGATGCAAACACATATTAAAATTTATTAGCCAAAGGAATGAACTGCACTATTTAAATTAAAAAAACATAAAATCCAAATAAAAGAAAACAAAACAAAGTAATAAATTTAAATGAATGATATTATACCCGGAGTTTTAGTTCAGACTGTATTTGTGGTACCACACGTTGGCGCGCTTGTTGGAGCTCATACAGTTTGTCCAAAAAAAACAAAAAACTGCTGGTACTCACTGTTCGCAGACCAGCTAATAGTTATAGGTGCCCGGGGCTCTTCCTGAGACCCCTACTCACAGCAGTCTGGAATGGGGATACCCTTAGGACGAGCATTTGGCATGGGTAGAACCTCTCCTGCAGAAACAAGTCCTGAGCACTTTCAGTGGGTTGGCGCCGTGCCCTGGGGAACTTCAAAGCGCTGCACAACTTGCCGCCTTGCAGTCACGAAGCACACTATGAATTTACAAACATTCATAAATTCTTCATTCCCGACTCACAAGCATTTACATGAGCACAGATTTGAATTAAGTGCACACTTGCTCAGCAACTTGGTGCAGAAAGGCCCAATACGTTGTCTCTGCCCCCCTCTGAACTAGCCAAATGTTTACCACATAGCTACAGCTTGCCTTGTGGTCAGCCTCGACACAGTTCCCTCGCTGTATGGCCCGGCAGTGGCACGGACACGGTCACTGTTCCCGCAAAACAGGTTACAGCAATTATAAATACTACGCACTTATATTTACCCAGCTGAAACACAAGCGTTTAACTCATAAACTTACAAGAATATCTGGTAAATCCTCCCAGCGTGGCTCTCTCATCTCACCTCCTCTTTAGTGTAGGCTCATTTGTAATTTCGTGTAATTTTTTTGGTAAAAGCAAAAACTCATTTGATTTTGAAAGAAGATATAAGTTTTAAAAAAAATTAGGGTGCCATTTTTTCTTCACATTCTAAGGGTCTGAAATCCAAGATGGCGGCCAAAATAGCCGCCGTTTAGCAATAATTCAATATCTTCGCTAGTACACATGATATAATTACAAACAAAGTATCTAAACATAGGTTTTCTGACACAAGAAAACCAATGGAATCATCAAATTTAGGCTAAAGTTGTGATTTACATGCCTAATTTCAAGATGGCGTCCAAAATGGCTACTGTTCACACTAAATTCTACTTATTTCGACACCGTAGTCCATACAATGATATTGGAAATAAATGTTCAAAGACCTTATGTGTTTGATTAAAGTAATGTATTGGTCACGTGGTACACATTATATGAACAAGTCAATAAACAAATCTATATAACTATAGTGAAACCACGTTAGTTATTGTTCAGTCATTTTATGAACGAAAAAAATGCAAAAAGTCACATGGTATATAGATGTAGTTTTAGCAGTGGACATCAAACGTCTTCACACTCTTCATTTATCCCTGGTTGGCTTGTTTTGTTGTTGCAAGTGAAAACCCAACATCCACAGAATTCTGTACATGGGATATTGTTTTTGCGACAACTGCACCTTCCTTCACATCCACTTTTGCATCCACACTTTATCAGGTGCAGTACTGCCTCAGGAGCTGGTGGATTCAAACATCGAACAGGAGAGAAGTGACTTGAACCTGCGTCAAATGTCCAACCAAATGCAGCAGGTGCTGGGAGGCATGGGTGATTTTCATCAGCTTTCCTCCAAATCATGGCTATGTAGTGTGCACGCCGAATATGTAAGTCCAGTGAACCAGAAGTTGGTGGAAGGTTTTCTCCTTCGGCTGCACGATTTGAGTAGAGGAACCAGCGAAGCTCTTTTACTGTTGTGTGGATTTTTGATCGATACAGCACGCAAACAAAACGTTCCAGCTGAGAGTATGCATCAGAGGGCAGATCGTGGTCATTTCCTATTGAGGGGAGTTTCGGTTCGGTGTTTGAAAGCAACGTTTTCGTGTTTTGTTTCATAAGTAACCTGCCGATCAGTCTTGTATGCACACACGAACTGCTGCGCCAGCACAGATGCACTTTGATTCATAGATTCGGCCCTGCTGGTAGTTTTAACTTCATGCAAACCTTGGATAGCATGTTTGCAGAAGAGTTGGAGCAAAGCCGGTGGTTCATAATTATCAAATGTTCCTTGAAATTTCCACGGAGGTGCGTTTGCAATGTCTTTTCTCAGGATTTTAGCAGCTTTGAGAAGGACTTTCACATCTTCTCTTATGTGTTTTGGGTCGCTGGCAAGAGCACCAGCTAACAGGGTTGTCACGCCTCGCCGCTCATCAGCGGCGCCAGCTGCACGCACACCGGCGCCTCGTCAGCGGCGAGGGATTTAAGCCGTCTCGCCCTGGGCTTCGGCCTGAAGCCGTCTGTCTTCGTTGGCTTCCCTTGCTGCAAGGAATCCCCTTCACCGAGCAAGATTACAAGTAAGATTCTCTTACCTTCTCCTTCCAGTCTCCTCCCCTGTGCACAGGTGAATTTCCCGGCGGCGGACTACTTCCTCCAGCCACCGCCTCCTCGCTGCTGCATCAGGTGCTCCAGGTCGCTGTCTACCGGGCTACGCCCTTGCTGTGCCAGCCACCTGCCCTAACCAAGTAAGCCTACGATCATTGTCATATCTCCTGTGTTGGTGTGGTGCCCGTTACCCTTCTCCCTCTGCTTCTCCCATAGGGTTGTCCGGCTGAACGGCCTCCTGCCCCCGTGCCTGACGCAGACGCCACCACCAACACATATACATCTCGCATACACACACTCACACACGCTTGTTGTCAATAAAGCTATTAAATCTACCCTGAGCCTGCGTGTGTGTCTCCTGAGCCGTGCATTATGTCAAGGGTTTCCTTGGCCTTTGTAGAAAGTACTTGTTCTGGTTTTGTTTTGTCTGGAGGTCTGGTGAAGTGCACATCAGGGATATTGTCCAAAATCAGTTGCTTTAGGCATGGTTTGTATCGCGGATAATCGGGTAAAGTAAACCCATTTGCTTCCAGCAAACATACATAAGATTTTTCAATGTCGTTCATATTCAAAACAGATTCATGTGTTGAGTTGTTAATTTCTGTTTCCACCATTTTGAGAATCTCTACATCAGACACTAACTGCGAACTTAATATCATCTTTTGGGAGTTGTCTCTTCGCCTTTTCTATGTCTCGTTTTGCATGGCTTAAGCACAGCAGGTGATACTTCATGTCCTCTGCAACTGCTATTAAAAGATCTGATGATGCAACAACATTGCTCAGTCTGACTTTCAACTGTTCATTTGTTGTCTGTTGGCCAATTGCCTTGAGTTGAGCTCCCATGTTTTCAGTTGAGACATCATGCAAGTTGTCTGCTCTCTCTTCTTGGCAAATGACACACATCTCCTTGTCGAAAGTCTGACGTCTGGTACATATAGGTAGTGACGTAGAAGTACAGGTAGAAGTGGATTTTGATGGTCATCCTTTTTTCTTCTGTTTTACGTCACTGACACTGCCTGTTGCATGTCCCTTCTCATATCTCCTTTTTGCTCGTTCAACGTGTGTTTTGTTTGTGAGATCCTTGTAACATGTCTTGTGGTAGGAAACACTTTTCTGTAGCAGTTCATCGGCAGATGAACCACTTATGCGATCCTTTAATGCAGAGAACTCTGTTTCCCCGTATGAACATCGAACATCAGTTGATGCAATTAGTTTCTCTACTGAAAGCAAAGAAGGGTGAAGCACATAGTTTGTATAATCTGTTTGTTTGCTCCTCAGCTGACAAATGAAGCAAAGTTCAAAGTCCACAGTTTTTGACTTCTTGTTAGATGAAGACTCTGCCATGTTGGTTAATATATGGACTCTAAGCTACGTTATGGTTGCTGTGGGTAATTGTTTCCTGCAAATACAAAGAAAATACATCTTTGTATACACATATACACCAAATGTTCAAACCTTAAGCTAATGCGGAAAAACTGCGTCCAGCGACTGCATTCAAACATCAATTATGGGGCTGCCGTGTTTAATTCAAGATGGCAGTCTGTCTGAAACACAAAATAAAAAGATTAGTAATCACAGGGAAGTTGTTATCCATGTGGAAATCTCTATTTAAAGTTAGTTTTATAAGTAATAGATGCTGAAAAAAATATTGGAACCAGATTTATATCAATCGTAATGTCTAATTTATGCCGTTTTTGTATCATGGCAGCCATCTTGGATTTCAGGGCATTAAGAGCGCGAAAAAAAATGGCACCCTATTTTTTTCTTATGTTTATATCATATTCTAACAGAATCAGGCGAGTTTTTGCTTTTTACCAAAAAAAATACACAAATTTTTATTTCATGACAAATGAGCCTACACTACTTCTTTGTGCTTGTTTTATGGCATTTGACACCAAATTAGTGCATAACTGCCACCCACAGGTGAGGAATGATCTCCTATGACTTACAGTCTTATATTTTTAAAAAATGTAAAAATTAAAAATCATATCCTTTTGTACAGGCCACTTTCCCTCAGAAATTCAAATAAATACTTAGAACTTTTCTCCCATAACGATTTCCCTAATACACCTCTTAAATTAAATTTTTCCCACATTTTCTCTACTTTCCTTTTTAGCACCTCCCTTTCCTTTGTATATTTTTTACATTCTATAATAACATGCTCCACTGATTCAGTCACATTATAAAAGCTACAATTCCCATTTTCATGTTTCCCAAAAATAAACAGCGTCTCATTTAAATCAGTGTGCCCCACTCTCAATCTAGTGAAAGTGGTCTCTTGTCTCCGATATGTACTTTCTTTCCTTCCTTTCCCTACAGCTGTCTCAATGAAATATCAATCTTTTCCCTTATCACCATTATTCCAGAGCTCTTGCCACATTTCTGTAATTCCTTTTTTTTATTATTGATTTAATCTCTGACCTACCAAGGCTTGTCCGTGCTAATATTTATTCTGAATGAATGGAGGTTTTTTGCATATTTGTCTGCCAACTCATTTCCAAGAATCCCTGTATGAGCAGGGATCCAGACAAACCTGACCACTATGCCTAACTTGCAAATTACATTGAGGTATGTTCACAGCTCACAGAATAGATGTTGTCTTTCACTTATATTACCTTATAGTAAATTTTCAAGAACTGACAAAGAATCTATACATATTAACAGCTTAGCCGGTTTGGTTTCTTCAATCCCGTCATAATTATTGCCATAATTATTGCTATTAACTCTGCAGAAAAGACTGATACATGATCCAATATTCAAGCTGACTTTTTGACTTCAAGTTCTCGAATGACAAAAGCCACTGCCGCTCCACCTGAAGCTGGATATCATGAACCATCAGTGAATATTTGCAAAAAAACATAAAATTGGTTTATATATGCTGTGGCTGTTCTACAGTGGCTCATGCAATGATAAATCAATGTCCAGATATGACATCAGCCATGGGGGATATGGAGGATACACAACTGATGGACTGACTGACATATTAGTGACTCCCATTTTCCCTGCAACCTTATTTATACTACTCCCACAACATTCCCTTTTTCCTTTCTCCATCTCCCATGTTGGTTCAATTGCTTGCCTTGCTGGATGACCCTGATCGTGTCCCTTTAATCTTACATAATGTGTTAATGCTAACTGAAGCCTCCTTAAATGTAATGGCATTTCCCCCATTTCTATCTGCAACACAGATATTGGAGTTGTTATAATGGTTCCCAAATATATTCTTTATGCTGTATTTTGAACTACTTCAGTTTTCCTTGACTGAGTTTTTGCTGCTGTTCCATGGTATGCTGTCATAATCTATTACTGACCTGATTAAACTATCATACAGTCTTTTCATTTAATTCTGACTCACTCCCCACTTTTTACTAGCTACACACCTCATGATATTTATTGTCTTCTTGCATTTATCCAGTATTTTTTGTATGTGTATCTGCCAAGTGAGACGGGAATCGAACCATACCCATAGAAACAACACCACCAACTCTTTCAATTACTTTACCGTACAATTCCAATTTGAACTTTTCATCTATTTTCTGCTGTGAAAGAAAATTACTTCCGGCTTTCAGAGAGAGCAGACGCATTTCTCTCCTCTCCTCTCCTTTCCTCCTCCCTTGATACTGATCCCAGCTTGCTGTGTCCTGTCTGTGTTCGCTCTTCTTCTGCTGCATCTCGATCCAAACGGAAATTATGGAAATTATGGAATTGTGGGCTTTAATGCTATTGACACCACTTTTTAACAGAAAATCGGGCCAGGGGGAGCCCAAGTGGAGAGACTCATGGAACAACTGGAACTCATGTGTCTGCGTGATTCGACTGAAGATGTGGAAGACATCTACCTGTTTTGGCATGATCACAGGATTTCTACTGTTTGGCTCTGGAGTTTTCCTGGTGTATCGAAAATTATAGAAGTTGGATGAGCTAATCAAAATGCGGACCCGGAGTAGCTCCCTCAACAAATTCGACCAGCTGGGGAGAGCACTGATAGCGGCGAATGTGACTAACATGGAATTCACCATCTGGCATGCACTGAAGAGAGACAGACTCTGTGGACATGTTTATCTATGTTTCGGTAGGTGGATGACATCTTGGAGTCGCTGAGTGCTCTCCAGGGAATGATTTTAAAGCCTGTATGGAAATTATGTAGCACAGAATCGCATGAGAGATGAAAATTCTATGCTCTAAGTGAACTGTGCCTATTAGACCTTGATTCGGCGCCCTGAAGATTTCATTCCTCCTGGAGGAAGATAAGGCTGAAGGGAGTTTTGGCCTGGCTTCTCTTGGCTTCTCCCTAACCCAAACAACCGGTGTGCAGTATCTGAACTCTCAAGGACAGCATCATGTGACTAGCATGGAAATTACCATCGGACATGCGCTGAGAGAATGAACTCTTGTGGACATGCTATCTATGTTTTAGGACACTAAAGACATAACATCTAAACGCTGCTCAGGGAGGATTTTGCTGTTCACCAGTAACTGATACACACACTGCATACAACATTACATGACTGATACACATACACTCACACACACACACACACACACACACACACACACTGTCTCTCTCAACTTTTGCTACTTTGTTAATGTGTGATTTGTATTGTCTGCTATTTGTGCATTAGAGGGTTTTTTCTATGTGATCACAATTTTGCTCATACGAGCTTTATTTTGATAAACTATGTTTTTTCTCTCTGCCCAATGTGTCATCCCCCCTCCCCCTCTTTACCCCCCACTGCATGACAGGCGCCTTACATGGCTGCCGCGTCATTAGGAAGCGCTTATCGAGCGCACCTAATGTCAAGTCAAATTCCTCGTATGTGTAAAAACATGCTTGGCAATAAAGCTCATTCTGATTCTGATTCTGATTCTGATACTTGAGTTTTTTCTACCGAGAAGCTAAATCCCCATTTAGATGCCCGTGCTTCCACTGCTTTAATTGCTTTTTGCAGATTTTTAACCACATACACCATGTTTCTCCCTCTCTTCCATAATGCCCCATCAGCAGCAAATAATGATTTTCCTATATTAGAATCTATTTGTTCATAAATGTTATTTATCGTGATTGAAAATAAGATACAGTGGGGAAAAAAGTATTTAATCAGCCACCAATTGTGCAAGTTCTCCCATTTAAAAGATGAGAGAGGTCTCCAATTTCCATCATAGGTATACCTCAACTATGAGAGACAAATGAGAAAAAAAAATTCCAGAAAATCACATTGAAGGATTTTTAATGAATTAATTGGTAAATTCCTCAGTAAAATAAGTATTTGGTCACCTACAAACAAGCAAGATTTCTGGCCCTCACAGACCTGTAACTTCTTCTTTAAGAGGCTCCTCTGTCCTCCACTCATTACCTGTATTAATGGCACCTGTTTGAACTCGTTATCACTATAAAAGACACCTGTCCACAACCTCAAACAGTCAGACTCCAAACTCCACTATGGCCAAGACCAAAGAGCTGTCAAAGGACACCAGAAACAAAATTGTAGACTTGCACCAGGCTGGGAAGACTGAATCTTCCCAGCTTGGTAAGCAGCTTGGTGTGAAGAAATGAACTGTGGGAGCAATTATTAGAAAATGGAAGCCATACAAGAACACTGATAATCTCCCTCGATCTGGGGCTCCACACAAGATCTCACCCCGTGGGGTCAAAATTATCACGAGAACGGTGAGCAAAAATCCCAGAACCACATGGGGGGACCTAGTGAATGACCTGCAGAGAGCTGGGACCAAAGTAACAAAGGCTACATCAGTAACACACTATGCCGCCAAGGACTCAAATCCTCCAGTGCCAGACGTGTCCCCCTGCTTAAGCCAATACATGTTCAGGCCTGTCTGAAGTTTGCTAGAGAGCATTTGGATGATCCAGAAGAGGATTGGGAGAATGTCATATGGTCAGATGAAACCAAAATAGAAGCTTTTGGTAAAAACTCAACTTGTCGTGTTTGGAGGAGAAAGAACACCATACCTACTGTGAAGCATGGGGGTGGAAACATCATACTTTGGGGCTGTTTTTCTGCAAAGGGACCAGGACGACTGATCCGTGTAAAGGAAAGAATGAATGGGGCCATGTATTGTGAGATTTTGAGTGAAAACCTCCTTCCATCAGCAAGGGCATTGAAGATGAAACGTGGCTGGGTCTTTCAGCATGACAATGATCCCAAACACACCACCCGGGCAACGAAGGAGTGGCTTCATAAGAAGCATTTCAAGGTCCTGGAGTGGCCTAACCAGTCTCCAGATCTCAACCCCACAGAAAATCTTTGGAATGAGTTTAAAGTCTGTGTTGCCCAGCGACAGCCCCAAAACATCACTGCTCTAGAGGAGATCTGCATGGAGGAATGGGCCAAAATACCAGCAACAGTGTGTGAAAACCTTGTGAAGACTTACAGAAAACGTTTGACCTCTGTCATTGCCAACAAAGGGTATATAACAAAGTACTGAGATGAACTTTTGTTATTGACCAAATACTTATTTTCCACCATAGTTTGCAAATAAATTCTTTAAAAATCAGACAATGTGATTTTCTGGATTTTTTTTTTCTCATTTTGTCTCTCATAGTTGAGGTATACCTATGATGAAAATTGGAGACCTCTCTCATCTTTTAAGTGGGAGAACTTGCACAATTGGTGGCTGACTAAATAGTTTTTTACCCCACTGTAGGACTTATGACACTACCCTGAGGAATCCCATTCTCCACCATCTTACACTCAGAAAGACTACTATTTATTAGGGCCCGAGCTACTGACAACGTCAGTGGGTGAGAACCCTATTGTAATTGTTCGTATCTTTCTTTCTTTCTTTCTTTCTTTCTTTCTTTCTTTCTTTCTAAGATCTCATTTTTGTGGTAGTGAACGTACACGAAAACTCACCATTTTTTGCAGGGACCTCAAGACTGGCAAAAAATTTAATATTTTGGAGGAAATATGAATGACCCCACAAAAATGGCTCTACAGCACCACCTAACAAGTAAAGTCAGTGGGGAGTGGCACACGATGTTTATCATATCAAGACATGCAAAAAATTCCATAGAAGTGATGGTCTACACCCAACAGGAAGTCAGCCATTTTGGCAGGAAGTGGCAGACACCTGATTTCCACCTCGCACATTTGATCAATTTCGTCCTAGGGTTTTAATCTGATTGAGCTCATTTGTGGTGACAATCATCTATACCCATGTGCCATTAAAAGTTATTGAAAACTTTTCACGACATTCGACAGTTTTGCCGTAGGGGTGTGGCAAAGTTTGATGCCTCTCCATGATCATTCTATGACCATTCTAATGGCAATAACTCTGGTATGCATTGTCGGATTTCAACCAAATTCAATATTATGGATGTTAGTCCAATTCCAAACAGTTCTATAGAACAATATTCATAGAAATCTACAGCGCCACCTATAAGAGGTTGAAAGTTTTGCATCAGAAATTTTGCATCATGTTGTTTTTTTAATACCTCGGGAATGGAATGTTGGCTTTGCACCAAGATAGGTATGATGTATATGTATGGTATGTCTCCAATCAATTATAGCTATGAATATTCATGAGTAGCAATAGCGCCCTCTCTTGGAGACATGAAGGTTACACCAAAGGTTTTCTTCAATATGTCTGAAATAAAAAGTCTGATTGGTACCATTTATGGTGACAATCATCTATACCCATATGCCATCAAAAGTTGTTGAAAACCTTTCCAAATGCCCAACGGTTTGGTGGAAGGGGCGTGGCCAAGTTTGCAGTATCGCCATCATCCTTCCAATTGCTTTAACTATGGCATATTGACTGATTTCAACCAAATTTTGTGTGGTGAATAGGTAGCCAATACTGATTATTTCTATAATAAAGAATGACACATAGTGACAGCGCCCCCTACCACCAATGGATAGGAAGTTTACATAACTCACATGTAGAACATCCGATTGCTGCTAAACTTTATATATATGATACTTGTCAGACCCAGAAAATATTTTTGTAATGATAACAAACACAACTATAGCCCCCCCTAGGAAAAAACAAAGCTTTGTAACTCAGGCATAACCTGTCCAAATTTAACCAAATTTTGTGTGGTGCGTCTTTAGCCTACATTGAACCTTTGTATAATGAAAAATGACACAGCTATAGCACCCCCTAGCAGAAAAAAAGCCTTATAACTCTTAAATACTTAGTCCAAATTCAACCAAATTTTGTGGGGTGCATGGTTAACCAACTCTGAACCTTTCTATAATGAACAATTACACATAGCTCTAGCACCCCCTAGCAGAAAAACAAAGCTTAATAACTCTGACATACTTTGTCCGAAGTCAACCAAATTTAGTGTCTTGAATAGGCAGGCACTGGTGAACATTTCTATAATATACAATAACACGCAGCAGTAGCGCCCCCTACCGCCAATGGACAGGAAGTTGTCATAACTCACACGTACATCATCCAAATGGACCCAAACTTGATATACATGATACTAGTACAGGGGTGGGCAGTGAGGGCCATTCCACTGCAGGTTTTTTGTTCCACCCAGTGTCTTCAGCAGGTATGTGCTCTCTGATCAGCTTCAAGGATTACTAATCATTGAAAACACCTGCTGAAGAGACTGGGTGGAACAGAAAACCTGCAGTAGAATGGCCCTCCATGGCACATGATTGCCCACCCCTGTACTAGTACCACCCAGAACAGTTATATAACTATACCACATATAGCTATAGTGCCCTCTAGGTAAAAAAAAACAAAAAAACATTTATAGCAATGGCATAGCTTGTTTAAATTCAAATTTCCTGGTGAAATTTTCACCCAAAGTGACCTTTAGGCTATGGATTAACCCTTTGAGTGTGAGATTTCGCGTGCCCCTAGTGGCAGAGCGCGGTGCTGCGCTTGTCAACTAATTCTGACATCCCTGTACTCCACAGCTATACTGACGACTTGTACTGATCGTGCCAGTTCAGAAGGTGGCAGACACGCATTGGAGGAATCATGGCTGATATGTAATACACCAAAGAAAAAGAACTTGTTATTTCCTTTTTTTTTTTTTTTCCGGTTCCGCCGGACCGGCGGCGCCACACGAGTTGGCTGCCTTTTGCAACTGCCTTTTTTTTTTATCTTCCTTCTTCTTTCTACACCTTTCACTCTCTCTATATATATATATATCACAGACACACAGATCGCCCCAAAGGTCTCCCGAGTCGGCGGACGGAGCCTCTGTTTACAGCAGGAGACGATACAGCAGGGAAGAGCTAGCTAGCACTCAACCGCCACCCTGTGCTAACGGAGAAACTCGACATACCGAGGAACTGTAGTGAAAACGATGTGGGTGCCGGGCTGGAGTTTAGGCGGCGTGCAAGTAATATAAGACAGAATAATAAAGAGCGATGGCAAGAACCAAGCAGACCGCCCGTTAATCTACTAGAGGAAAAAGCCCCCAGGAAGCAGCTAGCCACCAAGGCTGCTCGGTAAAAGCCCTCCGGCCACCGGTGGAGTGAAGAAGCCTCATCGTTACAGGCCCGGTACCGTGGCTCTGAGAGAGATTTGTCGCTACCAGAAATCCACGGAGCTGCTCATCCGTAAGCTGCCCTTCCAGTGCCTGGTGAGGGAGATCGCTCAGGACTTCAAGACCGACCTGCGCTTCCTGAGCTCCGCCGTCATGGCTCTGCAGGAGGCCAGCGAGGCCTACCTAGTGGGTCTCTTCGTGGACACCAACCTGTGCGCCATCCATGCCAAGAGGGTCACCATCATGCCCAAAGATATCCAGCTGGCCCGCCGCATCTGCGGAGAGAGAGCTTAGACTTTCTGCTGCACATTCACCAACCACAATGCTCCGCACTGTGTGTCTATATATATATATATATATATATATATATATATATATATATATATTTATAGTAATATGTACATATGTATACTAGCTGTTCTTGTTTTTTCTTGCCTTCTGATTGTTGCTCTGAGTGTTGCTATCCCTGTGCTGTTGCAATCCTGGAATTTCCCCATTGTGGGACTAATAAAGGCTTACCTTATCTTATCTTATCCTTTTCCTGTTTTCCTCCTTTTAGCTCAGAAAGCTAATATGGCCACCATCGATCATCATGCACCATCGCAGACGTCTTCGTACATGGAAAATGGAAAATAGCCGTGGGATACAAGCGAAATTTACGTGGGATAATCATAAGACTTTGTAGATGTGGTAGAGAGTGTAAATGACTGACAGAACGCAAAATAATGACCACGATGAATGAAAACGGACCCGCCATGGCAGCAAGCGAGTCCCCTTCGCCGCCAGTAAGTGACAAATTTCTTTGGTTTTTTTTTTACATTGTACTGATTTCTTGTTCATATACTTTGAAGATAAGATGACAACGTACTTCTGTACAAAAAATGGTGTCAAAAGATTGAACCTTTCTTTGTGTAAATATGTCCAAATTCTGCTTTTGACTGAGTTATGTAATTCAATATAGCTGCCGCAGCATTATGCAAATTAGATGCATAAAATCACTCCTATCTGAAACTTTGGATCATATTTTACATCTTTCTAATTGACAGTAAGCTATTATCTCTTACCACTTTAAAGTTATAGCCTTGGAACGTTCTGACATCTGATCTGACTAGTTTCTTGGAAAAAATCTTTACCACTATTGACCACTAGGGGTTATGTCGCAGTCTGGCAACAGTCACACTCAAAAGGTTAACATATTAGATTTTTGAGATAACCCACAAGCTTATACAGCTTGTGGGTTATCTGCCGAGGCACTCTCTTGCAATGTGCAGATGGACAGATGGACAAACTGATGATGGATGGCGGTATGGATTGATGGACGAATGGATGGCGGATGGATGGGCGTATGGTGTTATGGAAGGACGGATGGACAAAGAGCAGAAGGGAGAGAGCTGGGGAAGGAGGAATGGAGCCTGCGCTGAGTGCCGCGCTCTGAGTGGTAAGGCCTAGGTCTAGCGAGGATGTGAGGGCCCATTTATTGCTGCTCGCAGCTTTAATTCTAACTTGTATTTTCTTGTTACTAAGAAAGTCCCTGATGCACCTGTATATTTTACCGTGAATTCCCAATTCACCAATCTTTATTAATATCCCTTCTTTCCATAAAAAATCATATGCCTTCTCCACATCAAAAAGTACAGCTGCCACTTTTTCCTAGTTAGCTTGAGGTTTCCTTATTTCTGACTCTAGGTTAATGATTGGGTCCATTGTTGACCTGCCTTTCTTAAATCCACTTTGATACACTGATAGTAGGCTTCTAGACTCCAAAGAATAGTTTAGTCTTTCAACTATCATTCACTCCATGATTTTACCTAAGTGAGGAGTTAATGCTATTCACCTTATTCCTGGGGGTGCCACTGTAGGAACGATTATAAGCGGCTCTTCCGGTTTCGGCTGACCTAGTATCAGTCAGTAAGAGTGGAGAAGTAGGGGCATTTAAAATAGCGTTTTTAAAAGTTTTTCAAATTCATTTTAATGTATAGTCCACATACGTGTTTTGCACTCAAGTGGCAGCTAATTTCAGCTCTTCTAATTTTTGTATTTTTTGAATGTTTTTGCATAGTTCTGGTACTTGCTAGTGTTTGTGGTTGTGCCAGACTGGATAAATGGAGGCTTCTCACCACACGGTGGCTGACGACATCCAAGCATGGTGTTGTGGCGTACGTCTGCTCTAAGGTAAATTTGATTATGTCCAACATATTTTAACAAAATGCAGCCAACTTTATTGTGGTGGAGATGTGCTGGTTGGAATGCCCACTGCGTCATTATGAGTACAGGCAACGAGAAGTCATAAGTCACGACTCTTTGTTTGGTAGGGCAAGTCCCGGGAAAACCCCATGATGCCTGGTATCATTGGAAAGCTTAGAAATCATACTTTCTAAAAATACCTATGTTTTTGCGGAAGACATAACTCCTGACCTATCAAACGCGAGTTTTCAACCTAGCTAAAATATAAACAAATCGTCTTTTTCTGGGTCACTTTTTGCGTAGTACTTACAAATTAAATATCATTTTGAAGATCTTTCAGTACAGAATATGGAAATAATGTTACATCAGTTTTGAAAATGTCCTCAAAGTGACTCATTTTGCCAGCACGGGTCATTTGTTTACACCGTTAGCATCTTAGCAGTGGCGCTAACTAATGGAGCTACTGTAAATGAGGCTACTTTTTAAGGTCATCTTTCCATCCCTCGATAGTCATGGGAAATGGTATGATTATATTACTGTTTTGAGGTGCAAGAGGCTGTGTTCCCGCATTTCTGATACCGAAGTCATTGTTTTTTAACAAGGAAAAGTGTCCCGTTTCAGTGACAACCATATCTTCTAAACAAGTACCGGAAGTCGCTACCATAATTCACGCAAGGCATCATGGGGCCTTGGAATAAGGTGAATAGGCCTGTAATTTTTTGGAACTGTTGGTCTCACCTCCTCAGCATCTCATGCCAACTGAGACTCTCTCTCCCCTAGTCCTGTCCTCTATCAAATCGCACCATGCCAAAGTCCCCTCTGATTGGTGCCAGAGCAGACTAAGATGGACGCAGCTGCACTCAACTTGCGGAGTGAGTGGCACATTCACAGACCATTTCAAAACATAGGAGAGTCCATGTCAACTTTAAACATCATACAGAGGCATACAATGTTTAAATAGAAATGCATCCAGCACACTGAAACACACTTTATAGCCGGGGTGCTACAATAGTTTGACAATTATTTGATCAGTTTCATAACCTGGGTGTCAGTTCTTGACACCGAGTGATTCTGCAATCTGGACACACAAAGTCAAACCTTAAACTCAGTTTAGTAGTTTAACGACAGAACCAAATTGACAACAGACATATGTATAGCTTGGAAAATGACGAGATGACCAGATATAGTGCATCCAGAAAGTATTCACAGTGCTTCAATTTTTCCACATTTTGTTATGCTACAGCCTTATTCCAAAAGGGATTAAATTCATTTTTTTCCCTCAAACTTGTACACACAACACCCCATAATGGCAACTTGAAAAAAGTTTTTTTGAGATTTTTGCAAATTTAGTAAAAATTAAAAAAAAAACTAAGAAATCATAATGTACATATGTATTCACAGCCTTTGCTCAATACTTTGTTGATGCAGCTTTGGCAGCAATTACAGCCTCAAGTCTTTTTGAATATGATGCCACAAGCTTGGTACACCTATCTTTAGGCAATTTCACCCATTCTTCTTTGTAGCACCTCTCAAGCTTCATCAGGTTGGATGGGAAGCATCGGTGCACAGCCATTTTCAGATCTCTCCAGAGATGTTCAATTGGATTCAAGTCTGGGCTCTGGCTGGGCCACTCAAGGTCATTCACAGAGTTATCCTGAAGCCACTCCTTTGATATCTTGGCTGTGTGCTTAGGGTCGTTGTCCTGCTGAAAGATGAACCGTCGCCCCAGTCTGATGTCAAGAGCGCTCTGGAGCAAGTTTTCATCCAAGATGTCTGTACATTGCTGCATTCATCTTTCCCTCTATCCTGACTAGTCTTCCAGTTTCTGTCACTGAAAAACATCCCCACAGCATGATGCTGCCACCATCATTGGCATGGTTATGAGTGGTGCCTGGTTTCCTCCAAACATGACGCCTGGCATTCACGCCAAAGAGTTCAAGCTTTGTGTCATCAGACCAGAGAATTTTGTTTCTCATGGTCTGAGAGTTCTTCAGGAGCTTTTTGGCAAACACCAGGCGAGCTGCCATGTGCCTTTTACTAAGGAGTGGCATCCGTCTGACCACTCTACCATACAGGCCTGATTGGTGGATTGCTGCAGAGATGGTTGTCCTTCTGGAAGGTTCTCCTCTGTACACAGAGGAACAATGGAGATTTGACAGAGTAATGATCGGGTTCTTGGTCACCTCTCTGACTAAGGCCCTTCTCCCCCGATTGCTCACTTTAGACAGCCGGTCAGCTCTAGGAAGAGTCCAGGTGGTTCTGAACTTCTTCCATTTACAGATAATGGAGGCAACTGTGCTCATTGGGACCTTCAAAGCAGCAAAAATTTTTCTGTACCCTTCCCCAGATTTGTGCCTCGAGACAATTCTGTCTTGGAGGTCTACAGGCAATTCCTTTAACGTCATGCTTGGCTTGTGCTCTGACATGCACTGTCAACTGTGGGACCTTATATAAGGCCCTTTTCCACTAGTATCGCCTTAGCCTTACTTACTTCTACTCAGACAGGTGTGTGCCTTTCCAAATCGTGTCCAATCAACTGAATTTACTACAGGTGGACTCTAATTAAGCTGTAGAAACATCTCAAGGATGATCAGTGGAAACAGGATGCACCTGAGCTCAATTTTGAGCTTCATGGCAAAGGCTGTGAATACTTATGTACATGTGTTTTCTTACTTTTTTATTTTTAATAAATTTGCAAAAATTAAAAAAAAACAACTTTTTTTCACATTGTCATTATGGGGTATTGTGTGTAGAATGCTGAGGAAAAAAAATCAATTTAATCTCTTTTGGAATAAGGCTGTAACATAAAATGTGGAAAAAGTGAAGCACAGTGAATACTTTCCGGATGCACTGTAAAATAACGGTGGTATTTTTGTATATATGAGAAAGGCACAATATTTATATATTTACAGGTTTTGCATATATTGTGGAGGATACGAATAAGGGTCACCAGTGTGGAGGCAATGATCAAATAAGTGCAGGCGGACACAGTGAACTGAAGTTTAAAAGGGTGCTTTATTCATCCTCCATCACGAGGCTCACTCAGCGCTGTGGCAGCCCGCTGGAGTGAGCCCTGCGTCTCTAAGCAGCAACAAGCAAGTGAGAGAGCCCTTGTGAGGCATATACAGTCAGCTTATATACTCAGCCACAGACAATGCATGCATGGCATATTAGCATCACAGTACAGCAGGAATGCATGGGACATTTACATGAGAGTCACACATATCAATAGCAGGATTACCAGTGCCGGAATTCCTCTCTGCTCTGGAGCTGTAGGACAAAAGAGGTTGCAAGGCACATCTACATATTAATATCAGTCCATACATCTCATTGTTCTGTTAATTGCTCAAGTTGAGCGCTCTGCCTGTCCCGTAGGTTGTGGTGGGTCACCATAACGCCCCCCCAGAGGGCTCAGCAGGGGGCCGAGGCATCGATCGGCCGGCTTTGGAAGTGAGCTGCAGGAAAAGCTCTGTGCAGGAAGTGGAGGGGGGTGGGGATAGCAAGTGCCAGCCCGGGACGGCGAAGTTGTCTGGGCTGCGCAAAAATTGCATGTGGATCCGCGATGCTGAGGGGCTTTCCTGTTAAATGTGACGGAGAGCCACAGCGGCAGTGAGAAGAAAAAATATTGTCTCTGACTCCTCTCGCGGCTCAGTCCTGCGGGGATGCGTAGCAGCTGTGAAAACAAAAAAAAAGCGGGAGCTGTGTGAGGGACTTGGCGTGTTGGCTTTAGGTGCGGGCGCAGCCCTAAAGCCCTCGGGGACAGCAGACGGCTGAATTCCCATGTGTGCCGTGGCTGAGACCCATGCAAAGTCCTGTGTGCGGGCTGCGTGTCTGCTTCAGGTGCGTGGGCAGCCCTGAAGGTTCCGAGGATGGCAGTCGGCCGTGTTTCTCGGGCATGTGCCGCGGCGGAGGACGATGGCAGTCTGTGGAGCCGGATGGTCCCTGGTGCGTGGCGCACTGTCCTCGTAACCCCCCGGTGTGTGTGCGGGGGTTCAGTGCGTGGGTGGTCCACTGTCGAGAGGTGAGTCAGGGTCAGGGAGCTTGCTGGAAATCAGCGTCGTCAGCACCGATGGTCTTCCCTGTTCGGGCTGTTGCTGTCATTCGCTCGTGCTGGGTCATGGTGCGTTCTGGTCCACGCGCTGCGTTCTCCGTCTGGCCCTGGAGGTCGCTGTCGTGGAGAGAGGGCGAGGTGTGTGTGTGCTCGTGTGGATCGGAGGATGTGAGCAATCCTCTGTCTCTGTAATCCACAGCGCGGTGAGAGGGAGCAGACGTTCTTTGTCCCTCGGCAGGTCCCAGCGTGGAGGTCCCAGATCTCAGGCGAGGGTCACACCATGACGCTTTCTGCAGCTTTCCCGGTCGTGGATGATCTCCGGGGAATTCGCCTGGTGTTGGTTCTGCGTCGAGGTCTCCCGTGTGGCAGAAGGGAGGGCAGTCCATTCGCTTCAGGCAGCTGCATTTGTTTGTCGTCGGAGTCACCGTCGGGGGCTGCGTTCGTTCGTCGTCAGGGTTTTCGCCTGGTGTTCTTTTCTTCGGGGTCACCTCTCCGGGGTGTTCTTTTCTTCGGGGTCACCAGTGTGGAGGATGCGAATAAGGGTCACCAGTGTGGAGGCAAGGATCAGATAAGTGCAGGCGGACACGGCGAACTGAAGTTTAAAAGGGTGCTTTATTCATCCTCCATCACGAGGCTCACTCAGCGCTGTGGCAGCCCGCTGGAGTGAGCCCTGCGTCTCTAAGTAGCAACAAGCAAGTGAGAGAGCCCTTGTGAGGCATATACAGTCAGCTTATATACTCAGCCACAGGCAATGCATGCATGGCATATTAGCATCACAGTACAGCAGGAATGCATGGGACATTTACATGAGAGTCACACATATCAATAGCAGGATTACTGGCACCAGAATTCCTCTCTGCTCTGGAGCTGTAGGACAAAAGAGGTTGCAAGGGACATCTACATATTGATATCAGTCCATACATCTCATTGTTCTGTTAACTGCTCAAGCTGAGCGCTCTGCCTGTCCCGTAGGTTGTGGTGGGTCACCATAATATATGTATATGTATGTATATGATGGCACCAGAGTGGTGGCCTAGTTGATAGAACATCTGCCCCACAACTGGGAGGTTGGGGGTTCAAGTCCCGGCTAGGTCATACCAAAGACCATATAAAAATGGTACTTCTGGCCTTCTAGCTTGGTGCTCAGCGTAATAGAATGGGGAAAGGAGAAGTTGTTTGTGGTGGTGCCTTGCATGGCAGTGACCCCTCTGATTCTAGATGTGATGAACATTGTTGATAGGAGAAACGTAATTTTGTTCTACTGTACATGCTTGGCTGTATGGACTGAATGACAATAGAGTTGGTTTCTTCTTCTTCTAAAATACAGCTGGAATGTGACTGGGTATTTGGAGGGAGAATTAGTGAAACAACCATTGAAAAACTGAGTATGATGCATGGCTAATGAAAAAGGAATTTAGGAAAAATATTTTGAAAAAAGAACAAAAGATTAACAGCATTATGCTCAAAAGGGGAATGGCAGTTGCACAAGAGGTTATGGTTGAGGTGAATAAAAGTCTGTTCCTGAAACCAATGCTGCTGGCTGCCTTACTTTCTTGGAATGGCTGGGGTTCTCAAGAGATTCAGACCAAAACCAGAATCAAATAGTCAACTCTCATTTGGTTGCAGATGCTGGAGGACTGGGGCTTCTGGCAGCCTGGCCGGTCCAACCTGGGTTTAAGATACAGCTTTGACAGCAGGGGTCCTCTCTGTGGTTCTGTGCCTGGGGTCTTGACCTGGGAACCTTCTCAGAGGTAGGGCCTGTAGCTTGTGTCTGCTTGTGTCTTCATTGAACCAGGGGATTGTCCTTTCTAGGATGGCATTTTGATGTTGGAGGACATTCCAGAAGGAATCCTCAAGATGGATTAACTAGACTTGCTTTTAAGCGTGCAGGTAGGCTTGAGTTTACAGAAAAATATTTTGAAAATTGGGAAAAATTTGGAAAAACAGAAGGAGAAAATTCAGACTTAGGTTGCTTAGAGAAAAAGTAAAAATTGAGGATTAAAGTAGAACTGAAGTGAATGGCATTGAACGGCACTGGGTGATAGTACATACAATTATAAAGATAATTTATCATTGGCACCCCCTCCACCAATCCCGGAATCTTGGAGAAAATCGCGATTTTGAATTTCCCGCCCTGAAAAATCGAATCCGCCGATTATCGGGAAGTGCAGCCGGAGTTCCGCGTGACGTCACGAATTGGGCCCAGTCCTCCATGTTTACCATTGCGAGCACGTCGACACTGGTTGTTTTTGGTGCATTTTGTCGTGATAGTCGACTACAAAACACTTCCAACACCTGGGAAGATCTGTTCAGTGGCCAAGGAAAGCTGTCATGGCAACGAAAGAAAAGAAAGGGGGAGGAAAAGCTGCGCAGTGGTTTAGCACTGTGGCAGCACAGTTTACCCTCGGCCGGGGGATCGCGGGGATCATGAGATCGTTGGTTCGATCCCAGCCCCCGACCAACAGTGAGCTGTGTGGAGTTTGCATGTTCTCCCCGTGTTGCGTGAGTTTTCTCCGGGATTTCTCCGGTTTCCTCCCGCATACCAAAAACATGTAGGTTTAGGGCGCTCACGCACGCAGCGACCGGCAGCCGGTGGCTTGTCACCAGACTGCAAACCGAATCTACCTACGGGTACAAATAAGTAACAAAAAAAAAAACAAAAAAGCGACCGGGAAGCGATGCATTGCATGGTCACCAGCTGGTCACTGCACTGATTGCATCAGACCATTGGAACCACCCTCGGACCGCATTGTCCCTTTTCTACTGGAATTATTGTTATTGAAACACAAAAATCGTCTGTAGTCCAGAATTAATTTTCCTTATCCTGACACCCCAAACATGTCAAAGTAGAGAAGTAAAGACTCACCATTCTGTATTCAATAAGCGACTCTCCTCCCCATCACTGCTGCGGTCTGACTCTGAGTCGGTGCCGGAATCCCCCGACAATTCTGGCTCGAATCTGTACGGCTCGATGCCTCCCTCGCTCTCTTCCTGTTCACTTGACACTCCTGCATCCTCCTCTGTCTCGTCACCGATCCTGAATGCCTCTTCACTCTGAAAACTCTGGTTTTCTTGACTGCTGGAACTGCTATCATCTGCCATTGTTGTTTTGCTAAGGGTCACACTCGTGACGTCACGCAGCGTCCTCTGCACTACTTCCGGTTTGTTTGGCACTGCCAGCCAGAGGCAAAAGTTTATCGGCTTATAGCTTGGCCATCGCATGGCCTAAAAATTTCTTTTATGTGTTGAAAAATACAATAGGTAATAAGGAATTAATCCGCTATTCTACTTTTTGCGCAAAAAGGTGGGTTCAGTTCTACTTTAACTTTAACAAATTACTGCTTTCTGAGGAAAACAGTAAAACTTTAGGGAAAATTTTAAAAGTGTAAAGGTTTAAGTGAAGCAAGAATTTTAAGGAACAAAGATCTGTATTTACCTTAAGTAAAACAAGGGAGCTGTGAGTTGTAACCTTGCCACAGGGGCAGAATTTACTGCAAATCCACCAATAAAGGAATACATGACTAAGTTCTCAGAAATGCTGACTGACACAGACTTGTCTACAACAACATTTTCAGATTTTTGCTTACTCTATAAGAATTCATAATGAGGAACCTCATTCAACATTTTCCTCATTTTCAACATTCTGACAAACAGTGCAGAGTCCCAGAAGTCCCTCTTCAGGTTTCTGCAGTCATAAAACGCCTGAGGTTTGGGTAAGAAGCCTGTTGTTCAGTTCCACTGCTCCATTTCACATTAAGGTGTGACTTCAGTGATGCTGAGGAGATGGGGGTCACTGAGTGGCACCCAGTATAACAATGCATTATGTGAGGGATGATGAGACTTGTACAAAGTAACAGTCTTAATCAAAGTTCATGAAGGAAATGAATTCCAAGTTCAATCTGGCTCGAGTCTGCTACACCCTTTTCAATTTCAATATAATTTGCTGGTTAGCACATTGTTACGAAAATAACGTAGGCTTGCTTCACGTCTCTTTACAGGAGTAACCTGCTCAATCTTATGTGATGCGTTTGGGCTACTTTACTAATGTCAGTGGCTCTGACTAACAGCAACAAATTACTGCTAAGGGTGAGGATGGGGTTAAAAACTGCTGCAGTTTAGGAAAGATTAGCCAATAAGAACTCTACAAGAAGGGACAGCGCAGGCTGTTCCTACTGAGGAGACTCAGGTCTTTTGGTGTACAAGGGGCGCTGCTGAAGACATTCTATGACATGGTGGTGGCATCAGCCATCACTTTTGGAGTGGTCTGCTGGGGCAGTGGCATTACAGCAGTCGATAGGAAGAGACTGAACAAACTGATCAAGAAAGCTAGCTCTGTCCTGGGGCAGCACCTTGACCCAGTGGAGGAGATAGGAGAGAGAAGGATGGTGGCTAAACTGTCATCTCTGCTGGAGTCCGAGTTCCACCCTATGCAGGACATACTGGATGCACTGAGGAGCTCATTTAGCAGCAGACTACATCATCCTAGGTGCACAACCGAGAGGTTTCGCAGGTCCTTCCTACCTATGGCTGTCAGACTGTACAACCTAAGCAGGGCTGCTCGCAGAGATAGCAAAAAGACGTGACAACCTAATAGTTTTGAATGCAAAAGACGCAATAGCTGCACGGTGGCACAGTGGTTTAGCACTGTGGCAGCACAGTTTTACCCTCGGCCGGGGGACCGCGGGGATCATGAGATCGTGGGTTCGATCCCAGCCCCCGACCAACAGTGAGCTGTGTGGAGTTTGCATGTTCTCCCCGTGTTGCGTGGGTTTACTCCGGGATTTCGCCGGTTTCCTCCCGCACACCAAAAACATGTAGGTTTAGGGCGCTCGCGCACGCAGCAACCAACAGCCAGTGGCTTGTCACCAGACTGCAAACCAAGTCTACCTACGGGTACAAATAAGTAACAAAAAAAAAATAAAAAAAAAATAGACTTACACAATGGTCCCCTCCGGTATACAACTAGGAAAATACCGGTCGCTATGGAGGGTGAGAATATGTATGGGTACACGTCAGAATCTGGAAACTCAGTGATCGTATGTCAGTTCGTTACCTCAAATAAGATTCATGACACAGAATATTCCTCATATGAGGTTTTTACTTGCAAGGAGTGCATACCTTTAACAGAAAATCCAGCACTAAAGATGAATAACAATCCAGAGGCTTTTATACATCATCAGTCATACAATCACAAGAAAACATCTGCTGGATGCCACAATACCATATACAGTCATAATATGAACATGCAAACATCAGCCTGGAATGAGAACAACATGGCCTTGCAGGTGTGTTCCAGTCTCCAAGTTAATCATAGTCACAGCACTTCATAAGAAAACAAGATTAATTCTCCCTCATTCCCAGACCCCTTATCATATACACAGTTTCATTTGGTGAGACACTTTGACTTCTAAGCACATCTTAGTGAAGGACACTCAGTAGGTCCACTTATTACCCAGAAATGAAACAGTGTGCAATAAACCCATAAAAGATGCATGCAATATACATTTAATCATATAAGATAGTTATGAAGTGATAATGATAATTATAAAATGATAAACATGTATATACAATTTTCTGACAGTACATAATCATACCATGTAGGATAACTAAGTAGACGGTTGTGCTGTTTCATTCCATCTAGCTACAATGCTCCGCACTGTGTGTGTTTATATATTTACATATTTATTCCATCTAGCTACAATGCTCCGCACTGTGTGTGTTTATATATATATTTACTCTATCTAGCAATAATGCTCCACACTGTGTGTTTATATATCTACATATTTATTCCATCTAGCTACAATGCTCCGCACTGTGTTTATATACTCATATATTTATTCCATCCAGCTACAATGCTCCGCACTGTTTATATATTTATATATCTATCCCATCTAGCTACAATGCTCCGCACTGTGTGTGTTTATATATTTACATATTTATTCCATCTAGCTACAATGCTCCGCACTGTGTGTGTTTATATATATATATTTACTCTATCTAGCAATAATGCTCCACACTGTGTGTTTATATATCTACATATTTATTCCATCTAGCTACAATGCTCCGCACTGTGTGTTTATATACTCATATATTTATTCCATCCAGCTACAATGCTCCGCACTGTTTATATATTTATATATCTATCCCATCTAGCTACAATGCTCCGCACTGTGTGTCTATATATATATATATTATATATATATATTTATATTTATATGTACATATGTATACTTGCTGCTCTTGTTTTTTTTTTCTCTTGCCTTCTGATTGTTGCTCTGAGTGTTGCTATCTCTGTGCTGTTGCAATCCTGGAATTTCCCCATTGTGGGACTAATAAAGGCTTATCTTATCTTATCTTATCTTAATAAGACACCTCTAGAGCTTCTCTGGCAGCTCACATCTTTCCGAACCCCATTCCAAAAAGTCTGTCAATCCGCCATTTTTTCCCATGTCTGTCCTCTTGAAGTACAAACTTATGTCTGACATGGTGTAACAGCCCGGTCCTTTTCTCCCTCACAAATGTGATATCAAAAAGGGCTTTTTCAAATCACCACAAATGTCTTTAAATATTATGTAAATGTTTCAAAGGCTAACAAAACAATAGATTAAAGGCATTAAACATTAAGAAAGATGAAGTATTGCATACCATATCCCCTAAAGTTCTTGTTTTATGAGGTTTTATTATTTTCAAACCCCAGCCTCAAATTTGGTTGATGAGCCCAAAGTTTTTATTTAAGCATAAAGTATAAAATCCAAACTAGGGTCAATGTGGTGGATCTGGTGGGCATTGCACTATCTTGCCTTGTGTTACTCTTTGCTCTGTTGCATAACACTCTCATCAGGAGCTAGGAGGTTAATTTGCGGCAGCTGTGTGAGGATGATAACCCAGAACATCCTCACCTGGTGATTATCACATGCCCATGGCTACTTAACCTTCAGACTGAAAGCTGATCACCATGGGACTGTTATGCTGGTAAACCTTCTCCTTGTGACTTCCAGGACTGAAAGCAGTATTTGCCTCAGTATTCTGGCCCCTGCTCTTTCTAACCTCTACTCCCTGTCTCCCTGTCAACCAACCTGCTGCCCAGCTCTCCTCAGCCAGCAATCTGCCCACTCCTAGCGATGTTGAAGCTGAGGCCTTACGAAATAATGAGCAACTTCGAGACAATTGCTTCATGAGCGACATAGTGTTGTGAAACAGCTAATAAAGAGTGCCATCTGGTGAATGACTGTCAGAACTGCATCAGAGTTGAAAACCTGAAAAAATCTCAATACTTTTTTTTGAGCATTTGGCCACCTGAGGTCTATCCAAAATTGGATGGCAGGAACAAACAATACAAAGCAAACAAAAAAATTAAGCTGTGTTGCGATCACCTAGTAGTATACTCCGAAGTGGACTGCACAGGGTATCCGCCATATTAACTGACATTCCAAACCGAAGGGAACGAACAGTCTTCAGTTCAAAGGGAACTGAGAACTGTGCAGGGAAGAAGTGAACAATGGTGCATCACTTCACCGGAAATTGACGAGAAGATTACCCATAAGCCACTGCGCCTCATATATGAGTAATACAAACTATTGTTGCTAACGTTATTAACAATCTAAACTGATGTTGGTTATTGTTTATATCAACTGATTGTAGTAAAAAATATATTTGTATTAATATTTTATTCAAGAAATATAAAGTATCCACCATAGTATCAGTATGTTTCTATGGTTACCGTGGTAACACATGGAGGAGGGAGCCGACGGTCACAGGGTGTTTCAAATGGAGAAATTTTGTGAAGGGCCGTTATCTTCACTGATATTCTCTGAGAACGGAGCAGGGAGTAGGGAATACAGTTGAAGTGCAGTGTGGATCAGAACGTAGCTTAATTAGCTCTCAAACTTCCCGCGAGCCCTCAAGTCACCTGATGTGACTGACATAACAAGGCCTCGCTTGCTAAGGTCACGTGATTGTGGGCATGCTGAAACGGCACTTGATGCATTGCTCATGACACTTCTGCTTTATATTGCTCGAATCAGTGTCGAGCATAACATCACTACCCACACCTGGTCACCTTACCTCTCTCTAGCTGGACAACCTCACCTGCACTTACTCTTCCCCTGGAAAGGAAACTTAAGTAAGGAACTTTGACTCATCACCAGTGTTGGGAGTAACGTGTTACAAAGTAGCATTACAAAATAGCTTTACAAAGTAATGTGTTACTGTAACGCCACTACTTTTGCAGTAACGTGTTGTGTAACCAAATTACTGTTTAAAAAATCAGTAATGCGTTACAGTTACTGAAATTTGATCAGATGCGTTACTTGTTTTATTAATATGGATAGATATTTTTAGCGCAAATAAACTGACCCTACCATAGCTGGCACAGCCGTCAGTCTCTGCAGGTAGGTTTCCTGTCCTGCCCCAGTTCACACCGCAACCCGGTGGCGACTTCTCATCTCAAGCCCTGATCACCTGTTGTCCGAGCGGCAAGTAACCCCTTTCAGCTCCTACCTCTGTGGTTAAATATGAGTATTTTTGAGCAAGAAGCTCGCATTTAATGTCCGCATTAAATGCATTTAAAGTTTTCTTACGCACAGAGAAAAAGTGATTGTGATTTGTTGCAGTAAAGAACAGCTTCTTTCAAGTGGTGAACTTTCATTTATTGGTGCTTTCTGTTTTAGTTTATCTTATTCGTTTACATGCTGTTATGATATCCAACTATTTCATGGAAGTAAATCCTCTAAATATGCATTTTTAATGGGCTGGTCCAGGGGTGTCAAACATATAGCCCACCAGGGGGTCCAAAGTTTTCTCCCTGAATTTACAGCTTTATTTCTAGTAAATTTCTGACTTTCTACTGATTTCAATAGTTTATGTAAATCTGAGACATTTTTTCTCTGTAAGATGAGACTTTTTTCTCATCAGTTTTCTTTTTCTTCTTTTTTCTGATGAGAACAAGGGGCCCTTGATCTTGCTGTGTGCAAGATGATTTAAGAATGCATTTAAAAGTAACGTGGAAGTTACTTTTCCAAATAACTAGTTACTTTAATCATGCAGTAACTCAAAAGTAACTCAGCTACTTTTGAAAAGAAGTAACTAGTAACTGTAACTAGTTACTATTTTTTAGTAACTTGCCCAACACTGCTCATCACAGTAACTGAACTAATCCTCCACACCTCAGGACCACCTGCTACCAACTGGAAATCCCTCCCCTGGACCTGAGTACCCTGGAATAATCCAGGTAAGGATTTACATTCACAAAATCTTTGAAATAACAAACTTTTTTCTCAGAACCCTCTTTGGCCCATGACTTATAGGTTGCAGACCCTCACCTGTACGATACCAGTGCTCATTAAGTACGAACTCTCTCCTGCAAACTTATACTTACTGCAATTAAATCCCAGTGATTTACCCAACTCTGTTCTCTCCTCCTCACAGGAATTAAGTCGCTCTGCGGGATCAGCTTCACAGTTGTTTATAGTTCAATAAAGTCATTCACTTGCCTCAGCTCTTGAGTCTGTGTGGTTGTGTTCTGCTATTGGGTCCTCTCCTTGGTAAATCATGACAGTCAACTTGTGTTTTGTTTTGTTTTTGTTTGTTTTGGGGTTTTTTTGGGGGGGGGGGTATAAATCCAGCTACCAGAGAAAATGTAAATTAGATTGGGCATTTTTTATCAGGATCTTATAGTTCACAGTCACATCAACTGAATAGCAAAAAAGTTTCATCTCTGAAACATCTCCAAGTCATCCAAAGTGAAACAAATGAAGATGAAAATGATATGAACACAGCTGAGCATGTGGTCAGATGGGATTCACTTGCCTCATTAAATAACATCAGTGAGCTGAAAAACAGCAACAGGTGGTGCCAGTTATGACGGAGATACATATCAATAAATATATGTTTACAATCTGAACACTGATGCATTTTTTAAATTCTCTCTTTTTTAAATAAAAAAACTGAAGAAAATATCATGGGGAAACAAAGCAAGGTGGGCCTGAAAGGCATTATATCTATCATATTTAAGGATTTTTAGATCTGTAGATTCTCCTAATCCATCCATCCATCCATCTTCTTCCGCTTAATCCTTTTCCCTAACACAAAATTGTAGTGTAAAAACATGTTATAGTACAACTGAGCTCACTACTTTGAATGCATGCTGAGATTAATAACAGCAGCCCTGTTTAACATCCTTTTGTAGCTCAGTCAGACCATCCATGACCTAGTTTAACAACAAATAAAGCCAGGATTGCCAAACTTGACTGATCTTGAAGCTAGTACCCCTGGCTACAATTTTGAGATTACTTTGTCAAAAGTAATATCATGGCTCAGAAAAGTTAAAATTAATTTATGTGCCACAGCAGCTTCATTATTGGTCTTCCATCTTTTAAAATCTAATGATGTGATGCTTCCTGAATTGGTAGTAGTTGTAACTTATTCTGTTCCTCTGCACTGAAAGTGTTTTATTTTGAAAATTTACTGGCTGTTCTCTTCCCACCTGGCCTGGATATTGTTTTTCCATGTGACTTCCTGCCTGTCATGTCTGTGTGGTCTTGACACATAACTATTCCAGTAGCATTGAAAAACATTCATCGTTTGAGAGTTTGAGGCTGGTTTGGGCCTCCCTTCTACCAGCTGGTGCGTGATCACCTACCTTTTCTTTCAAGAGAGTTTGAGTGCACCACACAAGTCTACCCCACATGTGCAGGAAGACCAGACCACCCAGGACCGCAAATTATGGCGGATCTGACAGTGCTCCTGGGGCAGCGTCTTAGATGCCATCGACCGAAGCTAGAGTGGAGCACCCCGAGACTGCCACTGAAGCACTGGAGCAAACCAGACACAGGAAACACACTTCAGATGCTGCTGCCCCTGACAAGACTGTTCCCTGCAGAGAAACAAGCCCAGGCCTCCCACTGTAGGTGAATTTTGTTAATCACCCCACCTGGTGGGTCACAAACAAAAAATGTATGCATTAGTGGTCTGTGAAGCAAAAAAGGTTGGGGATCACTCTTTTATACTGAAGCCTGGCCTGGTCTAAAGTCTAGAGAATTTATTTGAAATAAACAATAGCATCTGCAACTTAAGAAATGTGTTTGGTGTATATGTGTGCATCACTGTTATGTATGGAAATAGGTGAGACATGAGTCATCTTATGCCAAGCATTCAACTGAACTTTATTACAAACAGCAGTGAATACTGTATATACAGCAGCCGCAGCCCGCCTGATGTCAACCCCCCAGACGGCTATGGCAAGCCCTAAGAGCCGAACTCGCATACCACATCCCCCCCCTCCTTAGAAAAGTCCAAAACCACACATACAATTGAACCCCCTCCCCCTCCAAAAAAAAACAATGGGACCCAAATCACGCACAAAGCTAATGAAAACAATGCACTAAATGGCACATTCACACAAAATAACTCAAAATAGGGCTGCCGGGTGGACTACCATGCAGCCCGCACAGCGGGGTGGATTATTCTGCCACCCATAACTAAAAGAAAGTCCATACATAAACTAAAATTACACACCATGCTCCTAAACTAATCAAAATGTCCAAAATAATTCCATATCACAACATAAACATATGCTATACACAAGAACTATGAACATAGTGCTACCGCACAGTCATTTGTGTGAAAGAACTGGAACTTGCATGGGGGGTCCAGGGCAGCCCCTCATCAGGTGCGCCCCTGGAGACCGCAGACCCCCAGAACGATGGCCGATCTTCTGGATCCCATACCGCCATCACCAACTCCTGTCCAGTTTCGCCACCTGGAGCGCCTTTCAGTCTCTCGCTCTCTTTTTTTTTTTTTTTTTAACAGTCCTCCCTGTTAAGGGTACTTTCTTTGGGGGGGGCCCTGCAGTGGCCCCGCAGTGGATGCGCCCCTGGAGCTTTGAAGCGTGCTTGTGGCGGCCTCCAACCTGGAGTTGCTGGACCCCCAGGGCCAATCTTCATGACGTCAGGGCCCAGGTCCCACACTGCAGCAACCGGCCTGTGCGGAGCCTCTCCGGCTGGAGCCACCGCCCGGACACGCCACTGTCTGCTTGCGTGCCGAACCGAATCATCCATCTGCCAAAAACACACTGTCCTCAACTTTGCCACGATCCTCAGCGGCACCTGCTGTTTCGCTGGCCGCGGCCCGGTCAGTCACCTTCCCGGTTTCCCACCGGCGCAAACCCGAACCAAGTCCATAACTTGAAATGGCGCCTTACTTGCTTTCATGCGCTGTCGTTGTGCTTCTGGTGGTTCTACGTGTTCGTTCGGTTCAGAACCTCCGCCGTGCTGCAGCAGTTCCACTGTCACCATGTTTGTTGCGGACCTTTTGCCTGCTGTCTCCATCGTTGACTGCGGCTCGTCTCGGGTACAAAAGCAGTCTGGTACCTCTCCGGTGTCGCTTGTTGTCTCTGTCCAGCTGTCACTGCTGCTTTTCAGGGCTTTCAGCATGCTTGCGCTCCCTCTCCCATGGCTCCAACTCTGGCTGCGGGGAAAACTGAGCTGAGTCTGTTCGCTGCTCTCCCACCATGCTGCGGTCACTCTCAGTGCTGAATTCTCCCTTTTCACTGTGCTCACTCTCCGTGCTGTGCTCTTCGGCTGGATTGTTGTTCTTGATGAACACAGGTTCTTTCTCCTGTGTCTATGATTCCACCGAGTTAGCTAACGCCGACTGCTCGAGTAGCTTTTGTGTTTGGCGCCCATTTAGCCCCGCGGCTAACTTCTCCATTGCTGCTAGCTGGACCATTATCTCCCCCGTGCTAGCTAGCTTAGTGTCTTTTGGCGGCAACAGCATTTCCACCCACAGCTTCGTGCTAAGTGTATGTTTGGCAAAGTAGCTAGCAAGCAGCCCGACAGCATCTGCATACGACTCCATCTTCCCTAATGTGTGGAAAATTCTCTGACCTTCTACGCTGAGTTTGCAAACCAGAAGTGCTCACTTCCTTACTCCGTCGGGTCCACCCAGGCCCAACGCTGCAATGTACGCCTCAAATGCGGCCAGCCAGCGAGGCCACGGAATTTCTGGTTCTCCTGGGTGCTCCAAAAACAGCCATAGAGGTGCTCCGCATGCCTCCACGAGTTAATCCTCGATCGCCAAATGTTATGTATGAAAATAAGCGAGACGTGAGTCGTCTTATGCCGAGCATCCACTGAACTTTATTACAGACAGCAGTGAATATATACAGCAGCCACAGCCCGTCTGACGTCATCACCCCAAACGGCTACGGCAAGCCCCAAGGGCCAAACTCACATACCACAATCACTGCTGAGTACATTCTAGTGTTCAATATTAGTACCACACAATAAGTGACAAACAGTAATGAGAAGTGAACAAATCTTTGAATTAATAGTTTTCTCCTGACAAACTACAGGTGACCCAGAGCGAATCGCAGACCTTGTTGTGCTGCATGAAGAATAGTTACCATGGAAACATGCAAACAAAAGCCAGTGGAAACTGAGCGCATGATACCTACAATTGGATGTCATTTGTATGGTCTGATTAAAAATATCGATTGTTGAGAGCTGAAAATCTTCATGTTTTTTTGTGTGTGTACAATAAAGTTTATTAAATACAGTTAAGTTAGATTAATGTAGCTTTACCTGAAAATACCCAGAGTTTGGGAAAACCAGAGGTAGTTAGGATAAATTTCTCATCAACGGTTTCTTCATGTGGAAGTGAAAATACACTGTTAATTCATTGAAACTGGCTCTGATTGGTCATTGAAAAACAGATCTTTCCAACTTTCTTGCAAAGCTGCATGAGCATGTGGATGTGCATGAACATGGCATTTCGCAGGCAAACGTTTTGTGTGTCATTTTGAAAGGGGAGGACTTGCCGTCGCCACCTCATAGTGCAGGTTTCATAAAAATGAATCTATAGGTGACATCACCTGCTATGTGTCTGAGCCCGTATTGTAATGGGAATGACAACAGGGGGTGTTTTTAAGCTAAATAGTAGCTGTATGTCTACACTTTTCAGCATCTGTGTCACAAGTGTGCAAGAAATTGAAAATTAATCATGCAGCTCACTCCAAATGTAGCTATATCACTAGGTGCATAATGCATGGATGGATAGACAGATGGATGATCATGCAATGATAAGATAAAACTCTTATAGAGTTTGGGTTATTATAGGCTTGACAGGCTTAAACTTTGCCATTTGGAAAAACAGGGGTCATATCTTTGATTAGTTTGTTCTATGATAAACATTTTAGAGACTGTTGATCATTTATTAAGAATATCGCTTTTGCCAACTAGGATCTTGCTTTTGACTGTTTCTTCTGAGAGCACTGGTATATTGAAAATGACTTTGGATATTACTTTACCAATTGCAAAAACCTTATGTGTGCAAATTTCCCATATTTTTGAAAACCATAATGTGGCAGGAAGATCCACAAAGGCTTATTAACAAAGTGTTTTTTTAAGTTAAATGTAATGTTTGTTTTTGGTGCTGTTGACCACATAAATGAGTTCAGGCCACCAGAACGACACCGCTGTTAAAATCAGTTTTGCAATAAAAGCCAGAATTTATTGCAAAACTTATTGGGATAACAAAACTCTTATTGCAATTAGTTGACAACCAGTTTTGCAATAATATTGTAATTCTAAATTAAACATCTGATAGTCAATACAAAAAAGCTGAGACAGGTGCATGTTTACCATTGTGTTGTATCACCTTTCCTTTTAGCAACATTCAGTAAGCATTTAGGAACTGAGGACACCAATTGTTGAAGCTTTATTGTCATGATCTGGACATGCTTTTGGCTATTTTTGGACTCACTGCACTATTATTGTTCTGTTATCATTAATATTCTGTGTTTATTCTTAGTTTCTAGCACCGGATCTTATTTTGAAAGGTTCTTTTGTTTTTTTCAAGTCTGGTTTTCTGTCCTTTTCTCCCCCTTTTGTTCTTGTTTAGCCCTTGATTAGTGTCCCAGCTGTCATGTGTTTGTAATTATTTTGTTCCCTACATAAGTTATCACTTTTTGTTACCCAATGTTGGGACATCATAGCTTTCTCCCTCCGACTCCTGTTCCGTTTGCTGTGTGGCTATCAGCCCCAGTGCTGTCTTTTGTTTATCATTTAATAAAATGTTCTTGCACTTCAGTCCTGCCTGCCTTAAGGAGTCGTACTTTCCCTGTTTGTCGGAGGTGGACCCTTACATTTGTAGGAGGAATTCTTTCCTATTCTTGCTTGATGTACGACTTCAGTTGCTCAAACAGTCAGGGGACTCCATTGTCATATGTTGCACTTCAATGCGCCATACATTTTCAATGGGAGACAGGTTCGGACTGCAGGCAGGCAAGTCTAGTACCCACTCTTTTTTATTTCAAAGCCGCACTGTTGTAACGTGCAGAATGTGGCTCGGCACTGTCTTACTGAAATAAGCGGGCATGTCCTTGAAAAAGACATTGCTTGGATGGTAGCATGTGTTGCTCCAAAACCTGTATGCACCATTCGGCATTAACAGTGCCTTCACGATGTGTAAGTTACCCATACCATGGGCACTAACACACCCCCATGTCATCACAGATGATGGCTTTTGAACTTTGGCTGATAACAATCTGGATGGTCCTTTTCCTCTTTAGCCCAAAGGACATGACGTCCAAGATTTCCAAAAACAATTTGAAAAGTGGACTCGTCAGACCCCAGCATGCTTTTCCATTTTGCATCAGTCCATCTCAGATGAACCCAGAGCAACCAGAGGCATTTCTGGGTATTGTTGATATATGACTTTAGCTTTGCATGGTAGAGTTCTAACTTGCACTTGTGGATGAAGCAACGAACTGACCTAACTCACAATTGTTTACCCAAGTGTTCCTCAGACCACGTGGAAATATCCTTTACAGAATGATGTTGGTTTTTAATGTAGTGCCAGGGATAAAAGATCATGGGTATGCAATGTTGGTTTTTGGCCTTGCCGCTTACTTGGATGGGTGTGTGTGTGAAAAGTTCAGAAGGCTGAAAAGTTCATAATGGTCAGTTTGACCAAATGTGGTTTATTTTTCAACATAGTCTCCCCTTCAGTCCACATACTTCTTCCACCGGTGTTGCAGCGCTTGGATCCCTGCAGTTAAAAAATGAACCACATTTGGTCAAATTTGACCACTATAAACTTTTCAGCCTATGAACTTTTCAGCCCCCCCCCCCCCCATATGTGCAGAAATTTCTTGAGATTCTCTGAATCTTTTGATGATATTATGGACTGTAGATAATGAAATCCCTGAATTCCTTTCAGTTGTACATTGAGAAACATTGTTCTTAGACTGTTTAACTATTTGCCCATGCAGTTTTTCTCAAAGTAGTGAACCTCACCCCATCCTTCCTTATAAAGGTGGAGTCACACTACAATGTTTGGACTGACTTTAACTGATATTTTGGCAAATGTCTGGCTCTGCTGGCAAAAGTTAGTAAAAGTTAGTGAGAGCTGATATTTATTGGAAAACACTGGCAAAAGTTGTGGTCTTTGACAAGTTTCAGCATGCTGAAAATTTACTGACATTTGGAAATAAACGTTGGTGAAAGCTGTGCTCAATTAGCAAAAGTTTGTGAGTGCTGGGTTAAGTTGTGAAGACCTAGCCTAAGTTGGCCTAAGTTGTAAGCTCCATTGGCAAGCGTCGACTGAAATGCTGGTAGAAGCAGATGTTTTTAGACCGACACTCACTTCAAACATGCACGGACACAAGAGAAATGCCGAAGAAGTGTCGCTGTCCATGGTGCTGGAATGCCAAAAGCGAGAGAAGTATTGCTGTCCGGGGTGTTGAAATGCCAAAAGCGAGAGAAGGGGGAATTTAAAAAAAGAAATATATATGTGTGTGTGTGTGTGTGTGTGTGTGTGTGTATGTGTGTGTGTGTGTGTGTGTGTATAACCCCCCCCCAAAAAAAAAATTACAGCTCCTCCCAAATACTCCTCTTTACTGTTCTTAATTTTCTGCTCTGTGTGTAATTGTCATGAATTGCCCCTTGTTGCAGAGGGAAGAGGCCCATACACTAAACTGCTAGTTTGTGAAATTTTTTTAATTTTTTCCCTGGGCTAGAGTCTCTGACATTGAGGCTCTTATCCCTGACCTGCTGAATGAATTCCCCCACGTACAAACTGTTGTTGTGCATGTGGGATGCAATAACATCCCAGATGAAGCGTCGGAGAGTTTAAAGAGTGACTTCAGGAGCCTTCTGTCCACTGTTATGAACTGTGGCAGACGTGTGCTCATCTCTGGGCCTTTGGCACCTCTCAGACGAGGCTGCAATTGTTTTAGTAGAACTCTCAGTTTTAATACTTGGCTGTGTTTTATTTGTCCTATTTTTACATTGGTTTTGTTGACAATTTTAACTTATTTTGGAACCGCCCATCACTTATTAGGCCTGATGGCATCCACCCAAATAGACTTGGTGCACATGTTTTAAGAGACAATCTATTCTATTCCATTCGGTGTTTTTTGGTACAGTGACTGGGACTTGGTGTGTTTACTCGCTCTGAAGCTTCTGGGTTTGCCAAACTGCCCTTTTCTGGTTCTGTTCCCACTTCTTGTATCAATCCCATTAATTCAGGTGGTCTTTACCGTTTGGATCAGCCTTTGAGTTATAATCCTACAGAGATTGTGTCTGTCTCCCGTTGCCCTAAATATTGTAACCCAGGACAAATACAACATAACTTGAAAAACACACGCACTTCTGCAGCTCCTCCTCATTCACCACCCTTTAACTTTGCCCCATCTCCTCTCTTAGAGAACCTTTTTCTACTTCCTCCAAAGTTAATAAAAAAAAGTTATTAAAAACAAAATGCATAAACATCCCAAACTGATTAAACAAAATGTTGGTAAAATTCAAATCCAACCTCAAGTCCCTAAAATTAATAAATTGGCCTCTGTTCCTCCCCAAAATTTAAATATTAATTGTGGTCTATTAAATATTAGGTCTCTAACTTCTAAGTCTCTTCTGGTTCATGATCTATTTATCAATCATCAGATCGATTTATTATCCCTCACAGAGACCTGGCTTGGGCAAGATGATTTTGTTGGTCTGAATGAATCAACTCTCTCTGGGTATTTAAACTGTTATAACCCCACAGGTTCTGGTCGTGGTGGTGGAGTGGCGGCAATTTTCCATTCTAAATTACAAGTTAATGTTAAGCAAAAATTATGTTTTAATTCCATTGAAGGCTTGGTCCTCAGTGTGGGGCTTGTTGGCAATTTTGGCTTGAACCCAGTTTTCTTTGCCATAGTTTATTGTCCTCCCTCGGCCTAGTCAGAGTTTCTATCTGAATTTGCTGAATTTTTAGCTGATTTAGTGCTGAAATCCGATAGAATAATTATTGTAGGGGACTTTAATATACATGTTGATGTAGAGAGTGATTGTCTTAATAAGGCATTCAATTCAATTTTAGACTCAATGGGGTTTTCCCAGAAAGTAAAAAATTCTACCCATCATTTCCACCATACATTGGACCTTGTTCTGACTTATGGTATAGATATCGAAAATCTGGTAGTGTCCCCTCATAATCCTGTACTGTCTGACCATTGTCTGTTAATTTTTGATTTCATTATCTCTGATCACTTGTTTCCTAAAGAAAAATACTACTACAGCAGATGTCTTTCTGATGACGTTGTTGCCAAGTTTTTGCAGCTTGTCTCCTCTATGCCATGGGTCAACACAACAGAAACAGCAGAAATAATAGATTGAGAGTCTGCTCCATTCGTGATTGATGGCATGGTTGATAGTGTTACAGCCTCTCTGCATCAGACTCTAGATTTGGTAGCCCCTTTAAAAAAGAAAAAGTCTAACCAGAGATTTCTAACCCCTTGGTTTAACTCAGAAACTCGTGGCTTAGAACAGAAAACTTGTCAATTGATGAATTTTACTTAGCGTGGAGAAATCATTTCCTAATCTATAAAAAATCTCTTAGAAAAGCTAGCTCAAGCTATTATTCTGCATTAATAGAAGCGAACATGAATAACCCCAGGTTTCTCTTCAACACTATAGCCAGGCTTACAAAGAGCTAGGGCTCGATCAATCCTCGCATCCCCCCTGAGTTTTCTAGTCAGGACTTTCTGAACTTTTTCAATCTTAAAATTTTATCTATTAGAGATGAAATCAGTCAGATTCTTCCTACCGTATACTCAAGTACATAAACTTCTACAGCTCCCTCAATTGATATCTGCTTAGATAAGTTTACTCCAATCGACCTCTTAGAGTTGGATAAAATAATTTCCTCATCTAAGTCTTCATCTTGCCTTTTAGACCCTATTCCTTCTAGGTTATTTAAAATCATCTTCCCAATTATTGGTAGCCGTATTGTTCTTATAATTAACTCTTCTTTAACTCTGGGTTATGTACCACTGGCTTTTAAAACTGCTGTAATTAAACCCTTACTCAAAAAACCGACTCTTGATCCAGGAGTTTTGGCCAATTATCGACCAATCTCTAATTTGCCTTTCATTTCAAAAATCTTGGAAAGAGTTGTTGCTGCGCAACTAACTGACCATTTGCAGGGAGTTGGTTTGTTTGAGGTGTTTCAATCTGGGTTCAGAGCTAATCACAGCACTGAAACTACTTTAGTGAAGGTCACTAATGACCTCCTGATCGCATCTGATAATGGACTTGTCTCTGTTCTGGTTCTTTTAGATCTCAGTGCAGCCTTTGACACTATCGATCATGCCATTCTACTCGATAGATTAGAACACTTTGCTGGACTAAATGGAACTCCATTGCAGTGGTTTAGATCTTATTTGTCCGATAGATTTCAGTTTGTTCACATTAACGATGAAGTTTCTTCCAACTCTAGGCTCAGTCACGGAGTTCCACAGGGATCTGTGTTGGGCCCTACTCTATTTAGTGTATATATGCTCCCGTTAGGCAATATCATCAGAAAGCACTGTATACATTTTCACTGTTACGCAGACGACACACAACTATACCTGTCAATGAAGCCCGATGATTGTAATCATTTAGCCAAGTTACATGCCTGTCTTAAGGACATCAAAGCTTGGATGACTTGTAATTTTCTACTATTAAACTCTGATAAGACTGAAGTCATTCTTGTTGGCCCAAAACATCTTAGAAATTCCTTCTCACATTATGCCTTTAATTTAGATGCCGCCACTCTCACTTTGAATAGTTCTGTGAGGAACCTTGGAGTTATTTTTGATCAAGATTTGTCCTTTAATTCACATATTAAAATTGTTTCTAAGACTACCTTCTATCATCTGCGCAACATTGCCAAGATCAGGAGCATCTTGTCTCTAAATGATGCTGAGAAACTGATTCACGCCTTTGTCAGCTCTCGATTAGATTATTGTAATTCGTTATTATCTGGTTGTCCTAAAGTATCCTTAAAAAATCTTCAGTTGATTCAAAATGCTGCTGCTAGAGTTTTAACTGGTTTTAGAAAAAGCGATCATATCTCCCCAGTTCTGTCCTCCCTTCATTGGCTTCCCATAGAATTTAGAATGAAGTTTAAAATCCTTCTTCTTACTTTCAAAGCTCTTAATAATCAGTCCCCCCCCCCCATATATAAAAGATCTGATATTACCTTACCATACTAATAGAGCATTACGCTCCCAAAATGCTGGCTTACTTGTGGTGCTCAGAATCTCCAAAAGTACAATGGGAGGCAGAGCCTTCTGCTACCAAGCTCCTTCTCTCTGGAACCAGTTACCACTCTGGGTCTGGGAGTCAGACTCGGTCTCTGTTTTTAAGAACAGGGTAAAATCCTTCTTTTTTAATATAGCTTACGTTTAAGGAGGGATTTTGTGTCTTTTATCCCCCACTTTTGTTCTGTTGTTATTTGATCCATACTGCTGGTTGACCTCCAGTAATGTACTCGGTACCTTACTGTTATGTTCTTTATGTCTGCCCTCTCCATCCTCCCTATCCCCTCACCTCCAGCCAGTCACAGTAGATGACTGCCCCTCCCTGAGCCTGGTTCTGCTAGAGGTTTCTTCCTGCCAAATGGGAGTTTTTCCTCTCCACTGTCGCTTAGTGCTTGCTCATAGGGGATCGTCTGATTGCTGGGTTTTTCTGAGACTGTGGGGGTTTTCTCTGCACTCTGGCGCCATGAGACGGCCTCTGTTGTGATGTGGCACAGTATAAATAAAGCTGAACTGAATTGAATTGAATTGAATTGAATTGAATTAAAAAAAAAAAACAGTCCAAAACAGTGCTCCAACACAGAACCCAAACAGACAAGCAAAGCAGGCTTACAGATTAGACACAGCAGAACAAGGGCTGGGTTCTGGTGGAGACGAGGGAAGTGTACTTAAGACTCCGGCAAGGACAAATGAAAATAACAGCCCTTAAATAGAGTCAGAAACAAATGATACAAGTGATGACAGGTGTGGGTCACATGAGCGGGCAGGTGACCTAATTACTGAGCAGGAGCAGCTGAGCAACACACAAGATGATAACAAGGCAGTAGTGTCTGGAAGCAGAGGTTGAGGACTATGTCACAAAGAAACAAAATATAAGCACTCAGAACTAAATGCCAGGATAATAATAATAATAATAATAATAATAATAATAAGGACATGAATGCACAACAGAACAGCTGACAACTCAGAACACCTCCTAAATCACGCACATAAAGATATGCACATAACACTAGAAAAAATACAGAAAATACTCAGGAATAAATAAAAGGCCTGAGCACGGTGACACATCGCGCTCTGCCTCCTGACAGTAACCATTGTCCAGGATTTATTGGCTCAGCTTCCACTGTTAACCTCATTCACTGTCATTCTTTTAAAAGAATGATTCAAAATGAAAATATCCCAATAGCTGTTTCGAATTAAATCTACAATTTTGTATTTACCGGAGCAGATTAATAGAGCTCAGGCCAAGATGAAGGACTCGCTCTTTCTTTGTTTAAAAGAGAAGCTCAGATGAACGATAATATAACTGGAGGAAATTTTACAACTCTCAAATTCATGGGCAAGGAGGAAGACTGGCATCATCTCTGAATTGTAGCGGGCAGCTCTCATCCATGGCCAATCAAGACTGTAGAGTGTAAAAGCTCCTTTAAAGTTTGTAAAAATTCATAAAAGTTGGTGTGCGTTTGAATAAAACAAAAATGCTCACGAATGTAATATCACCAATGTTTGGACTAATTTCTCTGATTTTTCAAAACGTCTGTGAAAGTCAGTCCAAACACTATAATGTGAAGCAGGCTTAAATGAATGAGCCTTTTGGGGAGCCTCCTTTTGTACCTAATCATGACATTCACCTGTTTCCAATTAACCTGTTCACCTGTGGAACGTTCCAAAAAGGTGTTTTTTTGAGCAGTCCTCAACTTTCCCAGTCTTTTCTTGCCCCTGACTCAGTTTTTTTTTTTTTTTTTAAATATGTTGCGGGTATCAAATTCAAAATGAGCAAATATTTACAACAAAACAGTGTTTATCATTTTGAACATTAAATATTTTGTCTTGTGTATTCAGTTGAATATAGGTTGAAAAGTATTTGCAAATCATTGTATTCTGTTTTGTTTTGTTTTTTTAAAGGCAGCACAGTGGAGCAGTGGTTAGCACTGTGTCAGCACAGCAAGAAGCTCACGGGATTGATTCCACCCATGATCATCGGTGACCCTTCTGTGTGGAGTTTGCATGTTCTCCCCATGTCTGCGTGGGTTTACTCCGGGTACTCCAGTTTCCTCCCACAGGCCAAAGACCCACAGGTTAGGTTAATTGGCATCAACGGGGATTCTAAATTGTCCCTGGGTATGAATGTGAGAGTGAATGGTTGTCTGTCTCTCTGTGTTGGCCCTGTGATGGACTGGTGATCTGTCCAGGGTGTACCCTGCCTCTCGCCCAGAGATGCTGGGATAAGCTTCAATGCCCCTGCGACCCGAAAAGGATTAAGTGGTAGAAGATGGATGGATGGATGTGTTCTGTTTTTATTTATGTTTTATGCAAGATCCCAAATTCATTGGAATTTCTCTATGAAGTACAGTATTTTTATCTTGTGCACTCAATAAAAAAATTAGCAGCTGCTGGTTTCTGTGTTTCCATTATCGCTGTAAATGGTGTACAGTGTTTGGCACGTGAGAGCAAAAGACTTAGCGTGTGTAGTGAGCTAACAAGACAGCTTTGCAAGCAGGTGCTTCACATGAGTAAAACAGCTTCATAATACATGAGCTGTTTTTAATACCCCAGTTGCTTTTTAAAATCTGTTGGATTTTTTTTTTTTTTTCGTGATGTCCTTTTTAATGATTTAAAGGCATCACTAAAAACAATTCTGTGAGTTTTCAAATAAAATATTTGGATGCAAATTTGGATATTTAAATTGATTCCAACAGCATTTTGATTATAAGATGAAGACACCTTGCCCAACTTGCTTGTTCTTCAATCTGTAGCTCATTAATATTAATGCTCTTGTCGATGATAATAGGCTGACTTTGCTGGCTTGAAACATGACAAGGCTCAGAGGAAGAGTTTTGTCAGCAGTGTCGAGAATGTACACTGTATTCGCAAAAAGAGAGTGGTGATTTTTTTTTTTACAACTCTGAATATGAATGTAAAAGTTCAGTGTCCTCTCATTGCCTCCTGAAATAGAATGATATCCAGATTTAATGATTAAAAATATGCAATGATAAGCAAAAAAAAAAACAGCTGAGCTATAAGAAACTTTGCAAAACTGAAAATCATCTGTATCTTTCAAAGCTTTTAAATAAGAGAGTGAAAACAGACTATCTCCACAAACTGACTGAAGATTTTTTTTTTTTTTAAAGTTCTCTAAGGCTAATATTCTTTTCATTCGGGGGAGTAATGCAAACAAGGCATGATGCTTTGTAGTGACACTTATCAGTTCATTTAGCTGTGATGGGCTCTGTCATGCCGTACAGCAGCAGATCTTCTTGACCATCTGTGTAAATAATGTCTGACACTGTGTGAAAATGAAATAATGAATCACTGCCATCCCTCTGATGCCTCACAACTCTGTCTGCTCACCGGCGGTATAGCCGCTTGCTTGAATCACTTTGGTGAGTAGAGTGGGGGGGGTAAAAGGTGCATGCATGAGCAGACCTTCTCCCCATCACCATTTCTGAAAGGCAAGAGACTTGCTGAGCAAATTGAGTTCCCCTGACAACAATAGCTCGCTCTGATAATAACACTTACAAAAGTGACGGCTAATAAATCCTTAACTCAGTTGCCTGGCGCCTGTATTAGCAGCATTGCGTCTTTGCAGCAATTAGAATTTGATTGGTGCTACATCACTGAAAATTTGCAGGTGTGGATTTGGTTAAAGGGTCTGTTAATTGGCTCTAGGAGTAAATAAGATAAGATAAGATAAGATAAGCCTTTATTAGTCCCACAACGGGGAAATTCCAGGATTGCAACAGCACAGGGATAGCAACACTCAGAGCAACAATCAGAAGGCAAGAAAAAACAAGCAAGCAAGAGCAGCTAATATACATATGTACATATTACTATAAAATATATATATACACACACACACACACACACACAGACACACAGTGCAGAGCATTGTAGCTGGATGGAATAAATATATGAATATATGAACACACAGTGCAGAGCATTGTAGCTAGATGGAATAAATATGTAAATATATAAACACCCACAGTATGGAGCATTGCAGCTAGGTGGAATAAATATGCAAGTATATAAACACACACAGTGCGGAGCAATGTAGCTAGATGGAATAATATGTAGATATATAAAAACACAGTGCGGAGCATTGTAGCTAGATGGAATAAATATATAGATATATAAATATAAACACACCCAGTGCAGAGCATTGTAGCTAGATGGAATAAATATGTAAATATATAAACACACACAGTGCAGAGCATTGTTGCTAGGTGGGATGAAA
The DNA here is from genome assembly GCA_020510985.1 of Pholidichthys leucotaenia. Lineage (NCBI taxonomy): Eukaryota > Metazoa > Chordata > Actinopteri > Cichliformes > Pholidichthyidae > Pholidichthys > Pholidichthys leucotaenia. Next base: position 171,967,833 of record CM035836.1, read on the forward strand.
CAGCATAACCGTCTATTTAGTTATCCTACATGGTATGATTATGTGCCCATACATATTCTCACCCTCCATAGCGACCAGTATGTTCCTAGTTGTATGCCGGAGAGGACCATTGTGTAAGTCTATTGCATCTTTTGCATTCAAAAAAAAAAAAAAAAAAAAAAAAAAAACTATTAGTTTGTTACGTCTTTTTGCTATCTCTGCGAGCAGCCCTGCTTAGGTTGTACAGTCTGACAGCCGTTGGTAGGAAGGACCTACGAAACCTCTCGGTTGTGCACCTGGGATGATGTAGTCTGCTGCTAAATGAGCTCCTCAGTGCATCCAGTATGTCCTGCATAGGGTGGAACTCGGACTCCAGCAGAGATGACAGTTTAGCCACCATCCTTCTCTCTCCTATCTCCTCCATCGGATCAAGGCGTTGCCCCAGGACAGAGCTAGCTTTCTTAATCAGTTTGTTCAGTCTCTTCCTATCGGCTGCAGTAATGCCACTGCCCCAGCAGACCACTCCAAAAGTGATGGCTGATGCCACCACCGTGTCATAGAATGACTTCAGCAGCGCCCCTTGTACACCAAAAGACCTGAGTCTCCTCAGCAGGAACAGCCTGCGCTGTCCCTTCTTGTAGAGTGCGTCAGTATTGTGTGACCAGTCTAGTTTATTGTTCAGATGAATACCCAGGTACTTGTAGGATGTCACCATCTCGATGTCTGTTCCCTGTATATTTACTGGTGCTGTGAGGGGCTGCCCATGCCTGCGGCAGTCCACCACCAGCTCCTTAGTTTTCCTCGCGTTGATCTGAGGCAGTTCCGATGGCACCAGTCCACAAAGTCCTGGATAAGCCCTCTGTACTCAGCTTCATCTCCGCTGGAGATGAGACCAACGATCGCAGAGTCATCAGAGAACTTCTGTAGATGGCAATGTGTTGTGTTGTGTGAGAAGTCCGCAGTATAAAGAGTGAACAAGAAGGGAGCCAGCACCGTTCCCTGGGGGGCCCCCGTGCTACTGATGATCGTGTCGGAAACACAGTCCCGGGTTCTCACAAACTGAGGCCGGTTCGTGAGGTAGTCCAGAATCCATGATGACAGGTGCTGGTCCACCCCTGCGCGCAGCAGCTTGTCCTTCAGGATCATCGGTTGGATGGTGTTGAAAGCACTGGAGAAGTCAAAGAACATGATCCTCACCATATTCCCGGGCTTCTCCAGGTGGGACAGAGAACGGTGAAGGAGGAAGATCACCGCATCCTCCACCCCAATGCCATGCTGGTAGGCGAACTGGAGTGGATCCATCGCTGGTTCCACCAGGGGGCGGAGATGAGCAAGGAGCAGTCTCTCCAGGGTCTTCATCAAGTGGGACGTCAAGGCCACCGGTCTGAAGCTGTTCAGGTCTTTGGGGTGGGAAGTTTTTGGTACAGGTACCACACAAGATGTTTTCCACAGCTGTGGTACCCTCCCCAGTTTCAGGCTCATGTTGAAGATATACGTCACAATCCCACACAGCTGGTCTGCACAGGACTTGAGGAGCTTTGCGCTGATGCCGTCCGGTCCCGACGCCTTCCTCGCCTTGATCTTCCTCAGCTCCGTCCTCACCTGGGTCTTGGTCAGGGTCAGGATGGGGGGCTGTGTGTTGGGAGTGGGGGGGGTGTCGGTGGAGTGGGGAGTGGGTAGCAGGACTTGATTTCTTAGAGGCAGCAGTGGTTGTTGTGCAGACAGGGGGGAGGGCGGTTGGTCAAATCTATTGAAAAACAGATTCAGGTTGTTCGCCCACTCCCTGCCCCCTGTGGCCTGGGGGGAGGTATTCTGGAGCCCCGAGATGGTTTTGAGGTTTCTCCAGACCCCGCTGATGTCGCTCTGTTGCCGCTTGTCCTCCATCTTCTTCCTGAAGCTGTCCTTGCCTTCTCTGATCTTTCTCCTCAGCTCCCTCTGTACGGACTTCAGCATCTCCCTGTTCCCCGACCTGAAGATCCTCTTCTTCTCTCTCAGAAGTGTTTTTATCTCAGGGTTGATCCAGGGTTTGTTGTTTGAGTGACGCCGTATGGTCTTGGTGGGAACGGATTTGTCCACACAGAAGCTGAGGTAGCCCGTGAAGGTGTGAATGAGGCCATCGATGTCCTCACCATGTGGATCGCAGAGCTGCTTCCAGGCAGTGGCTTCAAAACAGTCCTTTAGAGTGTCCATTGTCTCCTCAGACCATAACTCCACAGTGTGCATGGCCGGAGGTTGTCTGTACACTAGGGGTTTGTACACCGGTCGGAGATGAACCAAGTTGTGATCCGATCTCCCAAGTGGGGGGAGTTGTGATGAGGTGTACGCCTCCTTAGTGTTTGCGTAGAACAAATCCAGTGTTTTATTGTCTCTAGTGTGGCATGTGACATACTGGGTGAAAGTGGGCAGAATGGGAGACAGTGAAACGTGGTTGAAATCGCCTGAGATGAGGAGAAGAGCATCTGGGTGTTCTGTCTGCAGCCTGCTGGTTACTGAATGGATGACGTCACGCGCTGTCCCAGCGTTCGCCGTCGGATTTGCATAAACAACAATGCAGATCACGTGTGAGTGTTCTCTCGGGAGATATGTAGGCCTCATGCTAACAGCTAGCAACTCAATGTCTTTGCTGCAGTGTCGTTGTTTAACAGTGATATGTCCCGGTCTGCACCAGTTGTTGTTAACATACATGATCACTCCACCGCCCCTAGTTTTGCCACTCTCTGGTGTTCGGTCAGCTCGTATCGTGTGAAAACCCTCCAGCTCAATGTTAGCATCTGCTGCTAGTTCAGTTAGCCACGTCTCAGTAAACAAAAGGAGAGAGCACTCCCGGTAAGTGCTATCATAACGGGAGATAGCCGCTAGCTCATCTAACTTTCCCAGTATCGACCGTACATTTCCCATGACAACAGATGGAAGGGAGGGTCTGTACCTTATATTTTTTGTCCTCCGCCTTACTCCAGCCCGGCAGCCGCGGCGTTTTCGCCTCAGTTCTCTCGGTATGTCGAGTTTTTCCAGTGGGACCGGGTGGCGGTTAAATGCTAGCAGCTCTTCCCTGTTATATCGTATCCTGCTATAAACAGTGGCTCCGTCCACCGGCTCAGGAGACATTTGGGACGATCTGTGTGTCCGTGATATAAGTGGGGTGAAAAAAAAAAGTGATCAAAAGAGAGAGGAAGGGAAAAAAAAAAACTCGGAATCGAGCCGCTGTTGCAAAAGGCAGCCGACTGGTGTGGCGCCGAGAGGAGAAAAAAAAATAAATAAATTTATTGTTGGAACCCAGCTTGAGGGGCCATTATTCATATTGAAATCAACAACCATTAAAAGCATGAGAAAGAAGCCTTTCTGCAGCCCATGTTTGCACTTCAGGGACAAGGCTGTAGTCATTCGTATATCGCTTGAAAATATTAACTATCCCACCAATGTCAGTATTCAATTCATGTGTTCAGATTTTTAATACAAAGTATGTGTTTCTTTATGCATTTCAAATCATTAAAGCAAAGAAGACCTCATCAAGAAATAAGAAAAAATGGTAAGAAATTGCAACACTGCAAAACTCCTAAAGTCTGTAACAGGATAAAATAAGCGTTGACAAGTTTTACCATCAGTTCAGCATTGAAGTTTTTGTCTAAATTTCAAAATAAAGATTTCTAATCTCAGATTCTGTCTCCACTCATCTCACTGATATACAGCTTTATATAGTAATGAGTGCAGTATATTTCACAGTTGAATGAGTGAAGTGTCTTTTTCTCCCAACATCATCTGGGTTTCCAATCTATGGGCTCATTTCCACCAAAATAAGAGCCAGTGCTAGTTCGATTCTGGGACTGGTGCCAGTGCTTAACCAGTTCAACTGTAGTGCCTCATAAGAACCACGACTAGCTCCACCGATATGGAGCTAGTCAGGGATCACGTCAGAGCTATGTCATTACGTAGTGTGAAGCGCCTTGATGCAACCCCGCAGAACACCACAGAAGAAGAAGTAGCAGCGCTAGCTTGTCAACAGCTTGTCAACATGTAGGATTTTGTTGTCACTTAGGGAGCGGTGCTTTTATTATTCCAAACCAGTATTACCATCCAAAAACAGTTTTATTCTTAATTGCAGAGAACGGCGGCTACATTTAAGGAGACCGGTAATTATCAATATTTCAGTTATCAGCTGTTGTTAGATCAAGTCTGTAGCGTGAGCATTGACTACACTTTTAAATGTAATATTTATTTCACTTCTGTAATAGGTGGTGTTACGGTGCATTACAAGACGGAGGTCGCCTGTTCTGTCATGCCAAAAAGTGATCAGTTCCCCAAAAATGATCGCCAGGGGCCATATTGTTATGGGTTTATATTAGCTGTTAAATATATATATTTCAACAGATAAACAGTACTTAGTTAGGTATAACAAGATATATTTAACACTTATGATGCATTTTGAACCCGAAACAAACTTGATCTAGGGTTAAAAGCAATTAAAATAATGCAGTCGCAAGGTTACATGGAAAAATGCATAGATTTACTGCATATATACATGAAGATACTGTATCAATATATATTCTATGCACCTCCAAACAACGATGTTTTTCCATATAAATATTGCAATCAGATAAATTCTATACGTTGTTTTCCAAACTGCAACATTTTGGCCAACACTATAATTTTTCAGATGTGATAAAACCTCAAAACATTTAGACACATTGTAGATGAACTGAGACCAGGCAGCCCACCTTTAACAAGCGGGCGCTCCTGGCTCCTGTAGACGGTGATCACTTTTTGGCACAACACCGGATTTCATCACCCAGCCGACCCCATGCAGAAGTGGCTGATGAAACCCTTTTGGGACACAGGCAGACTCACCCCTGAACAACGTAGCTGCAACTGCCGATGAGCCGTGCAAGTTCAGTTGTGGAAATGGCTTTCGGCTGCTTGAAAGGAAGATGGAGGTCCCTTCTGACAAGGGATGACTGCAGACTGGAGCGGAGAAAGAAAATGGTGCTCACCTGCTGCATATTTGATAATATTTGTGAGGACCATGGTGACAAATTTGGACTCCCAGACACATCTGATCACAGTCAGCCTCCAGTTCAACCACTACCTGACCATGCCAGTGTAGAATGACATTAGGCCAGCTTTAATGGAGTATTTTAACAGTGGGGAGCAGTAACCTGTTAAATGCCTGCCATATCATTTACAAAATATAACATATGTGAAGTAGTTCAAAATAATTAATGAATAAAACATTCAGCTGACAATCAGTCCTCAGTGTACTCTGATTAAGTATTTATGGTGTATTTATAGGCACATTTACAGAGTTGTGAAAGGTATACCCTTCTGTACTTGTATGTCATCTATTCTGGTTAAAGTACTGATTCCAGTTTTTATTCATGTAGGGGTAACCAGAGACAGACTGTAAAGTGTACAAGTTAAAAGTACTTTCCCCAGAAATGATCTTGTCCAGAGCTGACAGAATGTCATGTGGTACGTTGTCAAAAGAATATAAACTCATTATCATTTGTGAAGCTGGCAACTTGGAACATATTCCACAGAGAAAAGTGCATAGATTTAAAGTTTGTTGCTGCTTGTTCTTTAGAAAATGTGAAAAAGTTGTCAAAAATATGAGTAAGTCCACAAATACCTGATATATTGTCCAATACCTGGAAAAATGAACTTAAGTGCAGTAATTCAGCACTTGTACTTTCACTTCCCACCACTACAATGTTATAGTGATTTGCATTGTTTGTCATAAATAGCTTTACATTTCATGCATACGTTTGGTGTGAGGAAACAATTACTTAATGTAGAAGCAGAAAAACACTTAAGGAAAGAAAGCTTTTATTTACAAAATGTGCAAAAACTTAAGACTGCTACATATGAAATATTATGTACACACAGCCAAAAATATCAGTGCTGTGATAGTTACTTTGTTTGCAGTCCCTCAAGCACAGACACAATGTGTCCCATCAGTCCAACAAGGGTGTTGGTCCTGTCCTCCATCTTCTGGATGCTTTGCAGCAAAGCGAAGGTCAGCTGCTCCTCTCTCCTGCTCTGCTCCTGCTGTCTCTCCTCTGACCTCTCCAGGTAGTAAAGGAGGTGCATGTTTGTGTCCCACTTCTGTTTCCCTGTTTTAAAGTACAAAAATAAGCAACATAAAATAACCACACACTGAAAAATAAAGGAATTGTCAATCCAAGATTGAATGTCAACATCCATTTACTGTTAGTGGCATCACAACATTCAATTCAAGTGTATAATTGGTTTAATTCACTCTCTCCTTTGTGTGAATGGGTCATGATCTGAACATATATTACCTAATCTGATCTGATGAGAAGAGGAGGAAGAGCAGGAGGAGGACAAGCTTGGTGCTGATGAAGGTCAGCTGGACACCACAGGTCTGTCTGGTTCTCCCTCATCATCCAGGTGTGAGAAATCTGCAAATACAAAAAAAAAGGGTTTTAGTTTGTGCAGTGTACAGCTTAAGCCTTCCATTAAATATGCAGACATAGAAGGCAACTTTATTCAATATCAGTATTAGCAAAGCTTACATGTCTGATTATGGAATAGAAGAATAGGAATAGAATAGGCTTTTTAATGTCCATAAATGGTATAAAGCAAACACATGGTTGCTGCAATTTAACGGAGCTTTATTACATGCAGTGTCATATACATACACAGGCTCACGGCACACGCCCGTTGACCAGGTGGCTCCCATGAAGAAAGAGGCAGAGTCTCTTCCGCCCACTCCTTTATACCATGGGCGGCGTCACCACCGGAAACCGGCAGTAGCCACCCTGGTCTAGCCCATGACCAACCCAGCCGCCATCTTACTACTACAGCCTATCTACATACACAACAGGCTTCATTGTCATTGTACAGTTGTACAGTACAACAAAACTGTAGCTGTTCCACCAGGCTACTGCGCAATAAAGAAAGAGAAGGATTTAGATAAAATACGGTTACACAACACACAATTAAACACACGAGTGAAATAAAAAAAATGGCCCGATTATGGAAATATTATCAAAATAGTAAAAATGACGACGTTACTAGTGTCTTTGGTAGAAAATCTCCCATAACACAACGCAAGGCACCCATTCATACACAGTATTGATACCACAAAAAGCGTATTTTGCACTGGATATCGTTATAAAAAAAAAGTATTCTGTAAGACGCAAAGATTTTTGTTCTCGTTTTCTCTCAAATGAGCATTTCAAGATATATGGCGACGCCACTAACGTCATTTGAGACAATAACCAGTATTGATACTGAACAAGCAGCGTATTTTGCACCGCATATCTAACAAAGTATTCTGTAAGACGCTAAGATTTTTGTTCTAGTTTCTCAAACGCACATTTCTTTATGGCGATTAGAAACGTTCGTGGTTAAAACACTGTTAGCTTGTTTGCATAGCTAACCGAAAATAGTATAGCCACAAGAGTGAGTAAAAAATATCCGCACTTTGGCTGTTACATATCAATACAAGCGATATTCATTTGTCAGCAGAGACGGCCTGTTCATTTCTTTATGGGGAGGACAAACGTTTGGTGATAATAAAAGCACTGTTGGCTTGTTAGCATAGCTAATGGAAAATATTATAGTATTTTAGTATATACTATATCCACACTTTGGCTGTTACATATCAATACAAGCAGATATATATGTGCATATATTCGCTAACTTTTGGCATTTTAAAGAGAATACACTTATCAGTGTGTTTTGAGCAGTTTGTTGTCCGGACTAATCCACAGCAGTGATGATGGTCCAGCTGGCTGGCCTGTCCCCCAAAACAGTTCATCACATGAGTGGCCCCCTCCAGCTTATCTTGTACTACTGTTTATGTCCATAGAGCCAAGAAATGTGTCTCCTCTTCGCTCTAAATCTGTTTGGTTTTGGAATCTGTCGCGTGCTCCGCTGTTTGGAAAGCAACATGGCGATCAGTAATATTTTGAAGTTGGTCAGTTAACCACGCCCATGGCTGTGGACGTAACCAAAGTAAACTGGTGCTGCCGCTGGCCCAGCCAGGAGTTGGGGCCACGATAGCCCCACTTTTGAGAGCCTGGGAATGGTGCTTCAGGCGGTGGAAAACCAAAGAACTGGTGCCAATCAGGCTCTGGCTCCAGTTAAGCGCTGGAACCGTTTCGGTGGAAAAGGCCTATCACCAGTTTACGTTGGTTGTGTCCACAGCCATGGGCGTGGTTAACTGACCAACTTCAAAACATTACTGACCGCCATGTTGCTTTCCAAACAGCAGAGCAAGAGATGGATTCCAAAACCAAACAGATTTGGCTCTATGGACATGAGCAGAAGTACAGGATATGATGGAGGGGGCCACTCATCGGATGAACTGTTTTGGGGGCCAGGCCAGCCAGCCGGACCATCCTAACTGCCGTGGATTAGTCCGTACAACAAACTGCTCAAAACACACTGGTAAGTGTATTCTCTTTAAAATGCCAAAAGTTAATGAATATATGTACATACTGTATATCTGCTTGTATTGATACGTATGTGGCTTTATAATGTTTCCAGACTGATAGATCGCAATTACTTTGTTTCTCACTTGTTCCTGAATTCTTTGGATGATGTCGAGCTTTTGAGGATCTTTTTGTTTACTTCACTTTGTCAGGCAGGTCCTATTTAAGTGAGTTCTTGATTGAGAACAGGTGTGGCAGTAATCTGGCCTGGGTGTGGCTGGAGAAATTGAACTCAGCTTTCCAAAGATGTGATAAACCACAGTTAATTTATGTTTTAACGGGGGTGGGGGGTGTCACATTTTCACACAGCGCCATGTAGGTTTGGATTTTTTTTCCCCCTTAATAATAAACACCATTTAAAAACTGCATTTTGTGTTTACTTGTGTTATCTTTGTCTAATATTTAAATTTGTTTTATGATCTGAAACATTTAAGTGTGACAAACATACAAAAAAATGAGAAATCAGGAAGGGGGCAAACACTTTTTCACACCAGTGTGTGTGTGTGTGTGTGTGTGTGTGTGTGTGTGTGTGTGTGTGTGGGTGGGTGTGTGGGTGTGTGTGTGCGTGCACGTGTGTGTGTGTGTAATGTTATGTTAAGACAGAGACTGAGTGTGCAGACTTAAGCAGAAGCTGCTATTTTTTTTTTTTTTCTGTTGCACTTCATTCAAGGCTGCTCTTTTAATTTACATCAATTGTTTGGCTAAAAATACATTTCAGTACGCTGTTGAGCTTCTGTTTCAAATTTGTGTTTCATGGGTCATTTTATTTAGCTCTTGAAACTGCTAATAAAATGTTATATTAAAGGGCTCATTGACTGAAAAATGGTGTGTTTTTAGGTCTGAAATGAGTCTACTGGTCACCGAATTATCCAAAAATTTTCAAAACAATCAATTCACTTAAAAAAACATACAGCCTTTGTCTCTCTTTTTTTTTTTTCTCCCAGAAATGCCAGAAATGTTTTTGACTTTTCTGTGGGACTCTTATCCATCACGTCTAGTGAAAGCCAACCCACCACCGTCCTTGAGACCAGCCCACTGCTCTGTTATTGGCCCGCTTAGCTGTCTGTCATGTAGATGGAAGGGGTGCTCAAGGTAGCCTATTAGCCCCTGAGCTATTAGCCTCCCAAGCCAACACTGGTAACAGGAAGCTCGAACCGAGCACGGCTTATATTGTTATTTTCTTCAGATCTTAGTCACCCTAATCACCATCCCTGTTACCACCTGGTTCATCGGTCCGCAGTCCACAATGTGTTTCACATCACTCCGGCCCGTCTCCCGGTGGTTTCACCATGGTTCTGTGGCGAGTCGCCGGCTCCAGCATGCCAGTCACAGGGAGCTGGCCATGACAGCCAGCAGCTCCGGGCAGCAGTCCCAGGTTGTGTCAACTGCCTGCGCAGCCCCCAGTCACAGCACAGGCGATTGCCGTGACCTGGGACTGCTGCCTGGAGCTGCTGGCTGTCACGGTAGCTCCCCCACCATCCTCCAGATATATTTTTGTGGGCAGCGTGGGGGAGCCGCTTCATGATGGGGCATTCCCCAGCTGGCCTTGGCAGAGGAGTGGAGTACTGCAGAGCAAGATATTGCCCTTTGAGATCCCGTGGCTTGGCCAGCAACCTTGCGTCACAGCGATCAGTAGGTCACCCAGAACACTGTGCTGGCGATTTGTTGTGGCGTCTCAGCGGGGTTGTTGGGGGGTGGGCCAGGGTGATGTGAGATGCACAACCAACTGCGGATTGGTTAACCAGCACTGCTCATCCAAGGTAGAAGGAGGCTACAAGCTACTTAGCTAATGGCTAACTGACATAAGAGGGAGAGCGGAGTTGAACAGCTGAAGGATGTTTCTTAAAGTGATAGGCTTTAAATCAGAGTATTTCAAGAAAGCCAGGAAACATAAAAAACAAATTTGCTTCAATAGTTAAAAAAATTTTAAAAAATGTGAACAAAATGTCACAAACACTTCATTAAGACATGTGTAAGCTGTTAAAATGTGGAAAAAGTGTAGTCAATGACCCCTTTAAAGCAGGGACTGACAACAAGGTGATTCTCCACAGGTGTGCAGGCTTAATCAGGTGAGGTAGAAGATGCACTAGAGGTCCAAGCAAGAGCCGTGCCAACAGAAGCAGAGATGGTGGACATGACCGAAATAATTGCAAATAGTCGACTAATCAAAAAAAAGTTGCTATATTAGTCGACTACCAAAATAATTGTTTGTTGCAGCCCTAGTTCCTACAAGGAACAAGAATGTTATATAGTGCTGCTTTAAAAAAAACTAATGTTTAACAGACCTTAGGTTTTAAATGGTGTTGCTAAGCAATGCAAGACCTTAAAGTCCACGCCTGCTTGGAGCCTGATGATCGCCACTTGCAGCTATTTACATTTTGTTCTTATTAAAGACAAAAATAGAAAGGAGATGTCTTTACCTTGTTAACATGTTTCGACTGTGCACTGCAGAAGGCACAGTTGAAACATGTTAACAAGGTAAAGACATCTCCTTTCTATTTTTGTCTTTAATAAGAACAAAAGGTAAATAATTAAAAGAAGACAAAATGAACCTACTTGAGCTACTTGCAGCTATATTTTATTTATTATTGTTCTGAGTGCTACCACCCATTGCTGCTACAATATTTTAAATGTCACCATTGTGGGACTAATAAAGACCTCATCAAGACCAGAGTCTCCCAAGACCAAGACCTAAATAGACAGTGGTCTTGGCCTTGGTTTTGGGAGACTTTGGTCTTGGTCTGACCTAGACTACAACACTACTCAGAACCTTGGCGCTTTCTGGTAAACCAGCCAGCAAGTTCTACCACACTCTGTCAATAGAGGGCATTGCTAAATCAACAAGGCAGGCAGAAGTAAACAGCACTGGCAAAATAGCAGATCTCACTAATAAAATAAAGTAGCATAATGCTGAATGCTTGATAGTTTCCCTGTCCATCTACAGCTCAGTCCAGCATTACACTGGACAGAGCTCTTTTCTGGTTCCAGCTGAGAACCAACTGGTTCTAAACAGATTTATTTTGGGTGTGAATGTGTAGATCAGTTCAAAATTAGGTTCCAGGATAGGGGCACTGGCACTCTGAAAAGTCTACTCTATGTGATGTTACTTTATATAACAGTTTAATCACAATTCCACAACAGAAATTGAAAGTAGAGGGTATTATCACAAGCATCTTTTGACCGATGGATACATGATGAAAAAAAGGACCTATAGTAGTTGTGAAAATGACTACAGGAAGTGCCATAGTGCAGGGTCACAGCTGTAATGTGTTTAAAGTAGACCCCAATCTATCTATTGGTTAATGTTAACAACCCAGAAATCTGTATTCATTTTGTAAAGTGAAATGAGAACACAGACTAATTGTTTGATAGTCACTTAAATTCTGCTTGGTGACTTCATAATAAATGTTCTCTTCTCCAATTGATGTCCCCTTATTGAGCTGTCTGACAATATAAGTGAAACAGCTCTCAATTTCATCACCCTTCAGTTGTTTCCTGATTCCACTTACTGGCATAGAAGGAAAGTATAGCTTAAACAGCATTCAGTATAAGATGGTTAGATATAAGAATGCTTTTAAACACCTCCTCTAAAGGCTTTTCTCCTGTTTCTCTCAACTCCTTGGTAACAAATTTATTCCAAATGCCTCAGGACTGAAAAGAGGGACACACTCAGTTGATTACACAACATAACAAAAATAATTTTTTTGTAAGTTGTCTGTGTTTTTTTCAACTGATTTAAGACAATTTTGCACCGCTGAATCCGAAAATGACATCCATTTCTCTCGATCAGGTCAGGTTTTTATGCTAAGTTGTAAGCAGTTGTACAGCAGTTGTACAGTTGTACTGTAAATTGAATAGTAAACATTGATAAAGGTAAGTACATGTAAATTGAATGTTAAGTCATCATTGTTCAAAATACAGAGAATTTCAAGAAATAAAAAAGAATTTTGCATCATATAAAGCAAAAATACCCCTACATGTAAACAAAAATGTAAAAAACATGTTGCCATAGTTCAAAAAGTTGACCTGATTGAGCAAGACCAATGTGATTTTTGGATTCAGCACATCAAAATTGTCCTAAATCAGCTAAAAAAAACTTAGACAATAAATTTGGTCTTGACCAGTGTTATTAGTTGGTTAGGCTTGATCTGATTCATCACACATTGTGCACAGGCTGCATCATCGTCTCTGAATTTAAATAAAGCCAAACATGTTGATGAGCTTCAGAGGTAAACTTCATCTCTTATAGTTTGTTGCACACAACATTTATAAGCCGATTGTCAGCAGTGTAGTACATTCTATTTGATATGCCAGGACAATGCATAAATACGTTCTACGGGCTTATTTTTCAGGGAAAAATGCCTTGAATTCAAAATTTGTGCCCTTTATGAAGCCAAGCAAGATGCATTAAAGACTTAAAACATTTTCCAGCCAGCCCAGTGGGTAGAGTCTCTAACTGAAAGAGACAAGGGGGACAAGGGATAGGTAGTGAGTAAATAAAAGGCTAGAACTCTTCCTCTCCTTCAACCAATCAAGAACAGGATAAATGTCAAGCCGTGGAAAGGCCAGGCTCAGAAATGAGGATCGTAGTTGACTCCCTAAAATGTCAGGTAATATTTGGATCATGGTGAAAGGAGCACATGAGGAGAAGTCCTGCAAAGTAAATTAATTAGTACTAGATCAGTCTGTCGAGTTTTATTAGGAAATAAATGTGTATGCTTCAAAGTTCCATTCACTGCACTTTTTCACATTTTAAGAGCTACCACAGGTCTTAATGAAATGCTTGTGATATATTAAATCAAATTGCATTTAAATATTTAAATATTGCAGTATAATTGTAAATCATGTTTTGCAGCCTTACTCAGAAGGGCTGGTTTCAATGCACGTCTCTTTAAATGACCAAGAACCGCCGTTCACTCCTCCCTTCTATATCACTGTTGCTAATGTTAGCTGTCTAGCTCCTAGCTCAGGTAGAAAACCTGAGCCAACTAACGTAAGTTTGTCTCAAAGAATTAATAAAATAATGCATCATTGATGGACAGAGGTGTGTGGTTTTAGGGATCTAACCGGTCCCTGGAGTACAATAATTGGTAGATAAACAAGGAGTCCTGTAGGGTTGAATAGAATTTATAGAAAATAGCAAACAAAACAGGCCAGATCGTCAGTTAAGTTAACATCTAGCCAAGCTAATACTAATGGATCAATGTAGTATCACTGCTCCCCATCATCTATGTTTGCAGATGGACAGCTATACGAGCTAATAATAGAGTAGTAGCAGCATGTATCAAGGCTGGGCTTATCTTTTCTTGACATAGGAACAAACCCGCAAGAGTTAAAGTGGCTAATCGGACATAGAAACAATATAAAAGCTGTGTGTTTTTTATTAAGAGAAACGAGCATTTTGATGTTTTTACGATAATCACATGATGAATAGATGCATATCAGAAAGTTAAAACCTACAAAAACACAATTTTTGAGTGAACTGGACCTTAACAGCATGAATGAAGTTAGTCTCACCTCCTCTGAAAATCCAGATTTGGCAAAACTTATTGGACAATAAGTAAAATAAATTACAGTATAGAGTCCTGGGCCTTGTTCTCTGCCTCTGCTCTTAATAGGGAGATGCAGGTTTCACTTTCTGCCCCAGCTACATATCAATAAAAACAATTTCCATTCACCATTTTGTGAAAAGAAATTGACTCGCATTTTAGTTTGTTCTCCTGGATACTCCCTGGAAAATGTTGGTTACATTGCTCAAAAGTTTGTTCTCTTTTTTATGAATGGTGGGAGGGAAGTTTACAGTACTTGAGATCCACCAAATGATCATAAAAAGCAGCTAGTTTTACATGCCGTTGGTTTACATTCAAGAATATGAATCAAAGTCAAAGAAGGAGAGAGTCTTCCTGGTTTTCTATCACAGGAGGACAGCAATACAAGAATGGATGAATAATGACAAAAACAGGCATTGGCACAGATTCTCCAACTTTCTGGGACACTGCTGCTTTCAAAGACCACAAACACACTCCCTTTCAGATGATGATAAAAAGCTTTACTTACACATCAGTCCAAAGTGACACAGGTGTTTAGTTTGGCTGAGATCTATAATAACTGTAATACAACAGTTAGCTCTGACAGAGCAGTCTGATGGAACTATAAGCCTTCTCAAAGTGCTGATGATGGAGCATAACATCCATTCCCTTTTCCCAATACCCATATCATTCCATTTAGAAGATCTTCTTTTGGCTTTTTCCTTTAGGGGTTGCCACAGCAGATCATCTGCCTCCATCTCACCCTATCCATTGCATCTTCCTCTGTAACACCAACCCTCTTCGCTACATCCATTAATCTTTGTGTTCTTCCTCTTTTCCTCCTGCCCGGCAACTCCATCTTCAACATCCTTTGTCCAATATAGCCACTACCCTTCCTCTGCACATGTCCAAACTATATCAGTCTTGTCTCTCTTACTTTTTCTCCAAACCACTCAACCTGAGCTGTCCCTCTGAAATACTCGTTTCTAATCCTGTCCCTCCTAGTCACTCACAATGAGAATCTTAGCATCTTCAACTCTGCCATCTCCAACTCCACCTCCTGTCTTTTTGTCAGTGCCACTGTCTCCAAACCATACATAATAACAGGTCTCACTACCATCTTGTAAGTCTTCCCTTTCACTCTAGCTGCTATTCTTCTCTCGCAGATAACCCCTGACACTCATCTCCCCCACTCCACTCTGCCTGCACTCTCTTCTTCACGAAGATCATTAAGTCAAAAAAAATCTGCCATGTTTGCTCCATTCATTACGTCAAAATGGATGAGCTGAAGTTGGATTTATCATCACCATAAGCCAACAATAATACCTGTGTGGATGGATTCTTTATTTGAACTGGAGATGCTGACAAGAACTGGGTAAAGTGGATGGATGCTCGATCCAAGATGGCGCTCACAGTGGCCGCCATGGTGCTTCGCTGCCCTTTAATTTGTTTGTTTCTGTTCATCAGTTGTGTGTCTGCCTGCTCTTATACCCAAGAAGAGCTTCTAAATATCAGGTCTTTCACTCCCACGGACCTTCTCCCGGTTTTTTTGGCTCCTGCCACCGATCTGGTCCACTTCCTAGCCCAAAAAGTGAGACGGCGGAAGAGAGGAAAACGTGCGAGAACTCTCGAACGGCTTCGGAAGAGGGGCACGCGCACAGACTTGCCTGGAATATTTCTGACCAATACCAACTCTCTCTCTAACAAGGTAGACGAACTGAGACTGCTGATGCGATTTAAGGACCTCGCTAATTCGTCCGCCCTCTGTTTTACTGAGACTTGGCTTAATGATTCTACTCCGGACAGCGCGATCAGCCTTGAGGGATTTCAGCTGTTTCGTGCTGATCGCGTCACAGAGCTCTCCGGTAAGTCTAAAGGAGGAGGAGTATGCTTTTACATTAACAGCAGCTGGTGCTCTGATGTAACCGTGATTTCCCGGCACTGTTCTCCCGACCTAGAATTTCTCTCCATTAACTGCAAGCCATTTCATTCCCCGCGGGAGTTTGCTTCATTCGTATTGATCACTGTGTACGCCCCTCCCGACGCGGACGCACGCGAGGCTCAGCGCGCGCTCGCAGATCACATCCAACATGCGGAGCGGACTTTCCCGGACTCCCTGGTTATTGTGGTTGGCGACTTTAACCAGAGCAATCTGAGTCACGAGCTCCCCCGATACAAACAGTTTATTAAATGTCCAACCAGAGGTGAGAACACACTAGATCACTGTTACACCACAGTGAAGGACGCGTATCGCGCTGTTCCCCGCGCTGCGCTCGGATTATCTGATCACGTGATGGTCCACCTCATTCCCACATACAGACAGAGACTGAGGCTCACTAAACCTGTTGTGACCACCAGGAAGAAATTGACCAGTGAAGCTGGAGAGAAACTGAACACATGCATGGAAATAACTGACTGGGACATGTTTAAAGGAGCCACACATGATCTTAATGAGTACACAGACACTGTGAACTCATACATCAACTTTTGTGAGGAGAACATTCTTCCATCGCGCACCAGGGTGAGATACTCTAATGACAAGCCCTGGTTCACTGCCAAGCTCAGACAGATCAGGAAGGAGAAGGAAGCAGCGTTGAAAAGTGGAGACAGGGACTGCTACAGGGAGGTTAAATATCGGTTTAACAGAGAGCTGAGGAGAGCTAAATCTGTGTATTCTGAGAGACTCCAGCAGCAGTTCACTGCTAATGACTCGGCTTCTGTGTGGAGAGGACTGAGGCAAATCACCAACTATCAGCCTCAGGCTTCTAAAGGACAGGATGACAAAGCCCTTTGTCAAAAACTGTCCCAACATTACGCCCGTTTTGACACCTCGTCAACTGTGTCCAACTGCCCCCCTCCACCCAGCTCCACTGCCTCCTTGGCCGCTAATTCATCAAAAGCGGTCCCCCCCTCCTCCTCCTCCCCCCTGCCCTTGTCATCAGTGTGCAGGACGTGCACAGACAGTTCTCCAGACTGAACCCACGCAAGGCCCCAGGTCCGGACGGCGTGTCTCCCTCCACCCTGAGACACTGTGCGAAAGAGCTGGCTCCTGTCTTCACAGACATTTTTAACACCTCCCTTAAGCAATGCCACATGCCGACCTGCCTCAAATCCTCCACCATCATCCCTGTCCCCAAGAAGCCGCGGATTACTGGACTTAACGACTACAGACCTGTAGCGCTCACCTCTGTAGTCATGAAGTCCTTTGAGCGCCTGGTCCTGTCCCACCTCAAGTCCATCACCATTCCCCTCCTGGACCCGCTGCAGTTTGCCTACCGTGCCAACAGGTCTGTGGACGACGCAGTCAACCTGGCCCTCCACTCCATCCTGCAGCACCTGGACTCCCCGGGAACCTACGCCAGGATCCTGTTTGTGGACTTCAGCTCTGCATTCAACACCATCCGCCCCGCTCTGCTCCAGGACAAGCTGTCCCTGCTCGGCGTGCCTGACTCCCTCTGCAGGTGGATCACCGACTTCCTGATGGACCGGAGGCAGCATGTGCGGCTGGGGAAGTCTGTCTCAGACTCTGTTAGCATCAGCATCGGATCACCCCAGGGCTGTGTACTTTCCCCCCTACTCTTCTCCCTTTATACCAACTCCTGCACCTCCACCCACCAGTCTGTTAAGCTGATCAAGTTTGCGGACGACACCACCCTCATCGGGCTCATCTCCAACGGCGATGAGTCCGTCTACAGGAGAGAGGTGGCCCAGCTGGTGTCCTGGTGCAGCCACAACAATCTGCAGCTGAACGCTCTGAAGACAGCGGAGATGATTGTGGACTTCAGGAAAGTCACAACCCCCCTGCCCCCCCTCACCATCACAGGCTCTCCCATCACCATTGCAGATTCCTTCCGCTTCTTGGGCACCACCATCACCCGGGACCTCAAGTGGGAGCCAACCATCAGCTCCCTCATCAAAAAGGCCCAGCAGAGGATGTTCTTTCTGCGGCAGCTGAGGAAGCTCAAGCTACCCACCAAGATGTTAGTGCAGTTCTACACGGCCATCATCGAGTCCATCCTCACCTCCTCCATAATCGTGTGGTACGCAGGAGCTACTGCCAGGGACAGACTTAAGGCTGCAGCGCATCGTGCGCACTGCTGAGAAGGTAATCGGCTGCAAGCTCCCATCTCTCCAGGATCTGTACATCTCCAGGACCCGGAGGCGTGCAGGCCGGATCATGGCCGATCCTTCACACCCTGGTCACGTACTGTTTGCCACCCTCCCCTCAGGTAGAAGACTTCGGTCCATTCAGACTAAAACCTCCCGGCACATGAACAGCTTTTTCCCCTCTGCCATCAGACTGCTGAACATTAAGTGACTTATTGACTCTCGTGCACTATGTACAGCAGCTCAACCAGACTCATGTCATTCATCACTGTTTTTCTGTTGCATTATCGACTGCACATCATCTGCTACTTGCTAATTTATTTAAAACTGCTGTGACTAGTATTACTCATTATTATTATTATTATTATTCTACACTTGCACCGAGACAAATTCCTAGTTTGTGTACTACATGAACAATGGCAATAAATCTGATTCTGATTCTGATTCTGGAAACTATTGCCTCAAAGCTAATTCATGGTTAGTCGGCTGAGCTGATAAGTGGATGACAAAATCATCCACATCAACCACTTGCAAAACCTATGTGGTGATATTATAATTGGACTTCCTAGCTACCAAGCTAACTAGCAGCTGGCAAAATGGCGCAAGTCACATGACCTACCAAAACGTGGGTGTGAAATGAAGAGAAGCCTATTCTTTTCTATATAATGCTCATTGTGGTGTTTAGGAACAGCTAACAATGGGTACAGATGGGAGGGACTGTGCTTTTATACCTTGGTGAAAATGGAGGCATACCCTGCATTCCAAATTATTATGCAAATGATATTTGTCTCTGATTTTCCTAGTCAATGGAAAAGACAGTCAGTATAATTTTCAAGTCATCAACCGTTAGAGCATAATTCAAGTTTTATTGAACAAACCTCCCAATGATAACTATTTTTTTGCAAAAATAAAGAAAACTCAAAATGCACTGTTCCAAATTACTATGTACAACAGAGTTTCAAAGTATTTTATTGGTTGTAAAGAACTGAAAATGGTCATTTGTTGAATTTGCAGCATTAGGAGGTCATATTTACTGAAATCAAAAGCTATTTCAATCAAAAACAATCTCAACAGGCCAAGTTACATGTTAAGACAGGACCCTGCCTTTGATATAACCTTCACAATTCTTGCATCCATTGAACTTGTGAGTTTTTGGAGAGTTTCTGCTTAAATTTTTTTGCAAGATGTCAGAATAGCCTCCCACTGCTGCTGTTTTGATGTGAACTGCCTCCCACCCCCATAGATCTTTTGCTTGAGGATACTCCAAAGGTTCTCAATAGAGTTGAGGTCAGGGGAGGATGGGGGCCACACCATGAGTTTCTCTCATTTGACACCCATAGCAGCCAATGACACAGAGGTATTCTTTTCAGCATGAGATGGTGCATTGTCATGCATGAAGATAATTTTGCTACAGAAGGCAGGGTTCTTTTTTTTGTACCATGGAAGAAAGTGGTCAGTCAGAAACTCTATATACTTTGCCAAGGTTATTTTCACACTTTCAAGGACCCTAAAGGGGTCTGCCAGCTCTCTCCCCATGATTCTGGTCCAAAACATGACTCCGCCACCTTCTTGCTGAGGTTGCAGCCTTGTTGGGACATGGTGGCCATTCACCAAACATCCACTACTCCATCCATCTGAACCATCCAGGGTTGCACGACACTCATCAGTAGACAAGACTGTTTGAAAATTAGTCTTCATGTATTTCTGGGCCCACTGCAATCATTTCTGCTTGTGAGAATTGGTTATGGGTGGCCGAATAGTAGGTTTATGCACAACTGCAAGTCTCTGGAGGACACCTTGAAGTTCATGGGACTCCAGAGGTACCAGCAGCTTCAAATATCTGTTTGCTGCTTTGTATTGGCATTTTAGCAGCTTAACTGCTCTCTTAATCCAATGAATTTGTCTGGCAGAAACCTTCCTCATTATGCCTTTATCTGCACAAACACGTCTGTGCTCTCTGAATCAGCAACAAATTTCATCACAGTATGATGATCACGCTTAAGTTTTCGTGAAATATCTAATGTTTTCATACCTTGTCCAAGTCATTACACTATTTGACGTTTTTCGGCAGCAGAGAGATCCTTTTTCTTTCCTAGATTGCTTGATACCTGTGACATGCTTAAAGGGTACCTGTAGTGAATTTTAATCAATAGATATTTCAAAGGATCAGATATGGTACTAGTAATTCCATCCGGTAATTTTGATCATGATTCCTTCTCAAATACACACGGGTTTCAGGTCACTGCTCTGTCAGTCAGTCATGGTCAGGGACATCTTGCCTCCTCCATGTGCTGTTTCAGCACGGTAGTGATGCACAGTCGTTGCTTTGTGCAATTGACTGGGCTGCAGTATAGCATTCAACAAAGTTTTAACGTCAGAATTTTATGTAATTTTTTACAACCATGTGCAAGCAAATCTACCCACATATAATTAATGAAATAAAATTCTAATATATCAAGATTTATTCAATGTGTTCTAAAGTTACTTGACTAGGAACTTGCCTGTTCATCAGGTCCCCTTCAGGTGCCGGTCCCCGGAGGTACCTGCGGGCCATGCTGTCAATGAAGGCCATTTCCAAGGACAGTTTGTGCAATATACATTCGTGCAGATTTTGCACTGTTTTCAACTCAGATCTCGACCCACTGAGCATCTGCTGAACATGTTTACTCATACGTGGTAAACACATTTACTTGTCTGCGGTAAAGCCGGAATCAATGAGTGTACATCACTTCCAGCCGGCAATTGCTGCTCCCCATTGGTTTTGACCGAGCGGTTTTCATGGGATAAAATTATTCAGTATACCGACTCTAGGGGGTTATTTTTACTGAATAAACACATTTTTGGTTTATCAGGTTCAGGTTCCTTTATTTGTACCCGTAGGTAGATTTGTGTTGCAGTCTGGTGACATCCATATTTACAAGCCACTAATTACATTCAACACAGACACAAACACAGGCACACAAGCTGACTATAGACATGATAAAAATACTCAAGGCTCCATCAATCAGGGTATAAAAAGACAAAGAGATGAGGGAGAAACCAGAGGTAAGAGAGAAGGGTCATATTAAAAGTTAAAAACTAGTCAGAGGTTAAAAAACTCAAAGGTCTAAAACCCAATAAAATATTTAGAACCCAAGTGGCATCCTACAAAAATAAGTAAATATAAAATGAAGTTAATAAATAGGTACCTAAATTATGTACAATATATTTTTACAGCTTGTTCAACTCTTTGACAGTAGCAGGGACAAAGCTGTTTTTGTAGCGCTGGGTTCTACTTTTTGGGACAGCAAACCTCCGTCTTGAGGGAAGAAGCTGAAAGTGGCAGTGCAAAGGGTGGGAGTCATCATTTAAAATGGAGGTAGCCATCCTCTGTACTTGTCTGGTGTACAGGGATGTCAGGCTCAGCTGTGACTCACCAAGCAAATGACTGGACCATCTAACTACCTGATCCAAGGATTTCCTCTGTTTCAGTTTTATCTGACCAAACCATGACACTAAAGAAAAGGATAAAACAGATTCAATAAAAGCCCGATAAAACATTGTCATTATGGTTCGGTCAATTTGGAAGCGTGCAAGTTTCCTCAAACAATACAGATGTTGCTGACCCTTTTTGCACACCCTTTCACAGTTCACTTCAAAGTTTAAATTACTATCAATAATCGTCCCAAGATATTTGTACGATTGTACACATTCGGTGGTCTGGCCTTTTAGTATGGTGATTTTGTGCCTGGGATTTTTCCTCCTAAAGTCAATAATCATATCTTTAGTTTTTGTTGTATTCAGCTGCAGGTAGGAATCCTCACACCAGTGAACAAAATCATCAACTACTGGGCCGTGGCCACTCTCACCATCCTGGAGGAGACTGACAATAACTGAGTCATCAGCATACTTTATAATGTGTCTGTTGTCATGTCTGCTCCGACACATGTTTGTGTACAGGATGAAGAGTAGTGGTGACAACACACACCCCTGAGGAGAGCCAATAGAAGAGCACTTTAGGTCAGACAATGTACCATTGACCCTTACTCTCTGCGTCCTGTTGGTTAAGAAATCCAGAATCCAACCCACCAGATTATTGCTCAAATCAAATTGTTGCAGGAGCCTTTCAACTAAAATATGAGGTTGGATTGTATTAAAGGCGGAAGAAAAGTCCACAAATAAAAGGCTGGCATGTGTCCCATTAAAATCCAGATGTTTAAAAAGCATGTTAAACATAGTGACAGTGGCATCCTCCACTCCTCTGTGAGGCCTATAGGCAAACTGCAGAGGATCCAATGCATGTTCAGTCTGCCGTAGGACCTCACATCTGACCAGTTTTTCAAAAATTTTCATTAAAATTGAAGTCAAAGCAACTAGTCTAAAGTCGTTTACCGTTTAAGGACAGCTGGATTTTGGAACGGGAACAACCACGGCTTCTTTCCAGATCTTAGGCATATGTTGTGTCTGTAAGGACTTATTGAAAATGTAATGAAATATAGGACTCAGTTCATGTGCACAGGACTTTATCAAGCGCCCACATATATTATCAGGGCCCTGACTTTTGTTCACTTTTACAGCGCAGAACTCCCTTTTAACATCCTGCACCTCAATATTAAAGTGCTGATTGTCTTTGAGTTTCTGTTTCAAATCTTGTATTTCTGTGCTGAAATCAAAGGAGTCAAAACAACCATAAAAACAATTAAGAGCATTAGCCAGCTCTGTGTCTGAATTAAAACCATCTAAAAACACACGATTACTGCGCTCTGTGCTCTGAAGGCCTGCAATAGTTTTCATACTGGCCCAGGCTGAACCAAGTTTCTTTGTTGT
Organism: Pholidichthys leucotaenia; assembly: GCA_020510985.1. Lineage (NCBI taxonomy): Eukaryota > Metazoa > Chordata > Actinopteri > Cichliformes > Pholidichthyidae > Pholidichthys > Pholidichthys leucotaenia. The sequence continues at coordinate 171,990,706 of CM035836.1, forward strand.
CATCTTGCTTTCCAACTCTGATTTATAATTCTGTTTCGCTCTTAAAATTTCGGCCTTCAGCTCCTTTGTGGCAACCTGTAGCTCATAAACAGACCCCTGTTTAAAGGCAAGTGCTTTCCTCTTTAAGCAGGATTTAACTGATTTTGTAACCCATGGTTTGTTGTTGGGATATATTTTGACACGTTTACGTGGAACGATCTTATTTTTACAGAAAGACATGTATGAGCATGTGAGGTCAACCAAAGAGTCCAAATCGTCCCCGCAGGCCAGTTTGAACATCTCCCAGTCTGTACAGTCAAAGCATTCCTGGAGGCTGTGCTCTGAATCTTCTGTCCACACATCAGTGTCTCTGGTCTCCACCTTGCCTCTTCTGAGAGCAGTTTTATATGTGGGCAGCAAATGTACACAGTTGTGATCTGAGGATCCTAAAGGAGGAAGGGGGAGTGATTTATAGGCCCTCTCTATGGATCCATAGCACAGGTCTAATGTCTTTTTTCGCCTGGTTGGGCAGGAGACATACTGATAAAACTTTTTAAGTGGCTTCTTTAAAGAAACATGGTTAAAATCCCCAAGAATGAAGTTTGGCGCCTCTGGAGAAATTGATTGCAGCTGCTGGATCACATCAAAGATAGTGCTGCAGGCGGAGTCAGTGTCTGCCCTCGGATGAATGTACACAATTGTGATGAAAAGTTGGGGGAACTCGCGAGGCAGATAAAAGGGGCGTAGTGACACAGACAGCAGCTCCACATCGGGTGTACAGATGCGCTCTCTGACCGTGACAGATGTGCAGTACTGCTTATTAATGTATAAACATACGTCGCCCCCCTGACGTTTCCCCATTACCTCTTCCTGCCGATCTGAGCGCAGCGGGGCTCCAAAGCCGTCAATCCACAGGTCTGCATCTTGATCATGCACAGTAAGCCAAGATTCGGTGAAGGCCATGACGCAGCAGTTCTTGAATTCCTTCTGGTAGCGTACATTCCCTTGAATTTCATCCACCTTGTTTCTCACAGACTGTACGTTCCCAAAAATTATTGAAGGAAGAGGAATGTTACCAAGCTGCCGTCTCCTAAGGCGCAATTTCACACCTCCACGCCTTCCGCCTTCCTTCTGCCGCCTCTCCCGTCTCTCTTTTCACCGCTATGTTCGTCTCTCAAAATAAAGTCCGGCAGTTGCAGCTTAGGCTCAATCACAGCCGCTGCATCAGCCATGTTTAAATGCAGCTTTAGGTAAGTAATACCTAAAGCAAGATTAATGTTGTTATAATGACCAGTACTGGTTTCCTTTAATAATGTGGAACATCCTTCTTAAGTAGTTTTCCTTTAATTGGGCTCACCTGGCAAACTAATTATGACAGGTGTCTGAGATTAATATCAGTGATCCAAAGAACCCTGAGACACAACACCATCCATGAGTTTAACTGAAAAACAAAAAATTGAATGTTTATGACACTAAAATCCTATTTGCATAATAATTTGGAACATGGTGTACAGTAATCATTCACTGTATCTGTGGTTGTATCTGTCTGTCTGTCCGCCTGCGTGTTTCAGCTCGCCCAGTCAAAATTAAGTGCAACTAAAGTCTTGTATCATTGTATCACCATATTTTCTTGACTTTTAATTTGCCAGAATTCCAAGATAAGTCTTTGTTTTTGAAATAAACACAAATTTAACTCACCTGTACAGTCAATGGAGCCGAGAAAAAAGGTATTTTCATAACTATGCTGGGCCACTAGAGGCGGCAGTATGACTTTTTTATAGCACGATTTTTTTACAGCACATGGAACTGAACTGTAATAATATAGCGGTTACCGAAAAAAACACATATTCAGCAACTACACCATTTATTCATCACATGAGTTGTTTTCACACTGGTTTTGCTGTTTAGTTTTGAGGAGGAAGGACAAGGTAAAACTTGTTAAAAACTCACTAAAAACTACAATTCCCAACATTCCTCACCCGCAAATAGTAGCAGTGAATTGCGCATGCGCCCGGAACCTCCCACCAGAGGGAAGTACTGAGCAATTTGCTAATACTGGGTGAACAAATGTCCGTCTTTTTGACTGTCTGTTTTCTTCCTCTGCCACTAAACAGCAAAAGCTCCTGTTTGTCTTGATTGTCATTGTAGTCACGTACCTCCATCACTTCCACAATTTAAAATGTCTGCTACCGTGCTCTTCTTTGTGTTTGGATTGCAGCTCTTCAAATCAGTTTGGTGGCTCTTGGCTGTTGCCGACAGTACAGGCATGTGAACTGCAGATTATTTTCACTGCGCATGTGTGTACTGCAATACTACTGGATGGATTTGGATGAAATTTTTACCAGAGGTGGTCCTTGGGCTAGAGAGGAACCCAGAATATTTTGGTGATGATCTGAGAACGCACACCTCTGCCAAGGCTCTGGTACCGAAGCATCAGCCACTTGGTGCTTTCATTGTCTTTAGCACTCAATGAACAGCGAATCACAGCCATACTGAAGTCCCAGTACGACATCACTCCCTCTCATGCAATATTGCCTTGTTATGCTGACAATTTCTTTTCATTTTCCTCAAACAGTTCATTGATCCCCTGTGGCCCTTAGACAGAAGTTAGGTTACCCTCTGAGAGTAAAAGATTTAAGTTCATGTGCTTTTTTTCCTTAAAAGATTCTCTAAATCCTCCATGGTTCAATGAGCAGTTAGATTTAAGTGCGAAACCATGTCCAGGAAAAGATAAGTCTCACCACTAAGCCTGGGGATCAACAGTAAAGAGCATTTCTTGCTCTCTTGCAGACAGGAAAAATGCCCACCTGTTTTTTTTTCCTTCCCAGGTGTGAATGGGGTCACTGCTGCTTTCTCTAAAGATTAAAAGCATCAAAAGTTTGTGGCTGACATGTTTACACATGACAAACGCAATTTCCAGAACTTTTAACCTTTTTTGTAAGGTTATCATAGCTGTAAATGAATCATGAAATATTTACTTCAATGCCTCTGGTACTCTTTACAAAACATATACAGTGGTGTGAAAACGTGTTTGCCCCCTTCCTGATTTCTCATTTTTTTGTATGTTTGTCACACTTAAATGTTTCACATCCATCCATCCATCCATCCATCCAGCCATCCATCCATCCATCCATCCATCTTCTTCCACTTAATCCTTTTCGGGTCGCGGGGGGCGCTGGAGCCTATCCCCGCATCTTTGGGCGAGAGGCAGGGTACACCCTGGACAGATCGCCAGTCCATCGCAGGGCCAACACAGAGAGACAGACAACCATTCACTCTCACAGTCATACCTAAGGACAATTTAGAATCCCCAGCTGATGCCAATTAACCTAACTTGCATGTTTTTTGGCATGTAGGAGGAAACCGGAGAAATCCCGGAGTAAACCCACGCAGACACGGGGAGAACATGCAAACTCCACACAGATCACTGTTGGTCTCAAACAAATTTAAATATTAGACAAAGATAACAAGTAAACACAAAATGCAGTTTTTAATTGAAGGTGTTTATTATTAAGGGTAAAAAAATCCAAACCTACATGGCCCTGTGTGAAAAAGTGATTGCCCCCCTGTTAAAACTATAAATTAACTGTGGTTTATCACATCTTTGAAAGCTGAGTTCAATTTTCTAGCCATTTCTAAAGCTTTAGTACTCCAGTGAACCACAGTGAGAGCCATTATCCACAAATAGCGAAAACATGGAACAGTGGTGAACTTTCCCAGGAGTGGCCGACTGACCAAAATTACCCCAAGAGCGCAGTGACGACTCATCCAAGAGGTCACAAAAGACCCCACAACAACATCCAAAGAACTGCAGGCCTCACTTGCCTCAGTTAAGGTCAGCGTTCATGACTCCACCATAAGAAAGAGACTGGGCAAAAATGGCCTGCATGGCAGAGTTCCAAGACGAAAACCACTGCTGAGCAAAAAGAACATAAAAGCTCATCTCAGTTTTGCCAGAAAACATCTTGATGATCCCCAAGACTTTTGGGAAAATACTCTGTGGACTGACGAGACAAATGTTGAACTTTTTGGAAGGTGTGTGTCCAATTACATCTGGTGTAAAAATAACACAGCATTTCAGAAAAGAAACATCACACAAACAGTAAAATATGGTGGTGGTAGTATGATTGTCTGGGGCTGTTTTGCTGCTTCAGGACCTGGAAGACTTACTGTGGTAAATGGAACCATGAATTCTTCTGTCTACCAAAAAATCCTGAAGGAGAATGTCCGGCCATTTGTTCGTGACCTCAAGCTGAAGCGCACTTGGGTTCTGCAGCAGGACAATGATCCAAAACACATCAGCAAGTCCACCTCTGAATGGCCTAAGAAAAACAAAATGAAGACTTTGGAGTGGCCTAGTCAAAGTCCTGACCTGAATCCAACTGAGATGCTGTGGCATTACCTTAAAAAGGTAGTTCATGCTCAAAAAAACCCCAATATGGCTAAATTACAACAATTCTGCAAAGATGAGTGGGCCAAAATTCCTCCACAGCACTGTAAAAGACTCTTTGCCAGTTATCGCGAACGCATGATTGCAGTTGTTGCTGCTAAGGGTGGCCCAACCAGTTATTAGGTTTAGGGGGCAATCTCTTTTTCACACAGGGCCATGTAGGTTTAGATTTTTTTTTCCCCTTAATAATAAACACCTTCATTTAAAAACTGTATTTTGTGTTTACTTGTGTTATCTTTGTCTAATATTTAAATTTGTTCGATGATCTGAAACATTTAAGTGTGACAAACATACAAAAAAATGAGAAATCAGGAAGGGGGCAAACACTTTTTCACACCACTGTACATTCTTGCCTGTGAATAAATTTGTCCCAAATATATGTAATTGATATCACTTGAGTGAAAGCAACTCCTTTCAAACTGAAGAATATTCAAAATTTTCTCTGATATCCCTTGTCTCCACTCTCCTGCTTTTATGTTTACCTTAGGGACTTGTGGTGGAGCTGTGTTTGAAGGGGTTCGAAGGTCGTTCTTTGAAGAGCTGCTGCCTCTGTGCCTGGTCTGAATGACCCTCCATCCTCTAGCTTTGCTGCCTTGAAAATGCTCCCGTTGTCTTGTGGTTTTCACTACCTGAAGAACAGAATAAGCAAAGGATGCATACATTCCAACCTGCACTTGTGGAAAACTCCGAGCAGTAAATTGATTCTAAGGTGCATAAGAAAGGAAAGTAATTTAAGTATTGGTATTTCTTGACTCATGATAACACATCCTAAGTGCATCAGTGTTGGACGCCGTTTCATCTCTTCCACCACCAATACGATTTTGACAAAAAAATGCCTCAACTATTCACTATTCATTTGTTATTGTGCATTTGAATGCCAACATTCAGTGAATTCATACATTTCAGCGAACAAACCAAGTTTTTTTTGTTTTGTGTTTTTGCTAGCACCTGAAAGGCCTTGCAACAAAGTGAGGAGAAAAGTGAAGCACTACTAATGAGGGTAATTCAGTCAGCCATATAGTGCAGTGTTTTTCAACTCTTTTTGAGCCAAGGAATCCTTTTCACATTGAAAAAAAATCTCACGGTACCCCACCAATCCAAAATGTTATAAAATGACAAATTATAGCCTATAAGAGCATATGTAATGACAATTTAGTCTTGTGATTAGTTTATACTCACTCAGTGAATCCTGGGCCTGTTTAGATGAACACAAAGCTGATATCCTGGCAAGAACTGAAGAAAGGCATATACAAATAAAGTTACCCGTTTCTCCATGTACTCAGAGAGACTAGCATAGTCTTTGTTCTTATTCTTGTTCGCATCTCTGCTTTCAGTTTGAGAGAATGTTAGCATGTGATTTGTCGCTTCTCATTTCAAAACAAAACCTGTGTTTTCAGTGTTTTTTTCTCAAAATTCAGAACATGACAACGGGATCATACCTGGATGATACTACAGGAAGATGTTTGCACACTCTCTGTATTCTCGATTGTCACTATCCACTGTTCAGCTGTGCCGTTGGCAACTTGGCAAGCAATCCACAGTGAGAGTGCCATTCTGTGGTTCCTTGCCTGTGCTGTGCTCCTCTGGGCCTGTTTTCCACAACTCCTGGGACTTTTGGACTGCCGGGATGTCTACTTGGTGGTGGCAGTGGTTGCTGGCTGCGGCAGGCGGCAGTAGCATTAGCCATTAGCAACCATGTGGCTGTAGTTTTGGTGAACTTACAGGTACCTTTAAGAGTAGAAAAGCTAGATCTGTAACTTAAATTAAAAAATATATATCCTGAAATTCTAGTCTCACTAACTTTAGATGTCAACTACAATGGATATAAAAAGTCTACACACCCCTGTTCAAACGCCAGGTTTTTGTGATGTATAAAATGAGACCAAGGTAAATCATTTCAAAACATTTTCCCACAATAATGTGACCTATAACCTGTACAACTCAATTGAAAAACAAATTGAAATCTTTTGAGGGCAAAAATAAAAAATAAAATCAAGATGTGCCACACTGATAGATTCCTACCCTAAAAGACTGAGTGCTGTAATAAAAGCCAAAGGTGCTGCAACAAAGTATTAGTTTGAGAGTGTGCATATTTATGCAACCAGTTTATTGTAAGTTTTTTATTTTTCCCCTTAAAAGATTTCAGTTTGTTTTTCAATTGGGTCGTACAGGTTATAGGTCACATTAATGGGGGAAAAGTTTTGAAATGATTTCTGTTGGTTTCATTTTTTTACATCACAAAACCCTGGCATTTGAACAGGGGTGTGTAGACTTTTTATATCTACTGTATGTGTTTGCTTTTCACTAACAACCACTATTTTAAAAGCTCAGCATGTGATCAACAGTTGACAAGAAGTTGTACATGGTGCTGTGAAAAAGTTGCACTACCACCTACTGATCTGTCATAGTTACAACAGCAGTTTTGCACACCTTGGTGAGCCAGCGTGTGTTGTTTTCTAACACTGATATGTGCAGGCAAATCTTTTTTTCCAGTGTTAATGAAAACGTTCTCCTGTGCATGACTACAAAAGCAATCTGTTTTGAGCTCAGTTTGTTGTATAGTTATTTATATTGTTCTTGTTTTATGTGTTGTGTTGTGCTTTTATTTGTGAGGCACGGTGTGGTGGTTCTGGGTTCCGGTTCCGCCACCACCCGTGCCTATAAAAGGGCAGCAAGCAGGAGGGTCAGTCTCTTGGCCATCTCCTCTGCCTGGCGGCTGTGTGTGGTGTACCTGCGCCAACCCTTATTAAATGTGTGTTCTGTTCGACACCTGGCCTCGTCCTTCCAGCTCCATATTCAGACATAACAATTGGCAACAAGGATTAAAAAGGATTAAGAAGGTATGGAAGCGTGTGGGTTTCAAATTCGGCAGTTTGTGGAGCTCCCAGGTGGGCCACCTGTTCCCTGGCCGAGGTGGTGCGCCGCCTTCCAGACATACATGGTGGCACTGAACCCAGGAAGAATGGACAAATTGAGGACATGCACGTTGTTGGTGCACAACTTAGGAATGGAGGGACAGCAAATTTTGAGCACGCTCGGCGACTCAGACAGCTTCGACAATGTGGTAGAGCTGATGGCGTGCCATTTTCGCACCCTGGGCAATGCCATCGTTCGGGAAACCAAGTTTCGGCAGCACCGTCAACAGGTGGGCGGGCCTATTCAGCGGTTCGGAGCCAATGGGAAACTACTGGATAGTGAGTGTCGGTTCGGACTGTTGGAGGTGGAGATGGTTTGCGACCAGCTGACGGAGCATATTAACAGCACAGAAATGAAGATGGAGCTGCTCACTTTACTGGGTGACTTAACGCTAGCCAGAGCCATTGAGTTAGTGCTTCAGTTGGAGACAGCAGACGGGCTAGCTCTGGAGCTGAGTGAGCGTTTGTCACAGCGACAGCTGAAGTGTCCCGTTACCACACAAGTAGCGGACCTGGACAGCAATTGGAGCGTGAAAGAAGACGCGGGAGATGCCAGCGCTGTGGAATTAAGGTCTTCCCCGGGGGAGCCCATGTGTATGGGCAGTGGGTCCACAAAGTACCACTTCAAGTCCAGAGACTGCTCGGCAAGAGCAAAGCGCTGCAGCAGGTGTGGCCACTTAAACCATTATGCAAGGGTGTGCCACATGTTCGAGCGAGGGAGCTCCCAGAAGAAATTGACCATTCCCACCCTGACGGTTGTCCACAAGTTGTTCCTGAACACCAAGGGGTACACGTTCAGCAGGGTAGAGTTGGATGGTGTGGAAGTGCCGTTGCTAATCGACACGGGGGCAGAGGGCAACCTGCTGAACTGGGCTACAGTGAGACAACTTTTCCCACACTACAGGATTGGAGGTGACCCAATGCCACTTTGTGGGTATGGAGGAGAGCGGCTGACCACAGTGGGAACACTTAGACTGACGGCCTGGTACAGATTGGCGAAGATGTCTGATTTGGAGTTCACCGTGATGGCCCATGGTGATAACATCATGGGCTGCAACCTTTTTTTATGGTCTAGGCTTCACCATTAAGAGCGGCGCTGGGGAAGAGTGGTCAGGCTGTGGACTGTGGGACCGATCGGTTCCAAGAGTGGAAGATGACGCAGTGTGCAATGAAGAGTTGCCCGGCACCCCGGAAGGTGAGCAAGCCTTGTCTCGCTCAGGGTCACCACAGGAGGGCCCCAGTGCCAGAGCCCAGGTCGCCCTGGATGAGGGTACTGGGTGGCACAGCGGGGCACCTGCAACGACGAGCGACGCCAGTGAGCTGGTCCTAGCTGTTCCTGGAGCTCAGCTAAAGTGGGCCAGCGAACACGGGGTCACAACAGCAATAGCAGCAGCAGACTTACAAGAGATCGGGGCAAGACCGATAGGCACGGAGAGACCGCGTGCTATGCAGAGACCCTGCAAGCCGAGCGGAGCCCCTCTGGGAGTCGCGGACTGGATTTGGACTCGGAAGGAGGTGAGATCACAGCGTTCCCGGGAGAAAACTGTGGGAAGTGGGCCTGGACGAACAGAGCATCCAATGGTGAGGAAGAGGTGGGGCACCGGGGCCGAGGCAACCAGCTGCGGCCCGGGAGGCAGACCACCTCCAGGGGCAGACTGATGAAAAGATGGTCCAGCGAGGCCCACGGGGTTATTTTCTCCTGCCGTGTGTATTATAAGTTAACTATTATGCGTGTATTCAGAGTAATTTGTTATTTATGTATGTAGTTCTGGGGGATTATTTTGTGTATTTTAGTTTAGTTTAGGAACACAACGGTCATTTTAATTTATAGATGGACTTTTATTTAGTATAGACAGCAGAATAATCCATCTTGCCGTGTGGGGTGGGACGGCAGTCCACCCGTCCCTCCTAGTTTTAGTTGTTTTGGGTGTGAATGTGTTGGGCCACTTTTAATACATTATTTTCCATTATGTTAGGTCACGATTTGGGTCCTAAATTGGGGAGGGTCTGAATTGTGTGTGTTTTGGACTTTTGTAAGGGGGCGGGAGAATGTTGTATAGTTATTTATATGATTCTTGTGTTGTGTTGTGCTTTTATTTGTGAGGCACAGTGTGGCGGCTCTGGGTTCCAGTTCCGCCGTCACCCATGCCTATAAAAGGGCAGCCGGCAGGAGGGGCGGTTTCTTGTCCATCTCCTCTGCCTGGCAGCTGTGTGTGGTGTACCTGTGCCAACCCTTAATAAACGTGTGTTCTGTTCGACACCTGGCCTCATCCTTCCAGCTCCATTTTCAGACATAACACAGTTGCCTTCATGAAAACTTTGATCCATCACAAGAACCTTTAAGGTGAGTGAATCATAGCTTGTGTTAACAAAGCCTCATTTCTAAATTCTGGCAAATTAAAAAAAAAACAACATGGTGATGCATTGGTACAAGCCTTTAGTTCCATTTCACTTTGACCGCGTGAACTAGCTTAAAACCTGGTAACAGACAGACAGATACACACACACAGACACATTATAACTGGATTTATGCGTCACCTCCACTTTGTGAGTCTGCTCGACCACAAGGCTTATATGATGTAAATTACATCGTCATGTCCCCTCCGCCCCCTCCGCAGCCCAAATTTTGTGACCGCGTTACCTGGCTATATTGACTACGCATACACAAGACTGAACCTCCCATTCAAGAAGTGGCGCTACCAACACAGCATACAAAGTCAAAGAAGACAAAGAGGAAGACGAGAATAAACATACATGAATCATTTTGCAGCAGCAGCTTGAGCGGAGAAGAGCATTGAAAAATAGTACTTCAAGCAGCTTAACAGAAAATGCAATCAATATTTGAGCAGGAACTGTGTGAAGAAGTCCGCCATTATTCACACTTGTACAGTTTGTCCTTAAAACAATACAAGAATGCGTCAGCACATTGGCGATACCTACAGTGCTGGGGTGAAACTACAAACAACCGTTATGCACATGCATCAAACGCTTGGCCTAATAGCCTTATCCAAAGCAAACATACATCTCAGCATGCCAGAGCGGAGGTGTAGCATAAACAAGGTTTCATACACTATCGTATGCCTACATTGCGCATGTCCACTGAGGACATACTGACAGAGTGGGCACAACAGCACTTTATACTTTTACTTTCTTCAGAAGTGTTAAAGTGTCGCAGTGGGATTTGTTAAGTTGTCATTCTAGCTGTAGTTGTGTAATATTTAATTTTGTATTCTCATCAATTCATAGAGATAGAATACGGAAGTTAGACAGCTAAATAACAGCATGTGCAGATCTTCGACTGACTACTGCCAAAGGAGATAAGAGCAGGTAATAACAGTGATTGCGGCCATGAGATGATTCAGTTGCCTTGATTGCATCTTTAGACATGGCTATGTCTCAGGGGTTATAATTATGCACCTGCTTTGCATTTTATCACCCTGTTGAATGGCCCTTATCAGCAGTAATCACTACCATACATTACATATAACCAGCAAATGCCAGCTCATATCTATTGCTAATTGAATAGGTGGATGCTGACAACACTGCACCAGCCTCACTGTGCATGATAAAACCTGACCAAGACAAGTTGGCGACACATCCTAACCCCAGTACCAACAATGAACGGGACCAAACTGGACAAAAACATGCCAAAATAATTAAATCAAATTAAATGGAATGCATTACAATGGGTCACAAGTATTTGTAAAAGTGTCCCATTTGTTGACTTAATGTCATTTGGTCCTGTTAGATATGATTTAATGTGTTATTTTGGAGTTATGTGTCATGTTTGTTACTGCAAGAATGGCCATTTGTCATTAAATATTAACATAAAAATGGTTTAATTGATTTACCTCTAGGCCACCACTAATCCCGGCCGGGTCATGCCAAAGACCATATAAAAATGGAACTTCCTGCCATCCAGCTTGGTGCTCAGCAAAAATGGAATGGAGAAGGGAAATGTGGGCGGCAGTGGCTCAGGCGGTAGAGTGGGTCATATAATAACCGGAGGGTTGGCGGTTTGAATCCCACTCTCCCCAGTCATCTTGCCGTTGTGTCCCTGGGCAAGACACTTTACCCACTTTTCCTCCAGTGTCCATGACACTGGGTACGAATGTGTATAAATGTTCAGTAGTGGTAAGAGAGGCCGTTGGCGTTGATTGGCAGCCATGTTTCTGTCAGTCTGCCCCAGGGCAGCTGTGGCTACAGCAGTAGCTTACCACTACCATTGTCTGTGGAGTGAATGAATAATGTATCCATTGTAAAGTGTCTTTGAGTGTCTATGAAAAGCGCTATATCAATCTGATGCATTATTATTATAAAAATTATTTAATTGATTTTGGGGGCACTTGGTGTTCTTTTGGTATCCCATAAAAATGATATCATTCATTATTTGGGCATTTGGTGTCTTGTTTGGTACCATTCGATACTGTTTATTAGTTAGTCAAACTGAGCACCAATGAAAAATATTTTTCACAATCATATAAGGAGTTGAAAATAAAACTGCATACAGGCATAGATGCATACAGGAGAGAAATAGATTTTCACTCTCTGTTACTGTGTCTTTGCATGGATCAGGACATAGGCGTAATTTATGGGGAGGTTAGAGGGGTTATAACCCCCCCCCCCCATAATCAAATCCAGCCAATATGCCCCCCCCGAATAATCATATAATTATAATTAATAAAAAAAAAAATCTACAACTCAAGCAAGTATGAAGAAGTTGTCGTTTTTTTTCATTTGCAAGCAACAAAAAATAACATTTCTAATAATCAGACAATGTATCCCCCGCTGCTGCAGACTTGGTATTGCTCAACGGTACTTGTGCCTGCAGTGAGCAGGAGTCAGCTGTAAGGGCGGCAGGTGAGGATGCTGGTATAGAATGCATTCAGCTCAGTGAGAGAACAAGGAACGAGCACCACAAGGGCAACAAACCATTTTAAACTGGTTAAACTTGTCAAACAAAATGACAAACCCCTCTGTCCAAAACGAGGTAAATATCAAGTTTAGCTTGTGAATTGTTGTGTGAAGTTAGCAGGTTGCTAGTTTGCTAATAGGAGTTACACCACAGAATAAATGTGCTGCCTGATCTGAGAAAGGATTAGCTTTTCTCATGCAGATTTGGTTTGTACATCAACTGTTAAAGTGAAATTTATGTGTTTCAGTACTCATCAAAATGTTAGCAGCTCTGAACATTTATCAAGTACAAACAAAATCTACTCCGACCACCGGTCCTTAAATATAAATGCGTTTAAATATTGTTTGTCATCCCCATGAAATTCAGGTTAACCTTAAACTGTTCTGCATTTTTAAAATGTCATGATTTTGATAATTATAAAATTCAATTAAAAAGCAAGTTTTACCACTTTTGATTACAGACTAAGTCACTCTGAAGGCTATTCTTAAATATCCACATTAAAATAAATTGATTATTTTCCCTACAGATTATTTTCAGATCTTCTATCCTCTGTTAAAATACTACAACTGCAAAACAGAGTATCTAAACAAATATATAAGAAATAAACACCAAATAGATGAATGAAAGAATAGATGCATTTCATATTCCTAAGCTTTTTATAAACTTTTTACATGTTAAAATGAGTTCAAAAGCACTACAGTACAGCATCACTGATTTATTTATTTAATTTAATTATTGAGCTTAAAATCACATTTCTAGTTTTCCATTCTTATTTTATTTAATCACTAGACAGCATTACACAAATTAGGCAGTGACCAAACACTGAGATATTGTATTGAGATATTATATTATCAGTGTATAGTGATTTAGCTCCTAGTATGATTCATCACCTTAACACTACATCTTTTGAGTTTGTTGGTGTTTCAGGGTCCATTTGCAATAAGGGTAATAAATAAATTGATAACTAAAAAGTTGCAATGCTTCTTCCACCATTTTTTTTTCTTCAGCATTAGTCACCTCCTCCAGCCTGTTGCTTTTCCTGTCAAGTAGGGGTCTCTGCAGAACGCTGTGCTGCAACTAGAGAAAGCACATTATAAACCATTTAAAGTTAGAGCTGTCCTCACTACCAACTTTTGGAGCTCCAGATATTCTCTCCAATCTTTTTTCTCCCTTAGTAAACTTCATCAGTGTTTTATGTAGCACTGTGACATTTCTAATGTCACTTTTTCTTGTGTGCAACTTTTTTCCTCATAGTTTTACAGCTTTTCTTGTAAATCAGAGACATTTTTTCTTCTAAATTTGCCTACTTTTTGTATAAAAAATACAGTTTTTCCCTCATGTTGTTTTCCTCCTAAATTCAGTTTCTCACAAAAATGTAGCAGTTTTCTTAAATTTTTCATGGAAAATAAGCGTTTTTCCAAACATATTTGCAAAATAATTTAAATTTCAGATTTTTTTAAATAATTTTTTGACTATCATCAAGTTGCTACTTTTTTCTTGTGAATTTATGCTATTTTCTCCTAAATTTGTACATTTTTTTCTGGTAAATTTGGTAAAGGTAAATTTGTTATTTACCTGAATCCTATATTTGAAAACTGAATATCACTGTAAAAAATTAAATGTCTAGATAATGAATCCAGAGTAAGTTTTTAATACCAGGATGATTTTGTCACAAATTTCACAGATTTATTATCATTTAATGAGTGAAACATAACACTCCTATGGTGTAGTGTGCCTATGTTCATAACGCCTCTGCAGGCAGGATAGCTGTTACTTTTGTCATAGTCTATCTGACTAAATCACACATAGTGTCCTTAGTTCATCTACTTGGTAAAAAAAAATAGCTTCACAGTGGTAAGCCTTATCCACATTCAGCAGCTGCATTAACCTCAGTTCTGAGGCTAGAATGATGATCATGGTATCAAAATAAACTAGACGACCTAATGCACCTGCTGATAGCGCTGTTAAGATGCTATTAAGAGGGAAGAAGGGGGGAAAACATTTTACATCTTTCCAAGTTTTTTGCGTGGGAAATTCTTGCATGAATTACATCTTCCAAAACTGTCAGTGAAGTACCTCTCTTAAACCATTTGAACATTAATTGAGCTTATTTATGTCAGGAGCAAGAATGTGAAAGTGACAGCAGCAGGGATAACAAAGAGGGAGAGAGGGAGGAGAGAGATGGCCCAGGTGACCAGAGGGAGAGTGAGGCAGCACAGGAGGCACAAGAGAGCAGGTAACAACAAAAAATGAACGTTACGCCTTTTTTTTTTTAATTATTTATTTTGTACCCATAGGTAGATTTGTTTTGCAGTCTGGTGACAAACCACCAGCTGCCGGTCGCTGCGTGCGCAAGCGCCCCTTAACTCCCTAACCTGCATGTTTTTGGCATGTGGGAGGAAACCGGAGAAATCCCGGAGTAAACCCACGCAAACACGGGGAGAACATGCAAACTCCACACAGATCACTGTTGGCCGGGGGCAGGGATCGAACCCACAATCTCATGGTCCCCGCGATCCCCCGGCCGAGGGTAAACTGTGCTGCCACAGTGCTAACCACTGCGCCACCGTGCAGCCCTTTTTTAAATAGAATTTTTTTTTTTTTTTTTTTTTTTTAGAGAACAGACTGCTGACTAGATCATCAAAATAATGTTCTGTTGGACAAACTAATGAATTTTAGACTTGTCCTGATAAGTGATTGACATTTTCTTTTTATTCATGTGATTTCCTCACAGACAGACACAGGGTGAGGGCAGCAGTCAGGCAAATCCATTCTGTTATTATCACTGTATAGTGATTTAGCTAAGAGTCAGGCTAAGATTAACCCTAGTGACTTGTCTGTCAGTGCAGGGGTCAATGCTATGAGAAATCACTACTTTTCGCATCACTAAAATGTAACCATGTTTAGTGACGTGGGATGATGGGAGTTATTGTCCGCTAGTCATTTAAACAAAAACTAAATATTACTCTGTTATTATACGGCAGCCGACAGCTTTAATTATATGGAAAGTTATCTTTTAAATTGACAAACATCATATGTGTAACTTGTTTCAAAATTTGACCGGCATCAAAAGGTAATGTTGTTCTTGCCATTCATTTCATTTTTTTTTCTTGATTTAAGGTCTATTATGCAGAAGTAGAGGGGGCATGACTTAAGCTGTCTATACGGGCAGATATCTCATCCCCCCCCCCCCCCAATGTTTGAAACAAAGTTACGCCCTTGGATCAGAATACTCGTCCAGGTATCCTGAGTGCCATCCTGCTGCATCTTGACTTCTTTATAATGTCCAGTTTAAGGGAAGGCCTTGGACTGTTTTTTGTTTTGTTTTTTTCTGAAGCTGGTGTTCAAATTGTAGTTTCCAAAATTTGTTAGCAAGTAAATGCTGCAGGATATCTCGTCCATGCTCACCGGTAGTAGTCAGCACGTTGAAATGCGCTGATACAGTGATGTTGTCAAAAGCCTGACTGTGATTGGTTAGAAAAGGGGTGTCCAATCATGTGCCATGGAGGGCCAAGACCCTGCAGGTTTTCTCTTCTACCCAGTCTCTTCAGCAGGTGTTTTCACTTATCAGCAATCAGTGGGAAGAAATTCAGTGGAATCTGCTGTTGAAGACACTGGTTGGAGGTAATGCCTCCAGGGTCTTGGCCCCCCATGGCACGTGATTGGACACCCCTGGCTTAGAACCTCGCTTCCTTCATTTTTTTTTCTTCAATGCAAGGAGATAGTGAATTTCCATAGCAACAAATATAAACTGATTTCTGACTGGCTAAATAATTTCAGTAAGGGTGCTCGCCTCCTTACATTTTACATAGCAACAAAAATAAACTAATTTCTGATTGGCTGATTAATGTTGCCACAGTAACAAGCCCGGTTTTAACCCCTGTGGACTTCTGACAGGATTCTGAGTACATGTTATACGATAATATAAAATACACTTATTATCACAATGTACTGTATGTATCATTTCTTCTCTTTTTCTTCTCACATTTCAGAGGAAGCTCCACTTACCTTGCCTTCCCCTATGAACCACCACTTCTCACCTCCTTTTTTAAACAATTGTTATTCTACCTGCCAGGTTACTTTTTCATCACCAAATATGGGACAAAAACCAGAACACTAAGGAGGTACATATTGCTTCAACTCATTAGTTATAATGATAGCTAATCTTTTAAATTCTCCATACCATAACAACATACTGTACTGTTTGCTTAATAATTTGTTACTACACAGAAGGTACCTAAAAGCAGCGTTTTATATGAACCTTTAATAACTCTTTCGCTGTTGATTAGAATAGTCATCATCATTGAACTTTAGTCTGGGATACCATAAATTAGCCCCCCAAAAGTCAAAGCTGGCACAGAATAGAATTTTTTTTAATTCAAAACGGGAAACGAGGACACATTCTTAATCACCAGGTTTAACTGAGTTTTTTCTTCTGCCAAGATTGATTCAAGCAATGTTCTGTCTTCACAATTTCAGATAGTTCTCTATGTGCTACTGATGCTCTAAAATAAGGAGCTGTGATTGCATGATGTTGGGTGACATTTCTCCCTGGTAAATTTTTTTTATTAACAAAACAAGTGTAAGGTATTTTATTGAATTACATCGTAATAGTATGTCTAGTGAATTTAAGTTCAGTTCTTCGATGTATGCGTAGAGCTTTTATTGTGAAGGAAAAGAGCGGAAGAGGTTGTACAATCAGTGTACACATTCTTCTTTCACTATTTCATTTCTGAAATGAGAACAGAACAATCAGAAATAGTCATTATAAGCCATGTTTACATGTGCAAAATGTCTTCAATCTGATTACAGTTCAGATCAGAACTTTACTGTTTACATGGACCCTGAAAACGTTGATCGTATTATGACGTGCATTTACATGCATCACACCCACACGTTTGATATTCCAGAAATAGTAGAGGAAGCAACTTCCATCCATCCATCCATCTTCTTCCACTTAATCCTTTTTGGGTCGAGAGGGGATGTAAACAATTCCGCTTGGTGCATCTTTCTCTTTTTGAAATGGACCTGTACTGTGTTATTCAGACTGTACTTTTGCTTCTGCTGGTCTCTGTAATGATGCTACAAGCCCAGCAGTACATACTGCTGCATATGACGAACAGAGGGAGACAGCAGGACGATACAGACCAGTTCTGTTTTACTCTCGCCATGTCTTCCGCTAGCTGCTGTCAAGGTGGAAATGCATTACGTTGACGTGTGGCTGACATACAGACATGCACAGTAAACATATTTTCTACCCAAACTTCAAAATAAGTGTTTGCACACCAATTGAATCAACAATTGGCATAACCCACCCGTCCCGATCTGAAGGAAATTTTGATTCGAAGGAGGATGATCGCGTCAGAATCTTCAGATTGGTGTGTTTATGTGAAGCATTTTTATTCCAATCAGTGTCATGCGGTGACCCTCGCGGGCCACCATAAGACGCCAAAAGCCTCCAGTGAGTTTTGCATTGATGTTTTATTATAACAAGACAAGACGAGACAGAAGGCTGTGAGCCGCTGAGGGCAAAACACACACTACAGAATACAAGGGATCGTAGGGCCAACCCCAGCCGCTACGACCTTAACTATGACATGAACAAGAATATACACAAACCTGACAGGAACGAGGACCAGGAATGTTTGACGATACTCCAGCATCAACCAGCTGTCAGCACCCGCTAATAAAGCCGGCAGCTAACGAGCGGTGATGCAGAACAGCTGATCGGCTCTGACAGCAGGAAACCCCACCGAGCGCTGTCAAAATAAGAGCCCGGGGAGCCAGAATGTAATCCACTACTGTCAAAGCCGGCAGAGATGATGCATGGCCCGAGCGCGGACGAGATCGGCGCTCGGGTCATAACAGTACCCTCCCTCCGAGGGCGGGCTCCTAAACGCCCACAGACATCCAATCCCCCCCCACCCCCTCCAGGGTGGGCGGATGGGGCAGGCTAAGCAGGAGATGATCAAACCACAGATCGAGAACCAGAGCACAGAGAGAAAAAAAAAGCGACTCAAAAATACATGAAACAGTTACACAGACACGAAATAACAGAAAAACATAACACTCCCTACAGCACAAAACATGATGACAGGACAAATGAGGCAACTGCAGAACATAAATCACAAACTCCCCAAAATACACAAATGGCAACTACAAGAAACAGAACACAGGATAGCAAAAAAAACAAAAACAAAAAAAACAGAACAATTACAGGACCAGACTACCACTCCAAAATACATGAAACACAATTACACAGGCACAAAAACAAAAAAAAAAAATACACTCCTTAGAGCACCAATCAAGATCAAAACAAGAAAAAAAAAACAATACAAAACACGATGACAAAAATACCACTCCCAAATGCACAAATCAAATACACACAGGACAGCAAAAAAAAAAAAAAAAAACAGAACAACTACAGGGCTAGACTACCACAAAGAAATGACCTCTACCCCCCCCCCCCCCCGACAGTTCATGCCAAGCGGCGGAGACCAAGCACCGCAGGAACAGTTCAGGTGGTCTCCCCGTGTCCAACAGCCAGCAGGTGGTCATGGGAGGCGGAACATGACCGGGCGGCTTATCATAGTCCCAGGCCCGGAAAGTCCACTCCTCTGGTGGCCGAACCAGGTCACCCAGAAAAACACACAATATGTCGGGTGGCTGACCTGAGGCGCCGAACCGGCGAAACAGTTCCTCAGGTGGCCGAACCAGGTCGCCCAGTAATACACATGACAAATCGGGCAGCCGACCCAAGGCGCCGAACCGGTGAAACGGTTCCTCGGGGGGCCAACCCGCGTCCCTCAGCCACCAGTACCGGGGAAAAACAGCCGGCGGCGGCCTCCCTGGCGAGGACAAAACACGGGAGAGCCAGGGCGAGCGAAAAGGGACCCCCACGGCCCCCGGCGATGATACGCAGGGGCAATGACTCTGTAGAGGGAACAGAAGACCAAAATGAGCCCATACCGAGCCAGGCGGGGAAAGGACTGCCGCTCTTCCACCGTCCTCGGACCACACCGGTGCTGCGCCTCCGCTGGACCCTGATTGGGTCCCGGCTGCACCCACGTCGGACCCCGATTGGGCCAGAACAGAACCTGCGGTGGACCCCGATTGGGCCAAAGCAGCACCCGTGATGGACCCCGATTGAGTCTCGGGCGCACCCATGTCAGACTCTGATTGGGCCACAGCAGCCTCCACAACGGACTGGGTCGGTGCAGCTCCGCTGACGACCTCCACCCGAGAACCTGGAACCTCCAACTCAGCGACCCGACTGGCTCCGCGCCGGTGACACTGCAAGGAAGCTCAGAACACACAGAAGAACCGGGATCAGTATCACCGGCAGCAACAGAACTCAGCAAGATGGGCTCGGGCGCAGCAGGCGGCTGCCCCTCACTCGCCTCCCCAAGAGGCAGGCAAAAATGCTCCAAAACAGGGGACAGAGACACAAGAGGGAGCACTTGCCTGCACTCGGGTTCTGTTGCCGTCCAGGACTCCATCGATCCAGGTTCAGGGCGAAGAAGTTCGTGCGCAGGCTCCAACTCAGCTGCGTCGGGCTCCGCAGCTGGCAAGATGGTTTCCGCAGCCTGATGTTCCTCTCGCACTGATATCCACGCCGATGACCCGTATGGCGTGGAGGCAGGGGACCCTCGACCCACTGGCTCAGACCGCTCCAGCGAGGAGACCCGGGGACGCTTCATCGTCGACACAGGTTCCGGGCCGCAGTCCGCTCTTCTCTTCTGTCCACAACGTGGCTGCAGGGCCGGATCCAGGCTTTCTAGCACCGCAGGCCCCCTCCTCACCCCGCGACATAGACCTAGCGTGGCGGACCACTCAGCAGAGGGAGACACAGAGGCAGCAGGTTTGGTTATTATAACTACAGCAGGTGGCGGGAGCTCAGGGGGCTGCGAACCCTGAACTCCGCCCCCAGGAGTCAGACAAGGCAGGTTACAATTATGGTGTAAAGAACAAACTTGCACTTGCCTTTCTCCCGGAGGGAGGATGGTGCCTGCTGCAGGGGATGTAGTTCCTCCCTCTCCCTGCTGGATGGCAACAGAGGGCCCCCTGGAAGGACGAGGAGGAGCCGCTCTCGGAGGTCTGCTGACGGGCTTCGCCGGCAGTGGGTCCAGCCGGGGATTCTGCTGAGGTTCACCTTGGCCGTGACGCCAACATCTTCGACGGCCCCCAGATGGCGCGAACTCCTGGACTGGATCGAAGATAGGAACGGGATCCCAAAGCGGGGAGCGAGGATGCCTCCTCCTCTGCTTCCGGCCATAGTTCTCCTCCACCATACAGAGTATCTCACGCTGTGCGGCGATGTCATCCCTCCTCGCGCCGACTTCAGGGTGGTTGGCGTAGCGGGGGAGATGATTTAGGGCATCCTCAGCGCAGTCCAGGTACCAGCGTACGTCGCTGTGGTAGTCGAGGAGGGAGGCAGCGATGAACGTTTCGTCCACATAGTCCAAAGCCTCCGCCAGCTCATAGTCCTGACTCCGCGCGTGGCCCCTCCGTGACGTCATTCTCCCAGCACGCAGTACCCAGACAGGGAAGAACAATCATCCAATTAAGCAAAAACTCACCGGGACGGCGTCTCGGTGTGGCGTCTCCGTTTAGACGTCCTGGCTGGAGTATACTGTCATGCGGTGACCCTCGTGGGCCACCATAAGACGCCAAAAGTCTCCAGTGAGTTTTGCATTGATGTTTTATTATAACAAGACAAGACGAGACAGAAAGCTGTGAGCCGCTGAGGGCAAAACACACACTACAGAATACAAGGGATCGTAGGGCCAACCCCAGCCGCTACGACCTTAACTATGGCATGAACAAGAATATACACGAACCTGACATGAATGAGGACCAGGAATGTTTGACGATACTCCAGCATCAACCAGCTGTCAGCACCCGCTAATAAAGCCGGCAGCTAACGAGCGGTGATGCAGAACAGCTGATCGGCTCTGACAGCAGGAAACCCCACCGAGTGCTGTCACAATAAGAGCCCGGGGAGCCAGAATGTAATCCACTGCTGTCAAAGCCAGCAGAGATGATGCGTGGTCCGAGCGCGGACGAGATCGGCGCTTGGGTCATAACAATCAGGCTTTTAATCCGGTTACTTGTGTCCATGTAAACATGACTATAGAAAGCCTAAGTCACATCTCCCGCTACTTCTGCATATGGGACCTTACTTTGAAAAATATCTCCACTGGAGTGAATGGCAAGAGAGAAATTAACTTTCAACCCCAATGGCTTTGTCAAAACAAAATCGGAATTGAGCCAAAATGGGATAATAAATCAGATTTTTTGTAGGTTTTATTATTATTATTATTATTATTATTATTATTATTATTATTATTATTTTATTGTTTTGGTAATAGCCATAAGTGCTTTAAGTTTTTCTTTTTGATTGTTGTTGTGTTTTCATATTTAGACCTCCTTATCTTTTTTTTGGGGGGGGGGGGGGTTAAAATACCACATTTAACTGTTGCTTTTGCCAGTAATGTTTGTATTATAGAAATTATTACAATGACTTTTCCAATAAATTAACACAATACAAATTGTATAGGCACATGTTGGCTCATTTTTTTCATAACTTCCTGCTCTTACTCCTGGATGTGACCAAAACAATTTTTTAAAAAAACCTGGCAAAATCAGATCCTGTTTTGGCTCAATTCCAATTTTATTTTGACAAGGCCAAAACCATTTAAGAGTTATTTCTGGTTGTTCTGTTTTTATTTCAGAACTGAAATATAGAAAGAATAAAGAGTACACTAATGTTGTCATTTCATAACTCTCCTGAATAGACAAAGTGGAAGGACTCTCAGTTACACAAGTAAAATGTATTAAGTTATTTTACAAACAAGTTTTTGAGGGCACAAACTCAGAGTTGCCAACTTTTCAGAAAAGATTGGAGTGAGATTTACAGGAAATTGTGCACGGGGGAAACTTGGGGATAGGTTGGAGTGAGCATGCATGCGCACGATACCTATAAACTGTTTTGTTTTGTTTTTCCAGTACACTTCTTTACCTCAGAATCAGTTCTGGAGCATGTTCAGTTTGGCTTTATGCTTCCTTGAGAGATCTTATTGTGGGAAAAATCTGAAGAAAAGTCAACAGGATATTGTCAGTAATTTCCTCATTTTGGAGTGAGAAATTAGGTTTGTGGTGTGTGTGTGTCTGTGTGTGTGTCTGTGTGTGTGTCTGTGTGAGAGAGAGAGAGAGAGAGAGAGAGAGAGAGAGAGAGAGAGAGAGAGAGAGAGAGAGAGAGAGAGAGAGAGAGAGAGAGAGAAAGAGAGAGACGTTTAAAAAGTCCCTTTATTGTACAATTCAAAAATATAAAATCACCATCATACCATCATTCCACCCAAGTGTTCCACATTTCAAAAATTCAAACATAACTCATCCCCCTCCCCCACAGAACACAAAACACTCCCAACAGTCCATTTATTGGAGAACTCCTCCAAATTGTCCACCATTTTATAATAAGAAAACTCCACCCGGAGTCTGACTTTTAACAGGGCCTTAAAAACAGACACGGGGTCCACATTGCCAGTGTTAATAGTCCGGTTTTTCCTCGTCAGCCAAATGGCAAGTTTAGCAGTACCAGACAAGAAGTTTATCAAAATATGCACAGACTTCTTTGCCACTTTGTACTTCGGACCATAAATAAACAAACCAAAAGAAAAACATTCACCAAAATCATGAAACCAAACTTTCAAAAGATCAAAAAGCCCAGACAAACGAAAACATCCAACAAACAAGTGCTCCAGGGTCTCGACTTGTGAACAAAACAAACAACCCTCCCCAACACTAGGATCCAGGTGTGCTCTGTATTTGTTTGTAGCTATTGCCCCATGCACAATCCTCCACTGGAGATCTGCTGTCCGTTTCTCTATAGGGGGCTTGTACATGGAGCGCCAGCTGCCCTTTGGGGAGAATCCCGGCCCCAAAAACCCCGCCCACTTCGACTCTTTTACCCCCGTCAGAGAGCGCAGATTTAGAACTTTCACACAAATGTGATACGCCGCCTTCTTCCCTACAGCCTGGAACTTGCCCAGACGGGGAGTTCCGAAAGACAGCAGGTGGTCTTCTTCCTCCTGCCACTCTCCCACTGCTGGACTTACGGAAAGGGCAGGAAAGCTGAACACAGTGTCCTCATCCCATTGATCAGAAAGAGTGCGGTTTTCCACAAAGGCTCTCAGTGGTCGTGGCAGGGCAGCACACACTTCCGTCACCACCCTATGCACCAGTCTGTCTGACGGATGTAATATTGGCTTTCCGCCTCAGCGTTTCTATGGACGTGGTTGACATCTTCATCAGATGGCCAAGCTTGGTGCAGCCCGCCTCTCTTAAACAGGTTCGCAGACTGACAGACTGCAGCAACTGAGTGTCCATGAATCCATTGACAAACAACGGTTCCTCAAACAGCCACATACCTGGTGTCTCCTCAGGAATACGAGCTACAGCGAAGACTTGCCATGCATGCAAAACAGAGGCATAAAAGGCAGTAAGTCCAGTAAAGTCCACCTCCCCGGATTTCACGAGGAAAAGCTGCTTGTCGTAGCCCAAGTGGCCAACTCTCCTCAGGAGCAGTTTTGCAGTGTCCATCCAGCAGGGGCCACATCCATGGAGGAACCGTTGCGCAGTCTGAAGCCTAAAACAGGTGATCTTGGACTGTATGTCAACCAGGCCCTGTCCTCCCTCGGCAACAGGCAGGTAGAGAGCAGCCGCACGCACCCAGTGTCAACCAGACCAAAAGAAACCCACGATCATCTTCTGGACCTCCTCCACCAGGCTCCTGGGCGGTGTCAAAGCGATAAGTCTATGCCAAAGAGCCGAAGCGACCAGATTATTGGCGACCAGAACTCTTCCCCTATAAGACAGCTGTGGTAGCAACCAATTCCATTTAGAAAAACGGGCACACACCTTCTCCTTACATCCCTCCCAGTTCTTGCTTTCAAAGTCCTCAGAACCCAAAAACACCCCCAACACTTTAAGACCGGCTTTCCCCCACAGAAGACCTCCAGGTAGATGAGAAATGTCTTGATGTGTCCACTGCCCCACCAATAAACCCTCACTTTTGCCCCAGTTTACCCGTGCAGAAGATGCTTTTTCATAAATAGACAGAGTGTCCACCAAACACTGTACATCCCTGTGGGATGTGATGAAAATGTTAACGTCGTCTGCATAAGCAGACAAGACGAGTGGACGACAACTACTGGAGGGCCCCGGCAGGGTCAAACCACCCAGCTGAGTGCGCAACCTGCACAGCAAAGGCTCAATAGCCAAGCTATACAGTTGACCCGAGATCGGACAACACTGCCTTATTCCCCGATGTACAGGGATTGGCCGACTCAGCCCTGCCCCCAACTTTACCAAACACTCAGCTCCAGTATATAACATATTAACCCATGTCAAAAAAATATTGCCAAAACCAAACCCCTTAAGTGTGGAAAACATATAGGAGTGGTCAACCCTATCAAAAGCTTTTTCCTGGTCCAAAGACACAATACCAAACTTTAAATCATAACATTTACTAAGATTAAGAACATCACGTATGAGAAAAATATTGTCCATAATGGTTCGATCAGGAATACAATACGTTTGATCTCTATCTATGATGACATCCAAAACATTTTTAAGTCTATTTGATAGGGCTTTAGAAAGCACCTTATAGTCTGTGCAAAGAAGAGCAACGGGCCTCCAGTTTTTAAGCAAGGCCAAGTCCCCTTTCTTAGGCAGCAGGGATAGTACTGCACGCCGACAGGAAACAGGCAAAGATCCAGTTCTATAACAGTCAATTAGAACGTCATAAAAATCTGATCCTATAATGTCCCAAAAGTGCTTAAAAAAGTCAGAAGAGAGACCGTCAAGTCCAGGTGCACGTCCCAGAGCCATTTGATTGACTGCTACAGTTAACTCATCCAAGGTCAGTTCGCAGTCCAGAGCAGCCCTTTCCCCTGGGCTGAGCTTGGGAAGGCCCCCAAAGAGTTGATTTCGAGAGTCTATACAGCATGGTTCTGCACCTAACAGGGCCCCATAAAAATCCACTGCATGGCTCCTCATCTCAGATGGATCTGTAGTTATTTGACCATGTGGGAGTTTTAAACAAGTCATCAATTTCTTTTTTGCGGCAGACTTCTCCAGATTGAAAAAAAAGGACGTTGGGGCGTCCATGTCCTTCAGCTGAGTAAACCGGGACCTAACAAGTGCTCCCTTCACTCTTTCCCGCAGCAAAGAGCTCAGGGCCGATCTCTTCGCCTGCAGCAAGGGACCCGAGGTAGAATCCCGATCCCTAATCAAACTCTCCTCCAGCCTCTTAACAGTGTCCTCAAGTTCACAAACTTTGGTTCTGATGACAGCAGTCGAGTTTGCAGTATACTGCTGACAAAAAATGCGAATTTGCACCTTGCCAACCTCCCACCACTGTCCTAAGGAACTAAAACGAGGCTTTGTAGCCCTCCAGTGTTCCCAGAAACACACAAAATAATGACAAAAAGCGTTGTCTTGAAGGAGCTTATTGTTGAAATGCCAATAGGATCTAGTTCTTTCCCCTGGTGAAATGATTAACATCACAGAAGCTAGATGATGATCTGTAAAACCGACGGGACTTATGTTGCTATGAAGAATTCCTGGGCCAAAACTTTGAGAAACATACAGTATATCCTATCTAATCTGGCAGCACTGACCGTATTGTCTACGACTCTGACCCAGGTATATTGTCTAGTGTTTGCATGTTTAATTCTCCATGTATCCAAAAGGTCAAACTGTACAGTGATATTTTTTAAAACTCGCGATGACTGAAGATGAGGTTCTGCATTAGTTCGATCCACAGTAAAATCTAAGGTGCAGTTGAAATCACCAGCAACAATAAGTTGATCTTGGTGATAATTCTGCAATTCATTTTTCAGTTTATTGAAAAAGGCAGTTCTTTCAGAACCCTGATTTGGAGCATAGATGTTGATCAGACAAAACACCGAATTCTCTATTTCTGCCCTAACAAAGAGCAGCCTGCCCTTCACTACCTCCACTACAGAAAGAACTGTTGCATTCACAGATTCCCCAAACAAAATAGCTACTCCTGCACTAAAATTTGTACCATGACTGAGTGAAAAAGGGCCCTTCCACCACAAGCCCCAGTCCACTTCATCTGCTGAAGTGGTATGAGTTTCTTGCAAAAACAAAATGTTAAGATTCTTTTGTCTAAACAATTCACCAACTAATCCCCTCTTATGATTGCCCCTCCCACCATTGATATTTAAGGTTCCTAATTTTATGTTTTGCATAGGGAGACAGAGAAGATAGAAGACAGGGAGAGACAGCAAAGAGCAGTAGATATATAGGAACACCGTGCTGTGCATACCCATGTACGTTATTTCATCTGTCGGGTGCGTGTGACCTTTTTTCCTCCTGCTGATTTACGCAGGGCCGTTAGGTGTTTTTTAAGGCGAAAACGTTTTCTCTCATCCAGGAGGTCAAGGCCAACCCGCCTTTCCAGCCCTTTAACAGATCTAATAAATTTATTGGCGTCACTGAAGTAATCAGTGACTTTAACTGCTCGTTTGTAGGTTTCGTCCAGGAAAACATTTATTTCATCCAATGAGTACAAGCTTTTGCTTTTACTGCAAGTTTCTCCAATAGACACAGTATCAGAATCAGAATCCATTTCCTCATCACAACTTAATTTACTGTTTGATACAGCTGTCCCAGCTGATTGATCGTGATCTACAGTTTCCTGAACGCCACTTACAGCAGCTGACTGGTGTTGTTCCGTCAGCTGTTCAGAAACGTTAGCATCCACCAGAACCACAGCTGCTGATTTTACAGGCCTTTTCTCACAGCTAGATTCTGATGCACCATCAGTGACTGTTTGGGCGTCATCACCAGCCACGCTCCCAACCGTAAGCTGGGCTGCAGGCGCCACAGCTGGGCTGTCCACACACACAGCAGCAGGCTCCGGAGCAGGACCGGCGGAAGGCCCCGCAACGTCATTTGTAGTAGCGGCATGAGCGGAGGCTGCGCCGCTGGTTTCAGCTGCGGCTTCATCAGAGCCTCCCGCCCGTTGCTTATGCGGACAAGCGAACCGTTTATGGCCCACGTCTCCACATTCAAAGCACTTCATTTGCCCTGAGCTCGCATACACCATGTAGGAGCCGTCCCCATGTTTAACCCGGAAGGACACTTCTAACGTTTGAGTGGGCGAGTCCAAAAACATGAATACCTGGCGCCTAAGTGATTTGACATGTTTTAATTTACTATCCTTACATCCCAAACTCACAGTTCTAAACAGGCCCGCAAACTTCCCAAATCTGCGAAGCTCCGTCTCCAACTGCTCATTAGTGATGAAGGGAGGAACACCTGAAACGGTGATGCGCGTTGATGGAACAGATAACGGGGACACCTGTACATACGTGTCCCCAATTACAACACCGATCCCAATCAGACTATGGACATATTCCTCACCAGTCAAAAACACAACGACAGCTTTATTCATTCTTGAGGCAAAGCAGATCATATCATGTCCCACCTTCTCACCCACAGCAAGAAGAACCTCCTCCACAGCAACGCTGCTATCCGGCGGGACTATCCTCACTCCCTGCCGGATAGACGGAGGTGGCGTCTCAAAGGACGCCATCCTCCAGCAAAACGCCAAAAAAACAAACAAAAACACAAACGCACTCAAAAGACTGAAATAAACTTACCTGAATATGCAGCCAATAACAAAGGATAAAGGAAAAGTCCAAACGTTGTGAAAAAGTATAATCCAAAACTCCTCACTCACACACCCAACACCTCCTCACTCACGTTCTCACTCGCACCCACCGGAAGCGGAAAGGAGAGAGAGAGAGAGAGAGAAAGAGAGAGAGAGAGAGAGAGAGAGAGTGAAAAAGGTGAGACTCACTCCAAAAGAGTGAGAGTTGGCAACACTGACAAAATTCCTTACACTTTGTTTTTGGTCTGCACTCTCCATGTGTTGCAGCTCCAAAATTTACACTCATTCAATACAAATTAAAGTATTGCTTTTCCAAAGTATGGAAAAGCAAGGAATCAGCTGTAATCCATAAGTTGTTAGAAAGTAGTTTTACCTCTTATCTGTGAAAATTTATATCAGCTGGGTAGGTAGTTCATGAGTGCCTATAAAAAGTTTTTTTGTTACCAAACTGTCATGCAAAAAACATCTCATAAGATAAGATAAGATAAAATAAGACAGTAGGAGCCGTGGGATGTGCTAAGCTAATGCTATCACTATAGCTAACGCCATAGCTAACACCCACGGAAGGAACCGTGGGATGTGCTAAGCTAACGCTATCGTTATCGCTATAGCTAACACCATAGCTAGTCGTAGCACCTAACACCGATACAAAGGAGCGACTCTGTCCCCGGTTCGTCTCACTGACTTGGCATCGGCCCGGTAGATGACGGCTGAGCCTCCCACACAGATTCTTAGAATCTTGTGATTGGGGCTCGCTGGAGGAACTAACCAAGGCAACAGCTGGACAGGAGCCCGATCGGAGCTCAACTATAGCAGCGGTAGGAGACGGGGACCAGTGGAGGAGCACCCGGTGCCCCAGCTGGATAGGAGCTGGAACGGAGCTCAGTTACAGTGGCGGGGCTCGGCAGAGGAACTACTGAGGAAGACGGCAGTAGGTGGCGGGGCTCAACAGAGGAGCTACCGGGACCCCAGCTGGATAGGAGCCGGATCGGCGCTCAACTACAGCGGCGACGTGGTTCGGTGGAGGAGCTGACAGCACCCCGGCTGGATAGGAGCCGGATCAGGAGCTCAATTACAGCGGCGGTAAGCAGCAGGACTCGCAGCGGAGGGGGCTAGCTGAGGGCCCAGCTGGATTCGAGGGCGGTTAGATCGGGTACTGGCGACACCAGCAGAGATTGTTTTGCTATCAACAGGTCAGTAAAAATGCCACCAAAGAAAGAAGAAATGGAAGAGATTAAAAAATATCTGAACTTCTTGTCAGAAGAACTGACCAAAGTGGCCAATCAACAGCTTAAACTATTAGGGCTAATGGAGGAAGTCCGAGAATTGAAATTAACAATTAAGGAAAAAGACAAAAAAACTGCAGACTTGGAGCGACGCATCGAGGATCTTGAACAATATTCTCGTATTGATGATCTAATTATAAGTGGACTAGACATTAAATATCAAACATATGCCAATGTTACAGCAGGAATGAGAGGTGAGGAGGCTCCCTTAAGTGAATCAGTCTCCCTGGAAAACCAGGTGCTTCAGTTCCTTGAAAGCAGAAATATAAATGAAGTAAATGCCATTTCAGCCTGTCGTACTTTACCCAGAAAAGATAATAAAACAAAGAAATCAATTGTGATGCGCTTTATGAACAGAAGGGTAAAGAATGACATACTGAGGCAGGCCAGAAAGCTATGGGTATCAGAAGTTTACCTAAATGAACATTTAACAAAGACTAATGCTGAAATAGCACGGCAAGCACAGATGCTGAAAAGACAAAATAAGATACAGGCAACATGGACAAGAAACTGTAGAGTTTGGATCAAACTAAATGGAACACCTGGGGAAGCAAAGGCCATAATAATCAGAGATCTTACTGACTTAAATAAATATAGATGACTACTGATTAAGAAAATTAAGAGACTATGATAATCCATATCTGCACACATGGCAAGAATAGTTCTTTTGTGACATAACATGTTAATGTACTTTAAAAACAAAAACAAAACAAAACAAAAAACTTATGACTGACTTTAGTAGACATCAATTATCCCCAGTTGGAGGAAATCATTTGACACAGAGTGAGGAAATTCAAACTCTGAAAATATGCCATTATGCTGAACATAAACTACAAGAGATGGAGAATGATAATGAGCCTGATAACCACTTCTTCAATAATATTCATAATCATTGTGAATATTATACTGAAAAGCAATTTAAAAGTCAAGTGCAATTAGATGGTAAACTATCAATAATACACTTCAAAAGCAGAAGTCTTAACAAAAGCTTTCCACAGATTCAGGACTATTTAAAACAGCTAGATAGAAAATTTACAGCTGTCGCAGTCTCTGAAGCTTTGCTTAATGAAGAGCAGGCTTCTCTGATGGCAATAGAGGGATATCAGATGTTTTATATTAATAGATCTCAAAAAAAGGGTGGTGGTGTTGCACTGTATATTGATGACCTGTATAGGTGTAAACTTGTAAATGGAATGTCCTTTGTGCTACCAGGGATTCTGGAATGTGTTACTGTTGAGATTGACCGAGATAAAACAAAAAAATCTAATTATAAGTTGTATATATAGAATGCCGGGAACTTGCATTGAGACATTCAGAGATAAATTAGTCGAGCTGTACAATAATATAACTAGTAAGAAAATGGTTGTAATCTGTGGAGATTTCAATATTGATTTACTAAATCCATTTCAACAAAATGTAATTACAGAGTTCATGAATTCTATATACAGTATGAGTCTATATCCCACAATAACACATCCCAGTAGAATCACAGTTCACACTGCTACACTTATTGATAACCTGTTTGTTAATATTATTGAAAAGAAAATAGAAAGTGGATTATTGATAAATGACATAAGTGATCTTTTGCCAGTCTGCACTTATCCATGGCCACACGGGGGCCAATACAGAAAAAAACTTTAAAATCTTTCAGATACAAATCACAAATTGCAATCAGTTCTTTTAAAGAAGACCTGCTGAAGCAAGACTGGACAAAAGTCTATGTATCAGATGTAAATGAAGCCTATGACACATTTATGAACATTGTAACCACTCTTTATGAAAAAAAATTGTCCATTAGTAAAGATAAAGCTTAAACAGAAATTTGTTGACAAGCCATGGTTAACCAAAGGATTACAAAAAAGTGTGTAAAAAGAAAAATTCATTATATAAAGCTTTTCCAAAGAAAAGGACAAAAGAAGCAGAGTAGTGGTATAAAACATGCAAAAATAAGTTAACATATATAATGAGATGTAGTAAAAGAGACTATTACAGTAAAGAGTTGGAGAAAAACAGAGATAATATTAAAAATACATGGACAATACTTCAAAATATTCTTGGAAATAAAAACAGAAATCTAAGCTACCCAACCAATCTTTCAAAAAAAAAAAAAAAAACGACTCAAGAGTGTGAATGCAGTCTCACCTGCAGATGAATTTAATAAATTTTTTGTTAACATTGGTCTTAATTTGGCTCGAGAAATACCCATTACGGCACCTACAGGTGATACAATAAGCAAAAACATTGCTATAAAAGACTCCATTTTCATAAAGAACACAGACGAGAGAGAGGTCATTGAAACTGTTAAACCATTTAAAAGTAAAACATCTACGGATTGTGATGGTATTGACATGCTTTTAGTCAAAGTCTTTTAGTCATGCTTTTAGTGAAGCCACTGACGTATATCTGCAACCTGTCTCTCCAAGCAGGCATATTTCCCAATGCAATAAAAATAGCTAAAGTAATTCCGATATACAAGACGGGTGACAGAGGGGAATTTTCAAACTATAGACCAATTTCCCTATTGCCGCAATTTTACAAGATACTTGAAAAAATATTCTGTGAGAGGACTGACAACTTCATAATGAAGAATAATTTATTGTGTGAGCAGCAATATGGGTTCAGACACAAGAGGACAACTGCATTTGCTCTAATGGAATTTATAGAAAAAATATCAACTGCCTTTGAAAATAAAGAGTATTCAGTTGGGGTATTCCTGGATCTTAAAAAAGCATTTGATACAGTGGATCAAAATTTATTATTAAAGAAACTACAAAATTATCGTATTGGGGGTAGCACTGTCCTGGTTATGTAGTTACTTAAAGAACAGATATCAGTATGTATGTGTTGGTAGCAAAAACTCAGTTACTGAAAGTTACTTGTGGAGTCCCACAGGGTTCAGTTTTGGGGCCATTGTTATTCAATATGTATATAAATGATATATGTAAAGTTTTGGAAAAAATGGATTTAATATTGTTTGCCGATGACACTAATTACCTCCGCCAGGCCGAAAAGGCCAGGAGGAGGTTATGTTTTTGCCAGGGTTTGTGTGTTTGTCTGTCTGTCTGTTTGTCTGTCTGTTTGTCTGTTGGTTAGCAAGATAACTCAAAAAGTCTTGGACGGATTTGCATGAAACTTTCAGGCGTTGTTGGAAATGATACAAGGAAGAACTGATTAAATTTTGGGGGTGATCCGGTTCACCGTCTGGATACAGGAATTTTTTTAAAGCATTTTTCCACACTGTGACATAGGGCCATTTTCAACATGTGCGCAGGCGCAATGGACGGCGCTGGGCGTCGTGTCTGACCAACACAAACTCCGCCTTCTTCAACGTTTTAGCCACAAAAGCATGCGGAAAACACTGCTGGCCTCGGACCCCCAGCGTGCCTGTGCCAGCCATAGGCGCTGCGCACATTGCGCTGGTTGTCGTGGCTGACCAACACAAACTCCGCGTTCTTCAACGTTTTAGGCACAAAAGCACGCGGAAAACACTGCTGCCCTGGGCCCGCCAGCGTGCCTGCTTTTGCGCCACGCTGCAAAACCTCACACGGCCACCTGTCCGCCGCCCCATTATTTGCCACAAATTCCCCGCCCAGCTATAGGCGCTGCGTAAAAACGACCTCTCTGCCGGGGAAAATTCTAAATTCTGTTTTGCCGCCGAGCGCAACCCCAATATAATATGAAACCCACGGCAACCTGTCTAACCAATCTGCATCCGTCAGTGGAGGAGATGGACACACCAACACTTCAGTTTATTACCTCCGCCAAGGAGGCAATGCTTTTACAACCGTAAAACGGGGCTGTAAGGGACAGCGGGGTAATATGGGACACTTTTCTAAATGTAATTCTGCTTTTTTAATTTTGCTTCCGCCTAGATTTGATGAAGGATTCATGGATATTTGACAATAACAACACAACTCAGCGTCCTGCTCAAAATAAAAAAAGCAGAATTACATTTAAAACATTTCCCACAAAAGTGTCCCTTATTAACCCACCGTCCCTTATAGCCCCATTTTACACTACCGAACCACTAATCCTATCACTATCACATTGATTGTCACTCATTAATTGTCTGTTTATTGCACTGTCCATGTCAAATAAACAAATAATCATTGTGAATCCAATTGCTACTCATATCTTTTCATGCTCAGGGAATCTGAAAACGTACACACAAACACTCTATGGGGGGAACTGTGCCGCATGGCGGAGGTCTGCGCTCTCCGAGTGCTTTTCTAGTTTATTATGCAGTGGAAGCAATTTGGAACAACTTTTGGATACACTCGGAAAGGAATTAGGAAAGCTTAAACTGTGGTTTGATTCAAACAAATTAACACTCAATTTAAGTAAGACAAAATTTATAGCTTTTAACAACCATCACAACAACTCAGTATCTAAACTCAGTGTAAATGGTGTAGAGATTGAAAGGGTATCCAAAACTAAATTTCTTGGTTTAATAATTGATAATAAACTGTGTTGAAAGTCACATATTAATTATATTAAAGGTAAAATATCTAAATCAATTGCAATACTACACAGAGTGAAATATTTGCTGAATCAACCCACACTATATACTTTGTATCATTCATTAATACTCCCTTGCATGACATATTGTACTGAAGTATGGGGAAATACATATTAAACAAAATCCAATCTTTATGCGTCAGAAGAGAGCTATTAGAATAATAACCAAAGCTGCTTACAGGGAACCAACAAACCCACTTTTTTCTTAAATTAAAAGCTCTCTGACATGATATCTGGCCCAGGAAACACGCACACAGGCTCGGGTGAGATTTAAGAGTTTTATTCAACAACAGGTGTATGTATGCGTGAGTGAGGAATGTAAATGTTTTCTTGGGGACTGGAAAGCACCGAGGGCAGAACAGAACACCGTACAGCCAGGCAACCCTGAGGACAGAGCAGAGGACAGTGGATGAGCAATTATCACAGCGGAGTGGTGAAAGTTGTAATGTGGCTTACTTGCAGAGGTCTTGGTGGCTGGCGTAGGCAAGAGATGCTCCCGCCTGGGAGACAGCGCCCTGCTGCGCTCGACAGAGAGAAACTGAGAGGAGAGGCGATGAAGGGATACTTCCGCCGCCGGGAGGATTCACCTGTGCACAGGGGAAGATCTTTGGAGAGCAGGAAGTGATAACCTTACGTGAGGATGTCGAGTTGCGGCGCCGGTAGAGAGGAGTAGGCAAACGCAGAGCTTGAGCATGGAAATGAGCTGACGGCTCCAGGCCGAGGCTGCGGGCAGAGCAGGTTAAATAGAGGCAGCCTAATGAAGCACAGGTGTACGCACGGCTGGAGCGGATGACAGGCGGGAGCGAGTTGTGACACTCTCAAGCTGAAAGATCTGGTTGACTTTAAAACTGAAGTAATAGTAATAATGTTTAAAGTGAAGAATCTATCACTGCCCGCAAATATACAAAAGTTATTCCAAATAAGGGAGAACCAATATCATTTCAGAGGAACATGTATATTTCAAAAACCTTCAGTGAGAACTACCACCAAGCAACACTGTGTGTCAGTGCAAGGAGTTAGATTGTGGAACGCTTTTGGACCTGAATTAAAATCATGTACAACGCTTGGACAATTTAAACAAAAACTAAAGGAAGAAATACTCCAAACATATATACAAGATGACATGTAAAATCACATAAGGATTATCATATTCAGTCTGTGTTGTGTTGTTGCTTAGATTTTTGTCATGTTTTGTCTTAGCTTTGTTCTGAATTGTAATCGCTCTTGTTTTGTTTTTCTTTTGAATTCTTGGATGGAATATGGGTGGGTAATATAAGCTGCGGCTTCAGCCATCACCCATTTCGAATAACTTATGTTGAACTGTATAATCAGAGGAGTTATTGTTTAATTTGACCTTGTAACATGTTTTTTTTCTTTCCCCTTTGTTATATTATTCTGTTCCTTTCTTTTAATCTTTACTTTTAATCTATCCGAAATAAAGATTAATTCATTCATTCATTCAAAGTATATAATGTACTACAATGCATGGTCTTACCTTTACTTATAAACAGTGTTGGGCAAGTTACTAAAAAATAGTAACTGATTACAGTTACCAGTTACTTCTTTTCAAAAGTAACTGAGTTACTTTACCAATTACTGCATGATTAAAGTAATTAGCTATTTGGAAAAGTAACTTTCACGTTACTTTTAAATGCATACTTGAATCATCTTGTGCACATAGCAAGATAATTTAATTAATGGGTTGCATTACAGGCTTATTAATGTCAGGCTGAAAACAGAATGTTTCTGACAAAGCTTTTAGAACATTTTCAGTCTGCTTTATCCTGCCTTGAGAGCTCTTGTTGTGGGAAAAATCTGAAGAAAATCAACATGATATTGCCAGTAATTTCCTCATTTTGGAGAGAAAGTTGGCAACACTGCATAAAGCTGTCCATGTTTATCTTACCTTTATAATATGGATTTAATCCGATGTGCAGTGATCCAAAGAAAATGTCCATTATCCACAGTCCAAATGTCTGCTGTGACCGAAACATGATCCAGTGTCATGATTCAGGCTAGTGAGACTCAAATGCTGGGCTGCCAGAACGAACACTCAGACTCAGAAGTAAAAGCACGCCAGTTTATTACAAAAATGAAGATAAATGCACACAGTAAATAAGGGGGCAGACCTGAAGAAAAACAAAACATAAAAATGCACAATTAAATTTACACAAAACTGGTGCCCGCTGGAGCGCACGCTGCCTACAGGGGAAGGAGCAGACAGCGATTATTAGGGACAGGCTCTCCCCAATGAGGAGAGGAATGTGAGAAGTGCACTTACTCAAGAGCAGAGGAGCCCGGCATGTAACTCCTATGCGGACCAGGGGAAACAGGGGAAAGATGTTGACCTGAGTGGATTGTCCGGCGTCTTCTACGGCCAGGTGAGCGTGATCACCTCCGGAAGACACACCGCAGAGGTGGCAGCAAACCTGGAGAGACAGGAGGACAAATGGGTAGCACAGGTACAGACAGAATAAAGGCTAAGAATAGTTTCAGTGGTTTAGCAAACCTAACGATCCAGCGGTGGCTGTTCCACACTCTGGTTCTTAAATACACTGGTCATCGGGATGCAGCAGGTGTGTAATCACACAGGTGTGTCCAATTCTCCAGAGCCGAACAGACAAACAGGAGGGGAGGGGGAGCACGCCTGCCCGACCATCACATCCAGTCCCTCAAATTAATTTTGGAGATCAAAATCCATTTTTGAATAATCTTTATCCAAGTAGCAAGTAAATGTGTTTTAACTTCAGTGGATCACAGTCTCAGCTGTCTGATGGAAAGTCACTGTTATCACATCTTCAGTCTGTAACGACGTATCTGGCAATCAGGTTTAATTCTTGCTGGGTCACAAACTGTCCAGATGCATGTCTGTGCTTAAAATCCAGCCGTGGCTAAGACAAGAGTATTTCCACTTTGCATCCAGCCATGGCTATTGAGATAGCATAGATCCACTAACACGGTGATGTTATCATAGTTAGCTGTTACTTAGCACTAGCTTTGTCGGGGCTTTGTTACTGTTTTCAGGTGCTTCCGAAGATTGCAGTAGGTCTCAACCGGCACTTTATCTTCCAACCCACCAATATGCTTTTGTCCTTTACCGCGACAAAGAAAAAATAATGTGTCTAAATTTCCACAAAAACAAAGTAGCTTCATCTCTTCCTCCACTCAGTAGTGAAGACTCAGCTCTCTGCAACAGGTCACGTCGACTGACAGCTCGCCTCAGTTACAGTAGGGCCAGTTTGCATATTTATTTATTTGCTTTAAAAATATCTATCCAAATTAATAAAAAGAGTAACAAGTAATGCATCTGATCAAATTTCAGTAACTGTAATGCATTACTGAATTTTTAAACGGTAATTTCATTACAGAGCACGTTACTGCAAAAGTAGTGGCAGTACAGTAATGTGTTACTTGTAGTGGTGTTGGCGTTATCATGTTAATAGCCCATTAACGCTTCGCCCCCATTAACAGCAACAAATTTTGTGATTGCAGTTAGCAGCAGTTAACGGCAGAAAGCACAAACAGTACCGTTTTTGGCCTTGCAGCACTCTGTATGGCTAAGCTCTGCAGCCATGGACACTGGCCGCACCATACAAACATTGTGAAGTCAAACGAGCTGGATTACAGCCATGAAAATCCCCAAAACACTGTCATGTTTAAGTTTACAGTGTTATCTGTCAGAGCTCTCACCTGGATAGCTGTCACAGTCTCCTCCAAAACTTCGCCTAGATATCGGTTGTTCTTGTTTGGAAGCAAGCTAGCAGCTAGCAGCTACATGCTTTAAAGCTCGCTGACACAGAAACTCTGCCTGTTTCGTCCTCAGCTTTGGGTCCAGCTGTCGGCAGGTGAGTACCATACTACCAGTCTAAAATTCTCAAGCTATGTTTGTAATGTCCATTTACTCCCTCGCCCTGTTTTTGCAGTGCGGTGGGGACGTCATGGGCAAGAGAGCTGCCTGTTTATGTTTACAATTTTTCTGCTAAAAGAGAAATTGTCTGTTGTGACACACAATGTCCATTTTTATTTTTATTTTATTTAACCAGGCAGGACAGATTAAGAATACATTCTTATTTATAACTGTGGCCTGGGGGGAACGGGGAAGGGACAGCTCACATTCATACCTCCCCAGTTGATGCTAATTAACCTAACCTGTATGTTTTCAGCCCCTGTGGGAGGAAACTGGAGAAATCCTGGAGTAAACCCACGCAGACACGGGGAGAACATGCAAACTTCACACAGAAATATCACCGTGGGTCGGGGGACGGATTGAACCTGAGATCCCATGGCTAAGGGTGAGTTGTTGTACTGCCACAGTGCTAGCCACTGCGCCTCTGTGCTGCTCATTGTTTTGTGTTGAGCTGCTTAAAAGCTGTGGATGTTTGCTATAGGAGAAAGAGCAAGCTCCATTTGTGGCTGCTGGCTGGGTGGATGCTGAGTTGTGTTGCAGTGACGTTACTGAGCCCTGGCATTCTGTTGTTTGCACATACAGTAGTACTTTTGAGAATTTTCTGGAGAATATTCTGGATAGTTTTTTGTCATTTTGGATATGTTGAGAGCTTTAATAAACCTGCAGGTCAAGAAAGTAAGCATATTTTCCACTCCCATAACAGTATGAGAAACTTGAAAAATTACCAACTTAAGGTATACTGTATCTGAATGGAAAAGCACGCAAATAACGTGTTATTAATCACAATTAACTCAGCATTACAAAAGATTAATTGCAATCAAAAATTTTAATCGTCCAACACCTCTAGTTACTTGCAACACATTACTCGCAACACTGCTTATAAATGAAGTTTATCTGCCTATCCATTTGGATAAAAAAATCTGTGTCTTTGGCTACACAGCAAGTTTTAATTCTCAATTCTGATTTTTTTGCACAAATGACCAACAGTGATCTGTGTGGAGTTTGCATGTTCTCCCCGTGTCTACGTGGGTTTACTCCGAGATTTCTCCGGTTTCCTCCCACATGCCAAAAACATGCAAGTTAGGTTAATTGGCATCAAAACTGGGGATTCTAAATTGTCCTTAGGTATGACTGTGAGAGTGAATGGTTGTCTGTCTCTCTGTGTTGGCCCTGCGATGGACTGGCGATCTGTCCAGGGTGTACCCTGCCTCTCGTCCAAAGATGCTGGGATAGGCTCCAGCCCACCCACCCCCCCGGCGACCTGAGAAGGATTAAGCGGAAGAAGATGAATGAATAAATGTGACCCATATCTGATTTTTTAATGACAGTCTGAATTGCACAGATCTGATTTTTTTCACACCAGACCCAGGCCACTTTCATATGTGGTCCTAATTCCGATACGTATCTGTTATTTTCCAAAGCGACCTCAGTCTGAATGGTCATGTCACATGTCAGCCGATTTTATCCTCGTTGAAGAGAGACAGGTGCTATAATTCTGCTGTGGAAGTTGCCGCAGGCATGACAGACAGCTGATTTGTGCTCTCTTTTTTTAATGAATCTTCTTCGTTTTATCACTGGATCATAATTTTGTCAGCTCCCACGGCACAACAACTTCAAAATTGGGGGCGGGAGGGGGTTCAGGGCCGAAGCCATCAGTGACGTTTTCACGTAAAACTCAAGAGCAGACAACAGACTCAATTAGAACCACAATGATCTTCAGCTTCAACTGATCACAACTTCCGGTTGTGGCATGTAAGGTGAGGACGCACAGGTAAAGGCTCCCGGTTCGTTTCTTGCTTTAAAACTCACTTGAGCTGTTGCTTTGTAACTACCGCTGGAGAGTGAACCTGCACGTGCGGAAAAAAAGAGAAATTGCCAGTCTCATAACTTAATATTGTAGTGGCTGGTGAAGAAATCAGTCCCCTCTCACTCTGGGAGAACAAAGGGATTTATCCCACGTTTTTTTTTTTTTTCCTACGATCACAATAAACGAACATCGGCCGGGATCATGGGTCCCAAGAAAGCTCAGCAGACTGAGGAGGTGGACGACATTAAAAGAGCGCTGGACTTCTTGGCGGAAGAGATTTCTGCTGTGAAGCTGCAGCAAAAAAACATTCTGGACCTGGTCGAGGAGGTGAAAGCGCTGCGGATCCAGAACAATGAGAAGGACAAGAGGCTGGCGTATCTGGAGAGCAGAGTGTCGGAACTGGAGCAGAACACTCAGGTGAACGATGTGATCATCACAGGGATCCACATTAAACCCCGATCATACGCGCGAGCGGTGGCCGCGGACAGCGGAGTGAGGCTCGACACGCTGGAAGAGGAATCCACGGAGCAACAAGTGGCGGCCTTCATGCAGTCCAAAGGAATCCAGCTGGACTGTAACACCATTGAGACCTGCCACCCTCTGCCCAGGAAAAACGGCGACAAACCGGCTGTGATCATGAGGTTTATGAACAGAAAACACAAGACTGCGCTGTTAAAACAAGGTAGGAAACTGAAAGGAACGAACATTTACATAAATGAGCACGTCACAAAAGAAAATGCAGAAATAGCCAGAAAAGCAAGATACCAGAGAAAGCAGAAAAAGATTCAAAACACCTGGACATCAAACTGTAAAATATACATCAAATTAAACGGATCACCTGAAAAAGCCAAGGTCATTAACATCCATAATATTATGGAACTGGACAAATAACAATGAATATTATGAACTGGAGTCGGCAGCAACAACAGTCAACTGTAGGACACTGAAGGGATATACTCATCTGCTACAAGACATTTAACAACATGAAACAAAAGATCAACAAACAGGAACAACAGGAACTGAAAGTTTTTGAATATACAGATCACAACCCACAGGACGTAGAATATGACATAGACCCTGATAATAATTTATTTAGCTCCATCAATAATGACTGTAGTTACTACACAGATGAACAGTTTAACACAATGGTCACATCTGATTTCAATATTTCTATGATCCACTTCAACGGCAGAAGTCTCTATGCCAACTTTAATAACATTAAAGATTATTTACATCAGTTTAAAGAGCCATTCAATATTGTGGCAATATCAGAGACGTGGCTCAGTGAAGAGAAAGGAGTGGATTTTACCATGCATGGCTATGAATTAAATTATATAAATAGAAAAGTGAAAAAAGGAGGAGGAGTTGCAATTTATGTTGACAAGAGCTTGAAATACAAGGTTGTTGAAAATCTGTCAGTAACTGTGGATGATTTATTTGAATGTATTACAATAGAAATCTGTCTGGACAATGTGAAGAATATGGTTGTGAGCTGTGTATATAGAACACCTGGATCAAACATTGACTTATTTAAGGACTGGATGGAAAAAATGTATGCAAAACTAACTCATAAAGTTATGTTCATCTGTGGGGATTTCAATATAGATCTTATGAATTCAAAACAACATAGTTTAACAGAAGAATTTATCAACACAATGTACAGTATGGGCTTACATCCAACAATTACCGGACCTAGCAGAATCACGTCACACAGTGCCACACTAATAGATAACATATTCACAAACATTATGGAAAATAATATCATGAGTGGGCTTTTATTGAATGATATCAGTGACCACCTGCCGATTTTTGTTGTCTATCAATGTGATTATAGGAAGAAAAAGTATACCAAAAATATTAAATATAAAAGAATAAGAACTGAAGAATCTATGTGTTTACTGACAAAGGAATTATTAATACAAGATTGGAAGATAGTTTATGATGAAAATGATATAAATAAAGCATATGATAAATTTTTGCAAATATTTCAATCATTGTACAATAAAAACTGTCCTATAAAACAATACAGTGACAGACAACAAAAAAAAATATTCCTTGGGTCACCAAGGGGTTAATAAATGCATGCAAAAAGAAGAATACATTATATAAACAATTCATTAAGTGCAGAACAGTGGAGGCTGAGATCAAATATAAAAGATATAAAAATAAGCTTACTAATATAATGAGGACCTGCAAGAAAGAATATTACAACAGAATATTAGAGGATAATAAAAATAACTTAAGAGGAATATGGCAAGTACTCAATGGGATTATTAGTAATCAACCTAAGAATGCTAATTATCCAGAATATTTTATTGAAAATGGCAATTTGATAAATAATATGGAGGATGTGGTCAGTGGTTTCAATAAATTTTTTGTAAACGTTGGTCCTGAATTAGCAAAATCAATAGTGACACCAGAAACAAACAACAGTGGTTCTGTAAATGAAATAGAAGACAGAAATCCAAACACAATCTTTTTGGGTGCAGTTACTGAAAAGGAAATTATCGAGACTGTGAGTAAATTTAAGAACAAAAAATCAACGGACGGAAATGAAACTGACATGACAATAGTGAAAAAAGTAATTGAAGGAATTGTTAAGCCACTCACCCACATCTGTAACCTGTCATTTCAAACTGGTACATTTCCAAACAAAATGAAAATAGCAAAAGTAATACCACTATACAAAACAGGAGACAGTCATTGTTTCAAAAATTACAGGCCAGTCTCTTTACTCTCACAATTCTCCAAAATACTTGAAAAAATCTTCACTAAGAGACTGGATGATTTCACTGAAAAACACAACCTCCTTACAGACAGCCAGTATGGCTTTAGAGCAGATAAATCTACATCTTAAGATAAGATAAGATAAGATAAGATAAGCCTTTATTAGTCCCACAACGGGGAAATTCCATGATTGCAACAGCACAAGGATAGCAACACTCAGAGCAACAATCAGAAGGCAAGGAGAAAAAAAAAAGCAAGAGCAGCTAATATACATATGTACATATTACTATAAATATATATATATATATATATATATATATATATATATATATATATATATATATATATATATACAGACACACAGTGCAGAGCATTGTAGCTGGATGGAATAAATATATGAGTATATAAACACACAGTGCGGAGCATTGTAGCTAGATGGAATAAATATGTAGATATATAAACACCCACAGTACGGAGCATTGCAGCTAGGTGGAATAAATATGTAAATATATAAACACACACAGTGCGGAGCATTGTAGCTAGATGGAATAAATATATAGATATATAAATATAAACACACCCAGTGCAGAGCATTGTAGCTAGATGGAATAAATATGTAAATATACGTATAAACACACACAGTGCAGAGCATTGTTGCTAGATGGGATGAAACAGCACAACCGTCTACTTAGTTATCCTACATGGTATGATTATGTGCCCATACATATTCTCACCCTCCATAGCGACCAGTATTTTCCTAGTTGTATGCCGGAGGGGACCATTGTGTAAGTCTATTGCATCTTTTGCATTCAAAAACTATTAGGTTGTTACGTCTTTTTGCTATCTCTGCGAGCAGCCCTGCTTAGGTTGTACAGTCTGACAGCCGTTGGTAGGAAGGACCTGCGAAACCTCTCGGTTGTGCACCTGGGATGATGTAGTCTGCTGCTAAATGAGCTCCTCAGTGCATTCAGTATGTCCTGCATAGGGTGGAACTCGGACTCCAGCAGAGATGACAGTTTAGCTACCGTCCTTCTCTCTCCTATCTCCTTCACCGGGTCAAGGCGCTGCCCCAGGACAGAGCTAGCTTTCTTGATCAGTTTGTTCAGCCTCTTCCTATCGGCTGCGGTAATGCCACTGCCCCAGCAGACCACTCCAAAAGTGATGGCTGATGCCACCACCGTGTCATAGAATGTCTTCAGCAGCGCCCCTTGTACACCAAAAGACCTGAGTCTCCTCAGTAGGAACAGCCTGCGCTGTCCCTTCTTGTAGAGTGCGTCAGTATTGTGTGACCAGTCTAGTTTATTGTTCAGATGAACACCCAGGTACGTGTAGGATGTCACCATCTCAATGTCTGTTCCCTGTATATTTACTGGTGCTGTGAGGGGTTGTCCTTGCCTGCGGCAGTCCACCACCAGCTCCTTAGTTTTCCTCACGTTGATCTGGAGGCAGTTCCGATGGCACCAGTCCACGAAGTCCTGGATAAGCCCTCTGTACTCAGCTTCATCTCCATTGGAGATGAGGCCAACGATCGTAGAGTCATCAGAGAATTTCTGTAGATGGCAGTGTGTTGTGTTGTGTGAGAAGTCTGCAGTATAAAGAGTGAACAGGAAGGGAGCCAACAACGTTCCCTGGGGGGCCCCCGTGCTACCGATGATCGTGTCGGACACACAGTCCCGGGTTCTCACAAACTGAGGCCGGTTCGTGAGGTAGTCCAGGATCCATGATGACAGGTGCTGGTCCACCCCTGCGCGCAGCAGCTTGTCCTTCAGGATCATCGGTTGGATGGTGTTGAAAGCACTGGAGAAGTCAAAGAACATGATCCTCACCACATTCCCGGGCTTCTCCAGGTGGGACAGAGAACGGTGAAGGAGGAAGATCACCGCATCCTCCGCCCCAATGCCATGCTGGTAGGCGAACTGGAGTGGATCCATCGCTAGTTCTACCAGGGGGCAGAGGTGAGCAAGGAGCAGTCTCTCCAAGGTCTTCATCAAGTGGGACGTCAAGGCCACCGGTCTGTAGCTGTTCAGGTCTTTGGGGTAGGAAGTTTTTGGTACAGGTACCACACAAGATGTTTTCCACAGCTGTGGTACCCTCCCCAGCTTCAGGCTCAGGTTGAAGATGTACGCCACAATCCCACACAGCTGGTCTGCACAGGACTTGAGGAGCTTTGCGCTGATGCCATCCGGTCCCATCGCCTTCCTCGCCTTGATCTTCCTCAGCTCCGTCCTCACCTGGGTCTTGGTCAGGGTCAGGATGGGGGGCTGTGTGTTGGGAGTGGGCGGGT
This sequence comes from Pholidichthys leucotaenia, assembly GCA_020510985.1. Lineage (NCBI taxonomy): Eukaryota > Metazoa > Chordata > Actinopteri > Cichliformes > Pholidichthyidae > Pholidichthys > Pholidichthys leucotaenia. The sequence goes on from CM035836.1 coordinate 172,035,200, forward strand.
GTTGGTGGAGTGGGGAGTGGGCAGCAGGACTTGATGTCTTTAGAGGCAGCAGTGGTTGTTGTGCAGTCGGGGGGGGGGGGGGGGGGGGGGTTGGTCAAACCTATTGAAAAACAGATTCAGATTGTTCGCCCACTCCCTGTCCCCCGTGGCCTGGGGGGAGGTATTCTGGAGCCCAGAGATGGTTTTGAGGTTTCTCCAGACCCCGCTGATGTCGCTCTGTTGCAGCTTGTCCTCCATCTTCCTCCTGAAGCTGTCCTTGTCTTCTCTGATCTTTCTCCTCAGCTCCCTCTGTACGGACTTCAGCATCTCCCTGTTCCCCGACCTGAAGATCCTCTTCTTCTCTCTCAGAAGTGTTTTTATCTCAGGGTTGATCCAGGGTTTGTTGTTTGAGCAATACCGTATGGTCTTGGTGGGAACGGATTTGTCCACACAGAAGCTGAGGTAGCCCGTGAAGGTGTGAGTGAGGCCATTGATGTCCTCACCATGTGAATCGCAGAGCTGCTTCCAGGCGGTGGTTTTAAAACAGCCCTTTAGAGTGTCCATTGCCTCTTCAGACCATAACTTCACTGTGCGCATGGCCGGAGGTTGTCTGTGCACTAGGGGTTTGTACACCGGCCGGAGATGAACCAAGTCGTGATCCGATCTCCCGAGTGGGGGGAGTTGTGATGAGGTGTACGCCTCCTTAGTGTTTGCGTAGAATAAGTCCAGTGTTTTATTGTCTCTAGTGTGGCATGTGACATACTGGGTAAACATGGGTAGAATGGGAGATAGTGAAACATGGTTGAAATCGCCTGAGATGAGGAGAAGAGCATCTGGGTGTTCTGTCTGCAGCTTGCTGGTTACTGAATGGATGACGTCACGCGCTGTCCCAGCGTTCGCCGTCGGATTTGCATAAACAACAATGCAGATCACGTGTGAGTTTTCTCTCGGGAGATATGTAGGCCGTATGCTAACAGCTAGCAACTCAATGTCTTTGCTGCAGTGTCGTTGTTTAACAGTGATATGTCCCGGTCTGCACCAGTTGTTGTTAACATACATTATCACTCCACCGCCCCTTGCTTTGCCACTGTCTGGTGTTCGGTCTGCCCATATCATGTGGAAACCCTCCAGCTCAATGTTAGCATCTGCTGCTAGTTCAGTTAGCCACGTCTCAGAAAACAAAAGGAGAGAGCATTCCCGGTATGTGCTATTGTAGCGAGAGATAGCCACTAGCTCATCTACCTTTCCCAGTAACGACCGTACATTCCCCATGACAATAGATGGAAGCGAGGGTCTGTACCTTATATTTTTTGTCCTCTGCCTTACTCCAGCCCGGCAGCCACGGCATTTTCGCCTCAGTTCTCTCGGTATGTCGAGTTTTTCCGTTAGCACCGGGTGGCGGTTGAGTGCTAGCAGCTCTTCCCTGCTGTATCGTCTCCTGCTATAAACAGCGGCTCCGTCCACCGGCTCAGGAGACATTTGGGACGATCTGTGTGTCCGTGATATGAATGGAGTGAAAAAAAAAACGGATGAAAAAGAGAGAGGGAGGGAAAAAAAGACTCAGAATTGAGCCGCTGTTGCAAAGGGCGGCCGACTCGTGTGACGCCGGGTCAAAAAAAAAAAAAAAATCTTTGGCACTGATCGAACTTATAGAAGAAATTACTAGTTGTATAGATAAAAAAAAAAGTTTGCTGTAGGAGTATTTATAGATTTAAAGAAAGCTTTTGACACCATTGACCACAGAATACTACTAAGGAAACTGGAAAGGTATGGGATAAGAGGGGTCGGACTGAGTTGGGTGGAAAGTTATTTAAGTAACAGACAACAATTTGTACAAATTAGTGAGCACAAATCACCCTTCATGGACATCACTTGTGGTGTGCCCCAGGGGTCAGTTTTGGGACCCAAACTGAGGTGTTTCAGGCACGTCCCACTGGGAGGAGACCCCGGGGCAGACCCAGGACTCGGTGGAGAGACTATGTCTCCCAGCTAGTCTGGGAACGCCTTGGTATCCCCTCTGAAGAGCTGGAGCAGGTGGCTGGGGAGAGGGAAGTCTGGGCTTCTCTGCTTGAACTGCTGCCTCCGCGACCCGGACCTCCGGAAAAGCGGTAGAAGATGGATGGATGGATAAATGACATATGCCAAGTATCAAAAATTCTGAAATTTATTTTGTTTACGGATGACACAAATATCCTTTGCACTGGTGAGAATTTGCAGCAGGTTTTAGAGGTGGTCACAACTGAAATGAAAAAGTTAACACAGTGGTTCAACAAAAATAAACTATTTCTAAATCTAAAAAAAACAAAGATTATGTTGTTTGGAAATTATAAAATAAATCATGAAATAATGGTAACAATAGATGATACCAGAATAGAAACAGTACAGGAAAATAAGTTTCTGGGGGTGACGCTAGACAATAAAATCTGCTGGAAACCTCACATCAGTCACATCCGGGCCAAGTTGGCAAAATGTATAGGCATACTGGGGAAGACAAGACACTTCTTGGACTATAAATCATTGGTCTTACTGTACAATTCACTGTTTCTACCTTATCTTAACTACTGTGTAGAAGTCTGGGGAAACACCTACAAGACCAACCTACAGTCAATATGCACATTACAAAAAAGAGCTATAAGGATAATAAATAATGTAGGATATAGAGACCATACCAATTCGTTGTTTTTAAAGTCACATGTCATAAAATTCATCGATTTAGTTAAATTTAAGACAGCACAAGTCATGTACAGGGCAATTAATAATCAACTCCCAACTAATATACAAAAAATATTTAAAAAAAGAGACAATGATCTTAATTTGAGAGGAGACTTAAACTTTACAAAACCCAAGATACGAACAACCAAGAAAAGTATGTGCATATCTGTCTGTGGGGTGGATTTGTGGAACAGTCTGGAGCCGGAACTGAAACTATGTACAAACAGAAATCAATTCAAAAAGAGGTACAAACATTATTTGCTGAAAGGATATATGTTAGAAGGGTAGTATTTATATGTACGATTCACTATGCTCACTCTGGGACACTATGGGACACTATGGAATGGTGGGTGGGACAGCACTGTGTATATCTGTGTTGTTTGAGGCTGGTTTTGATGTATGGACATCAATGTATGCTAGGATGGATGGGTGTTAATGTTGATATGTACAAAATACAGTTAATTGTTTACTTGGGGTCTTAAATGTGGCAGTTTGTATATAATTCACATGGGTGTATTTATGGAAAAGAGGAGATGGAATTAATAAGTGTTCACTTCTTCCTTCTCCCTTTCGAACACTGTATACTGTTACTTTATTGCATTTGCATTTGTCATTTGTTTTGTTTTTGTTATACTTTTTTGTTCGAAATAAAGTATCTATCTATCTATCTATCTATCTATCTATCTATCTATCTATCTTTATTGACTGAGTGAATGTGTGTGAATGTATGTGTGCAGAGCAGGAGTGGTCTGGCAACCCTGCAGAGAGAGAAGAGAATATGAGCTTTCTTGCAACAATTGCCTGAATTGGCAGAATAATTAATAGCCTAACGGTGCAAGGGGAGTAGCAGAAGTACAAAGAAGCAGCTCTGTTCTTTTCCAGGTTACCAGGGTCCCGCAGAGGTGAAGAGGAGCCCGTGTAGATAATAACAGTGCTGAGTATAGGTGAAACCTCTGCTGAGGGGAAAAGAGGAGAGAGTCCAGTCCAGGGGCAGAGGCACTTACGGAGCTGGAGAGAGAGTGGAGCCTCCGGCTCACGGTCTGAGATCCAGTCCACCGCCTAGAGCTGGCGAAGGTCTGCCTGGAGGTTGGCCCACCTGTGCACAGGGAAGAGGAACAGGAAAAAAGAAGATAGCATCCAGTTAGGTAGCTTACAGTTGAGTTGGAGAGGCAAAACTCCCAGACGAAGAGGTGCTGATAACTTAGTAGAAAGGGAGGCAAAACTCCCAGCTGAAGAGAAGGGTAGACTCGCGTTGTGGAGTTCTTTCACCCTGTTGGAGCATTGACGTCTCCGTGCAGGAATACAGGGCTCCACTCCTAATAAAGGCCGTCTAATTGGGAGGTTCAGGTGTGAATGAAACCACAGCTGTGGAAGATAATTAGTGAGCAAGAAAAACACACAGCACGGATCACCACAGTCAGACATTACAGGCGCACAGTAACGGAACATTTTTTTAAAAAAAAAGTGGTCATCTGGCATGTAGAGGAATGAAGCTGGTCTCATTTATTTTGTGCATAAACATTTCTGAATGTTTTTAACATTTATATTGATGTGCTGCATCAAAGGTGAAGAAGTTCTGTCCCCCTTAATCGTTCCGTGCTCATATTTACTTCCGCAAACACAACGGTGTGTGACATTACGTTTTCTTCTGTGCATGCGGGTCACTTCATAGCTGTAGACCGTTCACACTCCAGTCTGATGGGGGTCGCATTTAAACTATAATGTGAATGCCCACACAAAAAAATTGTATCTCAGCAAAAAATTGGAATTGAGCCTTAAGACCTGCAGTGTGACTGTAGCCTTTGTTATAAAAGTCCTTATCTTCTTTTAGTTTTAAAAGTCTATCAATGGAGATTGTTGCCAGGGATGAAAGTAGTCCCTGTTTGTAGTGTTTTCAAAGCAGAGAATGATCTTTCCACAGATGCTGTTGTAGCCGGAATCGCATCAGCTGGTGTAATTTTCTGATGTCCCATTGTTTGAAGCAAGCAAGCCTTTTAGCGCTGGTATTGATATTTTGTTTTTTTGTTTTTTTACAGTAGATGTCTCTCAGATGATGCTGTTTCCAAATTTAAGCAGATGGTTTCTTCAATGCCATGTGTCAACATAATGGAGATACTGTAAATTACGAAGATTTTAATCCTGTAGTTGACAGCATGGTAGATAGTGTTACAGCCTCTCTGCATCAGACTCTAGACATAGTGGCTCCTTTAAAAAAGAAAAAGTCTAAATAAAGATTTCTGATTCCTTGGTTCAACACAGAAACTTGCAGCTTAAAACAGAAGACTCGTCAATTAGAAAGAAAATGGTGCTCCGCTAAATTAGATGAACTTTATTTAGCTTGAAGAAATCAACTTCTAATTTATATTAAAAAAAATCTCTTAGGGAAGCCAGAACAACTTATTATTCTGCATTAATAGAAGAGAACAAGAATAATCCCAGGTTTCTTTTCAGCTCTGTACCCAGGCAGACAAAAAGTCAGGACTCTGTCAAATCTACCATTCCTTTAGAGCTTAGTAGTCAGGACTTTATAAACTTCTTCAATAATAAAATTTCATCTATCAGAAATAAAATCAGTCAGATCCTTTCTACCATTAATTTAAATACAGTAACAATTACAACTCCCCCAACTGACATTCATTTAGACAAGTTTACCCCAATTGACCTTTTATGTCATGAACACCCTCCCACACACCATCACCACCGTGGACTTTTCTAACGTGCACGGCAAGGGGAGAAAGGACGAGGATTTAAGTGCAGGTTAACACCACACACATTTATTAATGTGGTTAGCAGGCAAACAGTTACTGTTTCTACAGTTCACATGGGCTTGGGAGTCCTCCAGGATGCTCAACAGTCTGGGTGAGAGGACCGGGGAAAGACCACACACAGAGTATACTCACAAGACTGGAGCTGTCCGAGTAAGTCCGAAACACACATGGTGAATACAGTCCTTAGTTGACGTGACACCATCCGAATACCGTCGATGGAGTACAATGACCCAGCAATGCATGATTGGAGACAGGCTCCTTAAAAACATGCATTGTTGGTTTCCCAAATTAGTTACACCTGGGCGAGGAGCGGGAAGATGGCATACAGGAGTGGGAACAGCTGGTAGCAATAGAGAGGGGCCGTGGTCCGACCGGCAGACAGACAGCGCTCGCTCCAGCGTGAGTGCAAGAGGCTGCCTCCCCACTACCAGCCAGAAGGCAGTGGCTATGGGCATGGCAAAGCACACAGAAATACACACTAACATACATATAATGTGGCACGTACTCATAGAGCGGCCAGGACCAAGCCGGGGGAAGCCAAGCCGGCTCGGTTCCTGACAGAGCCCCCCCTTTAAGGGGTGGATTCCCAGACACCCAAAGAGAACCCCCCCCCCCCCAAACAGGAACAAACAATCCAAACCTGGGTGGGAGGTAGGGGGAACAGGAAAGGTGGGAACACACACCCCGCCCAGGGACTTCAATTAACTCCCCCCAAGTCCACGGGCGTTGGGGCTCAGGAGGCCGCCCAGAGTCCCAGGCCTGGCAGAAGGTCTGGTGAACGGAGTCCGGCGGCCTGTCGGAAAAGATGAGCCACCTGACCCGAAGAGTCAATTCTTCTGGCGAATGGCCAGCGTTGCTCAGCCACCAGGACTGAAAGGGTGAAGCAGGAGGCGGCCTACCCACCGGAAGGCTTACTGGTGGGTAACCAGACCGGGCAGAGGGGACCTCCACGGCATCCTCAGGGTGGTCCGTAACGGCACCCACGGTGGGCCCCGACTGGGCCAGCTCCGCTGCACCCACGATGGACTCCAGCAGTAGCCTGGCTGCACCTGCGGTGACCACTGGCTTAGGCTCAGCTGCACCCGCGGTGGACCCCGACTGGGCCAGCTCCGCTGCACCCATGGTGGACCCCAACCGGGCTGACCCTACTACACCCACGGTGGACTCCAGCGGGATCCTGGCTGCACCCGCAGTGACCTCTGGCTGAGGTGCAATTGCACCCGCAGTGACCTCCGGCTGAGGCACAGCTGCACCCACGGTAGACCCCGACCAGGCCAACTCCGCTGCACACACGGTAGCCCCAGACCGGGCTGGCTCCACTGCACCCGTGATGGCCCCTGACTGGGCCGGCTCCACTGCACCTGTGATGGCCCCTGACCGTGCCCACTTTGCTGCACCCGTGATGGCCCCTGACCGGGCCGGCTCTGCTGCACCGACGATGGACTCCAGCGGGAGCCTGGCTGCACCTGCGGTGACCTCTGGCTGAGACTCAGCTGCACCTGCAGTGGACCTCGACCGGGCCGGCTCCACTGCACCCATGATGGGCTCCAGTTGGAGCTTCGTTGCACCAGCGGTGACCTGCATCAGTGGCCTCATTGCTCCCGTGGTGGCCTCTCCAGCGAGGGAGGTGGTGCTCCCAACGTCACCTGGCACTGCATCCCGATCCTCAGCGGCCTCCAGCAAGGTCAGCTGCTCTCCGGTGACCCTGGCAGTGGGCTCCGACCCCGGAGGGAGAGAAAAAGAGACCAGGTCAGGGTCGCCAGCAGCGGCAGCACCTGGTGAGGCGGCCCCAAGGGCTACTGCGAGCTGCCATGGGCCCTCCTCGCCATGAGTTGGGCAGTGTGACATTGACATCTGAGGTATTGCAACAATGGAGCACGCTTGCCTGAACTCAGGCTCCACCGCCATCCAGGACTCCGGCAATTTGGAGTGCGTCGACTCAGTCATCGCGCCAGGTGCTGTGCCCCCGTCGACCTCCTCAGGAACCATTGGACCTGCGCCATTGTGGACTGGAACCTCCCGGGCCTCCGGTCCCTCACCCATCGAGCAACCTGGATCAGGTGCCGACGAGCTCATGGGGGTACATAGAAAGGGTTGGATGAGGTTAGGTGTGAGCGTGTTGCATGCTGCTGGAGCGAAGCACTCAGAGGGTTGCTTACCCCGAGTCTCCTTGCCAGGAGGCAGGCAAACTTGTTCATCAAGCATTATGGTTAAATGAGAAGTAACTTGCCTGTCCCCTTGACATGAGATGCCCTCCACGGCCTTAGAAACGTCTCCCCCCTCCGGGCGTTCCTCCTCGTACAGCACCGGTGAGACCGGAGGCCTCCTCTGGCAGGGGTTCCTCCTCTTTCTCCTCCCGGACGACTCAGGAAGCAGGTAGTCTGGGACACAAAGCATTGTGCTGGACAGCTCCGTCTTCTCCGGGGGGGAAGCGGAGTGGTTGCGAGGAGTTCGGGCACTGGGGGACCCTCGTCCGACCTCTCCTTGACCCGGCAGTTGAGCGCAGCAAGCAGGCCTGACCATTCCTCGTCCGTCGGCAGGTCCAGAGATGGAACCTTCACAGCCGAGAATGGACGTCCTCGGGCATCCCTCTCGTGGTGCTCCTCCTCGACCCAGCAGTTGAGTGCGATGAGCAGGTTCGACCACTCCTCGTCCGTCGGCAACCCTGTGGGTTGAGCAGGCATGGGGTGTAAAGCACTCACAGCCGGGGAAGTGCGTCCTTCGGCCTCCCTATCGTGGTGCTTCTCCTCGACCCGACAATTGAGCGTGGCGAGCAGGCTCAACCACTCCTCATCAGAAGGCGAATCCAGTGGTAGAGCAGGCGTGGGAGGTGGAACCCTCACAGCTGGGAACACGCGTCCTCGGTCTTCCCTCCCGCGGTGCTCCTCCTCAACCCGGCGGTTGACGAAGGCAAGCAGATTCACCCACTCCTCGTCCGCCAGTGGGATTGTGGGGGAACGCCTCCATGCAGGCTCCTGGGCAGGACCATCCAGGGCCTCAACCTCCATCATCAGGTGGGCCGGTGGGCCCTCAGAAATTAATGGAGGAGACACGGAGAGGGGAAGGAAACAATCATTAATTGCAGCTGGAGGAGAGGACCCAGTGGACTACTGATGCTGGGTCCCTCCCTCGGGAGATAGGCAAGATTCGGTGTTAATGAATGGCTTAGAATGAAAATATACTTGCCTGCCATCCCGGTTAATGACATCCACAGCTACACAGGGCGGAAACTTGTCCCACTCCGTGCCAGCAATGACTTAGGCCCCTCCGCAGACTATTGGAGGAGCTGTCCAGAAGCCTACAATTAGGAAGGGATCATGTGTTTCTGAACCCTCCCTTAGTTATGCTGCTAATAGGTTTAGTCAGCCGGGGGACCTCCAGTAATGCACTGGGCCTCACTTGTTTCCTCACTCTCAATGAAATATTTTTTTTGCTGGTCATTAACATTTGTTTGTTCTCTCCCATAGATTGAGTCCCCATCATGCTGTTTGCTCTCTACATGTCTGTTCTTTTCATCTTCTCTATCCCCTCACCCCCCAGCCAGTCGCAGCAGATGACTGCCCCTCCCTGAGCCTGGTTCTGCTGGAGGTTTCTTCCTGTTAAAAGGGAGTTTTTTCTCTCCACCGTCGCCAAGTGCTTGCTCACAGGGGATCGCCTGATTGCCGGGGTCTTTCTGCAACTGTGAGGTTTCCCCCTACAGTTGATAGTGCTATGAGATCACTGTTGTTGTGAAATGGTGCTATATAAATAAAGTTGAATTGAATTGAATTGAATTGAACTGTCTCCCTGACGACGGAGGTCGGCGTGGCCGGGGTGAATCCAGCGGACCTCTCAGCAGCTGAAACAACAATGGCCACTGCTACCGAGGTGGGCTTCTCCCAGCATCTCCTTGTGGGACGACACTGTCCCTTATGTTCCAGGATACACCGTGCCGGAGCAAGTGGAGGGTCAAGCACAGCGCCACGGAGGCTGCCGGTTTGCAGGAAAACAGACCTCTGTCTTGGCGTTGCTGGAAATGCCGGACCAGGAAGGGAACGCTGGAGCAAGCAGACTGTGGAGAGCAGATCGGCGTACTGCGGGTAAGTCTGTAACCAGGGATGTGCTTCCAAAATGCCTACTGCGGTGTCCACGTTTTCCAGCATCTCCTTAGGACCCCGGGCAGCGAGGGCGTCATCAACAAAGCCCTGCATGAAATCCGCAGCACATTCCTCCTCCTCCGTGGGAAACCCCGCTGCCATTCCTCTTCTTCAGCGAGACCAAGGCATGACGTTCTCCAACACAGGTTATTCCAGAAATGAAAAACAGTTTACAATGAAAAGGGAAGAATGATGTGTGGGTGAACCCGCTAAATCCTCTTTTCGGGCTGGGTCATTCTGTCATGAACTCCCCCCCCCCCCGTACACTTTTCTAACGCGCACGGCAAGGGGAGAAAGGACGAGGATTTAAGCGCAGGTTAACACCACACACATTTATTATTATGATTAGCAGGCAAACAGTCACTGTTTCTACGATTCACATGGGCTTGTGAGTCCTCCAGGACACTCAACAGTCTGGGTGAGAGGACTGGGGAAAGACCACACACAGAGTATACTCACAAGACTGGAGCTGTCCGAGTAAGTCCGAAACGCACACGGTGAATCCTTAGTTGACGTGACACCATCCGAATACCGTCGATGGAGTACGATGACCCAGCAATGCATGATTGGAGACAGGCTCCTTAAAAACATGCATTGCTGGTTTCCCAAATTAGTTACACCTGAGCGAGGAGCGGGAAGATGGCATACGGGAGTGGGAACAGCTGGTAGCAATAGAGAGGGGGTGTGGTCCGACCGGCAGACAGTTAGACAGCGCTCGCTCCAGCGTGAGAGCAAGAGGCTGCCTCCCCACTGCCGGCCAGAAGGCAGTGGCTATGGGCATGGCAAAGTACACAGAAATACAAACTAACATACATATAATGTGGCACGTACTTATAGAGCAGCCAGGACCAAGCCGGGGGAAGCCAAGCCGGCTCGGTTCCTGACATTTTAGGGCGCATTCAGAAAGCTACTGTTTGGTCGGGACCAAAGGACCAAACAGTGGTTTCCGCAGATAGTTTGGTTCTTTTGATGCCATCTCAACACACGTTGGAACTCTGGTGTGCACCAAACAAGCAAAGTCTGGTCCCCCTGAAAATGGGAGTCTCGGTTTTCTTGCAAACGAAGTCTTATATACTCCGCTTGCAGTGTGAATCCAAATGGAGTATCCAGCGGACCAAAGGGCCGAAGTGCCCCTCGACATTTGTGTAACCATAGCAGCACGTAGTCTGAGAAGAGGAAGTGGCGTTTACCGTAGTACATTTTGGGTAGAAAAAAACAATGAAGACAACCGCGTAAATCTGAGAAATCTTTTTATCAGTGAAAGCTGAGGAGAAAAGTTAAAAAATATCTTGTTTGTGGCGGACAAACAACCCAGCTAAAGGGAATGGATTTCCGTTTTCAGTCCTGGCCAATCGATGAGCATGACACAGGTGAGGAACAACTTCCTTTAACAGGCAGAAACCTTGAGCAGAACCATAGCTCATAGAGGACGACCATCCGCCTCGACCGGCTGGGTTGAAAAAAAGAGATAAAAAGCAGGAGGCCTGGCAGTAGCTACATTCAAAACAAACATAACAAGTACAAAGCCAGACATTCCAGTATCAAGCCTGGTTGGGCTGCACATGCGAGTGAAGGTCTGGCAGCGGCAACATTTTTAACTATAGGCCTTATCTTAAGAAAAGATTTCAACTTACTCTTGAATAAGGAGAGAGTGTCTGCCCCACAAACTGAACTGGGAAGATGGTTCCACAGGAGGGTAGCTTGATAACTGAAAGCTCTACCTCCCAATCTACTTCTGGAGACCTTGGGGACCACCAGTAGCTTTGATTTTTGGGAGTGCAGAGCTCTGGTTGGATGATAGGGAACTATGAGTTCTTGCAGATAAGAAGGAGCCATACCATTAAGGGTTTTATAAGTTTGGAGCAATATCTTGAATTCAATTCTATATTTTATTGGGAGCCAATGTAAAGAAGCTAAAACTGGGGTAATGTGATCTCTTCTCCCTGTTCTCATTAGGATATGTGCAGCTGCATTCTGAATGAGTTGGAGAAACTTTATGGACTTATTAGGACAACCTGACAAAAGTGAATTATAATAGTCTAACCTAGAGGTGATAAAGGTGTGTACAAGTTTCTCTGCATCTTTATGAGACAGGATGGACCTAATTTTAGAAATATTACGCAGATGGAAGAAGGCAGTATTAATGGTTTGCTGTATATGAGAGTTGGAAGACATATCTTGGTCAAAGACAACTCCAAGATTCCTAACAGAAAATGTAGAAGCCAGTATAATGCCATCTAGTGTTGTTATCTTACTAGAAAGAATACTTCTAGCATGTTTGGGGCGAAGAACAATGACTTCAGTTTTATCTGTATTCAGCAATAGAAAGTTGTTGTTCATCCAGGTATTAATATCCTTAAGACACTCCTGGAGTGAACCCAAATGGCTGGGATCATCTGGATTGATGAATAAATATAATTGTCATCAGCGTAACAATGAAAATGAATAGAATACTTCCTCATAATGTTTCCCAAAGGCAGCATGTATAATGTAAACAGTACTGGTCCAAGTACCAACCCCTGTGGAACTCAATAGCTAACTGTGGTCTGGGTAGAGGACTTGTTATGGACATGAACAAATTGGGAACGGTCTGATAGATAAGACTGGAACCATCTTAGCGTTGTTCCTTTCAAACCAATTCACTGTTCAAGTCTCTCTAGCAGAGTATGGTGGTCAGTGATGTCAAAGGCAGCACTAAGGTTCAATAAGACAAGGACGGAGACAAGTCCTTTGTCAAATGCCATAAGGAGGTCATCAGTAACTTTCACTAAGGCTGTCTCTGTGCTGTGGTGTTTCCTAAAACCTGACTGAAATTTCTCAAATATAGAATTATTTTCTAAAAAAAGTGCACAGTTGATTGGCGACTACTTTTTCAAGGATCTTAGAAAGGTAGGGGAAGTTAGATATTGGTCTATAATTGGCCAAAATCCCAGAATCAAGCAAAGGTTTTTTAAGTAGAGGTTTAATTACTGCCACTTTAAAAGACTGCGGTACATGTCCTATCAATAGAGACATATTAATTATGTTCAAAAGCAGTGGACTAATCAGAGATTGTGATTCCTTCAGGAGTCTAGCAGGGATTGGGTCTAAGAGGCCGGTAGTTGGTTTAGAGGCTGACACTATTAAGGCTAGATCAGAATGACTAATACGAGAAAATTCAGAAAAGTGGAGTTCTGAGCATGTGGACACAGCAGTGTTAGGCAGAGGCTTGTTATTTTTAAGGGGGCTATTTTTTGGAATAATATTCCTAATACTGACAATTTTATCATTAAAAATTTCAAAAAGTCATCAGCACTAAGAGTTGGAGGAATGTAGGGGTCTATGGCATTTTGGCTCTTGGTTAGCTCAGCCACAGTGTTAAAAAGAAATCTGTGGTTGTTTTTTGTATTTTCTTCTATCAAGGATGAATAGTACTGTCACCTAGCACTACGGAGAGATTTCTTATAGGTGATAAGGCTGGAATTCCAGGCTGAACATGATTCTTCTGTCTTATTTGCACACCAAAGCCTCTCACAGAATCTAACTTTCTGTTTTAACTCACGAGTGTGGGAGTTGTACCATGGAGCTAATCTCCTATTTTTAATAGTTTTCGTTTTAAGAGGGGCTATGGGGTCAAGTGTTGTCTGCAGTGAGGCTGTGGTACTATCAACTAAGAGGTCTAATTCTAGTGAATTCAAGCAGTCAGTGCTGTCCTCTGCTATACTGAGACATGGTAATAGAGTAAGTGCTGAAGGGATTAATTCTTTAAAGCGAGCCACAGCACTATCAGGTAAGTATCTGGTAACTATATTTCTGCTTGATGCTGTAAAATCAGATAACAGATTTGAAAGTTATCAAATAATGGTCAGTCAGTGTAGGATTTTGAGGGATGACAAGCAGCTCATCAATTTCTACACCATAGGCCAAGACCAGGTCAAGGGTGTGATTATGAGGATGAGTTGGTTTACTAACACACTGAGAAAAACCATTTGAATTTAAGAGGGAGAGAAATGCTACACTATGACTATCATTATCATTGTCTATATGAATATTAAAATCACCAGCTATGATAATCTTGTCTGAACTGAGGACTAAGTGTTATGACCCGAGCGTCGGTTCTGATCGCGCTCGGGTTAAAGTTATGTCTCGCTGCCGGCCTTGACAGCTGCGGGCGGTATTCTGGCCTCTCCGGGCTCTTATTGTGAAAGTGCTCGGTGGGGCTTCCGCCTGTCAACGGTCGGTCAGCTGTGTGTCATTGTTCATTAGTACCTTGTCTTTTTAAGTTGAGCACTGGCGTCGTTAGGACGCAGCAGTGTCTGATCGCATCTGGTCACGAACCTGACCGCTATTCTGTTCACCCATCGTCACGTTGCGGATGCCTGAACTGCATTCACACCTCGGCTGCCTAGGGCTTGACCGTCTTTCACCGGCACCAGTAAGTGAGCTGTATTAGCCTTATTCCCTCCGGTGTTATTTGTGTTGTAAGTCCCTGCTTTAGCAGCCCGAGTGCTATTATTTACCGAGCCTGACTGTGTGTGACTGTCTCCTGCCTTGGACCTATAGTGTGCTGTATAGCACTATGCTTCCTGTTCTGCGTAGACTCCTGTCATTATCTCAGCAGCTTGTGTAAACACCTTTTTCACCGTAATAAACTCACTGAAAAACTCACTGGTGACTTCTGTGCATCTTATGCTGGCTCGTGAGGGCCAGTGCATGACACTAAGGTTATTAAGAACTCAGAGAATTCAGACATAAATTCAGCAAAAGAAGTACTGGGAGGACGATATACTGTGGTAAATAAAATAGGCTGTTCTGTCCTCCAGGATGGGTGTGCTAAGCTAAAAATTAAGCATTCAAAAGAGTTATAATTTGAGTTTAGCTTAGGCTGAGGGTTCATTGGTAATGTGGATTCATATATTACCCTGACACCACCATCTCGGCCAGTGTTTCTAGGAATATGAATATTACCATCGCTGGGAGGGGTGGTCTCATTGATACTAACAAAGTCATCAGGGCGTAGCCATGTTTCTGTAAGACAGAGTATATTTATATTGTAATCCATGATCATATCATTAATTAAGGTCGCTTTATCTGACAGAGATCTTATATTCAGCAGTCCGCTTTTAATTATTTTATTTTTCTGTGGTAGATTAATGGTTTTAATTTTTATCAAGTTATGTTGTATTTGTCTTGGTTTATAATGTTTTGGGTATCGGGGGACAGACACAATCTCTATAGGGTTGTGAAAAGACTGATCTAAACAGAGAGAATTATTTGGATTAATAGGAGTAATATGAGAAGTGGAAGCAAAAGAAAGCTGGTTGGCAGACCCAAGCACTTTGGGGTGAGGTGACACACCAGCTTTCAGTAACTGTACTAAAAAATGCTGAATCGAATAAAACAGATTGTCCCTTAAAACACGTGCACCGAGTCTATTTGGATGGATGCCATCTGGCCTCATAAATAATGGGCAGTTCCAAAACAGGTTGAAATTGTCTATAAAACCAATGTTAAAAGTAGGAAATGTTGAGCACAACCAGGAATTAAGGGAAAGAGTTCTGCTGAAGTAATTGCAGCCTCTTCTAAAAGGAGCAAATATATTGAGCAAAGGCTGTGGATACTTATGTGTCATAAACCCCTGTGCACCATTACACGGCACACGAGGGAAAGAATGAAAACCCAATCGCAGGAGTAGCCAGTGTCATGTTTATTGAAGTTCACAAAAATAACCAGTTCAGTAATCACCAAATGCAGCTCAGTCAACCACATAATATATGGAAAGGTGCAGACAGAATTGGCCACCAAACATACAGGGTGTCTGCCGAATGCTCAACAGCCTGGTGAATATAAAGCCTGTGCTGCAGGGCTGCAATACGCATGAAACAGGAAAGGCGAGCAGCCTAATGCTGCAGGACTGCTAGCACAGCAGAAGAGGCTAAGACACACTTATAGGTCTGGAGCTAATCCGGGGCGAGCCGTGCAGTCTGGAGGCAGAGGCAGAGATGCCGACCAGCCGAAACACCAAGGTATAGATCGTCTTAAAATGTCAGACTGAGTAGAACGCAGGGAGTGAATAATCATACACAGAGGAACATGCTGCCATGTATGAAGGGGAATGTCCCGACAATCTCTTTCCTCAGCAGTGGCAAACAAATACTCCAAAAGCTAACGAGGAAAGAGATTGCCGGTGTGTGAATGCATGGGCAGAACTGATTGAACAGGTGTGTCAGAGCACATGTGGATGAGAGTGAATGGAGTGCGCGCGCGCGTGTGTGTGTGTGTGTGTGTGTGTGTGTGTGTGTGAGAGAGAGCACCGGTGACAGTGCAGCTGATGGAGCTTGACAGGAGGAGAGGGCGTGCCAGAGCTGTCAGAGGGAAAACTAGGACAAATCATAACAACGAGTCAGAACCAGGTTTGGTCTCCAAACCTGGATTCACGACACTTATGTACATGTGATTTCTTAGTTTTTTATTTTTAATAAATTTGCAAATATCTCAAAAACTTTTTTCATGTTGTGTTTATGGGGTATAATGTGTAGGATTTTGAGGAAAAAATGAATTTATTCCATTTTGGAATAAGGCTGTAACATAACATAATGTTGAAAAAGTGAAGTGGTGTGAATACTTTCTGGATGCACTGTAACTTGAGTCCGGTCTACCTTCCCGTCATGCAGTGAGGGGATGGGTTTTTGCACTTGTGTAATCTTTTTCTTTGCTCCGGTCAGTTTCTCCACTAAGTTAATTTGAAGCAGGTGGACCTTCAAGCTCTTGTGCTATTAGAACTTGTTGTGGCTCTCCGATGTAACCCAGAAGGGCGAGTTTTTTCGCTCTGCACAGCATGCGCTCTGGGGCTTGGCGTCTTCTGCTTTTTCGGTTGAAATGCGGCAGTGGGTGACTGCGTGTGCCCCCGTCTGGAGAGTGATGCCACTACATTTCATAGAATAAGCTCCCATTGAAAAGGACTGCTGAGTTATCAATTAATTGACAACTAATTTAATTTAGTCAGCTAAATTCTTATTGACAGTTAATTGAAAGTCAATTGATCATTAACATCCCTAATGCAGATTCAATTTTAAATATAAATGTTGTTGAAAGATTGAAATAATTCTGAAAATACATTTAGACCTACAGGACAAATCAGTGGACTCATAATAATATTTATTTATCAATATTTCTTTGTTATTTTTCATGACAGGTGAATCATTTGTGTTGTTGCTTGTGTATTTCTTGCATGTTCTTGTGTACAAGCAGGTCGGGGGTAATTAATTACATAACATACAAGGTTCTGTACAAACCAGATGAAGATTCACAGGTAGCAATCAAAGGGGAAACTTTAAATGAGTCCAAACAAATTTATTTACATAAAATATATACAACAGATGCCCACTTAAAAAAGGCTAAACTAAAACCTAGGAATTAAAATTAAGTTAAAATAAGCTAAAGTTAGAATATAATACTAAAAAAAAAAAAAAACCTAAGCTAAAAAAAACTAAACGTGAGCTAAAAACAATCAAAAGTTCATAAAAGCTGAGGCAGAAAATCCACTCTTCCAGGCCAGGCTCCATCTGCCACCACGACACCAATGTCTTCGAGAAACCTGTACAGGGGAAGACACTTGCCAGCAGTATATCCAGATTTCTCATCGACATCATCATCATGGGGTGCTGCTATCTGGGAACCAGATACTTACAGCAAAGGCAAAGCTCCTCATTCTGTCTCTTGCTGTCTTTCACCTGCAGCACCCCAACTGCTCCACACAGAAGTGTCCTCCCCCAAATGCCGGCGTCATGGTGGTGCTGGGCCGTTACCGCTCCTCCTCCTCAGTCATGCCCTCCTTCGTCTACACCATTTCCTCTGGGACCAACAGCATCCTTTCATCTAGCCGGGCTGGTCTGACCGGGCTCCCCTCTTTTGGCAGGCTCCCTTCTGGTCTGGCCAGGTTATCCAAGCAGACCCTCCTCCGGCTGGGGCTCTCCTCCAGGCAGGCCCTCATCCAGCCAGGCTCTGCTCAGGCAGGGCTCTCCCTTCAGGTAGGGCACTCTCCCCAGCAGGGCTCTCTCCCAGGCAGGGCTCTTATCCGGCCGGCCTCCCCTCAGGCTGGGCTCTCTCCTCTGGACTGCTAGAGCACCTCTTATATTGTCTGCAGTCACAGGAGCTTTACATCCCTAATCAACCCAGGTGATGAGGATCACCAGTTAAGGGAGGCACAGGGTGGAAGTAGACATTTCCAATTAAAAGCACAGTGTTTAAAATATAAAAACTACAAAACATGCAAAGCTATAAACATCCAACATAAAAACTATATAAAACCCAAAAAACAATTAAATACTTCCACCCCGTGACACTTGTAATTACCTAGTTAACCTGTGTTTTGTAGATCGTTTCTCTGTGTTTTTATAGTTAATCATATTTGAACATGTCTGTTGACTTTGTGATTAAGATGAGAAGTCATGAAATCAAGTCACACCACAAGAATTCACATCATATTAAATAATTCAGCAGTGTACTTATGCACAAAACGCCACAGAAGGTAAAACAGTCAATGTCAAGAGAGAAGTATTACTGTATATCTACATTTTCCAGTTACAAATGGGAGCAGAGCATTGATGGTAGCTCTGATTAAACATTAAATAGCTTCTCGGTGCTGCTGAATCCCACTGGTGCAAATGGCTCCTGGTTGCCATTGACAAATTGCTTGCATCACTTTGGGGTTTCTGAGAGTACCGTGCGAGGCGGGTCATTTCTTGTAGAGGTACAGTTGCCTCTCCAGTGATGGTTTCTTGGCCCAGAGTAGGGACAGCCATATTGATTCTGTCCCCATCTTCAATCCATTATTAACCCTCTATCAGGACAGGCAAGAAGCTTGTGGTTATCTGATTTCTCATTTTATATGCTGTTTGAAAAACAGCTACCAAACTTTGCAATTATAATACGGTGGGCTCTATATCAGCGCGCTCCCTTGTGACACTCAGGCTTTTACTCAGTTTTTCCCCATACACCCATATTACATGCACAAACACAACTGAGAGCTGGTAATCTTGTTCTTCTGTTGTTGATTGCAAAACAGAGCAGTAAGTGACTCCTTTATGCCTGCAGCTCAGTGTCTTAATTACACTGCTAAGGCTGATAATTACTTTATAATGACTTTGCTTTCCCTTTGCTCTCTTTGTAGTTATATTTCTCTGAAAAGTCACTGTTCATAGCTTGGGGTGATTCCCTGGAGTGTAACCATAGCAAAAAAAAAACCAAGCGTTTCACTGAATTTCACAGGATTAATTGTTGAAATGATATTGCATTCATGTATTCATACAGTCAAAGGAGCAGTTTAAAAAAGAATTAATTAGCTGCATTTTTGTTGTCTTTATTCAGATTGCAGGAAAATCAGAGTTGTCTATTACATCAGATTTTTGGACTAGGGTCTGCACTCTTAAACATAAGTGTTCAGACAGAATTTGTGGATTTGTTTATTCAGGTTTCACCAATGCATTTGTGGCTGGATGGCTGATGATAAAAGGGCAACAGGATCCACATTTCAGTTTTTTTTTTTATTTATTTGCAATCAATATCACTGTTGTTTGTCTTGTACTTGATAAAAAAAAGCTTTATGTGCCAATATGAAAAGCCAAAGACACCAAAAACATGTAGGTTTAGGGCGCTCGCGCACGCAGCGACCAGCAGCCGGTGGCTTGTCACCAGACTGCAAACCAAGTCTACCTACGGGTACAAATAAGTAACAAAAAAAAACAAAAACAAAAATAAAAGTAGATGTAGAAATACATCTAAGTAAATAGGAGTTTAAACTACTAAACCCTTGGAGCAAATTACCATATCTGTCATGAATGGTTATAATTTGACAGCTCGCGTGCAGGGAGTAACAACAAAGGAAGCACACAGAGACACAGAGTGACAAGTTTAATATGAATTTTATTAATTGCAAGAACACGCATCCTCAAGAGAAAACCGTCACTCACCAGAGAAGGCACACAGCCTGTAATGAGAAATGAGAGCAGGTATATTAGGAGGGAGGCTAGACAAAGGGACAATAGGACCACACTCACATGGGAAGAATTGAGGACCCGGCAGCTGAACCCAGCACTTATGGCGAGCCTCCCGACGAAACAGGATGACACAGGAGTACTGGGTGAGGTGTCTGACTGGGCGATGACAGTCGCTGATGGAGTGATGATGGCGGGCCAGGTGAGCGCACAACAACCCTGGAGACACACCACTAAGGAGGTAGCAACCTGAAACAGAGAGCACAAGATTAAACGGTTCTTCTGAATGAGATTATTCTAGATAAGCAGCTGATGTAGGTAGTTTACCCAATGAGCCAGCGCTGAGATGTAGAAGAGAGGTCTATTTAAGTGCTGGCAGATCAAAGGAGCAGGTGCGTCTCATCACACAGGTGGAGATAATCACCTGCAGAGTAGGTGATTATCTGTAGGTGAAAGAGGAGGCGGCTTAGGGGGAGGACAGAGCGGACTGGTGGAGAGGGGCTTGATTTTAGACACATGAAACGTGGGGTGTATCCACATCGCCGGCGGGAGCTTTAGGCGGGCTGTGACATTGTTGATAATACTGTCAATCGGAAATAGACCCAGGAACCGCAGGGACAGTTTCCTCGACTCCGTCTTAAGTGGAACCTGGTCTGCAGCTAGCCACACTTGCTGCCCAATGGAATACTTAGGTACCGGAACCCGTCTACGGTCCACATATTGCTGGTTCCGTTCAGCTGACCGGGTCAAGGCAGCCCGAGTGGCCCTCCACAGCCAGCGACAGTGGCAGGCATGAGCCCCCACTGATGGAATAGCCATTTCCCTCTCCACCATAGGTAGTGGGGGGGGGTACCCTATCGAAGCCTCAAAAGGGGTCAACCCGGTGGCCGTTGAGGTAGCTGCATTGTGAGAGTGCTCCACCCATGTCAGGTACTCCAAGAGGTGGGATTGGAGGCTGCCACACACCTCAGGGCGGCCTCCAAGGATTGGTTGGCGGGCTCAGCCTGCCCATTACTCTGAGGATGATAACCCGACGTCAGGCTGACAGTAGCACCAAGAGAGCGACAAAAGGCCTTCCAAATCTGTGAGGCCGGGTTACGTCCGCGAGGCCCCCTACAGTGACTCGCGGACTTCCCCCTTTTGGCTTGACCGGGCAGAGCTCCACGGAGTGCTGGTCGTCCCCGCAATATATGCAGAGGCCCAGCTCTCTGCGGCGCTGTTTCTCCGCTAGGGGGAGCTTGGTCCGCCCGATCAGCATCGCCTCCGGTTCGTCGGCGGACTCCGGAGCGGGCAACACCAGGGGGCGAGGTTGAGAGACGCGGGCAGGGGCTCCGCGCGAGCCGCTGTAGGACTTCTGCTCGGCGGCCCGCTCTCTCAACCTATTATCCAAACTGATTGTCAGGGAGATTAATTCAGACAAATGTTCCGGCTGATCCTGGCAGGCCAACTCGTCCCACAGACTAGAATTTAGGCTGCGGAGAAAGATGCTGCAGAGGGCAGCATCGCCCCAGCCAACTTCCTCTGCTGCCACCCGGAAGTCGACAGCGTAATCAGTCGCCGATCGGCTACCCTGGCGAAGATTCAGCAGCCGATCGGTTAGCACGCTGTCACGATCCAAGTGGTCAAAAACCTCATAGAAATCATGCACGAATTGGGTATAGGACAGGTTCGCGTAGCTGGGCTTCGCCATAACGGCGTAAGCCCAGGCTAACGCTCGCCCCTCCAGGTGATTGGCTATGTACCCAATCCGGCTGTGGTCAGAGGGAAAGTCCCCGGGGATGTGCTGGAATACCAACTCACACTGCAGGAGGAACCCACGCGCTTCGCGGAGCTTTCCATTGAAGTGCGAGGGTGTGGGGATGGGTGTGAGTCGGGTTGGCAGCCCCGAGCCAGCCTGGCTAGCTAGGGGAGCAGCGAGAGCTGGCCCGCTAGGCTGAGCCGGAGGAAATGCCTGCTGGGGGTCCAGGCGATCCAAACGGTGAGTGATGTTAGTTAATTGATTAAGAATGACTTGTTGTTGATGGGCAATCAAATCCACTCGAGCCTCGAGGGTAGAAAGTCAGCGTGTGAGCCCGCTGTCCGCTGGGCCGCCTTGCTGGAGCCGTACTGACATAATATCGGGCCCAGGGAACACGCACGCAGGCTCAAGTGAGATTCAAAGGCTTTATTCAACAACAACTGTGCGTGTATGGGTGCGTGTGTGTGGAATGTAAGTGGAGTGCTGGTGAACAGGAAGCGCAGAGGGCAGAATGGTTCACCGTGAGGCCAGGCAACCCTAAGGGCAGAGCAAAGACAGGGATGAGAGCAGTCCTTCACCATACAGGGTTAATGTATAAGGCGTTGCTTACTTGCAGGTGGCACGGTGGCTGGCATTGGCAAGTGGAGCTCCTGCCTGGAGGACAGCGCCCAGCTGCGCACTCAGCGACGAGTAGTAGTAGATTAGTTTATTTGACAGGGACAGTGCAATAAACATAGACAATTAATCAAAGACAATCAATCTGATGTGTTGCACATAGAGTGTATAGCTATTAGCTAATTTGCAACTCTTGTCCCTGGATGGGCTTTAGAAAAAAGAATCAAGATAAAAAATATACACAATAACCACATACATCAATGCAGAAAAATTATAAATACACAATTATAAATATTATAAATATTATAAATACACAAATATAACAGCCTGACTCACATTTAACATAAATATTATAAATATTATAAATACACAAATATAACAGCCTGACTCACATTTAACACATATAACATAACTCACATTTGCCTATTTCAGGCCTTCCTCCCTCCGTCACTCACTATAAACAAACACATTTATTCCTTCCCTTCATTCACTCTCACTTTGCAGACAATTAATTCATACATGAGTACATTCTTGTTTATTTTTCAGCCAGTTTTTAACATTTTTAGTGAATGTTTTAAAGTCCGTTATTATTTTAATTTCATTTGGCATTGTGTTCCAGATGTGACTGCCCTTTATAGAGAAAGCTGTTTGTCCAAATGTGGTTCTGCGGTGGAATATTTTACAGTTATTGTTAACAGAACTCCTGGTGGCTCTGCTGCTGTCCTGTCTTTGGACGAAACCAGCAAGTGGCTCGGGTGCTGATTTATGGAAACATTTGAACGTTAATTTCAGAAGACAGAGGTCAATGAAGCTCTCAAAACTCAATAGGTTGTATTTTTTTAAAACATTACAGTGATGCCACCTAATGGGCTTTTTGTCCAAGATTTTTAGGGTTTGATTATATAATGAACCTATATGTCTTATTGTGGAAGGGGCTGCTTGAGCCCAGACTGTCAAACAGTATGATATATGAGAAAAAACCATAGAATGCATATACAGTGCAGCTGCTTCGTAAGGTATGTAATATCTAATTAATTTAAAGCAGTTCAGATTTTTTTTTACTGTTTTTGAAATTTTCTTTATATGAAGATTAAATTTGAGTTGAGGATCTAGTACAATGCCAAGGTATTTGAATTCTGTAGCTAAACTGATGTCATGATCATGTATATTAACTTTAAAATGTTGCAGGTTACATTTTTTGATTGAAAAGCACATTGAGAGAGGGAGGAGAAGATGAGGATGAGGCGAGGATGGGAGAAATCCGCCGCCTGGAGGATCCACCTGTGCACAGGGGAGAGACTGTAGAGCAGGTGAGGTAAAAACACAGCTTACTTGCCAGGAGATGAAAGGCGCAGGTCGGGAAGAGACGATCTTGTGCCGGGGTTAGAGAGCGTTGGCGAACAGACAGCTCCAGACCGAAGCTTTGGGCCAAGCGGGCTAAATAGCCGGCGACTGATGAGGCGCAGGTGTGCGCGCAGCTGAGGCAGATGACCGGCGAAGGCGAGTTGTAACAATTTGGTTCTATCATCAGCAAATTTAAAGGTGTGTCTTATCACTGCTACGCTGATGATTTACAGCTACTTTTCTCTTTTAAGCCTGACCATGTTGACAATTTAAAAATTATTCATGATTGTCTGCAATTAAGGACTGGATGTCTAGTAACTTTTTGCAACTTAATGCTGATAAAACTGAAGTCTTTATTGTAGCACCTGATAATCTAATTCCTAAGTTGGTTAATAGCATTGGTTCATTAAGCTCTAACGTAAGGTCTAATCTAAAAAATCTTGTCATTTTGTCATCAGTCATTTTTGATCAATCGATGGGTTTTGATCAGCATGTCAAATCTCTGACCCAGAGTTGTTTTTTCCACCTTAGGAATATATCCAAAATTAGGTCATTGGTTTCCTACAGTCAGTTAGAAATCATTATTCATGCATTTGTTTCTTCACGTTTGGACTACTGTAACGCTCTTTTCACATGTCTTAGCAAATCCTCTTTACACTGCCTACAGTTAGTCCAGAACGCTGCTGCAAGATTACTAACTAGGTCCAGTAGATTCTGTCATATCACTCCCATTTTGGCCTCTTTGCATTGGCTTCCTGTAAATTATAGAATTGATTTTAAAGTTCTTGTTCTTACTTACAAAGCCATGCATGAAGAGGCGCCTTTTTATATTAGTGACCTGCTCTTTCTAGACCAGCCCAGCAGGTCTCTCAGGTCTTCTCATCAGAATCTATTGGTAGTCCCTAGCACTAGGCTCAGAATCAAAGGCGATAGAGCCTTTGCTGCTGTTGCTCCCAGACTGTGGAACTCCTTACCTTTTGAACTTAGATCTGCACCTTCCATTGGTGTTTTTAAGAAGCAACTAAAGACCCACCTTTTTAGCCTGGCTTTTTAATTAACTATGGGTTGATTGTATTTTTATGTGCTTTTACTGTCTACTTTTTTTTTTTTTTTTTAGTTATGTGCCTGTGTTTTTGTTTTTTACCATGTTAAGCACTTTGTGACTCTGTCTATGAAAAGTGCTCTATAAATAAACTTAGTATTACTATTATTATATCTGCTGCTGTCTGTCTGTCACTGCAGTACTGACCACGTGCAATCATATCTGTCACTATCTGCACCTACACTACCACACTGAAATGCAACTACGGGTATTCATCTCTAGCTGTCTGTATATAGGATTGCTGGGTTTATTATTTATTATAGCTAATTGTTTATCTCTGTGGAGATCAGGGTCCTTCTGGCTGTCTTTGGCACCACGGGTTGCATTACTGTACATAGACTACTGCTGTTGCTATTTGATTTTCTTTTTTCCAGCCTCATTCCTTTTTTTTTTTTTTTAGAAAATGCACACCAATGAAGAGTGAGAGAAACACCATTTCAATTCTCCTGTATGTCCTGCACGTATAGTAGTACTGACAATAAAATCTTTGAATCTTGAATCTTCAATTTACCACAGGTGGACTTCAATTAAGCTATAGAAACATCTCAAGGATGATCAGTGGAAACAGGATGCACCTGAGCTCAATTTTGACCTTCATGGCAAGGGCTGTGAATGCTTATGTACATGTGATTTCTTAGTTTTTTTATTTTTAATAAATTTGCAAAAATCTAAAAAAAAAAAAATGCCACATTCAAGCTCCTGATATAAAATAAGCTCAATTATTGTTCAAATGGTTTAAAAGAGGTACTTGGCAGCGCAGTGGCGGAGTGGTTAACACTGCAGCAGCACAGCAACTCACCATTGGCCGGGGGATCCTGGGTTCGATCCCAGCCCCCGACCAACAGGGATCTGTGTGCAGTTTGCATGTTCTCCCCGTGTCTGTGTGGGTTTACTCCGGGATTTCTCCGGTTTCCTCCCACATGCCAAAAACATGCAAGTTAAGTTAACTGGCATCAACTGGGGATTCTAAATCAAAGCTTAGATTCTGAGCTTAGATTCTAAATCTAAGCTCAGGACTTCAAGACCGACCTGTGCTTCCAGAGCTCCATCGTCATGGCTCTGCAGGAGGCCAGCGAGGCCTACCTGGTGGGTCTCTTCGAGGACACCAACCTGTGCGCCATCCACGCCAAGAGGGTCACCATCATGCCCAAAGACATGGCCCGCTGCATCCGCGGAGAGAGAGCTTAGACTTTCTGTTGCACATCCACCAACCACAATGCTCCGCACTGTGTGTCTATATATATATATGGGTGATTCTTCAATTAAGGGAGTTTTTCTGTCCCCAGGGTAGATTTTCAAGAAAAAAATGTTTTTTAGAAAAAACAATGATTGCTTTTGTTTACTTTAGGTTGTAGTAGCTATGAAAAAAATAACTGTGTCTCAATGATGACATTTTAATACTTTTTCAGTGTGTTGAAATTCAAATGTGCAAAAATTTCACAGTTTTGTGCTTGTCCCCAACCCAGACTTTTTGACTTCCCCTCTATATTAAAGTGATAAAAAGTGCTAAATTCATTAAACCTTTACTTTGCATTTCCTCACAACAACTTAAAAAGATATTTTTCAAATTCATATATTTTATATTTGTTCAATTTACTATTAATTTATAGTTAAATATCGCTGTCCCTCATACATCTGTCATTACCATCATGCTCAACGTTTTAGAGAGCAATAAAGTTTTTACAAACAGTTACTTAAATTGTTGCATGCAAATTAGATGCTCCAGAGGAACATGTCCAGACATGAGGCACAAGCCTGAGTTTTTGATGCCCACATATGTCAGTAATTTGATGTTTTATACATCCTGATCTGAGAGTATGTTTATTAGGCGTCATTACCAAACAAGTTACTATTTGAGTATTTTAATTCATTAATACAAAATTTCACTTTATTTAGATATATTCAGTGTACATTGTATGCTAGCTAACCAATTAGCTTAGCAAGTCTAAAACTTAGCCAACATTTTCTGCACAGAGTGAAAATTGTCATTACCATCGCGCGTCATTACCATCACAAAAGTGACTGTGATGGTAATGACAATGTGTGATGGTAATGACAATTTATGTTTTTATTTCCTAATAACTAGCACATATTAGCTTAATTTACTATTTACTACTTTACTATGATACATAATTGAACAGTTACCAACTGTAATTTACATTATTTTTGTTTGAAGATGTCACCATGGCCCCAGCTAAACCAGCTCAACAGTCAAAAAAAATACAGAGACAAAATCAAGGAAGATCCTGAGAAATATCAGCAATATCTTGAAAGAGAAAAAGAGAGATACAACAAAAAGAAAAGAGACAGGAAAATTGAAAGCCATCTCACACTGGAGTTGCCTACACAGGAAAAGGTATATCGTCAGTGTGTTCAGTTTCCTCATCAATGAGGCATGATCCTTCAGCTATATGGGCACATCTCTCTCCTGTGCTCTCCCACTTGAAGGAACAGAACCCCTCTGCAACAACCCTCCATGTCATAAGTGATGGCCCTACAACCCAGTACCGATCCAAGAAAATTTTTTATTTGCTCTTCACAATGCCATTTAGGTTTGGGTTCAGCAGGGTGACCTGGAACTTTTTGGAGGCCGAGCATGGCAAAGGACCTGCAGATGGAGTTAGGGCAGCAATAAAACGAAATGCAGATGCTGTTGTTGCCCGTGGAACAGATCTACCAAGTGGTGAAGTCCTCTTCAATGTCTTGTCGAAGGAGCAATCAAAGATCAAGCTCTTCCATGTCACTGAAGAAGACATTTCAGCAAAGGATGCCTTGCTACCAAATCAACTGCAAACAGTTCATGGAACAATGAAAATCCATCAGGTGGAGTATTTTATATACTATATTATAATATTTATTTATTAAATTAGTCTTTATTTATTCTGTGAATGTAGCATATTCAGTAATACCCAGTTGTTTTTATTTTTGTGCAGATTTTCACCAACAATCCAGGTCACATCAAGTGGTGAGTACTCAGCTGTTTCTGTTCAGCTCCAGAGGAGTGCAAGTGCTATGGCCCACAGATAGTGGCCATTCAGCAAGATGAGCCAACAACAAGCCAGGAAGGATCAGCCCTGGGTCTGCAGCCACCTGAGATGGACACACAGCCATCAACACTTGTCCCCGTTTCAGAGATCACTGTCACCATGGGTTGAGATGCCGTCTCGGCACTCAGCCCATGTTTTCCCTCATCCCTGCTTCCCATTGAGCAGCATCTCAGCTGGCCCCCAGCTGGCAGCATTATGGACGGCTGGGGCCAATTAGTCTTCATCAGCTGGGGCGCTGCCAATGAGGATAAATAGGAGCAGCCTCGATGACTCGGGGCTGCGACATAAACACATTGCTAAGCTGAAGCCCCTTCGTCTGGTGTCAGCTTCTACTCCTCTTGCAGCATTCCTGTGTTTGTATCCCGCTGTGAGTATGTACGTCTTGTTACCCCCACGTCCGGTACGAGCTGCTTACCTCTGCGCTGTGCAACCTGTGAGTGTACCTCTGCATGAGTATCTGTGCTCTCCTCATCCCTTCCCCTTTTCCCTGAATAAAATATCACGACTCACTGGCTTGCCCCTGGCTCTGATTGCCCGGCTCCCTAGAGCCGGATATGACAATCACACGTCAACTGATAGGACAGTGGTGTGCTGTTCAGTATGACCAAGATGTATATCCAGGCATCATTTAGGATGTAGATGCAGAAGGTTGTACCCTTGTGAAAACAATGAACATCATTGGCAAGAACCGTTTCTTTTGGCCTATGAAAGATGGTGTTCTGTGGTATCAGCCATGTGATCTGCTTGGTCTAGTCCCAGAGCCCCAGCCAGTCACAAAAAGGCACATGAGGCTACCAGAGAATGTGTGGAAGATGTGCTCTCTCAGGGAATGAAACAAACTTGTGTCTCAGGTTTATGTTGGTAGCACACTCTAAACTGTCAAAATAGCTTTTTACAAAGTGATATTTGAATGTCGTTGATTAAAAAAAAGTGTTAAAAATAAAGGCAGACACTTTAATTCTGCTACTGAGGTTCTGCACATGATGAGTTCTTATATTGTTAAGTGCATTTTCTTATTGCTAGTGTGTAAAATCAATTAGTTACTTTTGTGGTTGTTGCAGTCACAGAATGTGATATATGTTTTTTTAATGACTTAAATACTATTTTCTTACTATACTGTATTTCTTACTAGTATTTGTATTTTATTTATGACATTGTTCCAATGATTTGTATAAGCTGGTTGATAATCCCCAGCAGGTCCCTGACTGTTGTTTAATATGGGTCACACCATTGTTGCTGTGCATGAATTAAAATGCTACACACTTATTTCAGAGTGCTGAAAACTTTATTTTCTATTTTATCATTTTTGGATTGGCATTCATCATATGGGACATTTGAGCTGAGCATGCCAGTTCTCTTCTTTGATCCTTTTTTATGTCAGAAACGAGCCAGCCGGCCAGAAGAGCAGATTATTACATAAGCAATGCTGTGTTAGTTTACCAAGTGATTAATTTTAATGGAAGGTTAAGTGTACAAAAGGTGGTGTTTTTAAAAAGTAGTATTTTCTTTGTCTTTGTTGTAAAAAAAAAACAAAAAAACACCAGCGTTAATTTTTATGTCATTACCAAGACATGTTGTCATTACCATCACAATACATTTTTTGATAGAAAATGTTGCTTTATTGTTAACTTGGGTTTTACCACAATCATTGTGGTAATGTTTAAAAGTCTAAATTTGCATTTTATGAAAAAATATACATTGCAATTCAAATATTCTGATTAGTACGCAATATTTCATTGTTGAGACAAGGCAATATATTAACAAGTCAGAGAGAAGATGTTGTTAAAATGTATTTTAAATCTACTTACAAATATTTAGAACATGATTCTTAAAGAGCATGTTTTGTACTTACTGGAATGATTGTAAAACCTTTGCTTGTCAAATCATTTTGTATTAAAATCAGTGTTTTGTTTTTGTGATGGTAATGACATTTTGCCATGGCAAATTTGAAAAAAGCATCATAATATCAAAATTAATATGAAGTAATATCAAAGCTACACTCAGATTTGTGTTCCAGACCAATTGCTAAACCTTCTGAAACAGAAAAAATAGAGATTAAAGAACTTTTTTTTTCCAAATTCTAAACATCAAAAGTGCCCCAATTGAAGAATCCCCCATATATATATATATATTAATATGTACATATGTATACTAGCTGCTCTTATTTTTTCTTGCCTTCTGATTGTTGCTCTGAGTGTTGCTATCCCTGTGCTGTTGCAGTCCTGGAATTTCCCCACTGTGGGACTAATAAAGGCTTATCTTAAATTGTCCTTAGGTATGACTGTGAGAGTGAATGGCTGTCTGTCTCTTTGTGTTGGCCCTGTGATGGACTGGCGATCTGTCCAGGGTGTACCCTGCCTCTCGCCCAAAGATGCTGGGATAGGCTCCAGCCCCCCCCCCACCCCGCCCCCACGGCCCGAAAAGGATTAAGCAGAAGAAGATGGATGGATGGATGGATGGACTTCACTGACAGTTTTGGAGGATATAATTAATACTGAATTTTCCCACATCAAAAAACTTGCAAAGATGTAAAATGTTTTTTCCCATCCTTCCCTCTTGGCGGCATCAACTGAGGTTAATGCAGCTTAATCAACTGTGGCATTAACACATTTACAGCGGGGAAAAAATGTTGAACACGTCAATATTTTTCTCATTTAACATATTTCTGATGGAGCCATTGACCTGAAATTTTCACCAGATATCAGTAGCAACCCAAGTAAAACATACATTAAAAGAAATCAAGGCAACTGTGTTCACAAAACAAGTTATATTTAATAAAGTTGAATGACACAGGGAATAAGTATTGAACACATGAAGAAAAAGAGGTGCAAAAAGGCATAGAAAGCCCAAAAACCAGCTGAAATCCATCAGAATTTAGGAAGCCATCCCCATTGGCCCCATTGGTACAAATTAATTTCAGCTGGTGAAGTCCTGACTGATAGCCTTTATAAAGGTCTGTGAATATCTGATTGTCACACCACCAAGAACTCATGATGGGTAGAAGCAAAGAGCTGTCTCTAGACCTTCTCAATCTTATTGTTGCAAAACATAATGATGGCATTGGCTACAGGCCCATTTCTAACTGCTGAATGTTCCAGTGAGCACTGCTGGAGCCATCATTCGGAAGTGGAAAGAACATCATTTTACCATAAACTGGCCATGACCAGGAGCTCCTCACAAGATTTCAAAAGAATTATTAGAAGAGTTATTCAAGAGCCAAGGACCACTCTTGGAGAGCTCCAGAAAGAGCTGGAGTTAACAGGTACATCTGTTCCAAGAACACAATAAAGGCCCTTTTCCACTAGCCCCGCTTATCCCAACACGGGACAGCTCAGCACGCTTTGTTGCTCTTTCCACTAGCCCCAACACGGTTTAACAGGCGCTATTTTCGTGCCTGCTCGAGGGCAGG
Organism: Pholidichthys leucotaenia; assembly: GCA_020510985.1. Lineage (NCBI taxonomy): Eukaryota > Metazoa > Chordata > Actinopteri > Cichliformes > Pholidichthyidae > Pholidichthys > Pholidichthys leucotaenia. Next base: position 172,066,024 of record CM035836.1, read on the forward strand.
GTACAACCGTGCTGAGTCGTGCCGAGATGTGACGTCAACAGCCTGGTCGCCGCTGATTGGTCAGGTCGTAACGTCACAAAAGCGACTGTCTTCTGATGAATCTACACGACTGCCATTTGCAATATTTTATGGACTAACTCGGTCACGGAGTAAATACAATATTAATCCAGACAGCGTTGTAGGTTTTGCGGAACTCTACACCGTGGTCCAACGAAGAGGTGCGGAGTTTTTCTCTGCTTGGTGGCAGATCCACAGTGAGAGGAGCGACCCAGACCGATACAGATGCAGCCCAGCATAGAACCGGACTACGGACAAGCTAAAGACGAACGTGAGAGAACCATCGATGGTGAGTGATTTGTAATAATGTGCGTCTATTCGCTTATTTATCCTGTTGGTGGTAAGCTCACTTTTTTTGAGCCATACAGCGCCGTTTTGTGCTGGCTAACGAGTCTTTGCTAGTAGCTAGCTAGCTAGCTAGTAGCCTACTCTGCTGATTTGCGCTTGTTTTCTCCTAAGTATTCGCTTGTGAGAGCAAAACGATGAAATATGTTAATCCTGGTTAAAGTCCTGGTTTGTGTACGTATTGCACTTTGGTGCTGCACATTAAATTGTGTGCAATTTAATGCTACAATGTGTTTCCACATGCCAGGGGTTAGCTTCCCTCAGTGTTTATATTGTGGATACTGGTGAAATGGAGCACAGGAGCCGAAACCTCGACATATTAAAAGTGCTTTTTCAAACCAGTGATTTATAAAGTCATTCATATAATTTTCTAAAGCGTCAGAATAGACCCACACACCTATTCTGTGGATCCTGCAGTGCTTGTCAGGGAAACGAAGCATTTTTGTCACATCCCACCACTGACTTTCACAGGTGTATTTCCCTAATACAGGTACATCTCCAAAAATTAGAATGTCATGAAAAACTTCAATATTTTTTGTCACTCATTTCAGAAAGAGAAATCCGTATATTATGTAGATTCATTACACAGACAGTGATATATTTCAAGCGTTTATTTATTTTAATTTTGATGATTACGGCTTACAGCCCCTGAAAACCCCAAATTCAATTTGGCAAAAAATTAGAATATTGCATAAAATTAACTTTAAAAAGTAGTTTTTAAATATAAATGTTGGCCGCTGAGGTGTTGGTTAATATGGGCTGTAGCCGTAATCATCAATATTAAAATAAACACTTTCAATATATCACTGTCCCTGTAATGAATCTATATATGGGTTTCACTTTCTGAAATGAGTGACAAAAATATTGAATTTTTTCATGGTATTCTAATTTTTGAGATGTGCCTGTGTATGTGTTGAACTTGCTTGAACCTAACCACCATCCATTTCTGTCGTTCGTCTAGGCAGGAGGAAAGCAGCCACCCCACAATGGACCTCGCCACTGTGGAACGTACTAAAATCCTTTGCTTTTATAGGTAAAGTGTCAAAACCAAAGTAGCACAATTTCCACTTAATATAAAAGGGACTGAACTGAGATTTATTTGATTGTGCGAATATGGCACATCAACTGTAAAATAAACCGCTTGTTAATGTATTTATTTTTTGTCAGATCACTTGTGTGATCCTTTGTGAGTTATGTTCATAACTGTATGTTTTGGCGAATGTGAGATGTTCAGTCGTCAATATAATTTATTTTATATGTGTAGTTTATAGTCTATCATCAATAAACTCATGCAGTAACAGGACACATTACAAATATTTGAGACCCATTGTAGTGCTTCCTTTTATATTTTAGCAATGCTAGTACAAAACACCACCCACACATGAAGCCAGGGCAAGAAGAGACACTTTTACAGACAAGACAAAATTTTATTGATAAAAATTCCATATTTTGACTGAGCGACTCCATACTCGGTGATGCACACCTTCAGTTAAAGTACTAGATTCCATTCAAGTGAATGTATTAATTCATTCTGATTGCTGAGGCCACAGTAAAAACAGATGATTTTAAATGTAACGCAGCCCTTGTAAAATGTACTGAAGCGCAGCTACATGAAAATTGTGGTTAAATACAACAACGAAGTACTTTATTGTCACATTGAAATTGTAATCCCTCCTGTTTTGTTTTTCTTTTGAATTCTTGGATGGAATATGGGTGGGCAATATAAGCTGCAGCTTCAGCCATCACCCATCTCAGATAACCTATGTTGAACTGTATAATCAGAGGAGTTATTGTTTAATTTGACCTTGTTAGATTTTTTCCCCTTTGTTATATTATTCTATTTTCTTTTAATCTTTACTTTTAATCAATCCGAAATAAAGATTCATTCATTAATTCACATTCCACCACTGGCTTTTAGCAACAAGTGTATTTCCCAAATATGTTTTACACTTGCTTTAATTAACCACCACCCATTTGTCTTTTGTCTAGGCAAGAGGGAAACTGTCCACCCCAACTGGACCTTGCCTCACTATTTACAGAGATGCAGGCTGAAGATCTGCTGAACCAGGACCAGTACGAGGGGCCGATCCAGTTGCTTCTCAGTGAGGCAGCGTGGCTGGCGTGTGTGACCCATTCCAGTTTCTTTTTTTTTTTTTTTTTACAGTTTGAATTTTGCACATTCTGAATAATCTGGAATTTGCTGCTGATTGTAATAAACAATTTAGTGACTTATGTGTTTGCATCATGATTTTCTGTTTTGTCTGTTAAGACACCGGTGGGAAAAGAGTCAACTGTACAAAGGATTTATCGGTGACCTTGAAAATAATGGCTCATTTTTAAGAAAAAAGTAACCAAAACAATTATTTTATTAACTGAAGACTGTATTGTTGGATGTGCCACTGCAGAAGACCCTGCATACTTTAGTGGCAGTACCAGTATATGGAGGAATTCTGGGTCATATTAGTATCTGCTCTTCATCATAATGGGTTTGGGCAGGGGTGTCTAATCATGTGCCATGGAGGGCCAAGGCTTTACCTCCAACCAGTGTCTTCAACAGCAGATTCCACTGAACTTCTTCCACTGACTGCTGATCAGTGAGAACACCTGCTGAAGAGACTGGGTAGAAGAGAGAACCTGCAGGGTCTTGGTCCCCCATGACACATGATTGGAAGCCCCCGGATTAGGTTTAATGGGATTTAACATTTTAACACAAACTGCTTTATGGTTCATAATTCTGTTGACAGACTTACACCAAACCAAAAGTGATTTCTCAAACTGCTGGATTGTTCTTAGCTTTTCCAGTCTTTCAGTATTTAATTTGTGCCACATGGTGGTAACCTTCACATACAAAAAAGAGACATCTGCAAAAACTTCAGAGGTTTATTGTCAGTGCAATTCCCAGTGCAATACTACATGAATGCATGTATAGTACATTGTTGATGCAGAGAATATATATTTCTACAGTACATGTATCTAGTAAATCAAGTATTTTCCATGTAACCTTGTGACTGCATTATTTTAATTGCTTTTAATCCTAGATCAAGTTTGTTTTGGCCTAAAATGAATCATAACTGTCAAATATATCTTATTATACGTAACTCAGTACTGTTTACTTTTCGAATATATATTTTGTGGCTAATATAGTTATTAACCAACGACACTGCAGCAAAGACATTGAGTTGCTAGCTGTTAGCATGAGGCCTACATATCTCCCGAGAGAACACTCACACGTGATCTGCATTGTTGTTTATGCAAATCCGACGACGAACGCTGGGACAGCGCGTGACGTCATCCATTCAGTAACCAGCAGGCTGCAGACAGAACACCTAGATGCTCTTCTCCTCATCTCAGGCGATTTCAACCATGTTTCACTATCTCCCATTCTACCCACGTTCACCCAGTATGTCACATGCCACACTAGAGACAATAAAACACTGGATTTATTCTACGCAAACACTAAGGAGGCGTACACCTCATCACAACTCCCCCCACTCGGGAGATCGGATCACAACTTGGTTCATCTCCGGCCGGTGTACAAACCCCTAGTGCACAGACAACCTCCGGCCATGCACACTGTGGAGTTATGGTCTGAGGAGACAATGGACACTCTAAAGGACTGTTTTGAAGCCACCGCCTGGAAGCAGCTCTGCGATCCACATGGTGAGGACATCGATGGCCTCATTCACACCTTCACGGGCTACCTCAGCTTCTGTGTGGACAAATCCGTTCCCACCAAGACCATACGGCGTCACTCAAACAACAAACCCTGGATCAACCCTGAGATAAAAACACTTCTGAGAGAGAAGAAGAGGATCTTCAGGTCGGGGAACAGGGAGATGCTGAAGTCCGTACAGAGGGAGCTGAGGAGAAAGATCAGAGAAGGCAAGGACAGCTTCAGGAAGAAGATGGAGGACAAGCTGCAACAGAGCGACATCAGCGGGGTCTGGAGAAACCTCAAAACCATCTCGGGGCTCCAGAATACCTCCACCCAGGCCACGGGGGGCAGGGAGTGGGCGAACAACCTGAATCTGTTTTTCAATAGATTTGACCAACCGCCCTCCCCCCTGTCTGCACAACAACCACTGCTGCCTCTAAAGAAATCAAGTCCTGCTGCCCACTCCCCACTCCACCAACACCCCCCCACTCCCAACACACAGCCCCCCATCCTGACCCTGACCAAGACCCAGGTGAGGACGGAGCTGAGGAAGATCAAAGCGAGGAAGGCGCCGGGACCGGACGGCATCAGCGCAAAGCTCCTCAAGTCCTGTGCAGACCAGCTGTGTGGGATTGTGACGTATATCTTCAACATGAGCCTGAAACTGGGGAGGGTACCACAGCTGTGGAAAACATCTTGTGTGGTACCTGTACCAAAAACTTCCCACCCCAAAGACCTGAACAGCTACAGACCGGTGGCCTTGACGTCCCACTTGATGAAGACCCTGGAGAGACTGCTCCTTGCTCACCTCCACCCCCTGGTGGAGCCAGCGATGGATCCACTCCAGTTCGCCTACCAGCATGGCATTGGGGTGGAGGATGCGGTGATCTTCCTCCTTCACCGTTCTCTGTCCCACCTGGAGAAGCCCGGGAATATGGTGAGGATCATGTTCTTTGACTTCTCCAGTGCTTTCAACACCATCCAACCGATGATCCTGAAGGACAAGCTGCTGCGCGCAGGGGTGGACCAGCACCTGTCATCATGGATCCTGGACTACCTCACGAACCGGCCTCAGTTTGTGAGAACCCGGGACTGTGTGTCCGACACGATCATCAGTAGCACGGGGGCCCCCCAGGGAACGGTGCTGGCTCCCTTCCTGTTCACTCTTTATACTGCAGACTTCTCACACAACACAACACACTGCCATCTACAGAAATTCTCTGATGACTCTACGATCGTTGGCCTCATCTCCAATGGAGATGAAGCTGAGCACAGAGGGCTTATCCAGGACTTCGTGGACTGGTGCCATCGGAACTGCCTCCAGATCAACGCGAGGAAAACTAAGGAGCTGGTGGTGGACTGCCGCAGGCATGGGCAGCCCCTCACAGCACCAGTAAATATACAGGGAACAGACATCGAGATGGTGACATCCTATAAGTACCTGGGTGTTCATCTGAACAATAAACTAGACTGGTCACACAATACTGACGCACTCTACAAGAAGGGACAGCGCAGGCTGTTCCTGCTGAGGAGACTCAGGTCTTTTGGTGTACAAGGGGCGCTGCTGAAGTCATTCTATGACACGGTGGTGGCATCAGCCATCACTTTTGGAGTGGTCTGCTGGGGCAGTGGCATTACTGCAGCCGATAGGAAGAGACTGAACAAACTGATTAAGAAAGCTAGCTCTGTCCTGGGGCAACGCCTTGATCCGATGGAGGAGATAGGAGAGAGAAGGACGGTGGCTAAACTGTCATCTCTGCTGGAGTCCGAGTTCCACCCTATGCAGGACATACTGGATGCACTGAGGAGCTCATTTAGCAGCAGACTACATCATTCCAGGTGCACAACCGAGAGGTTTCGTAGGTCCTTCCTACCAACGGCTGTCAGACTGTACAACCTAAGCAGGGCTGCTCGCAGAGATAGTAAAAAGACGTAACAAACTAATAGTTTTTTGAATGCAAAAGATGCAATAGACTTACACAATGGTCCCCTCCGGCATACAACTAGGAACATACCGGTCGCTATGGAGGGTGAGAATATGTATGGGCACATAATCATACCATGTAGGATAATTAAGTAGACGGTTATGCTGTTTCATCCCATCTAGCAACAATGCTCTGCACTGTGTGTGTTTATATATTTACATATTTATTCCATCTAGCTACAATGCTCAGCACTGGGTGTGTTTATATTTATATATCTATATATTTATTCCATCTAGCTACAATGCTCCGCACTGTGTTTTTATATATCTACATATTATTCCATCTAGCTACATTGCTCCGCACTGTGTGTGTTTATATACTTGCATATTTATTCCACCTAGCTGCAATGCTCCGTACTGTGGGTGTTTATATATTTACATATTTATTCCATCTAGCTACAATGCTCTGCACTGTGTGTTCATATACTCATATATTTATTCCATCCAGCTACAATGCTCTGCACTGTGTGTCTGTGTGTGTGTGTGTGTGTATATATATTTTATAGTAATATGTACATACGTATATTAGCTGCTCTTGCTTGCTTGTTTTTTTCTTGCCTTCTGATTGTTGCTCTGAGTGTTGCTATCCCTGTGCTGTTGCAATCCTGGAATTTCCCCGTTGTAGGACTAATAAAGGCTTATCTTATCTTATCTTATCTTAACCTGGCGATCAAGTTGTGTCAGCTGATCATTTTTTGCCATGACACCACCTCAGACTCAGTGCTGCAGAAGCAGGTACGTCCATGATGTCTCAACAGTCTCTCCATGATTTTCACGCAGATCAGAGCAATTTGTTGCACAGGAAATAAACATTTCTACAGACATTCTTAAGCTCTATAATCACTGATCGTTTGTGAAGCTGTGTTGACATCAGTGACAGGCTGTTGACATCAGTGACAGGCTGTGCTGAACGCCAGACCGACCGTTTGAAGCGGTAATTTCCCCACAACAGAGCCATCTGAAACACACACACACAGCGTACATATTTTAGTACCTAACAGCGATAACTTGCAGACATTAAAGTGTAGTACGACGTACTTATAGCAAACTAGCATTAGCGACATTAGCTTACCGTCATATATGACCTAGTTTGTATCCTCACGTCTTTGGCTCTCCCAGAAGCTGCAGAACTATTCCAGAGTGTTTCATCTCGCTGCCTGTACCCGTGTCTGGCGGTCCTTTTTGGCATTTACGGTGAAAAAAGCCACAGACCGAGGAGTCGCCTTGTACAGCCGCCATGATCATGTGTTATGTTTTGCTTGGGTCGCGTGTTTTACGTCACGGGAGTGTGGCGCCGCCTTGCTGTAAAAAAAATCCCGCCCACCCCAGCTTAACACGGTTGTAATGGAGACACAACTGAGCCGAACCGTGTCGAAGTGAATCGAGACGTGGCGAGGTGTGCTGGGCTAGTGGAAAAGGGCCATAAGTAATGCACTTAAATGACATGGGCTCTATGCCCGCTCACCTCACAAGACTCCATTGCTGAAGAAAAAGCATGTTGAAGTTCGTTTAAAGTTTGCTGCACAACATGTGGGCAAGCCAGTAAAATACTGGGAGAATATAGTCTGGTCAGATGAGACCAAAATTGAACTTTTTGGATGCCACGACAAACAGCATGTTTGGAGGAGAGAAGGCACTGCACATCCCATCATGGTGTGGGGCTGTTTTTCAGCACATGGTACAGGCAGACCTCATATAATTGAAGGAAAGATGGATGGATATAGAGACATCCTTGATAAGAACCTGTTACCATCTGCCAAGATGCTGAAGATGAAACAAAGGTGGACATTTCAGCAAGACAAGGATCCCAAACACACAGCCAAGGAAACTGTCAGATGGTTCCAGAGAAGGAAAATAAAGCTGCTACAATGGCCCAGTTAGTCATCTAACCTGAATTCAATTGAAAATCTATGGAACAAACTGAAGATCAGAGTTCATAGAAGACACCCATGGAACCTTCAAGATTTGAAGACAGTTTGTGTGGAAGAATGGGCTAAAATCACTCCTGAACAATGCCTCTGCCTAGTTTCTCCATACAGGAGGCATCTGGAAGCTGTTATTACCAACAAAGGCTTTTCTACTAAATATTAAATTAATTTCACCATGTGTGTTCAATACTTATTCACTGTGTCATTCCACTTTATTCAATATAACTCATTTTGTGAACAGAGTTGCCTTGATTTCTTTGTATGTATAGATTGCTTGGGTTGTTACTAATATCTGGTGAAAATCTTAGGTCAATGGCTTCATCAGAAATGTGTTCAGTGTGAAAAATGTTGGCATGTTCAATATTTATTTTCCCCGCTGTATTCTGACAAGACCAAGGTTTATTCATTGATATATCACTACTTCACTCTGTGGCTATTTCTCACCAAGCAGATGAACTAAGGGAAGGTTTGTGATTTAGTCAGCTTGAAGGGCAACAGTTATCCAGCCTGCAGAGACATTATGAACACAACATAAAGACCAAATTTGCTTGAGAGAGACAAGCAGATCATCTCTCAAAAATTATCAAAACAGTCAAAACAACTCTGAGAAGCAGGCCCCCTATCTCATTCCAAAGCAAAACTGGTCAAAAGACATGGAGAAGTGGGCTACCATTACTTATCCAGACATCTTTAATTTATTACTGTACAGTACCAGTGCTTACACTCTGAAACAACTAAGATCCTACAAAGGTCTAGAAGCTTACAACCAGTTTGTAAGTGGCTGGGTCTGAGACATGGCAGTGTGTGAAATCAACAACCTTTGTGTACCCGTAGCAAAAGGTAAACAAAACATTTCCTTTTGGGGGGGTGAAAAAGTAGAAAATATTGGATCGTTCACTTGCAAATATTTTGTAAAGCTTTATACAAAATACTTAAAGGCTATAAAACTGGACCCTAAGCACCTGTTGTGTTTTTTTTTTTTTTAAATATTAGGCATATAAAAAATGAGAAAAACATCAAATTAAAATTAGACTCATGCTCCTGAAGGCTAGTCAATACCATTTTAAAAACCAGAGCAATATTTACGAAAGCTGTAAAAATATTCTCTTATCATGCACACTTATCCATATATCAGCCCATAAATGATTCACAGAATGCTCAACTTAATTTCTCCTGTTTGTTTTTCTCTGTTTTTGTTCTCAGTTTTTTTTTATTCATTAATCTTCTTCCGCTTAATCCTTTTCGGATTGCGGTGGGGCTGGAGCCTATCCCAGCATCTTTGGGCGAGAGGCAGGGTACACCCTGGACAGATCCCCAGTCCATCGCAGGGCCAACACAGAGAGACAGACAACCATACACTGTCACATTCATACTTAAGGACAATTTAGAATCCCCAGTTAATGCCAGTTACCTAACCTGCATGTCTTTGGCCTGTGAGAGGAAACCGGAGTACCCAGAGTAATCCCGTGCAGGCACTCTGACAAGATGTGGACAAAATTGTTGGTACCCCTCTGTTAATGAAAGAAAAACTCACAATGGTCACAGAAATAGCTTGAATCTGACAAAAGTGGTAATAAATAAAAATTCTATGAAAATTAACTAGTGAAAATCAGACGATGCTTTTGAATTGTGGTTCAACAAAATTATTTTAAAAAACAAACTCATGAAACAGGCCTGGACAAAAATGATGGTACCCTTAACTTAATATTTTGTTGAACAACCTTTTGACGCAATGACTGCAATCAAACGATTTCTGTAACTGTCAATGAGGCTTCTGCACCTCTCAACAGGTATTTTGGCCCACTCCTCATGAGCAAACTGCTCCAGTTGTCTCAGGTTTGAAGGGTGCCTTCTCCAGACGGCATGTTTCAACTCCTTCCACAGATGTTCAATAGGATTTAGATCAGGGCTCATAGAAGGCCACTTTAGAATAGTCCAATGTTTCGCTCTTAGCCATTCTTGGGTGTTTTTAGCTGTGTGTTTTGGGTCATTATCCTGTTGCAAGACCCATGACCTGCGACTGAGACCAAGCTGTCTGACACTGGGCAGCACATTTCTCTCTAGAATACCTTGATAGTCTTGAGATTTCATTGTACCCTGCACAGATTCAAGACACCCTGTGCCAGATGCAGCAAAGCAGCCCCAGAACATAACAGAATCTCCTCCATGTTTCACAGTAGGGACAGTGTTCTTTTCTTGGTATGCTTCATTTTTGCATCTGTGAACATAGAGCTTATGTGCCTTGCCAAAAAGTTGCAGTTTTGTCTCGTCTGTCCATAGGACATTCTCCCCAGAAGCTTTGTGGCTTGTCAACATGCAGTTTGGCAAATTGCAGTTTGGCTTTTTTATGATTTGTTTTCAACAGTGGTGTCTTCCTTGGTCGTCTCCCATGAAGTCCACTTTGGCTCAAACAACGACGGATGGTGTGATCTGACACTGATGTACCTTGACCTTGGAGTTCACCTTGAATGTGTTTAGAGGTTGTTCTGGGCTCTTTTGTTACCATTTGTATTATCCGTCTCCTCCTGCGGCCACATCCAAGGAGGTTGGCTACAGTCCTGTGGATCTTAAATTTCTGAATAATATGTGCAACTGTAGTGACAGGAACATCAAGCTGCTTGGAGATGGTCTTATAGCCTTTACCTTTAACATGCTTGTCTATAATTTTCTTTCTGATCTCCTGAGACAACTCTCTCCTTTGCTTCCTCTGGTCCATGTTTAGTGTGGTACACACCATGTCACCAAACAGCGCAGTGACTACTTGTCACCCTTTAAAAGGAACTCCGATTATATTGGCATGTTAGCTCTATATGCTTTATATTTATGTTAGTAACATAGCTATAATATAATTTTTTTTAAATAATTCCCAGTTTTATATATTTTTAAAAAACTTTATTACGATATAAATCGCCATTTTTGTTTACATCGCAATGCATTCTGGGTAGTGACGTAGAATGGTTGCAGCCGTTTTTTCTGTCTTATACAAGCCAAGAAGCGAAGTTACTAACTACTGCCATTTGTCAGTGAAAATGCCACATTGCGCGGCTTTTGGATGTAATTTCCAATCAAAGGGAAATAAAGAGAGCGGGGTAAGCCTCCACAGCTTTCCTAAAGAGGGAAAGTGGAGGAAAATGTGGGGCGGCAGCGGCTCAGAAGGTAGAGCAGGTCGTCTAATAACCCGATGGTTGGCGGTTCGCATCACGCTCTCCCCAGATATCCTGCCGTTGTGTCCCTGGGCAAGACACTTCACCCGCATTGCCTCCAGTGCCCATAACACTGGGTATGAATGTGTAAAAATGTTTAAATGTTCGGTGGAGGCCGTTGGCGCCGATTGGCAGCCACATTTCCATCACTCTGAGTGTCTGTGATCACGCACTACAGCGCACGCTTGATAAAGCTGACATATACACTCACCGGCCACTTTATTAGGTACACCTGTCCAACTGCTCGTTAACACTTAATTTCTAATCAGCCAATCACATGGCGGCAACTCAGTGCATTTAGGCATGTAGACATGGTCAAGACAATCTCCTGCAGTTCAAACCGAGCATCAGTATGGGGAAGAAAGGTGATTTGAGTGACTTTGAACGTGGCATGGTTGTTGGTGCCAGAAGGGCTGGTCTGAGTATTTCAGAAACTGCTGATCTACTGGGATTTTCACGCACAACCATCTCTAGGGTTTACAGAGAATGGTCCGAAAAAGAAAAAATATCCAGTGAGCGGCAGTTCTGTGGGCGGAAATGCCTTGTTGATGCCAGAGGTCAGAGGAGAATGGCCAGACTGGTTCGAGCTGATAGAAAGGCAACAGTGACTCAAATAACCACCCGTTACAACCAAGGTAGGCAGAAGAGCATCTCTGAACGCACAGTACGTCGAACTTTGAGGCAGATGGGCTACAGCAGCAGAAGACCACGCCGGGTGCCACTCCTTTCAGCTAAGAACAGGAAACTGAGGCTACAATTTGCACAAGCTCATCGAAATTGGACAATAGAAGATTGGAAAAACGTTGCCTGGTCTGATGAGTCTCGATTTCTGCTGCGACATTCGGATGGTAGGGTCAGAATTTGGCATCAACAACATGAAAGCATGGATCCATCCTGCCTTGTATCAATGGTTCAGGCTGGTGGTGGTGGTGTAATGGTGTGGGGAATATTTTCTTGGCACTCTTTGGGCCCCTTGGTACCAATTGAGCATCGTTGCAACGCTACAGCCTACCTGAGTATTGTTGCTGACCATGTCCATCCCTTTATGACCACAATGTACCCAACTTCTGATGGCTACTTTCAGCAGGATAATGCGCCATGTCATAAAGCTGGAATCATCTCAGACTGGTTTCTTGAACATGACAATGAGTTCACTGTACTCAAATGGCCTCCACAGTCACCAGATCTCAATCCAATAGAGCATCTTTGGGATGTGGTGGAACGGGAGATTGGCATCATGGATGTGCAGCCGACAAATCTGCGCCAACTGTGTGATGCCATCATGTCAATATGGACCAAACTCTCTGAGGAATGCTTCCAGCACCTTGTTGAATCTATGCCACGAACAATTGAGGCAGTTTTGAAGGCAAAAGGGGGTCCAACCCGTTACTAGCATGGTGTACCTAATAAAGTGGCCGGTGAGTGTATATTAATCACGCTGTGATAAAGGACAATATCGCTCCAGCGTGTGGCACCGGGATTCCTCTCTGTTCCTGAGGTGCAGGACAGAAGAGGATGTGAGGCGCATCTGCATAGTGATCAGTCCATACCTCTCACGCTGAGCGCTCTGCCAGCCCCGTACGCTGTGGGGGTCACACACGAGGTGTTCCTCCACACTCTCAATAATTTTTTTTCCCGTATATTTTTCTTTTTGGCGTACAGAAATGGCAATACGCCTGTATTTGCTAAAATTACATTTTCCCCGTATTAAAATACGGCGAAACCGTATCACTTGACAGGTATGCCGTGACAAAATTCGAACCGTGATTCGCTTGAGCGTGCACAAAGCGCACACTCTGAGCGATATCGTGCTTTATCACAGCGTGATTAATATATATGTCAGCTTTATCAGGCATGCGCTATAGCGCGTGATTCGCTTGCGCACGCTCAAGCAAATCACGGTTCGAATTTTGTCACGGCATACCTGTCAAGTGATACGGTTTCGCCGTATTTTAATACAGGGAAAATGCAATTTTAGCAAATACAGGCGTATTGCCATTTCTGTACGCCAAAAAGAAAAATATACGGGAAAAAAAATTATTGAGAGTGTGGAGGAACACCTCGTGTGTGACCCCCACAGCGTACGGGGCTGGCAGAGCGCTCAGCGTGAGAGGTATGGACTGATCACTATGCAGATGCGCCTCGCATCCTCTTCTGTCCTGCACCTCAGGAACAGAGAGGAATCCCGGTGCCACACGCTGGAGTGATATCGTGCTTTATCACAGCGTGATTAATATATACACTACCGTTCAAAAGTTTGGGGTCACCCAGACAATTATTTTGTGTTTTCCATGAAAAGTCACACTTATTTACCACCATGAGTTGTAAAATGAATAGAAAATATAGTCAAGATATTGACAAGGTTAGAAATAATGATTTGTATTTGAAATAACAATTTTTTCCTTCAAACTTTGCTTTCGTCAAAGAATCCTCCATTTGCAGCAATTACAGCATTGCAGACCTAACATGATTGCACAAGGGTTTTCTAATCATCCATTAGCCTTCTGATGCAATGAGCAAACACATTGTACCATTAGAACACTGGAGTGATCGTTGCTGGAAATGGGCCTCTATACGCCTATGTAGATATTGCACCAATAACCAGACATTTGCAGCTAGAATAGTCATTTACCACATTAGCAATGTATAGAGTGTATTTCTGATTAGTTTAAAGTTATCGTCATTGAAAAAAAGTGCTTTTCTTTCAAAAATAAGGAAATTACTAAGTGACCCCAAACTTTTGAACGGTAGTGTATGTCAGCTTTATCAAGCGCGCGCTGTAGTGCGTGATCACAGACACTCAGAGTGACGGAAATGTGGCTGCCAATCGGCGCCAACAGCCTCTCCGGCCTCCACCGAACATTTAAACCTTTTTACACATTCATACCCAGTGTTATGGGCACTGGAGGCAATGCGAGTGAAGTGTCTTGCCCAGGGACACAACAGCAGGATATCTGGGGAGAGCATGATGCGAACCGCCAACCATCGGGTTATTAGACAACCTGCTCTACCTTCTGAGCCGCTGCCGCCCCACTTTTTCCTCCACTTTCCCTCTTTAGGAAAGCTATGGCGGCTTACCCCGCTCTCTTTATTTCCCTTTGATTGGAAATTACATCCAAAAGCCGCACAATGTGGCATTTTCACTGACAAATGGCAGTAGTTAGTAGCTTCGCTTCTTGGCTTGTATAAGACAGAAAAAACGGCTGCAACCATTCTACATCACTACCCAGAATGCATTGCGATGTAAACAAAACTCGTAATAAAGTTTTTTAAAAATATATAAAACTGGGAATTATTTTCAAAAAAATTATATTATAGTTATGTTACTAACATAAAAATAAAGCATATAGAGCTAACATGCCAATATAATCGGAGTTCCTTTTAAATAGACCGACTGACTGATTACAAGTTTGTAGACACCTGTGATGTTAATTAGAGGACACATCTTGGTTGAACATGTCCTTCTGGTCACATCATTTTCAATCTTTTCTAGGGGTACTGTGGGAATGTGAAAATGATGAGACAGATTTCTCTCAAGTCAGCTTTATTCACATTCGCCAACATCTCAAAGAAGAAAGAGAACATTACAGGGAACTCTCGTCCTTAAATACCAGGACTCTCACAGTTCACAAGTCTCATTGCATCACAGGTCACATTGCATAATAATCGCCAGTAACAATGCATCTCCTCTTTAATCCTTTAATATCACCCCCACAGTCTCAAGCCTTGCATACCAAAGCTAACATCCTCGCAGCTTCCTGTTATCTCCAAGGAAGCTCTGTCTTTGTTCTGATCTAAAATGTGAGGCCTTACATCAGTCACAAAGTAGGTCACATATGTGTGGCCACAGTACCATCATTTTTGTCCAGGCCTGTTTCATGAGTTTGTTTTTAAAAATAATTCTGTTGTGTCATGAATGGCTCTCGTGAGCCATAAAGGAGACGCTATAGGCGACCAGTGAGTTTGCGTAACTTTATTAACAAAGGAACAGAAAACACAAATGGCAAAGTAAAGAGCCACGAGGGGCAAAAATACGCACATACACTAAGTAGAACTCCAACTAGGGTGAGAGGCTAAGAAGTGCAGCGGGGAAGAAACCCACGCTGAGCAGTAACACTTACAGGAGGGTGAGGAGCAGAAACACCGAGGGAACTGGAGTTGGACGTAGGAACTCCAGTCGTGGAAACACGATGTACGTCTTTCCTCGTTTAGGTCGCAGCGAGGAGTGATTCTCAGCTGCTCCCTTAAATGAGGGACAGAACCCAATCAGGAGCGGGAAAGGTAATTGATAATAATGACAGACAGCTGTCCCGGAGCAGCTGGGCTTGACAGCCGGAAGTCTGAGATGCTGTCAAAGCTACGAGCCCCGGAGGAGGCCGTAAGACCAGGCCCGGAATGGGATGGAGCGAAACTGGACAACCTGAGCGCGGATAGCAATCAGCGCTCAGGCGTGACATGTTGAACCACAATTCAAAAGCATTGTCTGATTTCCAATGGTTAATTTTCATATAATTTTTATTTATTACCACTTTTGTCAGATTCAAGTTATTTCTGTGACCATTGTGGGTTTTTCTTTCATTAACAGAGGGGTACCAACAATTTTGTCCACATCTGTACCTAAGGACAATTTAGAATCCCCAGTTTTTCTGCCAGTTAACCTAACTTGCATGTTTTTGGCATGTGGGAGGAAACCAGAGAAATCCCGGAGTAAACCCACGCAGACACGGGGAGAACATGCAAACTCCATACAGATCACTGTTGGTCGGGGGCTGGGATCGAACCCAGGATCCCCCGGCCGAGGGTGAGTTGCCGTGCTGCCGCAGTGCTAACCACTTCTCCACCGTGCCGCCCATTTTTTTTTTTTATATGCGATTTAATTTGAATTAGCAATAGCTAAAGGCTAGCTTCATTACACTGACCTGTCCAGGTGCTTTCAGATGAAGTTACACATTGTTTTCTTGGTGTCTAATCGTTATCCTCATTGTTGACAATAAGCAGTTGATTTGTAGACTCCCAGGTATGGGGGGGGGGAGGTTGCTGAAAAGTTCATAGGCTGAAAAGTTCATAGTGGTCAAATATGACCAAATGTGATTTATTTTTCAACTGCAGGGATCCAAATGCTGCAACACCCATGGAAAAAGTGTGTGGACCGAAGGGAAGACTATGTTGAAAAATCAACCACATTTGGTCACATTTGACCACTATGAACTTTTCAGCCTATGAACTTTTCAGCCCCCCCCCCCCCCCGCTCCCCAGCTTCCCTCATACTTGTAATAATCCTCAAAGCCAAAGGCTAATTAGCCAGTGTTCTGACATTTTGGCATACCTATCAGAACAGCACACTTCTGTCATTTTCTGTCTTGCTTGTTGTTATGTCTACAAACCTGGTACAAAGGAAACAGACGAGGAGGTTGCACTGGAACTTAACTTTAATGTAATTAAGGTTGCACTACAGGGAATGCAGCAGCATGCAGAGTCATCCTGAGCAAGAGAGTCCCAAATGGCAGACGCCTCTTATTATAGGGCGGTGTGATGACGCAACTGGAAGGCGGCGTCATCACACCGCACTTCACAGTAAAAACCCCTATCCTACATTCTCCCCCCTTTACAAAATTAACAAAAAACACATTAATCAAAACCCACCCAAATTTGGCACACAAGAACCCCCAATAAACGCACTAAAATAATGAGTATTAAACACACCAAATTAAAACAGCAAACATAAAATCATAAAGAACTTCAAAGCATCATAACAAACCAAAACTAGGGCCTGTGGGTAGACTGCCACGCAACCCTGTATGGCTAAATGGGTTATTCTACCACTTTTAGATGGTCCGGCCGTACTCCTATTTAAAAAGTGTTTAGTCTCTTATTTACATTCTCCCACGGTAATGGTGGGTCAGACGAGGGAAACAGTTCAGTCTGAGGGGCTTTGAGGTGGCCCCGTGGTGGCCTCCTACCTGGAGCTTTGAAGCAGGCTCGCGGCGGCCTCCCCCTAGAGCTTTGAAATGGGCTTGTGGTGGCCTCCTCCCTGGAGCTTTGAAACACGCTTGTGGCGGCCGCCTCCCTGGAGCTGCCGGACCCCTGGGACCAATCTTTATGACGCCAGGGCCTGAGTCCCACACTGCGGCAGCCGACTCCCGTGGAGCCTCGCCGTCTGGAGCTGCCACCCGGACACACCGCAGTCTGTTCGCATGCCAAACTGAATCATCCATCAACCGCAAGCACATTGTCCTCAGCTTCACCATGATCCTCAGCGGCACCCGTTGTCTTGCTGGCTGCGGCCCGTTCAGCCACCATCCCGGTCTCTCGCCGGTGCAAACCTGAACCCAGCCCCCAACTCAGAGAGGCGCCTTACTGGGTTTTATGTATCGTTGTTGTTCTCCCGATGGCTCTGCGTGCTTGTTCGGCTTGGGGTCTCCATCATGCTGCGGCGGTTCCATAGTCACCTTGTTCGTTATGGGTCATCCACTCGTTGTTACCGTCACCGGTTGAGCCTCATCGTGGGTACGGAAGGTGTCCGGAGCCTCTCCAGTGTTGCTCATTGAAGCAGACTCTTCGCTATTGCTTCTAGCTGGGAAATTAGCTTCGCCATGCTAGCTAGCATCGTGTCCTTTGGTGCCGTTAGTATCCCAACCCACAGCTTTGTGTTACGTGTGTGTTCGACAAAGTAGCTAGCAAGATGTTTGACAACATCCGTGTATGACTCCGTTGGTCCCAACGTGTGGAAAATTCTCTGACCCTCTATGCCAAGTTTGCGAACAAGAAGTACAAGTTTCCTCACTTTGTCAAGTTTACACAGGCCCAACGTTGCAATGTACGTCTCGAACGCATCCAGCCAATGAGGCCACATTACTGTCGGTTCCCCTGGGTACTCAAGAAATGGCTGTAGTGGTGCCACGCACGCCTCCATGAGTTAATCCTCATTCGCCAAATGTTATATCCACAAACCTGGTACAAAGTAGACAGACGAGGAGTTTGCACTGGAACTTAGCTTTAATGTAATTAAGGTTGCACTACAGGGAACGCAGCAGTATGCGGAGTCATCCTGGGCAAGAGAGCCCCAAATGGCGGGCACCCCTTATTATAGGGCGATGTGATGACGCAACCAGAAGGCAGCGTCATCACACCGCACTTCACAGTAAAACCCCTATCCTACGCTTGTGTGGACAGCTGATTTTACAGACTGCAATCAAAGGCAAAAACATGGCAAGGAGGGCTAAACAATGATTTGGATCTTCATAATATCATGTAGCTTGAAAGCGAAATGGTCAGAGCACACCCACAAGTTGGGATACAAGGAAGGCACCTCTGGAACTCAGCGGAGTAGCATACTGAGACACCGGCAGACACCTGTCAGAGGATGGGCAGGACACTAACGGTACGAGGAGCTTTGCTGAAGACAAAATGTTTTTGCTACAGTGAGGAATGTAATGTATTTTTGAAACATCAAACCTGGTTTAGTCAGTGACCAACAGCCAGGATGGAACAGGCTGGGCGATACCAAATCTTCACCAGCGGGGGGAGGAGGGTGACATTATGAAAAATGTCACATTTCCCAAAATTACGAGGTGGATTTTGTTTTATATTCATCAAAAAGTAATATCTGAAAATCATTTAAGGAGAACTGAAACTAGAAAAATAAAAAAATAATGATGAAATTGCTCGGTAACTCAGCCGAGTTCCTGAATCCATCGGTCTCAAGGCCTGTCCCCTGTCACCCTGTCCCTTGCATCCTCTTCTATCACACCAAATCCTCCTTCACTACATCCATGAAACTTCTCTGTCCCTCTAACATCCTCATTTCTAACCCTGTCCCTTATCTTAGCATCTTCAACTTTGCCATCTCCAGCTCTGCCTCCTGACTTTTTATCATTGCCACTGTCTCCAAACCATACATCAATCTTCTTATTCACTCTAGCTGCTCTCCTTCTGTCACAAATAACTCCTGACACTCATCTCCACCCACTCCATTCTGCTTGCACTCTCTTCTTCATCTCTCTTGTGCACTGTCGATTGTATTGGATTGGGTGACCCCAGGTATTTAAACTCACCTACCTTCACTGCCTCTGCTCCTTGCATCTTCACTGCTACACCTGCTTCCCTCTCATTCACACACATGCATTCTGTCTTGCTTCTACTGACTTTTATTCCTCTTCTTTCCAGAGCATACTTCCACCTCTCCAGGTTCTCTTCCACCTGCTCCCTACTCCCACCTGCTCCCTACTCTCACTACAGATCACAATGTCGTCTGCAAACATCATGGTCCAAGGAGACTCCTGCCTGATCTCGTCTGTCAGCCTATCCATGACCATAGTAAACAAGAAAGATCAGAGCCGATCCCTGATGTAATCCCACCACCAATTTAAATTCACATACTTCTCTGCTACTGCTGACTTCCTCATACAGTACCACTGTAAAAGTTAGTAATAATCTCATGTGTATACACAGTATTACAAAGAAATGGTGTGAGAGTGGGTGCATAATGAAATCATTTGTGTACAACTTTTTCCCCCTTTGTGTTACATGATTATTGTTAGCATAGCTAGCGAAAAAAAAAATCCACTAGATTTGATTAGGAACACTTTTGATTATCTCCTAAAGCCACAAGTTGTAATTTGAACACTACTCTTTGTCTAGAAATGCAAACAGAGAGGGCACATGTCAAATGTTAAGCTTCAGACTTCATTTGTAAACTTTATGAAACATAAATCCTCTATGTTAACTGATCCTTGTTCGAGCTTCTTATGCATGAGGAAGAAAAGGAATATTTAATCATTAATAATATTAAATTTATTTAATAATTATTTCCTCTAATGGATCAGTAAATCAGTTCTTTTAATTTATTTGTCTAAAAAGAGATCAATAGACTCTCTACTGGAACATTGGAAACATATGACCGCAAGTAAGAAATATCATCAAGTGGGAATCATTACACTCTACCTGTCAATACGTCTCCCCACAGACACTCATTACACTCATTTGTAAATATAATATTGATCATCAGCGCCGAGAGATTCTGGTGATAGATAATCAATGCAGAATAAGTCTGAGGTTTTATGACACCCACACCCATTATGCTTAATGAACGAACCACATCCGCGTCCTTCTATGATATCCCAAATCAGAATAAATTAGTTCCAGTTATTCAAAGGGGTGATAATTAGTGCAGGAGGTTCCACAGCATTGTGTAGGTCCATGTGCAAATCTGTTTGAGGTGGTGTGCTGTGACAACTCCCACTCAACCTCTTGTGTGCGAGAAAAGAGAAAACAGAGAAAAGCAGAGAGATTTCACAGTCCTGCAAAACACTTAGGTTTGAATAAAATTGTGATACAGATAGAAGCAACAGTACGCTAGTGTGCGTCATCTTGCCTTAGACAATAGCACTCTGATTGAGTGTCTGTAATGATGGGTTTATCATCTTTCAAGGTATCTTCTGATCATTTATAGCCATTATGCTCACTGGTGCATTATTCTATCTTAGGCATAAAGAAACAGTTTATTTTAGTTTCTATTTTGTTCAGATATGCCAAAAACGTAAAAAAAACTTGCTGTGGCCTTGTCGCTGATGTACATCAACTGTACCTTCTGTGTTTCTCATTGATAGAACAGAAATAAAATCAAAGTTGCACTAAAGCAAAACTAAATCTTAAAAATATTTTACCTTGAGCACTCAGATTATTTGTAACTATGGTCATACCATCCTAAAAAGGCAATTTAAGAGCAATCTATTTTTAACATTACAGAAGAATACAGTGACAATACAATATAGTTGGTGATGGCTGATGAGGTGTTAGCAGGTTGGTCACATGGTCTCAACTTAGATTTTTGTTATAGATAGATCACTATTCAATGGTTTATATTATGGAGCAATTTATTTATATACAATGATGAGCATACTGTAGTCTGAGGCACTGCGCGCCAGCAGTCAGGGCAGGCAAATGGTTGGGGCTGACCGACTTTGAATCATTACAACAGTGACAATGTGGAGAGTTTGCATTGACAGTAGTAGGCCAGCGCAGAACTTTCTAAAGGGGCCTCACCCTCTCCTCTCACTCTCACAAGTACTAGTGCAAACAAGTGAGAGTGGCTGTGTCAAAATGAAGCAAAGTTATCCATCTGGCAGTGACAAAAGACAGAAGAAAAAAGAGGAGGAGGAGAAAAGAAAGCAAGACAGTGGTGAGTAGCGCAAATAATGCAATAGTTAATTTAGCTCCGAGCAGCTTTGTGTGTCCTGCCTCTGCTGGTCCTGATGTGACTGTGTTGAATACCTGGGTGTCACGGTAAGGTCACCGGTACTTGTCTTGTTTGTTCAGATTTCTTTAGATATCAAATGAAAGCTGTGTCCAGCCATGCTTAACTGTCAATCTAAGAGTACTCAGTTATAGAATTTATATGTAAGAAATTTGGATAATGTGCTACTAAGATGCATTGATGGAAGTTATTGTGTGCTGTGTGCAAGTGGTGTGTGTATTTTATTGTCATTCCCATATGTGTCGAGAAGGCTTTGTGGTTTTAAGATACTGAAAATTGTATGTGTATTATGCTGTAAATGTACACGTGAATGTAGGCTTCAGCACATAGTTTAATCTTTTGTACTGGGACGACGTTAAATCATATTGCCCCTGTATAATTAATTTAAAACTATAAATAATGAATAGTGAAAGCTCTGTTTGTGGTGTTTCAGGTTTGTGCACATTTTGTTCCACTGCTAATTGCTCTGAGTATTTTCACCTACCCTGATTGTTCCACCTGTAGGTGGTTAGGACTCCCTTTAAATAGATCTCCTGGACTACTCCTCTTCACGGGAGTGTCAGACTTCCAAGGCTGCAGTTCAGCTCGAGCAGTCTACCCATGCACACCTGAAGCTCTGGTGCCCTCCTCCTACATGGGATTAACGTAAATTACATTCTTCTTCTCCCTTCTCTACCCAAACTCAGGACCAATCTCCTACTCGGCAGAGCAGATCTCTCCTGATTGGCAGAACTGGATTCTCAGCTCCAAACAAGTAAGTGTGCTTACCAACGTCATTTAACGATTTAGTCCCCAGTGCCAGGGAAGATATCTCACCCACACTACTGCACTAGATCAACACTGACCCAAAGACATCTAGAAAATGGCAGAGTAGACTCACCGTTTACCACACCTTCACCACCTGTAAGAACATTTAATCTGTACAACATCTCTAACAGCCAACATTATTTGCAATGTAATTCATCCTCCCCTTTTCATTGCTCCTCAGGGTTGCCAAGTCTTCGTTCATGCACATTCATTACATTTTGTTAATAAACTTTACCTTTTGCACTTGAAGTACCTCAGTCTTTGTCTGCTTTTGAGCCAGTCATAAATAAAACATCCATCCATCCATCCATCCATCCATCTATCCATCCATCTTCTACAGCATTTCCGGGGGTCCAGGTTGCGGAGACAGCAGCTCAAGCAGAGAAGCCCAAACTTCCCTCTCCCCGGCCACCTGTTCCAGCTTTTCAGAGAAGATACCAAGACGTTCAGTCTCCCAGCTGTCCTGGGTCTGCCCCAGGGTCTCCTCTCAGATGGACGTGCCCGAAACACCTCAAATGGGAGGTGTGCAGGAGGCATCCTGATCAGATGCCCATACCACCTCAACTGGCTCCTTTCGATATGGAGGAGTAGCAGTTCTACTCTGAGCCTCTCCCGGATGACTGAGCTCCTCACCCTATCTCTAAGGGTGAGTCCAGCAATCCTACGGAGAAAGCTCATTTCAGCTGCTTGTATCCGTGATCTCATTCTTTCGGTCATTACCCAACACTCATGACCATAGGTGAGGGTCAGAATGTAGATTGACCAGTAAATCAACAGCTTTGCTTTAGAGCTCAGCTCCCTCTTCTCCACAACAGACAGGTACAACATCCACATCACTGCAGAGGCTGCTCCAATCCATCTGTCAATCTCTTGCTCCATTCTCCCCTCACTCATGTATGAGACCCTGAGATACTTAAACTCCTCCACTTAGGGCAGGAGTTTGTCTCCAACCCGGAGAGGACAATCCACCTTTTTCCAGCTGAAGACCATGGACTTGGACTTGAAGATGCTGATTCTCATCCCAGCTGCTTCACACCCAGTAGCAAACCATTCCAGCAAGGTCTGTAGGTCATTGCTTGATGAAGCCAACAGGACAACATCATCCGCAAACAGCAGAGATGAAATCCTGTGGTCACCGAGCATGACACCCTCCAGTCCTTGGCTGCACCGAGATATCCTGTCCATACAAATTATGAACAGGATCAGTGACAAAGGGCAGCCCTAGTGGAGTCCAATTCTCCCTGGAAACGAGTTTGACTGGGTGTTGGCAATACGAATCAAACTCTTGCAACGGTCGTAAAGGGACTGGATAGCTCGTATCAATGAGTCCCAATACCCGATACTCCCGCAGCACTCCCCCCCCCCCAAGAGATCACGAGGGACGTGGTTGAATGCTTTCTCCAAGTCCACAAAACCCATGTGGACTGGTTGGGCAATGTCCCACGAACCCTCAAAGATTCTCAAGAGGGTAAAGAGCTGGTCTGATGTGCCATGGCCAGGACGAAAACCACATTGGTCCTCCTGAATCCAAGGTTCAACCAGCAGTCGAACTCTCCTCTCAAGTACCCTGGCATAGACCTTCCCAGGGAGGCTGAGAAGTGTGATCCCCCTAAAGTTGGAACACACCCCCTGGTCCCCCTTTTTAAGAAGAGGAACCACCACCCCAGTTTGCCATGCTAAAGGCACTGTCCCCGACTTCCATGCAACATTGCAGAGGTGTGTCAACCATGACAACCCTACAACATCCAGGGCTTTGAGGTACTCAGGGCAACTCTCGTCCACCCCCAGAGCACGGTTACCAAATGACATGGCTGTTTGACCCAGGAGACAGACACTGACACGAGTAGACTATTTTGACAATTATTTATTGAATTAGGTGTGTAATGTGTGTGAAGGTGTGAGTGAGTGTGATGCTGTGGAACCGCTGGGGCTGAGCGAGTCCTGCCGCGACCTGGCAACCCTGGAACACACAAGTACAGATAGATTAGTGCTGTTCGCGGTACAGAGATGTAATGATGAGTACTGCTTACTTGCAGGTGGTGCTGGAAGGCTTGCGCTGGCTCTGCGGCTCGCAGTGACTCGGTGTGGGTGACGCTTGGTGCTGTGGAGAGGTGGAGGAGTTCCAAGGAGGAGGAGGAGTGGCTCCGTTATGCGGGGAGACTAGTCCGCTGCCAGGGAGGTCTACCTGTGCACAGGGGATTACACTTTGACAAGGTAAGTTACTTTGATGCTTACATGGCGAAGCTTGGCAAGACTGCGTTGTGGATGCTCTGGCGAGAGGATGAGTCCGTGACACGTTGCGTGGCGAAGTAGGTAGACGACTCCGTGCTGAACCATCAGAGACGCCGGCTTTTAAGATCCGCAGATGATTGGCGGCAGGTGTGTGCGCAGCCGAGGCTGATGACGGCCCAGCGGCCGCCATGACACCAAAGAGTATTTAACCACTTTAGCGACCTCAATCCCTGCGATGGGCAAGTTGTCCTTCTTGCCCTCAGGCCCTGCTTCCTCTATGGAAGGCGTGTCAGTGGGATTGAGGAGATCCCCGCCCGGTATGGGGTTATCAGCGCCCCGCCCTGGAGCCAGGCCTGGGGGAAGGGCTCAATGGCTAGCACCTGGTGGCCAGGTTTCTGCCCATGGGACCCGGCCGAGCTCAGCCCAAAGGAGTTACATGGGTCCGCCCTCCAGTGGGCTCACCACCTGCAGGAGGGACCATGGGGGTCCGGTGCTATGCGGATCAGGTGGTAGGCAAAGGCAGAGACCTTCATGGTCTGATCCCCAGCTTTCAAAACTAAGTAAAACATGTCACTGCAAAAGAACATTCAAAAGGTGTATTTGAGGAATTTTAATGCTACAACAAAAAACCTTTTAAAATGATATTAACATGTTAATGTTATAAGTATCATATACAATATCACTTATCTACATCTCTAGCTTTCCTATTAATTGCATAAGTGTAAACGCTGGTTCCAGGGACCCCCTGTTAATTTCTGTCTATAGGGCCCCAAGAGACTCTAGAATTGCCTCTGACTGTAGTTACACGTTTTAATTGTTCTCAGCAATATTTGTCTAAATCTTCTGAAAGACTGGGGGGCAGTGGTGGCCTAGTGGTTAGGGATGTCGACCAGAGGGCCGCTGGTTCAATCCCTGGACCGGATCTGGGCGGGATAGATCACATAACAGTGTTTGCCCCACCCTCATTAACCCCACTGTGGTGCCCTTGAGCAAGGTACTTAACCCCAACTGCTCCTGTGCAGCTGCTCAGCAGCCACAGTCAGTCTGTAGTTGTACTGAGCAGTTTCCAGGTGTGAACAGGTTGTCCTTGAAAAAGAGAGGTTGCCTGTCAGTGGACCTTCCCTGTATAAATAAAGGTTAAATATAAAAAATTAATTAGTTTTATATGAATTGTTAAATAAAATGATTTTTTTTTAAAAAAAGCTCTTGCGGCCTTTGAGTAAAAGACATTCTGGGAAATGCACTTGTTTGTTTCTGTGATGGGAAGATCAGTATCACTTTCGTACAATCACCAAGAACTTCAAGCACTCCTAAACCACAGCTACAAAACTGATTTTTACAAAGGTTACTTATATTCAGTTTTTATCCACATTGCAAATAAGTAGATGGTTTTACCTCATTTTCATAAAGAATATGCACTGGGTCTGATATCTTGAAAAGTGCTCCTAATATTTTCTACACTCAATTAATATGTATGACGAGGAAAAAATTAAATACTGATTTATTACTCTGGAACCAGGAGATAGCTCATGTGGCTTTGCATAAAGGAAGCAGCTGCTGCTCAAAAGTACAGAAATATGCTGAGCAGTACCTCTCGGGTCTCTTTTAATACACATTTAATGCGTCACTCATCAAATAGGCACTGCAGGACTAGATTCCACACTGGCAAATCATCATGTCCTAAAATGGTAAATTATTCTTTTCAGTTATACATAAATAGCATAACTCCTGACTTCTGGGAATGTACCACTGCAATACTGCACAGGAATGGGAGACATAACATTTTAAAAAGTTAAAGAAAAACTATGAGGTGCATCTCCTCTTGGTTCAGGTTTAGGGAGGCTTAACTGGAAAAGACATCAGAGTAGCAACAGAGTGAGAGAAGTAAAGCTTGCATTTCAACTAAACAATATGCCAGAACCCCTCTGAGCCTTTAAACCATGACTCGTGTCGTCAGATTTGTCCATGATCGTTCCAGTATCTGCTCTTCAGTCTCTGACCACACAGGAATATTGCTGGGAAATCGCTCTCCATTTTCACAGCATGCAACGCTGCAACCTCGTGACTCACTTCCAAAATGTCACCTCTCTAAGGGCGTGTGACGAGGGCGTCATTTGAATCTGCCTTAAAGAACTAATCGCATCAAATCATGTTTCTGCTCCCCACAGAAGGGCTATGATTCTTTTGAGTTTAAGGAGGAGCAGTTGCAGTCAGTATGGATGCATTGCCCATGCTTCTCCTTGTCTATTAAAGTGACTATAGACCAACTGATTTGGAGGTTTTGTGAACATGTGACTTTAAACTTTGGACATGTAGCACTTACAAGGAGTTGTCATAGCTGGGTCAAACAGGCACAAAGAAGTTGCATTTCTGACTGTATAAGTTGGGCACCTGGCACTATACCCAAGTTATGAAGGCTTTAATGATTTAACATGACTGCATCAACAGTAAGTGGAAGCTCAAATAAAATGTACTATTTCTTAGCATTTCCATTATAGCCTGCACAGTAGTAGTTTTCATGGCATTTGTCTATCTTGGTTTTCCAACTTGGCTGGGAAAGTCCAGCCTATTACAAGGCCAACCAGTGTGAAAAGTTTGGTGACCTTAGAGTTTTTACCAGAGCCGTTTCATAGTGTTAGAGCAACCACTCCACAGGTCCTGGGATCAAGCACCAGTTGTGTCATACCAAAGACTATAAAAATGGTACTTCCAGCCTTCTAGCTAGGTGCTCAGCATAATAGAATGGGAAAAGGAAAAGTCAGTGCAGTACCTTACATTGCAGCAGCCCCTCCAACAGAAGAAACATGATTTCCTTCTACTTTACATGCTTGGCTTGTGTGCGTTACATGACAGTAAATTTGGCTTTCATTCTTTCATTGATTTTATTTATCTCTGTGGGATCAGCAAAAATAATGCCAAGAAAAAAATGGGTATGTACGTATATTACTTACTGGAGCTATGACTTCCAAAGCAGATTCCAAGCCTAGAAAATTGTGTGTTTAGCTGAGAGGATTCCATTTGGTATTAGACAATGTAATATAACATCACATCATTAACTCAGTTCTCACTCCTGATAATCTCTCTCTCAAGTTCTGTCGAGTCGCGTATGACCCCTGGTGACTTCACACACCAACTTTCTCCATCCTTCTCAAGCCCTCGTCCTTTCCTTCAGAAGCACTAGTGACATTCCCGTGGCTTCAGTAATGCCTTCCATCCTTCTTTGATACGGCCTTCCTCTTTGTCATCTTCAATTGCACCTGGCCAGCATGAGACTTTTCTCCAGACTGTCATCCTTCCTTATTATGTGGCCAAAGTACTCAAGCCTCCTCTTCACAATTTCACCATCAAGAGATATTTTAACCTTTTGACTGCCTTGATTCATGCATAAGTAGCGCTGTGGAGTGCCTGTGACACAGTTCTGCGACTGTCATGTGACATGGCCTTAAACCATAATAAATGTACTTAGTATTGCACCTCACAAGGTGGCAGACACATATAACTTACTGCTCTTGCCTTGGAGGACTAATGGCCCCCATATAACCCCTCCACACATAAACACTTTTGGACACCACAGAAGAAGAGTTTGTAAACAAATGGTGATCGATCGCAAGACGGAGGAGGCATTTGCTCCCAAATTTGCCAACTATGATTCTAAAAAGAGATTATTTAGCCTATGAAGATAAATATCTATATTTTCTTATAACAGAGTGTGGGCGATGCTGGTTGATTTGCACCTGCCATCGACCCCCAGCGCCATGTGACTGGACAGAATAATCGCGCCGGTTCCCGGTCTTCATATGAGATAAATTGCGGCGGAATAAAAGCAAAATTGCGGTGGAATAATCAAAACAGTTTCTGGATGTGGGAGAGAAAACGAAAATGACCGACAGAAGACAAAATGACGACCAGGATGGACGAAAATGGATGAAGCATACCACCTGGCCAGCAGTAAATGATGAATTTCTTTGTTTACATTGTAACTGATTTTCTGGTTCATATACTTTAAAGATAACAAAATGCCCAAAACAACAAACGGTGACAAAAAACAAAACCATCCTTTGTGTAAATATGTCCAAAGTCCGCTTTTGACTGAAAGTTATGTAATTTAATATGGCTGACATGGCATTATGCAAATTAGATGCATAAATTTACTCCTATCTCAAACTTTGTATCATATTCTACATCTTTCTAATTGACAGTAAGTCATTAGCTCTTACCACTTTCAAGTTATAGCTTTGGAAATGTCTGACATCTGAACTGAATATTTTCTTAAAAAAACCTTGACCACTAGGGGCTGACGGCGCAATGGAGCGCCATAGGCAGTCAAACAGGTAAGACTTATTCTATCAAATACAAACTTGTTGGTTTCCTTCCTGGTCCAAGAAATCTTCAGTACTCTCCTCCAGCACCATAGCTCAAATGCATCTACGTATATGATGTCTGTCCTGTTTCCTGATGGTCCAAGTGTCATATCCAAATATGGCCGCGGGAAACACAAGCATAGTCACCATCCTGAGCTTGGTCTTTTTGTTGAGTCTACTGCTTTTCACCAGGCGTTTGAGCTTTATCATAGCTATTCTTGCCAGGTTGAGCCTTCTCTTGATCTCTGCAGAAGTTGTACTGTCTTTGGTGATCAAGCTGCCATGGAAATTGAATGATCGTATAACTTCAGTGTTCTCCCTGTTCACCTCAAAGTTGCTTGTTTCATCAGTCATCATGACTTTCATCTTTCTGATATTTAGATGCAATCCAGCTTTAACACTTTCTTTCTTGACCTTGGTGCTCATCCTCTTCAGGTCTTGACTGTTCTCTGCAAGGATGGCGGTATCGTCTGCATATTGTAGGTTTGTCAGCCTTCGACCGCCCAGTCTGATTCCAGCACCATCTTCCTTCAAGTCAGCTGTTCTTATGATTCTCTCAGCATATAGGTTGAACAGGTATGGGGACAATATACAGCCTTGTCGAACTCCTTAACCAATACTGAACCAAACAGTGTCTCCGTGTGCTGTACAAACAGTGGCTTCCTGATTCTCATACAAGTTCTTCATCAGCACGATTATCTGTTCTGGTATGTCCATGCTTCTTAAAGTCAGCCACAGCTTGTTGTGATCAATGCAGTCAAACGCCTAGCTGTAGTCAATGAAACAAAGGCTCACATTTTTCTGATACTCTTGTGATGTTCATCAACCGTCTGAGATTTGCGATGTGATCTGTGGTTCCTCTGGCCTTTCTGAAGCCTGCTTGTTCAGCTGGAAGTTCTTGCTCCATATAGGGTTCCAGTCTTCGCTGCGGTATTCTCAGCAGCACTTTACTACAGTGTGAGATGAGAGCGATTGTCCTGTTGTTGGAACAGTCTCTGCTGTCACCCTTCTTTGGTAATGGCAGATATACTGAGCATTTCCAGTCCTGAGGCCATTCTGATGTTATCCAAATCTTCTGGCATAGGGTAGTTAAGGCAGCAATTGCACTGTCTCCTGCTGCTTTGATTATATCTATAGGGATATCATTTATTCCTGCAGCCTTTCTATTGGCTAAAGACTTCAAAGCTGATCTTACTTCACCTTTGGTTACTTGTGGTTCCAGAGTATATGGATCAGGTGTGTACTCTTTCTTCATCGATGGGTCACATCTCTTATGTGTATTCCCTCCATCATTCTTTCACTTCCTCATCTTTTGTAAGGATGTTCCCATCTTTGTCACTGATGACTGATAGTTTTGTGACAGCCACACCCGTTAGTCTTCTGATAGATCTAAACACTTCTCTGCTATGTCCTTTCTCATTTTGCTCCTGATAACTAACTAAGTAACTAACTAACTAAGGATAACTAAGTAGACGGTTGTGCTGTTTCATTCCATCTAGCTACAATGCTCCGCACTGTGTGTTTATATATTTATATATTTATTCCATCTAGCAGCAATGCTCCACGCTGTGTGTGTTTATATATTTACATATTTATTCCATCTAGCTACAATGCTCCGCACTGTGTGTGTTTATATATTTACATATTTATTCCATCTAGCTACAATGCTCCGCACTGTGTGTTTATATATTTACATATTCATTCCATCTAGCTACAATACTCCGCACTGTGTGTTTATATACTCATATACTTATTCCATCTAGCTACAATGCTCCGCACTATGTTTATATATTTATATATAACTTCAACTTGTCTTTTAGACCCTATTCCTACCAGGTTATTTAAAGAAGTCTTCCCACTTATTGGTAGCTTTATTCTTCATATAATCAATTCTTCATTAACTTTAGGCCATGTACCGCAGGCTTTTAAAACGGCTGTAATTAAACCCTTACTCAAAAAGCCAACGCTAGATCCAGGAGCTTTAGCTAACTATAGACCAATCTCTAATCTCCCTTTCATTTCAAAAATCTTAGAAAAAGTTGTTGCTACGCAATTATTTGACCACCTGCAGGGAAATGGTTTACTTGAAGCGTTTCAATCTGGGTTTAGAATCCATCATAGTACTGAAACAGCCTTAGCGAAGGTCACTAACGACCTCCTCATCGCATCTGATAATGGACTAGTTTCTGTACTTGTCCTTTTAGACCTTAGTGCAGCTTTTGATACTATCGATCATAATATTCTACTTGATAGATTAGAACACTATGCTGGACTTAATGGAACTTCGTTGCAGTGGTTTAGATCTTATTTATCTGATAGGTTCCAGTCTGTTCATGTAAATAATGAGTTTTCTTTCAACTCAAAGCTTAGTCATGGAGTTCCACAGGGATCTGTGCTAGGCCCTACTCTTTTTAGTTTATATATGCTTCCGTTAGGCAACATTATTAGAAAGCACTGTATACATTTTCATTGTTATGCAGATGACACACAATTATACCTGTCAATGAAGCCAGATGATAGTAATCAATTAGCCAAGTTAGAAGCCTGTCTTAAGGAAATCAAAGCTTGGATGACTTGTAATTTCCTGCTATTAAATTCAGATAAGACTGAAGTCATTCTTGTTGGTCCAAAAAAACCTTAGAAATTCCTTTCCAAATCAAACTTTCAGTTTGGATGTAGTTACTCTTTCTCTTAATAGCTCTGTGAGGAACCTTGGAGTTATTTTTGATCAGGATTTGTCCTTCAATTCACATATTAAATTTGTTTCTAAGACTGCCTTCTATCATTTGCGTAATATTGCCAAGATTAGGAGCATCTTGTCTCAGAGTGATGCTGAGAAGCTGATCCACGCTTTTGTTAGCTCGAGATTAGATTATTGTAATTCTTTATTATCAGGCTGTCCTAAAACATCTTTAAAAAGTCTTCAGCTGATCCAAAATGCTGCAGCAAGAGTTTTAACAGGTACTAGAAAGAGAGATCATATCTCTCCGGTTCTGGCCTCCCTTCATTGGCTTCCCATAGAGTTTAGAATTAAGTTTAAAATCCTTCTTCTTACTTACAAAGCTCTAAACAATCAGGCTCCTTTTTATTTAAAAGATCTGATACTACCGTATTATCCTAACAGAGCACTACGCTCCCAAAATGCAGGATTACTTGTAATACCTAGAATCTCCAAAAGTACAATGGGAGGCAGAGCCTCCAGTTTTCAAGCTCCTCTCCTGTGGAATCAGCTGCCAATCTGGATTCGGGAGTCAGACTCGATCTCTGTTTTTAAGAATAGGGCTAAAACCTATCTTTTTGATATAGCCTACAATTAGGGAGGAATCATGTGTTTCTGAACCCTCCCTTAGTTATACTGCTAATAGGTTTAGTCAGCCGGGGGACCTCCAGTAATGCACTGGGCCTCACTCCTTTCCTCACTCTCTATGAAATTTTTTTTTTTTTGCTGGTCATTAACATTTGTTTGTTCTCTCCCATAGATTGAGTCCCCATCGTGCTGTTTGCTCTCTACATGTCTGTTCTTTTCTTCTTCTCTATCCCCTCACCCCCCAGCCAGTCGCAGCAGATGACTGCCCCTCCCTGAGCCTGGTTCTGCTAGAGGTTTCTTCCTGTTAAAAGGGAGTTTTTCCTCTCCACCGTCGCCAAGTGCTTGCTCACAGGGGATCGCCTGATTCCTGGGGTCTTTCTGCAACTGTGGGGGTTCCCCCCTACAGTTGATAGTGCTATGAGATGACTGTTGTTGTGAAATGGCGCTATATAAATAAAGTTGAATTGAATTGAATTGAATTGAATTGAATATATTTATTCCATCTAGCTACAATGCTCCGCACTGTGTCTATATATATATATTTATATTTATATGTACATATGTATACTCGCTGCTCTTGTTTTTCTCTTGCCTTCTGATTGTTGCTCTGAGTGTTGCTATCCCTGTGCTGTTGCAATCCTGGAATTTCCCCATTGTGGGACTAATAAAGGCTTATCTTATCTTATCTTATAATACCATGTGCGATTTTCACTCACCTCAACATGTCTATGGAAGATTACAGAGCAACATGCGTCATCATGTCAGGGCCTTCAAGCTGTACAGAGAATTTAGGTCATCATGGCCTGATTTGAAATAAAAAGTGTGATTATTATGTGTCATCTTTTGGTTATCTATCTGTGGACTTGAAAAGGAAGTAAAATTTAAAATACAGTAAGTTCACATCAATTACAAAAAAGACGACTCCATGGGTCATCACCTTATTTTGGTGGAGGCATTTGCGTGCATGATCCCAGGAGCTATGTTGTTGGAGGCAACTTAGTCCTGGGTGAAGACCAAGAGTTGTCCAGTAAATCCCCATTCTACTTCTCCTTTCAGCTGCTCCCTTTAGGGGTCGCCACAGTGGATCATCTTCCTCCATCTCACCCTATCCATTGTATCTTCCTCTGTAACACCAACCCTCTCCATATACTCCTTCACTACATCCATGAATCTTCTCTGTGGTCTTCCTCTTTTCCTCCTGTCTAGAAACTCCATCTTCAACATCCTTTATTCAATATATCCACTATCCCTCCTCTGCACATGTCCAAACAATCTCAGCCTTGACTGTCTTACTTTGTCTCCAAACCGCTCAACCTGAGCTGTCCCTCTGATATACTCATTTCTAACCCCATCCCTCCTAGTCACTCCCAATGAGAATCTTAGCATCTTCAACTCTGCCACTTCCAGCACTGCCTCCTGTCTTTTTGTCAGTGCCACCATCTCCAAACTATACATCATAGCAGGTCTCACTTGTAAATCTTCCCTTCCACTCTTGCTGCACTTTCTTCTTTGCCTCTCTTGTGCATTTTCCATTACTTGATGGCTGACACCAGGTATTTAAACTCATCTACCAGGGTGAATGGAGTGTCAAGGAGTGTCAGGGAGGGATAGTACCTCTGACGGGGCAACAGTCGCACCTCCGGGTGGTCAGTCCACTTTGGGTCCCACTTGGCACTCAACTCTCACCTATGGCTCCAAGTAGCTGTTTGCATGCAACAGCGGCCACACCCCGGTAAACCGCTTCGACTAGGGGGCCAAACCAGGTGAGGGTAGGTTATGGGTTTGAAACCCTCGGTGAGGTAGGGCTTGTCTACCTACGCATGTGTAGACTGGACCTGCCGGACTGCACGGAGGAAGCCACCAGATTGGTTCAACAGGCAGGAAGGCAGACCCAGCAAAGCGTTGTGGAGCACAACTAGGGCACAGTGAGACACAGTGAGACTGCTGGCCATCCACTGCATCCTAACCTATCTCCAGCCATCTTGACTACGTCTTGCCACTGAATCCAGATAGGCTGGGACGAGAGAGTGAGGCTGATGACCCTGCGCAACTCTCCCTCACGTAAATCAAATTCACGCGCAAGTCAAGACACCCCTACCATTTCCTTCTCACCCCCCTCCTCCCTCTAAGTCCTGTGGAAATGGGCAAGTGACGAAGCAGCAGGTGCGGATACACTGGAAGCTGTAGCCACAATCCCACACACAGATGGCCCAGGGCATAGGGTCACTCTCTACTGGACCGAAGTAGCAGTGGAGTTTGGCAGCCCCCTGGGTGTCTGAGCAGCCCTCTTTAGGATTCGCTCTGCTCACCTCCATGGCCTGAGAAAGGGGCTAGAAAAGGTGCCCTAAACATAGCCTGCTTCACTACACCCTGGCCAGCAAGCCGCGGCTGGCGGGGATCCCACACTAGCGGTCGAAATTCTCAGAAAAAATCAACTAAGGTGACATCACTCACCATTGGCACTTGGAATGTGTGAATGCTCATGGACAGCTCCAAAGTGGACAGACCTGAGAGATGGACAGCACTTGTCGCAAGAGAACACAGTAGGTACGACATCCACATCGCAGTTCTGAGCGAGACCAGGTTTGCAGACGAAGGTGGCTGACAGAAGTCAAAGCCACCTACACCTTTTTCTGGAGTGGCCAAGGCAGTGAAGAACGCCGTGAAGCAGGAATGGGTTTCACGATCAGATCCAATTTGATCAGCAAGCTTACCAGCCTCCCCAAAGGAACCAATGACCGCCTCATGACCCTGCGGCTCCCTCTCTGAGGAAAAGGCCATGCCACATTCATCAGTGCATATGCCCCTATCATGACGAACCCAGATGAGATCAAAGACACGTTTTACAAGGACTTAGAGACTCTTATTGAAGGCGAACCGAAGGAGGACAAACTCATTGTTCTTGGAGACTTTGACGCCAGAGTTGGTACAGACTACCAGACATGGGAGGGAGTCCTTGGGAAACACAGAGTTGGAAAGTGCAACAGCAATGGTCTTCTCCTGTTGAAGACATACACCTCTCATGACCTTCTGATCACCAATACCATCTACCGCTTTCTTAATCGCAACAAGACCTACTGGATGCATCCACGCAGCAAGCATTGGCAACTGATTGATTACATCATTGTGAGAAGGAGAAACAGGCAGGATGTTAGAGTGACAAAGGCACAGACTGCTGGAGGGATCACAGACTCATTCTCTCAAAGCTCAACATGCACATCCAGCCCAAACAGTATCCACAGGAGAAAAAAGGCAAACAAGCGGCTCAGTGTCAGCAAGCTGGAACAGCACTCTGTGCGACAGAACCTCAGTGAGGACCTGGACAGCAAGCTTAGTCAGCTCGACCTTGGGGCGTACACAGCAGAAGAAGACTGGGCAGCTTTCAGAGACATGGTGTACGATCCCTCATTCACTCATCTGGGCCAGAACACGCACAAACACCAAGACTGGTTCAATGAAAATGATGAGGACATCCAAAAGCTGCTTGATGAGAAGCGTGAAGCCCACAGAGCGTACCAGCAAGACAGCAGATCTGCCTCTAAGAAGGCAACCTTCAACTCCATCAAAGGAAAGGTGCAGACAAAGCTCAGAGAGATGAAAGACTTCTGGCTCAGCAAAAAGGCAGATGAAATACAGCAGTACCGGAGAAAACGTGAGCTTTGCAAGTCCAGAGCTACCCCTGTATCTTCTGCCCGTGCAGACCACCTGTGCCCAACCTGTGGCAGAGCCTTCCGTGCCCGCATCAAACTGATCAGCCACAGTCGGACACACCACACCCAGTGTTCTTTCCTGTGATGTCCTTGGTCATTGTCGAGAACGATGGACGAACAACAAACTTACCTACCTTCACTACCTCTACTCCAAGGGTGTCCAATCATGTGCCATAGAGGGCCAAGACGCTGCAGGTTTTCTCTTCTACTTTGTCACTTAAGGATGCGTTTTCAGTGATCCGCAATCTGCGGGAAGAAGTTCAGTGAAACCTGCTGCTGAAGACACTGGTTGGAGGTAAAGCCCGCAGGGTCTTGGCCTTCCATGGCACATGATTGGACACCCCTGCTTTTCTCCTTGCATCTTCACCATTACATCTGCTTCCCTCTCATTCACATACATGCATTCTGTCTTGCTTCTACTGACTTTCATTTCTCTTCTCTCCAGAGCATACCACCAGCTCTCCAGGTTTTCTTCCACCTGCTCCCTACTCTCACTACAGATCACAATGTCATTTGCAAACATCATGGTCCACGGAGACTCCTGCCTTACCTCACCTGCCAGCCTGTCCATCACCATGGAAAACAAGAAGGGGCTCAGAGCTGATCCCTGATGTAATCCCACCCCCACCTTGAATCCATCTGTCACTCCTACAACACACCTCACCACCTCCTCGCTGTCCTCATACATGTCATGCACCACCCTCACATCCTTCTCTGCCACTCCCGACTTTCTCATACACTACCACACTTCCTCTCTTGGCACCCTATCATGTGTTTTCTCTAGATCCACAAAGAAACAGTACAGCTCCTTCTGACCTTCTCTATACTTCTC
Organism: Pholidichthys leucotaenia; assembly: GCA_020510985.1. Lineage (NCBI taxonomy): Eukaryota > Metazoa > Chordata > Actinopteri > Cichliformes > Pholidichthyidae > Pholidichthys > Pholidichthys leucotaenia. The sequence continues at coordinate 172,102,700 of CM035836.1, forward strand.
CATCAGTACTCTTAGAGCAAACATTGCATCTGTCGTACTCTTTCTTGGCATGAAACCATACTGCTGTTCACTGATTGTCACTTCTCTTCTTTAGGTGGTTTCAACAACTCTTTCACATGTCTTCATAGTGTGGCTGATCAACTTTATGCTTGTGTAGTTACAACAGCTCTGAGCATCACCCTTGTTCTTGAAAACTGGCACCAAAGCACTTCTCCACTCTTCAGGCATCCTCTCACTCTCCAAGATTGTGTTAAACAATCTGCTTGAAAAGTCCACTGCCATCTCTCCTAATCATCTCCATATCTTCACAGGTATGTCATCTGGACAAATCGCGTTTCCATTCTTCATCCTCTTAAAAGTTCCCTTCACTTCCACCTTGCTAGTCCTCGGAACTTCATGGTTTACTATCTTTCCTTCATCCATCCTCCTCTCTGTCTCATTTTCTTCATTCATCAGCTGCTCAAAGTACTCCTTCCACCTTTTCAACACACTCTCAACACACGCTGCACATCCTTTCCAGCTCGATCTCTCTGTCTAGCCAATCGATACAAGTCCTTTTCTTCTTCCTTAAGCTGGATTTATGCACTGTGACAATGCAGTGCAGCAGCAATGACATCAAAGCAGCATGAACGCGATATCGTCCTGCATCGCCCGATGTTTATCTCTCTGGAAAAGTAGAAGTGCACGTTGGCGACGCAGGCCGTAACAGCTGTGATTGGTCCGCTTTGTCTCCGCCTTCACATTTCCTGGTTCTCGCTGCTGCTCCACTCTGCCTGTTCACAGTGGCACAACTTTCAAAGTGAGTCAGTTAAACAACGGTCCAAATTCAAAAGAATATTGAGAAAGTGAGCATATACAGAACATTTTATGGCTCATCATAGCCCCAGTAATTACACAGATTGTCAAATAATGGCTGCAGCGGTTGTCACATGCACCATTTTCTCCGACTTCTCTTTTTCTCTGTGCAACGATCATGTGATAAGTTGTTTTTTCTTCACATTTATTAGCTCCAACTCAATCTCAATCTGCTGTTGTCCGTTGCTATTTAATAAACAAAAACACACAATGAGTACATATCACTCTACGCATTGGCTGAAACCTGTTTTGGCAATGGAACAAGAGACCAACACACAAGAAACTAGAAAAGCACTCGGAGAGCGCAGACCTCCGCCAAGCGCCACAGTTCCTCTGTGGGCATGTTGTCCTGTATTTTTTTTTTCCAAGTGTTCTGACCATTTTTTGGCAGAGTTACATGCACAAAAAAAAAATATTGAAAAAATATTGAAAATGGCCATATCTCGCAATGTTAAATTAAAAAAAAAATTGAAAAAAAAAAGAATCTTTTAAAAAATTCCTGGATCCAGACGGTGATCCAGATCACCACCAAAATCTAAGCATCTGTAGGATACCCCATTTCTGACAATCTGTGAAAATTTCATGAAAATCCGTCCATAACTTTTTGAGTTATCTTGCTAACAAACAAACAAACAGACAGACAGACAAACCAACGCCGATGAAAACATAACCTCCTTGGCGGAGGTAAAAATTGCCGATCACTGCATCGGTGACATACATCAGTAATGGCGTCGACATGACGCAGGTGCATAAATCCAGCTACAGTGTCAAGCCTCTCATACAAGTCACTATATACCTTTTCCTTTGCGTTTGCCACCTCTCTCTTTGCCATGGGTGGGCCTAGATTCCAAATACTCCTGTCTACTTTCTTCACTCCCCTGACTATTCCACTTTTTTTGCCAGCCTCTTTCTTTGAATACTTTCCTGTACCTCCTCATCCCACCACCAATTCTCCTTGTTTTTTTACCTCTGTCCAGAGGATACATCACATACTTTTCTAACCGTTTCCCTCAATACTTGTGCTGTATTTTCCCAGTCATCTGGTAATTCTTCCCTTCCACCCAGAGCCTGTATGAACTCCTTCCTGAACTCTGTCCAACCTTCTTCCTTCTGTAACTTCCCCCACTTAATCTTTGGCTCTGCCTTCACTCTCTTCCTCTTCTTGGTTTCCAAAGTCATCCTACACACTACCATCCAATGCTGTCTAGCTACATTCTCCCCTGCCATCACCTTCCAGTCTCCTATCTCTTTCAGATTTCTCCTCCTTCATAAGATGCAGTCCACCTGTGTGCGCCTTCCTCCACTCTTGTAAGTCACCCTGTGTCCCTCTCTCTTCTTGAAGTATGTGTTCACCATAGCCATTTCCATTCTTTTAGCAAAATTTACAACCATCTGTGCTTCCACATTTCTCTCCTTAAGACCATACCTACCCAGAACCTTCTCATTACCTCTGTTCCCTTCACCTACATGTCCATTAAATCACCAGTGTCTCCCCTCTGTGAACATTCTCTACCACTTCATCCAACTTTCTCCAGAATTCCTATTTTTTCTTCTGCCTGACATCCAACTTATGGGGCATATGCACTGACAACATTCAGCAGCACACCATCAATTTCTAGCTTCAAACTTATGATCCTGGTCTGACTCCTTCTTTACCTTCTGAACACTCTTCACATACTCTTCCTTCAAGATTACTTCTACTCCATTTCTCTTCCTATCTACACCATAGTAGAACAGTTTAAATCCACCTCCAATGCTTCTAGCCTCACTTCCCTTCCATCTGTTTTCTTGAACACACAGTACATCTACCTTGCTTCTTCCCATCATATCAGCCAATTCTCTGCCTTTCCCAGTCATAGTCCCTACATTTAAAATCCCTACTCTCACCTCCACACTTCTACCTTTCCTTTACTCTTATCCCCTCCTAAAATGCCTTTCCCCTCTCTTCTTCCTTGATCTTCAACCAACTAAGTAGCCCAATTTTCACTGGCACTCTGTCGGTTAACAGCACCGGTGGCTGTCGTTGTTAGCCCAGGTCTAGAACGATCCGGTATGAAAAGCTCATTCGTCGTGAGCCGCATGTTTGATTTGGCAAAGGTTTTACGCCGGATGCCCTTCATGATACAACCCTCCCTATTTACCCGGGCTTGGGACTGCCACTAGGAATACACTGGCTTGTGCACCCCCTGTGGCTGGGTTGGTCCAGTAAATCCCCATGAAGAAGTTAAAACAAAAATACAGTGTACCACACCTATTTTGGGGTTACCTGGACTTGAGAACAGTGCTAATTTTGTCAACTAAAATTGGCAACTGAGTTTCTGTTCCAAGGGCCCACCTGGGTTCAGCCTGATCAAGCCACATAGGTCTCAGTAGTTGCAGAAGGGATCATGGGGACCATGGTGCTATGTGAACTGGGGGGCAGTCTGGACTTTTCTGCTTATACGGTGGCCCCCGTGACCCAGATCCCTGGATAAGTGGTAGAAGATGGATGGATGGATTATAAGAAAGAGCATGTATGGAGAATGCCTTATAGATGATGTAGTTTACCAGAATAATGAAATTAAAGTCATCAAAGTAGTGGATTTCTAAATTATTGTTTTGAAAACTTGCTAAGCAGATTTGAACCAAGCTTTCCTATCATGAGCATATCTTAAATCCCGAGATGAGGGTTAGTGAGAGATAACTAGCACAGATTTCTTTTCCAATTCAAATCATAAAACATCTCATTATTTCCGAATTCACACAAAAATTATAGCTTTTGTTTTTAAAAAGGCTTACTTCAGTCTAGACTGCTAATCACTGTACCAAACAACTTTAAAAGTTACTGTTTATTCTAATGATAGGAAGCGGCTAAATGAGAAAGAAAAACACATCTTAAGTGATGTTAAGCAACACATCAAGCAAAGACATGAAAGCAGGAAGGAAAGTGTTACTTTCCTGTCCACAATCATCACTACTTTAGCAACTAGATGCATGCTCCTCCCCCTCAGTTCATTTTGAATAAGTAATAACAAAAATCAGCCAGTCATTTACAGAATCATTTGTGCCATGCTGGGCTGAGTCATACCGTGCCAACAGCTGTGACTGTGATAATTACTCTGCATTTCAATGTATTTCTCCTGATACATTCCTGTCATTGGAAAAACCAAGAGAGAGTGAAGAATGTTAAGTAATGTTAATGGCAATGTTTGGGGGTGGGGAGGTTGTTACTTTGCGCTAAATAATATGAATAGATGCTTCCTCTGACAGCTGGAGGATGATCATGATTAATGTAACACGTTACAAAAAAAAAATGTAATAATAGCTAGTGAAGGGCAAAGTAGAATCCCCCAAAAGGCTGTAGAAGAAAATGCAGAAATTGCAAATTATGTAGTTTCTTTCTTTCACCTCCAAGAGCAAGTTGATCTCTATAGGCAAAAATTGTGATGATCAGGCGAGCGTGATCCCCCTCCCATCCTGTTTCTGTCTTCCCGGCTCCGGAGTAATCATCACACCTGCGTAATTTGCTGCAAGTGCTGCCCTCCGGCGCCTCAGCATATCTAACGTCCAGTGTGTGGATACTGTGCCACTGGACCATTGGGTATTGCTGCCCTGTAAAGCTCATATGTTACTGCATTTTCTGGTTGACCTGTGTTATTCACTCCCCGTGTCTTCTCCTTCTCTTCAGGTTTGCTGCCACCTCAGCGGTGTGTACTCTGGGGCTGATCACGCTCACCTGACCTTCTACCTGAAGGCACCGGACGTTCCACCCAGGTCATCCGTCTTCCCCCTGTTATCCCCTGGTTCCACGCAGGAGTTCCCTGCCAGGCCCCTCTGCTCATTGTAGTAAGAGTGATCTCTTTTCTTATTCTCCTCTTGCGGAGATTCTTGCCTCTAACCTTCTCTCTCTCTGCTCTCTCCCCCCAGAATGCGTACGTTCTAGCGGCCTCCTGTTTTTGTGTTTAAATTTAAGTGTGCATTTTGTTTGTGCTTTTCTACAGATGTGCACTTTATTTAGATTTGTGTATTTTCGGGTTTCTGTATTTTCATTCAAGTGGTGAAACTTTTACCGTCTGAGTCTGAGTGTTTGTTCGGTGTGGTTTCTCAGCATTTGGGCCTCTCGCTTAGGTTGAATCATGACAGAACAGTCCAGCCAAGATCGAGACTCAGCAGGCACTCTGCCAGGTGAGCAGTCAGCACTCTCACATTTGGATGCCGCGGAACACCAGGTCACGTTTCTTTCCGAACAAGTCCAAACCATTACCCAGCAGTTGGCGACCGTCACCGAGCATTTGTGTCGGCTTCCAGGTGCGGCGGCGCCTCCCCCTGCACCTGCTGTTCTGGCAGCTTCTTCCTTCCGCCGGAACATTTCCGTTCCTTCACTTGCCCCTTATGGAGGGGAGGTGGGGGGATGCAAAGGCTTCCTGCTCCACTGCCAGATTTACTTCCAGCAGGTGGAGTGGGAGTATAGGGATGATTCAGCAAAGATTCACTTCATGACCTTGTTGCTGCGGAACCGGGCACTCAAGTGGGTACAGTCCGTCTAGAGCAGCTCGGATGGGCCCCTATACACATTCAATCGATTTGTGTGGGAATTCTCTGAGTCTTTTGACCATACAGAGAGCGAGGGGAACATTGTTAGCCAGCTGATGGGACTCAGGCAGGGGAACCGGTCTGTAGCCGATTTCTCCATTGAGTTCCAGATCATTGCGGCAGATTCTCGATGGAACGACGTTGCTTTACGCAGCGCCTTCCTCTGGGGCTTGAATGCGCATCTCCGCGACGAGATGCGCATCTCCGCGACAAGATGCGCATCCGCGTGTCCCCCTCCTCTCTGGAAGAGCACCGGCGTCGAGAGAGTTCAAAATGATTGGGAGGATTTTGCGAAGACCCTCCCACCAGACCCCCCACGGTTACTGATGGGCCGGATCTTTTGGTTTAACTGGGCATTTCGATATTACGTGGTGAGTGGCCCTGCAGTACATGCATGCCCCCGCCCTCTCTCGACGCCGGTGCTTTTCCAGAGTCAGATGGGACCTACCGAGGGCTATCGGCTAGGAGGGCACCGAAGGAGCTGTGACAGAGGGGGGAGGGGGGGAGCCGGCCATGGAGCAAACGGAGAAGCAGCGGCCCTCTGCTCCCTCGCATGCTCCCTTAACCTGTTATCCACAGCCACTGCCTGCGCAATCAGCTCATCCAGAGAGGAGGTTCTCTACAAGGTCTCAGGTGTGAATGGGGAGCAGGTGTGTTAAATTTGGTGTTATCGCTCTCACACTCTCTCATACTGGTCACTGGAAGTTCAACATGACACCTCATGGCAAAGAACTCTCTGAGGATGTGAAAAAAAGAATTGTTGCTCTACATAAAGATGGCCTAGGCTATAAGAAGATTGCCAACACCCTGAAACTGAGCTGCAGCATGGTGGCCAAGACCATACAGTGGTTTAACAGGACAGATTCCACTCAGAACAGGCCTTGCCATGGTGGATCAAAGAAGTTGAGTGCATGTGCTCACCGTCATATCCAGAGGTTGTCTTTTGAAAATAGATGTATTAGTGCTGCCAGCATTGCTGCAGAGGTTGAAGGGGTGGGGGGGGGTCAGCCTGTCAGTGCTCAGACCATACGCCGCACACTGCATCAAATTGGTGTGCATGTCTGTTGTCCCAGAAGGAAGCCCCTTTTAGAGATTATGCACAAGAAAGCCCACGAACAAGAAAGCCCACGTTTGCTGAAGATAAGCAGACTAAGGACATTGATTACTGGAACCATGTCCTGTGGTCTAATGAGACTAAGATAAACTTATTTGGTTCAGATGGCGTCAAGCATGTGTGGTGGCAACCAGGTGAGGAGTACAAAGACAAGTGTGTCTTGCCTACAGTCGAGCATGGTGGTGGGAGTGTCATGGTTTGGGGCTGCATGAGTGCTGCTAGCACTGGGGAGCTACAGTTCATTGAGGGAACAATGAATGCCAACATGTACTGTGACATACTGAACCAGAGCATGATCCCAACATGATATGATCCCTGTATTCCAACATGATAACGACCCCAGACACACCTCCAGGATGCCCACTGCCTTGCTAAAGAAGCTGAGGGTAAAGGTGATGGACTGGCCAAGCATGTCTCCAGACCTAAACCCTATTGAGCATCTGTGGGGCATCCTCAAACGGAAGGTGGAGGAGCGCAAGGTCTCTAACATCTACCAGCTCCATGATGTCATCATGGAGGAGTGGAAGAGGATTGCAGTGGCAACCTGTGAAGCTCTAGTGAACTCCATGCCCAAGACAGTTAAGGCAGTGCTGGAAAATAATGGTGGCCACACAAAATAGTGACACTTTGGGCACAATTTGGACATTTTCACTTAAGGGTGTACTCACTTTTGTTGCCAGTGGTTTAGACATTAATGGCTGTGTGTTGAGTTATTTTGAGGGGACAGCAAATTTACACTTTTATACAAGCTGTACACTGACTACTTTACATTGTATCAAAGTGTCATATCTTCAGTGTTGTCCCATGAAAAGTTATAAGAAAATATTTACAAAAATGTAGGGCATGTACTCACTTTTGTGAGATAAGATAAGATCAGATAAGTTAAGATAAGATAAGATGAGCCTTTATTAGTCCCACAATGGGGAAATCCCAGGATTGCAACAGCACAGGGATAGCAACACTCAGAGCAATAATTAAGAAGATAAGAAAATAAAATAAGAGCAGTGAATATACATATGTACACATAAATATATAAATATATATACACAGTGCGGAGCATTGTAGCTAGATGGAATAAACAGCATAACCGTCTATTTAGTTACCCTACATGGTATGAATATGTACCCATACATATTGTCACCCTCCATAGCGACTGTAGTCAGGCAGATAAGGGCCAATTTTCATTAAGAATCGTTCACTTCTGGATAGAAGCATGAAATTTGGCACAAATGTAGTCCAATAAGTCCTGTTTCATATAAGATTAAGACCCACTTCGGGTCTGGCTTGGTACTTGCATTATTCAAGATGGCGTCCAAATATGGCCACCAAAAAACACATTTTTGCTTATAACTAGAAAATGTGAGCTTTTAGGGCATAATAATATATTGTTGACTAATATAAATGTGTACATTCCGCACATTTTGAGCCCAAAATGAAGTCTGTATGACAAACGGTTCTTGAGATATGGCTTATTCAAGTAATCACAATAATGCAACTTCTTATGTTCATTTCAGGTACAGCAGTGGGAGTGTCAGTATTGAGATACAGGGATGTCCAGATCACTGAGGATCCTTCTGCCTTAAGAAGGTGGTTGGTTGCTGGCCCTGAAGTTGCTAGGGTTGTTAGTGAGCTAGAAGAATCTCTGTTGAAGCCCAAGGCAATGAATCTCAAGCATCATGATCAAATTCCAAGTGCCCAGGTTGCATTTGCAAAAAATGTTTGTAACCTAGTAGTTTCATTAGAGGACATGGGAAATCCCTTCAGAGAGACAAGCAATGACCTTGTTAGACTTGACACCAATGAAATAATGCCTCACCATGTTATTAATGCAGTGAAATCAGCGCATGAATTAGGCATTGCTCAGTATCAGGAGTTTGTTGATAACCGACTGAATAAGCGTACAGTTGCTTTAACTGACACAGTTTCAAGAAACAATCTACCTCTGTTTGGTACTTATGAAGTGACAAATAATGTCAGTCAATCTAAGGTGTCTGCTTTGAAATCTGATTGCAATCTTTTTGCTTGGCTCTATATTGCCTGTCAAACCCGTGATGGAAACATAGAGGAGTTTTTCAGACATGAAAACAATGCCCATCCTCCTTCACTGTCTGCTCTAGGCAAAGTGCGTCAAGGCAAGAAGTCAGATTTGCTTCAGTGCATTGGGGTATCACAAAATCAGTTGTTACCAGCTGTTACCATGAAGGTCTTTGATGGAGCAGCTGTTGTGAATATGCTTGCACCTGGTAAAGCAAAGACTTTCCAAGAGTATTCAAGGGGAGTTTTCTTGCCTTACATCACTGATCAGGCTAAAGATGTGAAATGTGTTGATGTAGTGTGGGACCGATATCTTGACTGCAGCCTCAAAAAGGCAACCAGAGTGTCTCGAGGCAAAGGTATCCGAAGAAAGGTGCTTCCTGACACTGTCATTCCCAGTAACTGGCAGACCTTTTTGCGCTGCACCGATAACAAAGCAGAGCTATTCCAATTCCTTGGTAGAGAACTGGCTTCTCTAGAGGTGGAAGGTGTCTTGTTTGTTTCAACTTCTGATGTGAATGTTGTGAGCAACAGACCAAGTGACATGGCTTCTGCTGGCATTGATCCAACTGATCATGAAGAAGCTGATACAAGGCTTATGTTGCATGTTGCCCATGGTGCAGCTCAAGGCCACAGGAGTGTATTGATAAGGACAGTTGACAAAGATGTTGTTGTTCTAGCTGTTACATATGTAAATCAGCTGGACATTGACCTGTGGCTGGCGTTTGGTGTGGGAAAACATTTCACCTACATATCAGCAAACAGCTTGGCAGGTAGCCTTGGTCCTGACAAGTGCAAAGCCCTTCCCTTCTTCCATGCTTTCAGTGGCTCAGACACTACTTCCTCGTTTGCTGGCAGGGGCAAGAAGACTGCATTTGATGCTTGGGAAGTTTTTCCTGAAGTGACACCTGTATTCAGGAAACTGAGCTTCACTCCTGAAGTTATAACAGCAGAGGATGAAGCTGTTCTTGAACGGTATGCGGTAATAATGCACAGTCGTACCTGCCCACTGTATCAGGTAAACAAAGCTCGTCAGACCCTTTTTGCACAAGGAACGCAGTCACTTGAAAATATTCCACCAACAAAGGCAGCATTAACAGAACATATCAAAAGAGCTGCTTATCAAGGTGGCTATGTGTGGGGTCAAGCACTGGATCCAGTGCAAAATCTACCAAGTCCTACACATTGGGGATGGACTGAAGCAAGGGAAGGCTTCATCCCAAAGTGGACCACTCTCCCTGAAGCTTCCAAAGTATGTCAAGAGCTTGTGCACTGTGGTTGCAAGAAAGCTTGTAGGGGCTTGTGCAAGTGCAGCAGGGCAAATTTAAGCTGCACTTCTCTGTGTTATTGTGGTGGTGCATGTCACCAGGCAAAAGGTTAGCGGAGGTCTTCTCGATCACTTCACTCTGTTGATGCATGGGTTGTAATGAGGTTACACTCGATTACATAATATTTGGCATATCACTGACTGCATTTTGTATTTTTAACTTTCTTGGGGTTTCTCATTATGCTATTATTGATCTTTGAATGTGATTCGAATGAACATATACCATAAATGTTCAATTACTATTGTTCAGCAATTGTATCTCTGTAACTTTTGATATGATTAAGATTATACAGTTTGTGGCAATTTTCAAAATGTTATATCTCAAGAACCGTTTGTCATACAGACTTGATTTTAGGCTCAAAATGTGCGGAATGTACACATTTATATTAGTCAACAATACATTATTATGCCCTAAAAGCTCACATTTTCTAGTTATAAGCAAAAACGTGTTTTTTGGCGGCCATATTTGGACGCCATCTTGAATAATGCAAGTACCAAGCAAGATTCGAAGTAGGTCTTAATCTTATATGAAAGAGGACTTATTGGACTACATTTATGCCAAATTTCATGCTTCTATCCAGAAGTGAACAATTGTTTCACCTATCTGCCTGACTACTGATATTGTCCTAGTTGTTGTCATCACCCGCAGCGCACGGGCTTCCACCTCAGCTGCGCGCACACCTGCTCCTCGTTAGTGCGCAGCTATTTATTCCATCCTGCCCTGAGCTGCAGCCTGGAGCCGTCTGTCTCCCTGCGTACTCAACTCAGCAACATCCTATCCTTCAGGCCTGCTGACGACTCTCCTAGACACGTAAGCTGTCTGTATTGCCTTACCTTCTCCTGTTCAGACTTCCCCTGTGCACAGGTGGATTCCTTGGCGGCGGACTCACTTCCCCTCGTCACGCTGCTCCTCTACCTTGCCGCATCATCCCGGACGCACAGCAGGACGCTGTCTCCCAGGCTTGGGACCTTGCCAACGCCAGCCACCGTGCCGCTACAAGTAAGCACAGAACATCCTCACTCTCCCGTGTGGTTGCCCAGCTAATCCCTGCTCTTCTCTCATTATAGGGTTGCCTGGCTGTACGGCGTACTGCTGTGTCCTGACTGCATCCTCCACCCACATCACACTCGCAGCTCACATACACGCATCCACACACGAACACTGCTGTCAATAAAGCTTTCAAATCTGCCTGAGCCTGCGTGCGTGTATCCTGGGCTGAGCAATATGTCAGTACGGCTCCAGCCAAGCGGTCCAGCGGATAACGGGCTCGCACGGCGTTTTTCCACCCTCCAGGCTCGGGTGGATATGATAGCTCATCAGCAGCAGATGATATTAAACCAACTCATCTCAATTACTAACCGGTTAGACCGCCTGGACCCTCCGCGGGCTTTCCCTCTGGGTCCTCTTGGCGTTGCGGCTCCGGGTGCCTCCATAGCCGGCCAGCCTTGCTCGGGAGCGCCAACCCGCCTCACACCTATTCCAACTCCTGCTCGCTTCAACGGGAAACTCGGTGGAGCGAAGGGGTTTATCCTGCAGTGTGAGTCAGAGTTTCTGCGCGTTCCCGGGGATTTTCCCTCAGACCATAGCCGAATCGGGTACATGGCTAACCTTCTTGAGGGGCGAGCGTTAGCTTGGGCTTATGCTGTAATGACGAAGCCCAGCTACGCAAACCTCTTGTATGACCGGTTCGTGCGGGACTTCTTAGAAGTCTTTGATCATTCCCGTCTCGACAGCGTCCTCGCTGATCGGCTCCTTAGTCTCCAACAGGGAGGCCGGTCAGCGGCGGAATACACAGTTGACTTCCGGGTGGCAGCGGAGGAGGTGGGCTGGGGAGAGGCTTCTCTCTGCAGCATTTTCCTCTGTAGCCTCAATTCTGGTCTGAGGGATGAGCTAGCTGGTCGGGATCTCCCAGGGGGACTCTCTGAGTTGATCTCGCTCATGATTAGCCTGGACAACAGGCTACGTGAGCGGGCTGTGGAGCGGAAGTCTGTCAGCCGCTCGCGCGGAGCTTCCCTCCGTCCAGCTCAGTCGCGCCCCCTGGCGTTACCGGCTCCGGAGTCCGCCGATGAACCAGAGGACATGGCCGTCGGGCGCACTAGGCTCCCTCTAGCGGAGAGACAACGCCGGCGGGAACGGGGTCTCTGCATGTATTGCGGAGATGACCGGCATCCCGTGGAGCTGTGCCCGGTGAAGCCAAACGGGGAGGTCCGCGAGTCACTGTAGGGGGCCTCGCGGACTCTAACCGACCAAATCCCCTATCTTCATGCACACTGCCCATATGTTTCTGCCACAACTCCACCGGGCATTCCACTCACGCACTGGTGGATTCTGGGGCAGAGCAGAATTTTATTTCTAAGAGCCTGGCAACCCGTTTGGGCATACCCTGCCAACTGCTGCCTACCCCCCTGAACTTGGTGACGCTCTCACTCTCTTCTCTGGGTACAGTTACACATCGCACTAAGCCAATTCCCATCATCGTCTCCGGCAACCACCGGGAGGATCTGACCCTCTACGTCCTGCCCTCCTTGTCGGACTGTGTCATTCTGGGTTACCCTTGGCTGCGGCTGCATAACCCTGTCCTGGATTAGAGAACCGGCAGCGTCCTGTCCTGGAGCACCTTCTGCCTGGGCACCTGCCTCCAGTCGGCGGCTTGTGCTCCATCTTCTCCTCCGCCGGCTCCGGTCTCTGAGCCCCCGGACCTGACTCTAGTGCCGCAGGAGTTCCATGACTTGGGGGCAGCATTCAGTAAGTCCAGAGCCTTGTTCCTTCCGCCGCATCGACCATACGACTGTGCGATTAACATCCGCCTGGGGCCCCCCCTGCCATCTGGCCGCCTATACAGTCTCTCTGCACCGGAACGCGAGGCGATGGACACTTACATTAAGGAGTCACTCAGCGCTGGGATCATCCGCCCCTCCTCGTCCCCGCTTGGCGCGGGTTTCTTCTTCGTGGGTAAGAAGGATGGGTCCCTACACCCTTGTATTGACTTCAGAGCGCTTAACGACATCACGATAAAGGACCGCTACACACTGCTGCTCATGGACACTGCTTTCCACTCCCTCCAGGGGGCGACCTGGTTCACCAAGCTTGACCTCCGCAGCGCCTACCATCTCGTTAGGATCCGGGAGGGAGACGAGTGGAAGACGGCCTTTAGGACACCCAGCGGCCACTTCGAATATCTCGTGATGCCGTTCGGGCTCACCAACGTACCTGCCGTCTTCCAGCGCCTTATAAACGACGTTCTGCGGGACTTCCTGGGAGTTTTCATCTTCGTTTATCTCGACGACATACTCATCTTCTCCAGATCACGGGAGGAGCACCAGGCCCATGTGAGGCGGGTCCTGCAACGTCTGCTGGAGAATCACTTGTTTATAAAGGCCGAGAAGTGTGAATTCTACGCCCAGACCACCTCCTTCCTGGGGTTCGTGATCTCCCACAATCAGATCCTCCCCGACCCCGCTAAGGTTAAAGCGGTGGTCGAGTGGCCCACGCCTACCTCCAGGAAGCAGGTGCAGCAATTCTTTGGGTTCGCGAACTTCTACCGGCGCTTTGTTCCCAACTACAGCGCCATCGTCTACCCCCTGACCCGCCTCACGTCATCGAAAGTGCCCTTTCAGTGGTCTGAGGAAGCGGCCATCGCCTTCAAGACTCTCCAGGCGGAGTTCTCGTCCTCCCGGGTCCTGACCCAGGTAGATCCCACACTTCAGTGTCTGGTGGAGGTCGATGCATCCGACACGGGGGTGGGAGCGGTGCTCTCCCAGCGATCACCAGTGGATGGTGTCAAGTGGCCCTGCGCCTTCTTCTCCAGGAAGCTATCAGCGGCAGAGCGTAACTATGATGTCGGCGACAGGGAGCGCCTCGCGGTCAAACTCGCACTACAGGAGTGGTGTCACTGGTTAGAGGGGGCAGCCCAGCCCTTTGTGGTCTGGACGGACCATAAAAACCTCGAGTACTTGAGGTCAGCGAGGCGCCTGAATGCCCGCCAGGCGCGCTGGTCCCTATTTTTTACTCGCTTTAACTTTACCATCACGTACCGTCCAGGCCCGAAGAATGGGTTGCCCGACGCCCTGTCCAGACAATTCGCCCCAGAAGGTCTGGAGAAGTCCGAGCATACCATCCTGCCCAATTCGTGCGTCGTGGGGGCGATTGCATGGTCCATCAGGGGCAAGATTCTGAAGGCTCAGGAGGCGGAGCCGGATCCCGGCGGGGGGCCAGAGAGGAGGCTTTATGTTCCTTTGGTGGTTTGGGGTGAAGTGATCCTTTGGGCCCATACCTCCAAACTCTCCTGTCACCCAGGCATCACCCGCTTGGTGAGTTGGCTGCAACGCTCGTTTTGGTGGCCGGGTCTCCAGAAGGACGTTACCAACTATGTCCGGGCCTGTCCCCAGTGCGCTACCGGCAAGTCCCAGAACTCTCCACCTGCGGGTCTACTCCAGCCCCTGCCGGTCCCGGGCAGACCCTGGTCACACATCGCCCTTGACTTCATCCCCGGACTCCCTGTCTCTAACACCTATGACACGGTTCTGACCATTGTGGACAGGTTCTCCAAAGCCGCTCATTTTGTGCCTCTCCTGGGTCTCCCTTCGGTGCGTGAGACGGCCGATCTCCTGGTCCAGCATGTCGTCAGGCTGCATGGGATCCCGCTGGACGTGGTCTCGGACAAAGGTCCGCAGTTTGTCTCCCAGGTTTGCAGGAGCTTCTGCAGTGCCTTGGGGGCTACAGTCAGTCTCTCCTCTGGTTACCACCCCCAGTTTAACGGGCAGTGGGAGCGCACGAACCAGGAGTTGGAGGCCACCCTGCGCTGCGTAACATCGTCTAACCCTTCGTCCTGGAGCTCCTACCTGACCTGGGTGGAATACGCCCATAACTCGGCCCGGTCCACTGCTACTGGGGTGTCGCCTTTTAAAGCGTCCTTGGGGTACGACCCCCCCGTTTTTCCTGAGCAGGAGGGTGAGCTGGCTGTTCCTTCCATCCAGTCACACATCAGGCGCTGCCAGAGCGTGTGGACCAAGACCAGAGACGCGCTTTTACGCACAGCGGCGCGCAACAGCTCCACCGCCAATCGCCACAGAAGGCCGGCTCCTGCCTACCAGGTGGGTCAGCGAGTTTGGCTCTCGTCCCAGGACATCAGCCTGAAAGGTGAGAAGAAGAAGATGGCACCAAGGTTCCTCGGCCCTTTCACTATTTCCAAAATCATCAACCCGGTGGCTGTGCGTTTGCCCCCCCCCCCCTTCGTGTGTGTCCCACTTTCCACGTTTCTAAGATCAAGCCTGTCCTTTCCAATTCACTCTGCCCTCCTCCTAGGTCCCCCCCTGCGCCTAGGATGATTGACGGTGACCCGGCGTGGGGTGTTACTGCCATCCTGGACTCCCGGCATCGGGGTCATGGGCTGCAATATCTGGTGGATTGGGAAGGTTATGGTCCGGAGTGGAGATCCTGGGTGCGCTCTTCGTGGGTGTTGGATCGAGACCTCATCGCGGAGTTCCACCGGACACACCCAGGTAGGCCAGCGCCAGGAGGCGCTGGTAGGGGGGGTAGTACTGTCATCACCCGCAGCTCACGGGCTTCCACCTCAGCTGCGCGCACACCTGCTCCTCGTTAGTGCGCTGCTATTTATTCCATCCTGCCCTGAGCTGCAGCCTGGAGCCGTCTGTCTCCCTGCGTACTCAACTCAGCAACATCCTATCCTTCAGGCCTGCTGACGACTCTCCTGGACACGTAAGCTGTCTGTATTGCCTTACCTTCTCCTGTTCAGACTTCCCCTGTGCACAGGTGGATTCCTTGGCGGCGGACTCACTTCCCCTCATCACGCTGCTCCTCTACCTCACTGCATCATCCCGGACGCACAGCAGGACGCTGTCTCCCAGGCTTGAGACCTTGCCAACGCCAGCCACCGTGCCGCTACAAGTAAGCACAGAACATTCTCACTCTCCCGTGTGGTTGCCCAGCTAATCCCCGCTCTTCTCTCATTATAGGGTTGCCTGGCTGTACAGCGTACTGCTCTGTCCTGACTGCATCCTCCACCCACATCACACTCGCATCTCACGTACACGCATCCACACACGAACACTACTGTCAATAAAGCTTTCAAATCTGCCTGAGCCTGCGTGCGTGTTTCCTGGGCCGAACAATATGTCAGCTGTATGCTGGAGGGGACCATTTGTGTAAGTCTGTTGCGTCTTTTGCATTCAATACTATTAGGTCGTCACGTCTTTTTGCTATCTCTGCGAGCAGCCCTGCTTAGGTTATACAGTCTGACAGCCGTAGGTAGGAAGGACCTGCGAAGCCTCTCAGTCGCGCACCTAGGATGATGTAGTCTACTGCTAAATGAGCTCCTCAGTGCGTTCAGTATGTCCTGCATAGGGTGGGACTCGGACTCCAGCAGAGACGACAGTTTAGCCACCATCCTTCTCTCTCCTATCTCCTCCACTGGGTCAAGGCGTTGCCCCAGGACAGAGCTAGCTTTCTTGATTAGTTTGTTCAGTCTCTTTCTATCGGCTGCTGTAATGCCACTGCCCCAGCAGAACACTTCAAAAGTGATGGCTGATGCCACCACCGTGTCATAGAATGTCTTCAGCAGTGTCCCTTATACACCAAAAGACCTGAGCCTCCTCAGTAGGAACAGCCTGCACTGTCCCTTCTTGTAGAGTGCGTCAGTATTGTGTGATCAGTCTAGTTTATTGTTCAGATGAACACCCAGGTACTTGTAGGATGTCACCATCTCAATGTCTGTTCCCTGGATGTTTACTGGTGCTGTGAGGGGTTGTCCTTGCCTGCGGCAGTCCACCCTCAGCTCCTTAGTTTTCCTTGCGTTGATCTGGAGGCAGTTCCGATGGCACCAGTCCACGAAGTCCTGGATAAGTCCTCTGTACTCAGCTTCATCTCCGTTGGAGATGAGGCCGACGATCGCAGAGTCATCAGAGAACTTCTGTAGATGGCAGTGTGTTGTGTTGTGTGAGAAGTCCACAGTATAAAAGGTGAACAGGAAGGGAGCCAAAACCGTTCCCTGGGGGGGCCCCGTGCTACCGATGATCGTGTCGGACACACAATCCCGGGTTCTCACAAACTGTGGCCGGTTAGGGAGGTAGTCGAGGATCCATGATGACAGGTGCTGGTCCACCCCTGCGCACAGCAGCTTGTCCTTCAGGATCATCGGTTGGATGATGTTGAAAGCACTGGAGAAGTCAAAGAACATGATCCTCACCACGTTCCCGGGCTTCTCCAGGTGGGACAGGGAACGGTGAAGGAGGAAGATCACTGCATCCTCCACCCCAATGCCATGCTGGTTGACGAACTGGAGTGGATCCATCGCTGGTCCCCCCAGGGGGCGGAGGTGAGCAAGGAGCAGTCTCTCCAGGGTCTTCATCATGTGAGACCTCAGGGCCACTGGTTTGTAGCTGTTCAGGTCTTTGGGGTGGGAAGTCTTTGGTACAGGTACCACACAAGATGTTTTCCACAACTGTGGTTCCCCACCCAGCTTCAGGCTCAGGTTGAAGATGTGCTCCACAGTCCCACACAGCTGGTCTGCGCAGGACTTGAGGAGTTTGGCGCTGATGCTGTCCGGTCCCGACGCCTTCCTCACCTTGATCTTCCTCAGCTCCGTCCTCACCTGGGTCTTAGTGAGGGTCAGGTTTGGGGGCTGTGTGCTGGGAGTGGGGGGGGGGGGGGTGTTGGTGGAGTGGGGTGTGGACAGCAGGTCTCGATGACTTTAGAGGCAGCAGTGGTTGTTGTGCAGTCAGGGGGGGAGGGCGGTTGGTCAAACCTATTAAAAAACAGGTTCAAATTGTTTGCCCACTCCCTGCCCCCCGTGGCCTGGGAGGAGGTATTCTGGAGCCCAGAGATGGTTTTTAGGTTTCTCCAGACCCTGCCGATGTCGCTCTGTTGTAGCTTGTCCTCCATCTTCTTCCTGAAGCTGTCCTTGCCTTCTCTAATCTTCCTCCTCAGCTCCCTCTGTACGGACTTCAGCATCTCCCTGTTCCCTGACCTGAAGATCCTCTTCTTCTCTCTCAGAAGTGTTTTTATCTCAGGGTTGATCCAGGGTTTGTTGCTCAAGCAACACCGTATGATCTTGGTGGGAACGGTGTTGTCCACACAGAAGTTGATGTAGTCCGTGATGGGGTGAGTGAGGCCATCGATGTCCTCACCATGTGGATCGCAGAGCTGCTCCCTGGCAGTGATTTCAAAACAGTCCTTTAGAGCGTCCATTGCCTCCTCAGACCATAACTTCACCGTGCGCATGACCGGAGGTTGTCTGTGTACTAGGGGTTTGTACACCGGCAGGAGATGAACCAAGTTGTGATCCGATCTCCCGAGTGGGGGGAGTGGTGATGAGGTGTACGCCTCCTTAGTATTTGCATAGAATAAGTCCAGTGTTTAATTGTCTCTAGTGGGGCATGTGACATACTGGGTGAATGTGGGTAGAATGGGGGACAGTGAAATGTGGTTGAAATCACCTGAGATGAGGAGAAGAGCATCTGGGTGTTCTGTCAGCAATCTGCCAGTTACTGAGTGAATGACGTCACGCGTTGTTCCAGCGTTCGCCATCGAATTTGCATAAATAACAATGCAGATCATGTGTGAGTATTCCCTCGGGTGATAGGTAGGCCGCATGCTAACAGCTAGCAACTCAATGTCTTTGTTGCAGAGTTGTTGTTTAACTGTGATATGTCCCGGTCTGCACCAGCAGTTATTGACATAATCACTCCTCCGCCCCTTGCCTTCCCACTGTCTGGTGTCCAGTCTGTCCGTATTGCGTGGAAACCCTCCAGTTCGATGTTAGCATCTGTTGCTAGTTCTGTTAGCCACGTCTCAGTAAACAATATCAAGCTACTCTCTCTGAAGACGCTCTCGTAGCAGGAGATAGCCACTAGCTCGTCAGTCTTATTGAGTAGCGATCGTACATTCCCCGTAATAACGGATGGGAGGACGGGTCTGTACCTTATATTCCTCGCCCGCCGTCTTACTCCAGCTCGACATCCACGCCGTTTCCGTCTTATTTCTCCCGGTATGTTGAGTTTTTGCGTTAGCATCGTGGGCCGGTTATGTGCTAACAGCTGGTCTCTATTGTACTGCCTCCTGCAATAAACAAAGGCTCTGTCCGCTGGCTCTGGAGACATTTGGGCGATCTACGTGTCTGTGATGGATAAGGTGTTGCCGAATCAGAAAGATTAGCAAGAGAGCCAGATAGTAAATAGAAATAGGAAGAAATTGATCCACTGTTGCAAAAAGGCAGCCTACTGTGTGGCGCCGGAAGTTGAAAAAAAAAAAAAGATATTGTAGTTCTCTGTAAAAAGAGCCCTCTCACTGGTTGTGAAATAATTACCTGCTGTGAGATGATGAGGCAGAACGCTTCAGTGGAGATGAGACTAAATGTGAGTTTAGCCCCTCAAACTCCCGTAACTCCTAACTTTAACATTCATGTTTTACTGCTTTGATGGCAGAGTCTAACTATAAATGTCATGCTAACAATGTGTAAAATATTTTAATGAGTAAAAGAAGTGAATCAGGAAACCAGAAGTAAAGCAAAAAATAATCTTAAGGCTTGCAGCTGGACATGAACATGGGTATCTGCATAGAAGGAAGGTTTTTAGTACCCCAACCCAACCCAACCCAACCCAACCCACCCAGATTCTGCAGTTTTTGAAACCCATGTGAAACATTATTGTGTCGCATCAGGATGACACTGACTTACAAGTGTATGAGTTGGAGGACAGGTCGTAAACTGCAGTCCATCTCAGAAATGAATGGAGTGAATGAGGCTGCAGTTCACTTAGCAACCATAAAATGTCACTGAAACCCAATCTTACAAAAGTTCCATAAGTTTTATTACTTCCATTATAACCAGCCACTTCTAGCCATTTTGGCATCCTCGGCAAGATTAGGGATCTGTATCATCTGGGTCGATCTTTTGTCACCATTTGCACTATGGGTGCTGTTGTTGTTGTTGTTTTCCAGCCTTATTCCTTTTTCTTTTTTTATATTGTGCACACCACTGAAGAGAGAGAGAAATGCCATTTCAATTCTCCTGTATGTCCTGTATGTATAGTAGTAGTGACAAATAAAATCTTTGAATTTATTCCATTATTTATTATTATTATTTGTACTATTTAAGACTGTCTTGCTTTCTTTTCTCCTCTTCCTCTTTTCTTCTTTCTTTAGTCACTGCCAGATGGATAACTTTGCTTCACTTTGATACATCTGCTCTCACTTATTTACGTAAGACGCACACTGGTATTTACAAGAGTCAGAGGTGGGGGTGGGGTGGGGTCCCTTTAGGGAGTTCTGTGCCAGCCTACCACTGTCACTGCAAACTCTCCACATTGCCACTGCTGTAGTGATTCAGCACTCAGGGGTCACCTTCTGGCCTTGGGCCCCATGTATCTGCCTGCCTTGCATGCAGTGCCTCTGATTACTACTACTATTTATTTTATTTTATTTATTTTTTAAAATGTTGAGGGCTTGCAGCAGTTCCCCTCCAGCAGGTGGCGCTCTAGGTATTAACCTATATGGCCTATGCCAAGAGCCTGCCCTGATTGTAACAACTGATGGATTTGTTTATTTCATTATGGTCAAGTCTGGCTTCAGTTCCACCCAAGATCTTGAGAGCAGTGTTCACAAACAAAGGCATGACATGGTGATGACTACGAGGGGTCAGGGGCAGTCCTGGCTTGTGTGATGCCCTGGGCAGACCGTCTCCTTGGCACCCCCCCCCCCCCCCAACTTCAATCTAAAGATTGACGGTTCTTGTTTTCCTTGACACAAAATTGTCAATGACATCATCATATGAAAGTTGATCAGCAATGGTGTGATTAATACTGATGACTGTAAGACCGGTAAAGAGGTTCCTCATCAATCAATCAATCAATCAATGTCGTGGTTTATAATTTAAATTTAAAAACTATAATCATAGCCATCAATATTATATCAGAACAGTTTGAAATGTTTCACTGTGCTTGCAATGAATATTGAGAATGCTTATTGAATTATCTTGCAAAGAGTCACTAACTTCAAAAAACTATTGAAATAGTTTTTCTATGCAATATTTCTATTTAATTTGTTATAGCTTACAAAGTAAAAACTCTTTAAAAACCACAATAGGGGATGCCGCCCTGGGCAACCACCAATGTGGCCCATATCTGAAACCGCCACTGCGAGGTGGGCTGAAAAGTTCATAGTGGTCAAATTTGACCAATGGAAGAAGTGTGTGGTCCAAAGGGAAGACTATGTTGAAAAATAAACATTTGGTCAAATTTGACCACTATGAACTTTTTATCCTATGAACTTGTCACCCCCCCCCCCCCCCCGGCATATATAAAGCTTTAATTTTTATTTTTATTCTGTATCAGAACATCCAGTGGGATCAGAGCCAGCCTGTGTCATCTGAAATACTTTTTAGGCATCCATAATACAGTTTCTATACACATCTTGTACAAATCTTAATTGTGTAGCATTGTCTTCGTAGTTTCTCTGCAAGCCTCTTTGAAACCAACCTTCAATC
Organism: Pholidichthys leucotaenia; assembly: GCA_020510985.1. NCBI lineage: Eukaryota > Metazoa > Chordata > Actinopteri > Cichliformes > Pholidichthyidae > Pholidichthys > Pholidichthys leucotaenia. The sequence goes on from CM035836.1 coordinate 172,124,100, forward strand.
CACAATTGAGGTTTTTTGGGTTTTGTGCTATTTGAAGGCTGGTGCAAGCCAAATTTAGACCACTGCTCCTGAAAACAATATTCTTTAACTACATCAGTCTTGACCAAATAAAACATGTGCTGTAAAGCAAGAAGGAATTATACAACTGTGGATGTGCTGTTTCTTTTCCCCTCACTCACTCTCTGAGCCGCTTCAGTGCTTTTGTTGCTTTTTTTTTTCAATTAAATAAAACCGATCAGATGAATACTGATTTAAAAGGATGAAGTGTTTCTGTTTTGCTGGATGACAAATAACAGTCCCCCATTTGGTGCATTACATAATGCACACCCAAACAAAGCTTACTACAGCTAACAGCTCACTGAATGTGCCACAGAGAGGTAAGAAATGAGCACTATTATGAAAGTATTTCCTCATTTTCTTGCACATGGCCAAATGCATTTCACATAAGTCTTGCAGTGATATAACAAAGTTCAAATGATTTGTTGAGTGGAAAATATTTGGTGGCATGACAGTCTCTCCTAAAGCTCAATGGATGAATCAGAAGTTTATGTGCAACCCATGGCAGCAAAATCAGAGGTCTAATTTATGGGTCGGCAACAGACATTTAGCCCAGTAGAAACCTTAACAAAATAATGTTATATTTTGTAGAAACGTGAATCTGAAAGTCATAGGAACAGCTCTAGTGTACCAGCACTGATCTACAGGTTGTGTGTGCATGTATGAGCTGTTTGTGGTCCACAGAATTAGATCCCACAGAGAAAATTATTATCCCTTAAGCCATGGTGAATGTAAGCAAGAGTCCTATTAAACTATAATTGTATTGCTTTAGATAATTATCCACTGTTATCACCATATAAATACATTTAAAGGAGAACACAAATCGTGAAAGCATCACACTGTAGAGCGGTTGGAGTTCAATGAAAATTAAGGCTGCATTGAGAGGTTAGGGCATTTCTTCTTCACATGCTTAGTAAGCAGTGGCTGCTGGAGGCTCCGTGTGTGTCTGTGTGAGACATTAGGGGTCGTAATTGAGTTGGGCTGAACAAGACCAATGACCACGTTCAATGACTAGAACAAAAAAGGTCAGCGCTCAGAATTTATTGGGTTGGCGTTTGGAAATGCTACAAAACCCTGGAGGCTTTGACCATTTGCAACAAATCACTTCCGACAGATAAACTGATCAGCCGCTATTTGTGGATGCATAACATTTAATTAGAAGCTATGAGGTTGTGGGTTCAAGCATCAGTGTGGTTACAAGTTAAAGGACCATGGCGTAACACTTGGTGAGGTCAGAGTGAGTACTTCAGGCACTTGAAAACAACTCTTCTTGTGCCACGGACAGAGCTCCACCACAGTAAGCAATTCCAAGCGCAAATTTACATGCTCTAAGATAAAAGATTTTTGAAGGCATGTGCTACACCGGTGGTTGGCAACCTTTGGAAATGAAAGAGCCATTTTGAGCTATTTTGGCCAAAAACAAATCTGCTTGGAGCCATGAAACATGAGTCTTAAAATTATGCTGAAATGATTGAGGTATAAGTGTAAAGTCATCTACGTGCATTAGAAATAACTGAGTTTTTCCTCTTAAATATACTTTTTTTTTCTCTTCAAAGAGCCTTCTGTATGAAAATTTATGCAGTAAACTATAAAAATAACCAGGAGGTGTCACCACAGATTGATTACACATGTAAGTTGAAAGACTGGCTTCTCCAACAACAACATTCATCCTGGATATTCCTATTTGAAAATTTCAGTTTGGGAAAGGTTGTGGCATAGACTACTTCCCACAGCCAGAGCCATTCACAACCCCCATTTTTCCAGATAAGAAACTGGCTAAGATGAAAGCACCAAGGTGGTGATGTCTTGGTGCCAGAGCTCTGGTAGAGGTATGCATTCCCGGATCATCACCAAAATGTTGTGGGTTCCTCTGTAGCCCAAGGACCCCCTCTGGTAAACATTTCATCCAAATCCATCAAGTAGTTTTGGAGTATTCTTGCTAACACACTGTGAGAATATAAGAGCCTTGGTGGAGGTATGCATTCGGGGATCATCACCAAAATGATATGGGTTCCTCTCTAGTCCAAGGACCACCTCTGGTAAAGATTTCATCCAAATCCATCCAGTAGTTTTGGAGTACACACACGCACAGTAAAAATAATCTGCAGTTCACACACGTACTGTTGGCGACAGCCAAGAGCCACTAAATTGATTTGAACAGCTGCAATCCAGACACAGAAGAAGAGCATGGTTGCAGGCATTTTAAATGGCGGAAGCAATGGAGGTACGTGAATACAATGACAATCAAGACAAACAGGAGCTTTTGCTGTTTAGTGGCAGAGGAAGAAAATAGACGGGCAAAACGACGGACATTTGTTCACCCAGTATTAGCAGATTGCTGAGTACTTTCTTCTGGTAAGGGTTTCCGGGCGCATGCGCAGTACCCTTACATTGACGGTAAAGGTGAGCTATTTTTGTGTTTATTTAAAAAACAAAGTGTTATTTCAAAATTCTGGCAAATTAAAAGTCATGGAAATATAACAATATAATGATACAAGCCTTTAGTTCCACTTAATATTGACTGGGTGAGCTGAAACAGAGAGGCAGATGGACAGATACACACATCCACAAACAGACACACTAACTGATTACTGGATGCCTCTCAGTTTCACCGAGGCATAAAAACACAATGGGATCCAATCATGGCAACAAGCAAGAGAATCGGAGCAGAGATCCTTCACCCACCCTAAGGGACACCATATGGGAGAGAAAAGTGATGACAATTTCAAGGGCCCATGACTGACAGGGGCCCAAGAAAGTAACAAAACATTTGTCAATTTTTTAAAGGAAATGATTAACCTATCACCACAGAAGAATGTTTGCTTAACAAGGTACTAATAAACATATTTAAGATAAGATAAGATAAGATAAGCCTTTATTAGTCCCACAACGGGGAAATTCCAGGATTGCAACAGCACAGGGATAGCAACACTCAGAGCAACAATCAGAAGGCAAGAAAAAACAAGCAAGCAAGAGCAGCTAATATACATATGTACATATTACTATAAAATATATATATACACACACACACACACAGACACACAGTGCAGAGCATTGTAGCTGGATGGAATAAATATATGAATATATGAACACACAGTGCAGAGCATTGTAGCTAGATGGAATAAATATGTAAATATATAAACACCCACAGTATGGAGCATTGCAGCTAGGTGGAATAAATATGCAAGTATATAAACACACACAGTGCGGAGCAATGTAGCTAGATGGAATAATATGTAGATATATAAAAACACAGTGCGGAGCATTGTAGCTAGATGGAATAAATATATAGATATATAAATATAAACACACCCAGTGCAGAGCATTGTAGCTAGATGGAATAAATATGTAAATATATAAACACACACAGTGCAGAGCATTGTTGCTAGGTGGGATGAAACAGCATAACCGTCTATTTAGTTATCCTACATGGTATGATTATGTGCCCATACATATTCTCACCCTCCATAGCGACCGGTATGTTCCTAGTTGTATGCCGGAGAGGACCATTGTGTAAGTCTATTGCATCTTTTGCATTCAAAAAAAAAAAAAAAAAAAAAAAAAAAAACTATTAGTTTGTTACGTCTTTTTGCTATCTCTGCGAGCAGCCCTGCTTAGGTTGTACAGTCTGACAGCCGTTGGTAGGAAGGACCTACGAAACCTCTCGGTTGTGCACCTGGGATGATGTAGTCTGCTGCTAAATGAGCTCCTCAGTGCATCCAGTATGTCCTGCATAGGGTGGAACTCGGACTCCAGCAGAGATGACAGTTTAGCCACCGTCCTTCTCTCTCCTATCTCCTCCATCGGATCAAGGCGTTGCCCCAGGACAGAGCTAGCTTTCTTAATCAGTTTGTTCAGTCTCTTCCTATCGGCTGCAGTAATGCCACTGCCCCAGCAGACCACTCCAAAAGTGATGGCTGATGCCACCACCGTGTCATAGAATGACTTCAGCAGCGCCCCTTGTACACCAAAAGACCTGAGTCTCCTCAGCAGGAACAGCCTGCGCTGTCCCTTCTTGTAGAGTGCGTCAGTATTGTGTGACCAGTCTAGTTTATTGTGTGTGTGTGTGTGTGGGTGTTTATTTCTTTGCATTAGTTTTGTTTGGGGCAAAAAAGAAAAAAATCCACTCAGCTTCTGCCACATGCCTCCCCCTTCCTTTTTCAAGATATATAATTATATACAGTGCATCTGGAAAGTATTGACAGTCCTTCACTTTTTCCACATTTTGTTATGTTACAGCCTTATTCCAAAAGGGATTAAATTATTTTTTTTCCTCAAAATTCTACACATAACACCCCATAATGACAACGTAAAAAAGGTTGGGGGTTTTTTAGGTTTTTGCAAATTTATTAAAAACTAGAAAAGCACTCGGAGAGCGCAGACTTCCGCCAAGCGCCACAGTTCCCCCCATACAGTGTTTGTGTGTACGTTTTCAGATTCCTTGATCATGAAAACATATGAGTAGCAATTGGATTCACAATGATAGGATTAGTGGTTCTGTAGTTATTCATGAAAATCGCATTTTCCGTAATGGCGGTTTTCACCACAGTTCCCCCCATACAGTGTTTGTGTGTACGTTTTCAGATTCCTTGACCATGAAAACATATGACTAGCAATTGGATTCACAATGATAGGATTAGTGGTTCAGTAGTTATTCACGAAAATCGCATTTTCCGTAAAGGCGGTTTTCTTCTGGACGGTGATCCGGATCACCACCAAAATCTAATCATCTGTAGGATACCCCATTTCTGACAATCTGTGAAAATTTCATGAAAATCTGTGCATAACTTTTTGAGTAATCTTGCTAAAAAAACAAACAGACAGACAGGCAAACAAACAGACAGACAAACCAACGCTGATGAAAACATAACCTCCTTGGCGGAGGTAATAAAAAACCAAGAAATCACATCTACATAAGTATTGACAGCCTTTGCCATGAAGCTCAAAATTGAGCTTAGGTGCATCCTGTTTCCATTGATCATCCTTGAGATGTTTCTACAGCTGAATTGGAGTCCACCTGTGGTAAATTCAGTTGATTGGACATGATTTGGAAAGGCACACACCTGTCTATAAAAGATCCCACAGTTGACAGTGCATGTCAGAGCACAAACCAAGCATGAAGACAAAGGAATTGTCTGTAGACCTCCGAGACAGGATTGTCTCGAGGCACAAATCCGGGGAATGGTACAGAAAAATTTCTGCTGCTTTGAAGGTCCCAATGAGCACAGTGGCCTCCATCATCCATAAATGGAAGAAGCTGAGAACCACCAGGACTCTTCCTAGAGCTGGCCGTCTGTCTAAACTGAGTGATCATGGGAGAAGAGCCTTAGTCAGGGAGGTGACCAAGATCCCGATGGTCACTCTGTCAGAGCTCCAGTGTGCCTCTGTGGAGAGAGGAGAACCTTCCAGAAGGACAACCATCTCTGCAGCATTCCACCAATCAGGCCTGTATGGTAGAGTGGCCAGATGGAAGCCACTCCTTAGTAAAAGGCACATGGCAGCCCGCCTGGAGTTTGCCAAAAGGTACTGAAGGACTCTCAGACCATGAGAAACAAAATTCTCTGGTCTAAAGAAATAAAGATTGAACTCTTTGGCATGAATACAAGGTGTCATGTTTGGAGGAAACCTGGCACCACTCATCACCATGCATATGGGGGTGGCAGCATCATGCTGTGGGGATGTTTTTCAGCGGCAGGAACTGGGAGACTAGTCAGGATAGAAGGAAAGATATATGCAGCAATGTACAGAGTCATCCTAGATGAAAACCTGCTTCAGAGTACTCTTAACCTCAGACTGGGGTGACGGTTCATCTTTAAGCAGGTGAAAGAATAATTCCATATTTGTCTTCTATATTTGTGGAATTTCATATTTGTCTCACACTGGTCTTTGTTTGGTCTCAAGGTCTAACTTCAAGTTTGTGTATCAAGGCTACAGCTTCACTAGTTATCATCTTGTTTATAGTCTGGTTTACATGGCTCTTGTGAGACTGGGACAGTATGACCCAAGAGAGATAATCTGTACACCGAGTTCTGACTAAATGTACTGAACCGATCACTAAGGACATTTTCTCCTCCACCTCTCGGATAACAGAAAGCTTAAAGACTTGTGTAATGTGTCTTTGAGTCAGAATGATGCGCAAATAGGCTCTGAGACTATTTTGTATTATTTCTCCACTGGCCAGTGTGATTAAATTTGCTGAAACTCTGATCCTGCCTGGTTTTTTTGACTGAAGGTCATCTAAAATTTTTCTAACATACTTGGCGCACCGAACAGGGATCCCATATACCTCCCCCAAAGCCCTCCCCCGATTGGGACCAAAGACCCGGTTTTTGCCGCAGTAGAGGCATGGTCCTGGGACGCTGGGAGCTGGTGAGTGTCGGGGTTACCCCCCAGGCAGATCACAGTGAGTAAATTTAATGGTATAGACACCAGGTTCGAGTCCTGGTGGGTTTGAGGATATGCGTAAAAATTAAACCAAGCATTTGATATTGCAAAGTCTGAATAAGTTTGGTTCGGACGAGATAGAGGCTTAGCAGTTCTGGTTTGAGTCCGCAACGGGAATGCGCATTTTCCACCGCTTAAGTGAACCTGATAGATGCGCAAATAATCAATGTAAGATCTTCATTACATCAAGTGAGCATTGATTGAATAAATACCGAGTGAGAATCTTATCAACACTAGTGAGCGTCGGTTTAGTAAGGGTTAACCGTAAAAACACAGGTAAAATGGCGCTTATATAATAAGGACCAAAATACCTTAAGACATAATTTAAAACAGGCCTAAAACAACATAAAAATAATTCCTTAAAATATATACACAGTAAAATAAGCCCAGATTATAATAAAATAAGATAAATACATCAAATAAATAACTGCAGTTTGTTTGTCCAGTCGTTCGCATGCTTGTTCATGTGTTTTTAATGTTTTACGGTGAGAAAAAGAGAGGAAAAAAATGAATGTGTTTTCAGAGTGGTGAAAGACAATTGACAATGAGAACCTTGGGCTGCCAGATCTGCTTATTATAAGTGGCTTTGGAACTGCTTACTAACTTGCGTGTGTTCATTTGAGCTTGCTAGTGTGTGTGTGTGTGTGTGTGTGTGTGTGTGTGTGTGTGTGTGTGTGTGTGTGTGTGTGAAAAGACTAATTTGTGCTGAAGCTGTGATAAGGTCACACTAAATTGGGGGATTTCGGTAAGATGAAGGGTATAGATGCTTGTTTTTATCTCACGATAGCTTTGGTAGTAACTCCTTTTGTTGTGCAGTTTTTTGTTTGTTTGTTTTTTGTGGGGGTTTTGCTGGCGTTATGATAGTTACTTGTGTAAAGCAATTCAGTGTTGCTTTATTGGCAGATATCTTTTTATTTTTAACTAACATTATCAATTGCCAGAATTTTTTTGCTTATTTTAAGTAAAATTACCTGCCAGTAGAGCAAGAAAATTTGATTTTTCTCTTGTTTGGGATGCCTGCAGGAAGGTAAACAGCATTAAGTTATTTCATTTGATTTATTGTAGTGTAATTGTATTCTTTAGCTCACAGTTGCACCATCTCTCTAACTGAGGGGCAACAGTGGCTTCAGATGGAAAAGGAGAAAAAACAAAAGGGAGCGACAGGCTGACTTGGACTGGACGGTGAGACCAAAACTTGATGATAAATCTGAGAGATTAACCATAGTAAAAGGAAGGAACAGACTTGACTAATACAGTATGTGTATCTCCCCTTTCCTGCATGATGAGTCTGGCATGAGAGCAGGGGGCCGCGCTTCGGCTCCTCCTACTCCATGCTCCTCCGCTGCTCAGGCTATACCCCCACCTCACAGGACTCCAGGCTGGGAAAGGTGCGACTGACGTCACCTCACCTCTGCTCGTCTCCACCCCTTTACCTGGAGGAGCCACACCGGGGTACCCAAGAGTTAAGTGGATGTGCACACATATCCATCGCTACACTCATTATTAATATGACGAATTAAACTGAAGATTATGGGAAAATGTTGTCACTGAATAATACTCAATGATTGAACTTTTAAATACAGATTATACGGGATGATCCAAGCCACAAATAAGGTAACAATAAAAGTGTTGAAGCTTATACAACCAGGTTACAAGAGGTTTGATGGGTACTCTGATTTAACTGAGGCTGCTAATGTTTAAGGTGTAGAACCCGATTGGCAGCATTTGAAAAGTGCATTTTTGCCAAAAATGCATCCACACCTAGCTGATTACATCTGCAAACATTTGGTTACATACCACACCTGTGTATTTGGCGATGTGTTAACCCTTTGAGTGTCAGATTTTGCGTGCCCCTAGTGGCAGAGCACGGTGCTGTGCCTGTCATCTCACGCTGACATCACCGGCTTCATTGAGGATTTGTACTGATTTGTACTGATCTGCCAGTTTCAGAACATGGCAGACATGCATTGGAGGACTCAATGGATGACACGTAATACACCAAAGAAGAAGAACTCCTCATTTCCTTTTCCTGTATTTCCTTCTTTTAGCTCAGAAAGTTAATATGGCCACGATCCATCATTGTGCTCCAGCACTTAGACAGCTTTGTACATGGAAAATAGCCACGGGATACAAGCAAAATTTATGGGGATAATCATAACACTTTGTAGATATGGTAGAGAGTGTAAATGACTGACAGAATGCAAAATAATTAAATTCAACTTTATCTATATAGCACCATTTCACAACAACAGTCATCTAATAGCACTTTCAACTGTGGGGAAACCCCCACAATTGCAGAAAGACCCCAGCAATCGGACGATCCCCTGTGAGCAACTGCTTGGCGACGGTGGAGAGGAAAAACTCCCTTTTAACAGGAAGAAACCTCCAGCAGAACCAGGTTCAGGGAGGGGCAGTCATCTGCTGCGACTGGCTGGGGGGGTGGGGGGATAGAGAAGATGAAAAGAACAGACATGTAGAGAGCAAACAGCACGATGGGGACTCAATCTATGGGAGAGAACAAACAGATGTGAATGACCAGCAAAAAAAAAAAAAAAATTCATTGAGAGTGAAGAAAGGAGTGAAGCCCAGTGCATTATTGGAGGTCCCCCGGCTGTCTAAACCTATTAGCAGCTTAACAAAGGAAGGGTTCAGAGACACATGATCCCTCCCTAATTGTAGGCTATATCAAAAAGGTAGGTTTTAACCCTATTCTTAAAAACAGAGATCGAGTCTGACTCCCGAATCCAGATTGGCAGCTGGTTCTACAGGAGAGGAGCTTGATAACTGAAGGCTCTGCCTCCCATTGTACTTTTGGAGATTCTAGGTATTACAAGTAATCCAGCATTTTGGGAGCATAATGCTCTGTTAGGATAATAGGGTAGTATCAGATCTTTTAAATAAAAAGGGACCTGATTGTTTAGAGCTTTGAACATGAGAAGAACGATTTCAAACTTAATTCTAAACTCTATGGGAAGCCAATGAAGGGAGGCCAGAATCGAAGAGATATGATCTCTCTTTCTAGTACCTGTTAAAAACTCTTGCTGCAGCATTTTGGATCAACTGAAGACTTTTTAAAGATGTTTTAGGACAACCTGATAATAAAGCGTTAGAATTACCTAACCTAGAGCTAACAAAAGCGTGGATCAGTTTCTCAGCATCACTCTGGGACAAGATGCTCCTAATCTTGGCAATATTACGCAAATGATAGAAGGCAGTCTTAGAAACAAATTTAATATGTGAACTGAAAAACAGATCTTGATCAAAAATAACTCCAAGGTTCCTCACAGAGCTATTCAGAAAAAGAGTAACAGCATCCAAACTAAAAGTTTGATTTGGAAAGGTATTTCTAAGGTTTTTTGGACCAACTAGAATGACTTCAGTCTTATCTGAATTTAAAAGCAGGAAATTACAAGTCATCCAAGCTTTAATTTCCTTAAGACAGGCTTCTTACTTGGCTAATTGATTACTATCATCTGGCTTCATTGACAGGTATAATTGTGTGTCCTCTGCATAACAATGAAAATGTATACAGTGCTTTCTAATAATGTTGCCTGACGGAAGCATATATAAACTAAAAAGAGTAGGGCCTAGCACAGATCCCTGTGGAACTCCATGACTGAGCTTTGAGTTGGAAGAAAACTCATTATTAATAAGATCGAAACCACTGCAACGAAGTTCCATTAAGTCCAACATAGTGTTCTAATCTATCAAGTAGAATATCATGATCAATAGTATCAAAAGCTGCACTAAGGTCTAAAAGGACAAGTACAGAAATAATTTCATTATCAGATGCGATAAGAAGGTCGTCAGTGACCTTCACTAAAGTTGTTTCAGTACTATGATGGATTCTAAACCCAGATTGAAACTATTCAAATAAACCCTTTCCCTGCAAGTGGTCAAATAATTGTGTAGCAACAACTCTTTCTAAGATTTTTTAAATGAAAGGGAGATTAGAGATTGGTCTGTAGTTTGTTAAAACTCCTGGATCCAGCATTGGCTTTTTGAGTAAGGGTTTAATTACAGCAGTTTTAAAAGCCTGTGGTACATGGCCTAAAGTTAATGAAGAATTGATTGTTTGAAGAATAAAGCTACCAGTAAATGGGAAGACTTCTTTAAATAACCTGGTAGAAATAGGATCTAAAAGACAAGTTGAAGGCTTGGATGAGGAAATTATTTTGTCCAACTGTAAAAGGTCAATTGGAGTAAACGCATCCAAACAGATATCAATTAAAGGAGATGTAGTAGTTACTGTATTTAAGTTAATGGTGGGAAGAATCTGACTGATTTTATCTCTGATAGATGAAATTTTATTATTGAAAAAGTTCATAAAGTCCTGACTAGTAAACTCTAAGGGAATGCTATTATTGACAGAGTCCTGACTCTTTGTCAGCCTGGCTACAGTGCTGAAAAGAAAACTGGGATTATTCTTGTTCTCTTCTATTAATGCAGAATAATAACTCGTTCTAGCTTTTCTAAGAGATTTTTTATAAATTAAAAGATGATTTTTCCAAGCTAAATAGATTTCATCTAAATTAGTGGAGCACCATTTTCTTTCTAATTGACGAGTCTTCTGTTTTAAGCTACGAGTTTCTGTGTTGAACCAAGGAGTTAGAAATCTCTGATTAGACTTTTTCTTTTTTAAAGGGGCCACCATATCTAGAGTCAGACGCAGAGAAGCTGTAACACTATCTACCATGCTATCAATTACAGAAGGAGCAAGTTGTCTATAGCTTATTTCCAACTATACGTTGGACCTTGTTCTGACATATGGCATAGAAATAGAAAATCTGGTAGTGTCTCCTCATAACCCTGTACTGTCAGACCATTGTTTATTAACCTTTGATTTTACTATTTCTGACTATTTGGCTCCTAAAGAAAAATATTACAACAGTAAATGCCTCTCAGATGATGTTGTTACCAAATTTGTGCAGATTGTTTCCTCTATGCCATGTGTCAACACAACAGAAATAAGCTATAGACAGCTTGCTCCTTCTCCTGACTGTTGTTGTGAAATGACACTATATAAATAAAGTTGAATTGAAGTGAATTGAATTACATGGGGTTTCCCATGTATCAGAGGGGAGTATAAGATAAGATAAGATAAGTTAAGCCTTTATTAGTCCCACAATGGGGAAATTCCAGGATTGCAACAGCACAGGGATAGCAACACTCAGAGCAACAATCAGAAGGCAGAAAAAACAAGAGCAGCTAGTATACATATGTACATATTAATATATATACGTATATATATATATATATATATATATATATACTTATATATATACGTATATATATGTATATATATATATATATATATATATATATATATATATATATATATATATATATATATATATATATATATATATATATATATATATATATATATATATATATATATATAGACACAGTGCGGAGCATTGTGGTTGGTGGATGTGCAGCAGAAAGGCTAAGCTCTCTCTCCGCGGATGCGGTGGGCCAGCTGGATGTCTTTGGGCATGATGGTGACCTTCTTGGCGTGGATGGCACACAGGTTGGTGTCCTCGAAGAGACCCACCAGGTAGGCCTTGCTGGCCTCCTGCAGAGCCATGACGGCGGAGCTCTGGAAGCGCAGGTCAGTCTTGAAGTCCTGAGCGATCTCCCTCACCAGGCGCTGGAAGGGCAGCTTACGGATGAGCAGCTCCGTGGATTTCTGGTAGCGACGGATCTCTCTCAGAGCCACGGTACCGGGTCTGTAACGGTGAGGCTTTTTCACTCCGCCGGTGGCCAGAGCGCTTTTCCGAGCAGCCTTGGTGGCCAGCTGCTTCCTGGGGGCTTTTCCTCCAGTAGATTTACGGGCGGTCTACTTGGTTCTTGCCGTTGCTCTTTATTATTCTGTCTTATATTTCTTGCATGCCGCCTAAACTCCAGCCCGGCACCCGCGTCGTTTTCGCTTCAGTTCTCCCGGTATGTCGAGTTTCTCCGTTAGCACCGGGTGGCGGTTGAGTGCTAGCTAGCTCTTCCTGCTGTATCGTCTCCTGCTGTAAACAGAGGCTCCGTCCGCCGACTCGGGAGACCTTTGGGGCGATCTGTGTGTCCGTGATATATATAGAGTGAAAGGTGTGCTGTAAGGACCGCTGTTGCAAAAGGCAGCCAACTCGTGTGGCGCCGGAACCGGAACCGGAATGATTAGTAAAAATAGATAATGTACTATTAGTAGTAAAATAATTAATTGTAGTAATAATTAATAGTAGTAAAATAATTAATGATGTATACTTAGTAAAAATAAATTGCTATTCAGTCTAAAATTTGCTACAAAAACAAAAAAAAAATTTGATACTCAATTCTGTAAGAAGAAAAAAATACCTAAGGGAACTTAAGGTAAAAAATAATTTGGCCTTCCCTGCATCAGCTTATCCTTTTCAAGACCTTTGCACAGACTCCATTGAACTAAATAAATGTGAAGTGAAGAAATATTGTTTGATGATTACTGATACATTTATTTAATGGATAGAAGACTTCCCTTGCGGGCAGTGCGGTGGCGAAGTGGTTAGCACTGTGGCAGCACAGCAACTCACCCTTGGCCGGGGGATCCTGGGTTCGATCCCAGCCTCCGACCAACAGTGATCTGTGTGGAGTTTGCATGTTCTCCCCGTGTCTGTGTGGGTTTACTCCGGGATTTCTCCGGTTTCCTCCCACATGCCAAAAACATGCAGGTTAGGTTAATTGGCATCAAAACTGGGGATTCTAAATTGTCCTTAGGTATGACTGTGAGAGTGAATGGTTGTCTGTCTCTCTGTGTTGGCCCTGCGATGGACTGGCGATCTGTCCAGGGTATACCCTGCCTCTTGCCCTAAGATGCTGGGATAGGCTTCAGCCCCCCCCCCCCCCACGACCCAAAAAGGATTAAGCAGAAGAAGATGGATGGATGGATGGACTTCCCTTGCACTCACCCAAATGCTGCTACAGTGGCAAAGAAACTGCTAGCAGAAATTATACCTAGATTTGGCATACCTGAGAAGATTTACTCAGATAATGGAATACATTTTGTAAATCAGATTATATCACACTTAGGTACAGCACTCAACATTAACCTAAAAAAACATTCAGCTTACCATCCACAATCTGCAGGATTGGTGGAATGTACAAATAGAACCATTAAAGAAAGACTTAAAAAAAAAAAAACAATGGCAGAAACAGGACAAAATTGGATATATTGCTTTCCCTTAGTTTTGTTTTAATGAGGATAGTTCCCACCAAAGGGGGGTTATCCCCATTTGAAATAATGTATAACAAACCCTACCTCCTCCCACATTAAGGCCATTTAACCCAAACGATGAGGAGGTGTGCTTACCTTATTACTATGCGAAGAATGTTGACTGACAGAAATATTATTCATGATACTCTTCCCAGGAGGGACCACGGGTAAGCACCCATCTTGGCCAAGCAGGGCGATCTGGTCCTTATCAAAGTCATCAAAAAGAAAAACTGGTCCGATGCTTCCTGGCAAGGACCACACAAAGTCATCCTGGCAACACCAACAGCTGTGAAAGTTGAAGGACGTGACTCTTGGGTGCATTTAACACATTGCAAACTTTACCCTGTACAAAACCCCCAGCAATAAACTGATTAACCCCCATCCCATCAGCGAGAGTGTTTATCCCCATTCTTTCAGCGAGACTGTTTCTATTTTTAATCCCCATTGCAAACTTTGGCTCATCAGCAGTGCCCGCCTAATGAACTCTTTTGCTGATCACCTGGCGAGGTGATCAAAGTAGTGGGCCAAGAAAGAACTCTGGAAAAAAACACAAAACAAGGGGATCCTCAACATGTGATTGCTTAACTGTTCAACTTTTTGTTTGTGTTTAACCTTTTGTTTGTTTGTTTATCATAGAGAGACAAAATGCCAGAGAGAGAAGGTTGGCAATTGAAGGATGTGAGTGGTACACCTGTTTTTTCATCATCATCATCATCCTCCTTGTGGTAACACTTTTATTTTGGTCTTATTTTGTTTTTATATTACTCTTATTTTGTTTTTACATTACATTAATACACTTTATTATGATGATTATTGTTTTGTTTTCCAATATTTTGTTTTTATCTCTTAAGTTACCTTTAAATTTGTTTTTATAAGCTGCAAACACACATATATCCTTAATATATCCTTTTAATATCTTTTTATCATCACTCATCATTATCATTTTGCTATTATCATTTTGCTTTCACTGGTTGTTATTATTCATGATTGCCTGTTCTCCTCCCAAAAAAATGAAACTTTTAACCGGTGAATGGGGCAGCAGGGCCAATGGCGGACTTTCCCCATCGTTAGCTAGTTAGGGTCTATGCATTGAAGCTTAGCATAGCTGCCAGATGGGGTTTTAAAAGCCATAAACAATTCTTTTCTGATGCCTTCCATGGCATCAAAGGGGGGAATTACAGATTAATTCCATATTTGTCTTCTATATTTGTGGAATTTCATACCTCATAGTTGTCTCACACTGGTCTTTGTTTGGTCTCAAGGTCTATCTTCAAGTTTGTGTATCAAGGCTACAGCTGCACTAGTTATCATCTTGTTTATAGTCTGGTTTGCATGGCTCCTGTGAGACTGGGACAGTATGACCCGAGAGAGATAATCTATACACCAAGTTTTGACTAAATGTACTGAACTAATCACTATGGACATTTTCTCCTCCACCTCTCAGATAACAGAAAGCTTAAAGACTTGTGTAATGTGTCTTTGAGTCAGAATGATGCGTCAATAGGCTCTGAGACTATTTTGTATTATTTCTCCACTGGCCAGTGTGATTAAATTTGCTGAAACTCTGATCCTGCCTGGTTTTTTTGACTGAAGGTCATCTAGAATTTTTGTAACAGCAGGACAATAACCCTAAGCACACAGTCAAGATATCAAAGGAGTGGCTTCAGGACAGCTCTGTGAATGTCCTTGAGTGGCCGAGCCAGAGCCCAGACTTGAATCCAATTGAACATCTCTGGAGAGATCTGAAAATGCACTGATGCTTCCCATGCAACCTGATGGAGCTTGAGAGGTGCTGCAAAGAGGAATGGGCCAAATGCCCAAAAGATAGGTATGCCAAGCTTGTGGCATCATATTCAAAAAGACTTGAGGCTGTAATTGCTGCCAAAGATGCATCAACAAAGTATTGAGCAAAGGTTGTGAATACTTATGTACATGTGATTTCTTCGTTTTTTATTTTTAATAAATTTGTAAAAATCTAAAAAAAAAACAAAAAAAAAACTTTTTTCACATTGTCATTATGGGGCATTGTGTGTAGAATTTTGAGGACAAAAATGAATTTAAAACATTTTGGAATAAGGCTGTAACATAACAAAAATGTGGAAAAAGTGAAGTGCTCGGAATACTTTCTGAATGCATTGTATATACCAATTATATATGATTTGGTCCAGGTGCCAGTGCTTCTAGCTCAGAAGTGGCAAATTTTTTGACTAGTGGGCCACAATGGGTTCTAAAATTTGACAGAGGGGCCAGACCAGGAGCAGATGGATGGAGTGTTTTGGTGACCCATCTCATAGGAGAAAAAAATATACCATGGGATATGTAGAAAACATGTGCTTTAATATCAATTGAAAATGAACAAAGGCATTACAACAAAATATCTGTCTTTGAAGCCCCACGGTACTTAGCTCTTTATTGATGACTCTTAAAACACTGAAAATTAAATGAATGAAATACAGCTTTTTTATTGCTAACAGTTACTATTTAAAAGCACTGAAAGTTCTATTATTCATCAGGATATCATCATCATCACTCTCCTCCTGACGGTCTTTATTTCAAAAATGGTAGGAGATGCAGATGCACTTGTCCTTCTTCTTCTATTCAATGTGCGTCCCCAGTGCCAAAACTCAACAACAACCAGCGCAAGGACGGAACAGAATCACAGCGCGCCAGTATGCAGAGTGCGTTATATTTGATCTGGTGCACGTTGTTTATTTTGAGAACGTACATGCACCTGCGCACCACTTATATGCACCCCTTAACAGAAATGATGTGTAACATGCAAGGCGTATTAAACAAATTATTTTTCAAATGGATTTTTTACATAACACAACGGAGAAACTTACTTTCAGTTTTAGTGGGAACAGTGTTGTTGTGTTGTGAACAGTGTTGTTGGGAACACTCGATATTCTCTGTCCACTTTCCTTTTCTTAGGTCCGCTCATCTTTACAGAAGGGCTGAGGGGTCAAAGCGTAAAGCGCTAACGTGGAGTAATATGCCGCACCTCAACAAAGGTCAACGTATCTAGAGTTCACCATCTAGTGGGAAAACATGAGAATTGCAGGGAAAATAAAACATTAACAAGGTTTATTAATATAATTTCTTCAAGTTCGGTGGGCCGGATTAAAAATCTTAACGGGCTGCATATGGCCCCCGGGCCATAGTTTGCCCATGCCCGTTCTAGCTGATGCTGAAGGTGAATGGGTCAGAGCAGTATCACTGCAGGAGACAGAGACTGTAGGATGTCTCCATTAAAAGTAAAGTTAGGGTTCCACAAAAGAAAAGAGACAGAACAAAGTAAAGGACAACAGTATGTGACAGCTTTTTTCTTTTTTTTACCATTGTGGGTCTGTGGATTGCCACCCCTCCGTGCAGTGGCAGACTCAGATGTGTGCCATGTGGGCAGATGCCTAGGACACCATTCTTTTGAGGGCACCATGAGAATCTAAAGAATAAAAATAATAATAAAAAATTCATAATTATGTGTGTTGAGCATGTATTTGTGGCAAATGGACACCCTCTTCAGGCGGGATGCCAGCGCCCTCTGTCTGCGGGTGGCAGACTCCACAGTATGTCCGACATTCCAAAGTGGAGCAAAGGAGGAAAAAAACACTGAGTGTGTATGTTGCCAAACTGCGACATACCCCCTACTGGTCAAGGGTGGTAGACATTTTTTGTCAATAAAATAGTTCAGATTTCCAAGGCTATAACTTGAAAGTGGTAAGAGATAATGGATTACTGTCAGTTAGAAAGATGTAAAATATGATCCAAAGTTTCAGATAGGAATAAATTTACGCATCTAATTTGCATAATGTCACGGCACCTCTTTCAGTCAAAACTTGACTTCGGACGTATTTACACAAAAAATGGTTCAGTCTTTTGACACCGTTTTTTGTACAGAGGTACCTCATCATCTTATCTTCAAAGTATATGAACAAGAAATCAGTACAATTAACAAAACCCCAGAAATTTCTCACTTACTTTTGACAAAGTCAGAGTGAGAAGGCAGGCACAGTGCCACGCTCTGCCACTGGGGGCATGCAAATTCTCACCCTCAAAGGGTTAAATTATGCAGCGGTTTGAATTTTAAAACACTGAGCCCTAAAACATTTGGTTATCACAGCTTATGTTATGTAAAATAATTTTTCTCCAACGTGTTGTAGTCGGCTTCAGTTTAGTGGCCACATTAATTAATTTCAGGGTTGTGCAGAGATCATTTGAGAGGTAGGGGTGCAAATTAATAAAAAAAAAGGCACATGGAGAATCAGAATCAGAATCAGATTTATTGCCATTGTTCATGTAGTACACAAACTAGGAATTTGTCTCGGTGCAATGCTGCAACATTAAACATGGAGTAGCACTAAAGATAAAAATAAAAAACTATGCATGCAATAAAATGTAGAATATGAGTAATACTAATCTATGCAATTTTTGAATATATTAACCAGCAGCAGATATTGTGGAGTTCCACATAGTGCAGTCGGTAGTGCAAAAAGAAAACAGTGATAATTGTCATGAGACCGGTTGAGCTGCTGTACGTAGTGCACGAGAGTCTAATAAGTCACCTAGTGTTCAGCAGTCTGATGGCAGAGGGGAAGAAGCTGTTTATGTAGCGGGAGGTTTTAGTCTGAATGGACCGAAGTCTTCTACCTGAGGGGAGGGGGGCAAACAGTACGTGTCCAGGGTGTGAAGGGTCGGCTATGATCCGGCCTGCACGCCTCCGGGTCCTGGAGATGTACAGGTCCTGGAGGGATGGGAGCTTGCAGCCAATCACCTTCTCAGCAGCGCGCACGACCCGCTGCAGTCTTAGTCTGTCCCTGGCAGTGGCTCCTGCGTGCCACACGGTTATGGAGGTGGTGAGGATGGACTCGATGATGGTCGTGTAGAACTGCACCAACATCTTGGTGGGTAGCTTGAGCTTCCTCAGCTGCCGCAGGAAGAACATCCTCTGCTGGGATGAGGAATGAGAGTGGAATGGAATGGGATGGAATGAGAGTTGTTAAAAATGTATGTCAACATTACATGTTACTTAGTTGGTATCTATTTTACTTTAATACCAATATACTCATGAACATAATAATACCTGCCAGATTTTTACAAGTTGTTATGATCTGGGCGGGGTCTGGAGACCATCCCCACGCTTTAAGTTTGTTTAATTGTTTTTGTGTTCTTGTTGATATTTGCCCTTTGTGTCCCTTGTGATTATCCTTGTTTATTTTCATTATTAATCCTTTGTGTTTGACTGTTGCCAAATTGCAACGTAACCCCTAGTGGTCGAGAGTGGTAAATAATTTTTGTCAATAAAATAGTTCAGATTTCCAAGGCTATGACTTGAAAGTGGTGAGAGATAATGGCTTACTGTCAGTTAGAAAGCTGTAAAATATGATCGATCCACAGTTTCATATAGGAGTGATTTTATACATCTAATTTGCATAATGCCACGGCAGCTATATTGAATTACATAACTCAGTCAAAAGTGGACTTTGGACATATTTACACAAAGAATGGTTCAGTCTTTTGACACCGTTTTTTTGTACAGAGGTACGTTATCATCTTATCTTCACAGTATATAAACAAGAAATTAGTAAATGTAATAAAAAAACAAAGAAATTCGTCACTTACCGGTGGCTAAGGGGACTCGCTCGCTGCCGTGGTTGGTGCATTTTAGTCCGTCGTGGTCATTAGTTTGCGTTCTGTCGGTCATTTATGCTCTCTACTACATCTACAAAGTCTTATGATTATCCCATATAAATTTCGCTTGTATCCCACGGCTATTTTCTGTGTACGAAGTTGTCTAAGTGAAGGTGCATGACGATGGACGGCAGCCATATTAGCTTTCTGGGCTAAAAGGCTGAAAACAGGAAAAGAAAATGAGGAATTCTTCTTCTTTGGTGTATTACGTGCCCTCCATTGAGTCCTCCAACACGTGTCTGCCGCCTTCTGAAACTGGAAGATCAGTACAAATCCTCACTGTAGTCGGGGATGTCAGAGTAAGATGACAGGCGCAGCGCTGCGCTCTGCCACTATGGGCATGCAAAATCTCACACTCACAGGGTTAATCTCATTGTCCTTTTGTTCCCCAGACTCTAGTCATCTTGTCTCATCCCATTTGTCTCTATTGTCATCATTGTGGTCTAGTGTGTATATTTGTTCCCCTCTTGTCCCCAGTTCCTCATGTTCTGTACCTCTAGCCACGCTTCTCCTCAGGTGCTCCTGTTTAGCCCTTGATTGTTCTACCAGCTGTCCTGCATCTGTAATCATTAGTTACTCTACTTATTGTCTGTGTCAGTCTCAGTCCCTTGTGGCGTAATTATCATTATCATTGTGTTGCTTGTTGTAGCTGTCATTTATTCCTCCGTGGTTCCCTGTTGTTTCCCTCGTGCGTGAGTTTTGCCTGGTCATCAGCGTTTTTGTTTTCAGCCTCCGTGCTGCTGTTAAATTGTTCCTGAGGTTTTGTTTGTTTTTCAGTGTTTCTCTTAATAAACCATCTTTTGCACCATATTCCTGCCCCCGCCTTGGGTCTGATTCTCCACCATCATCTGCCCTTGGCAGATTTATGACACAAATTATCAACTGCCATAGAGACCACAGTCTTCATCATTAATTATGTAAAGGTCAATGATAAAAAAAAAAAAATAAAAATGGGCAGCTTCCATTGAAAAATGATTATCTCTTCAACATAAAACCATTTTTGCAAAAATCTGAAAAAAAGCTTTTCTTTCAATAAATAAATAATTAAAACTTCATTCAAATGACTAAATCGTTGCAAAAAAATTAAAAAAGGTCATTCGTCTAGTCAGCAAAATGAGCCCAAGCCATCCTCTCTGTTAAACTGCCCCCCTCCATCTTCACAAAGACTGCAAGGATAGTTTATTAAGGACAATGTAGTACAGGTGCATCTCAATAAATTAGAATGTCATCAAAAAGTTGATTTATTTCAGTAGTTCAGATTTTTTTTAAAAATGAAAGTCTTATATTGATTCATTACACACAGAGTGACATATTTCAAGTGTTTATTTCTTTTAATATTGATGGTTATAGCTTATAGCTCATGAAAACCTCAAATTCAGTTTCTCAAAAAAATAGAAGATTACATATAATTAATTTTAAAAATTGGATTTTTGATAGAAATATTGGCTGACTGGGGCAGCGTGGTGGTGGAGTGGTTAGTACTGCGGCTGCACAGCAACTCACCCTTGGCCGGGGGACCCTGGGTTCAATCCCAGCCCCCGACCAACAGTGATCTGTGTGGAGTTTGCATGTTCTCCTTGTGTCTGCGTGGGTTTACTCCGGGATTTCTCTGGTTTCCTCCCACATGCCAAAAACATGCAAATTAGGTTAATTGACATCAACTGGGGATTCTAAATTGTCCTTAGGCAGGACTGTGAGAGTGAATGGTTGTCTGTCTCTCTGTGTTGGCCCTGCGATGGACTGGCGATCTGTCCAGGGTATACCCTGCCTCTTGCCCAAAAATGCTGGGATAGGCTCCAGCCCCCCCCCCCCCCCCACGACCTGAAAAGGATTAAGCAGAAGAAGATGGATGGATATTGGCTGACTGAAAAGTATGTGTCATGATTAATTAAGCTTGACAGCTCACATGCAGGATGCCAAAGCACAGGCAGGAACCACACAGAGGGGCATGTTTGAAAGTTTATTAAATAGAAAAAACACAAGCGCACAGCTGCAGAAACACCCACTCGCCAGAGGAATAGCCCTGTGGCGAGAAGATGAGAGCCGTGAGCAGAGGAATGGACTAAGGGGAAATGGGTGAGCCAAATTGCCACTTACTTGGGAAATCCAGGGAGAACCGGCAGGGACCCAGCAAGGAATAGACGAACCAGTAGGGTGGGGAGAGATGAGCTGATGGCGCCTGACCGGGTGAAGAAGGAAGCTGAAGGACGGTGAGATGTGGCAGGAGAACTCGCGCAGTCCTAGAGACAAACCTACACGGTGGCAGCAACCTGAAGGAAGAGGAGAAAGAAGGTTAGACAACGTGTCAACACCTATAACTTTATATTTGCTTGTCTATAAACGGGCAATATACCCAGACCAGCCAGCGTTGACTACGTGGAGAGAGCCTCCTTAAGTACCTTGGCTGATGAGCAGGTGCAGGTGTGTCTTCTGCTTCAAGTGCAGTGATGAGTTGGTGAATGTGAGGCAGGATGGGAGGGGCGCGCTCTTGCTGCCCATGACAGGGCCCCCCCTTCTAGGAGCGCCTCCTGGCGGTCCGGAGGGCTTCTCAGGGTGAGCACGGTGATAGGCCCGGAGCATCCCCTTGTCCAGCACTCGCGACGAGGGGACCCAGGACCATTCCTCCAGGCCGTAGCCCTCCCAGTCCACCAAATACTGCAGGCCCCGGCCCCAACGGCGAACATCCAATACACGTCATACAGTGTAGGCAGGGTGGCCATCGATGATCCAAAAAGGAGGAGGCAGTTTCGGGGGGGGGGGGCGCAGAGAGGACTGGCCGAGAAGGGCTTAACATGGGCGACATGGAATGTAGGGTTCACCCGTAGGGTCAGAAGCAGCTTCAGCTGGACCGACGCATCATTTATCACCCAGGAGATGGTGTATGGCCCAAGGAAGCGGGGGGGACAGCTTCTTCGACTTCTCTTTCAGAGGGATCTGACTCACCGCCAGCCAGACCTGCTGCCCGACGACGTACTTGGGAACCGGCCCGAGTAGACCTCCAGACGCATCGGCAGCGACGAGCATGGGCCCTACGGATGGAACTGAGACCTCCCTCTCGGCCACGGGGAGAAGAGGTGGTGAGTACTCCAACGACGCCTCAAACAGGGTGAGTCCAGTTGCCGAGGAGACCGCAGAGTTCATGGAGTACTCCACCCATGTCAGATGTGTGCTTCAAGATGATGGGTTGTCGGCTGCTACACACCGCAAGGCGGCCTCCAAGGACTGATTGATGTGCTCCGCCTGCCCGTTGCTCTGTGGATGGTTTCCAGAGGAGAGACTCACTGTAGTTCCCAGGGTCCAGCAAAAGGCCCTCCAGACCTGGGACATGAATTGTGGACTCTGGTCAGACACAATGTCCATAGGGATGCCGTGGACCTGGATCACGTGGTCGGTGAGGAGGACCACCATCTCCAAGGCTGAGGGGAGCTTCGGGAGGGCCACCAGATGCACCACCTTGGAGAAGCGATCCACGATGGTACGTAAGAATCACCATCTTACCACAGGAGGGGGGAAGACCGGTGACGAAGTCCACAGCAATGTGAGACCACGAACTACCTGGGGTGGGGAGGGGATGGAGGAGACCAAATGGGGGGGAGGAATCCGTTTTCCCCTGGACGCAGGTTTGACAGGCTTTTACATACTCCTGTATGTCCCGCCGCAGCATGGGCCACCAGAACGCTCGCCGGACATAGTCCACAGTTCGAGCAATGCTGGGATGGCACGCAAGCCGAATGGTGTGACCCCACTGGATGACATCACTGCAGAGGGCGGCTGGGACGTACAGATGGTTCCGCGGACACCCTACTGGCACAGGCTCCTGGGACTGGGCCTGGCGGACCCTCCGCTCGACATTCCAAGGACTCACGAAGGCAGTGTGATGGTTTGGGGGGAAAAGGGGGCGCTACATCCCTGGAATCAAACTGGCATGATAACGCATCTGGTTTGATGTTCCGGTCGCCAGGTCGGTAAGTGATGGTAAAATTAAATCGCTGGAAAAATAGCGCTCAGCGAGCCTGCCTGGCGTTCAGTCGGCGGGCCGACCGCAAGTATTTGAGGTTCTTGTGGTCGGTCCACACGACGATGGGGTGGATGGCCCCCTCTAACCAGTGCCTCCACTCCTCCAATGCCAACTTAATGACAAGCAGCTCTCTGGTCCCCCACGTCATAATTCCTCTCGGCCGGCATAAGCCGACGAGAGAAATATGCACACGGGTGGAGCTTCTGATCGGTGCGCTGCGACAGTACGGTGCCAACCCCCGAATCAGATGGATCCACCTCAAGGACAAACTGGAGCTGCATGTTGACCTGGGCCAAAATGAACTGGAGACTAAACAGCCACCATTCCATGGAACTGGGTTGGAAGGTCCGACCTAGTCCATGACAGAGCCCTCCTTCCCTGAAGAGGTGGAGACCAGACACCCACCATACCATCAAAAGAAAACACAAAAGGCAGAAAAGACAACCTGCCCCCCCCCCCCGACCCGGAGAAACTACCACAACTAACCAGGGCGGGAGGTGGGGGAAACAGGTCAGGAGGGAATCAGTCAACAAAACAACACAAAAATATATACATGAAACACAGTAACCCTGCCAATCTCAGAACCAAGGCAACCCCCCCCCCACCCCACCCAAAACCAAGGAGTTCAAATTTCAGGGGTCAAGCAAAGTCCCAGACTCCACAGTCAGAGGGACATCCACGGCAGATGCGGGCCAAACGACAGCCAGAGGAATACCGGGAGCAGCTGCACATCATGGCTAAGCGGGAGCGCAGCCTACTTCCAGCTGTCAGAGAGCTCGTGGAGGCAAGCCAACAAGCGACAGCGTGCCCGGGAGGAGGCTTCTGGTGGTGGGTCTAGATGAGAGAGACGATTGGTGGCGAGAAGAAGAGGCACTCTCATCTATGAGGTCAGCTGCGATCCTGGGGGCATGCCGCTTCCAAGGGTGGATCTACTCAGGGGCTGCCCTGGGCCCCCCACAAGCCAGTTCTACCCTTTTCTGTTAGAAGGACAGTAGTGTGGTTTTGAAAAAAAAAATAGTTCTAATGTTCATATGTTTGTGCATGTTTAAAAAAAAGGTTATTGTTCTGGGGGTCTTTATTAGGATAGGAACATGGCAGTAATTTTTAGTTGTTAATGGACTATTATTTATTTCACAGGTGGCAGAATAATCCACCTTGCCATGTGGGCAGGACTGTAGTCCACTCGTCCTCCTTAGTTTAGGTTTTATCGTGTAATTGTATTAGGCCATTAAGTGATTTCAGTTTTTGTTTTGTTAGTACATGATTCTGGTCCTAAATTGGGGAGGGTCTTAATTGTGTGTGTTAAGCCTGCACACCTGTGAAAATCACATTGTTGTCAGTTCCTGCTTTTGTATAACATTTTATAAGCAGTTTCCAGAGCTAAATAAAATGACCCATGAAACACAAATTTGAAACTGAAGCTCAACAGCTTACTGAAATTTATATTAGCCAAACAATGAAACCAAACACACAGTCTCTGTCTTAACCAGTGTTGGGCAAGTTACTAAAAAATAGTAACTAATAACAGTTACCAGTTACTTGTTTTCAAAAGTATAGTGGTGTGAAAAAGTGTTTGCCCCCTTCCAGAGTTCTCATTTTTTGTATGTTTGTCACACTTAAATGTTTCAGATCATCAAACAAATTTAAATATTAGACAAAGATAACACAAGTAAACACAAAATGCAGTCCTTAAATGAAGGTGTTTATTATTAAGGGGAAAAAATCCAAACCTACATGGCCCTGTGTGAAAAAGTTATTGCCCCCTAAACCCAATAACTGGTTGGGCCACCCTTGGCAGCAACACCTGCAATCAAGTGTTTGCGATAACTGGCAATGAGTCTTTTACAGAACTGTGGAGGAGTTTTGGACCACTCATCTTTGCAGAACTGTTGTAATTCAGCCACACTGGATGGTATTCGAGCATGAACTGCCTTTTTAAGGTCATGCCACAGCATCTCAATCGGATTCAAGTCAGGACTTTGACTAAGCCACTCCAAAGTCTTCATTTTGTTTTTCTTAAGCCATACAGAGGTGGACTTGCTGGTGTGTTTTGGATCATTGTCCTGCTGCAGAACCCAAGTGCGCTTCAGCTTGAGGTCACGAACAGATGGCCGGACATTCTCCTTCAGGAGTTTTTGGTAGACAGCAGAATTCATGGCTCCATTTACCATAGCAAGTCTTCCAGGTCCTGAAGCAGCAAAACAGCCCCAGACCATCACAATACCACCACCATATTTTACTGTTAGTATGATGTTCCTTTTCTGAAATGCTGCGTTACTTTTACGCCGGATGTAATGGGACACACACCTTCCTAAAAGTTTCAAGTATTTTCCCAAAAGTCTTGGGGATCATAAAGATGTTTTCTGGCAAAACTGAGATGAGCCTTTATGTTCTTTTTGCTCAGCAGTGGTTTTTGTCTTGGAACTCTGCCATGCAAGTCATTTTTGTCCAGTCTCTTTCTTATGGTGGAGTCATGAACACTGCCCTTAACTGAGGCAAGTGAGGCCTGCAGTTCTTTGGATGTTGTTGTGGGGTCTTTTTCTTTTGTGACCTCTTGGATGAGTCGTCACTGTGCTCTTGGGGTAATTTTGGTTGGCTGGCCACTCCTGGGAAGGTGCACCACTGTTCCATGTTTTCGCCAATTGAGGATAATGGCTCTCACTGTGGTTCGTTGGAGTCCCAAAGCATTAGAAATGGCTTTATAACCTTTTCCAGACTGATTGATCTCAATTACTTTGTTTCTCATTTGTTCCTGAATTCCTTTGGTCCGCAGCATGATGTCTAGCTTTTGAGGATCTTTTGGTCGCCTTCACTTTGTCAGGCAGGTCCTATTTAAGTGATTTCTTGATGGAGAACAGGTGTGGCAGTAATCAGGCCTGGGTGTGGCTGGGGAAATTGAACTCAGTTTTCCACAACCACAGTTAACCTGTTGCACTTCTGTGTACCGCGGGCGGGCACGTCTCTGCGTCCTAGGACGCACGAGGGCATCCTAGTAAGCACACTGTGCGTCCTAGGAGGCACTGAAAAAAAAAACACCTGCATTTCCGTTCTTCCACTACAGACACAGCTGCGAACAGAAAGCCAGAGGAGTGCTTTGATTGGTTTAGATTTGATTGACCTCTCATTCGACTAATAAGAGCCTTGAATTGGGTTTCTGAAACCTTGAAGAACCAATGACCTAACAAGAAGGACCTGCCTACCAACGGCTGTGAATGCAGCCAGCCAATTGAAGCACAGAAGTTCGAAAGCTGTTTTGTGTAAGGCTGAGTGACACACAGGCGTTCGCCAGTTTTTTTTTCTAACTACTGTTCTTATTTGTTTTGAAAAATCGTTCGCCAAAACCGCAATCATGGAAGCGCAAAACCGTAATAATGGAATTATGGTTTGACCGGGTCGCGAGACCAGAACCACGAGTCCGTAACAAGCAGACCAGCTTCATGTTCGTCTGACAATGAGGAAGAGAAGTTCGCCAGCTACGCTGCTGTTGTGAACAGGTAAGTGTTATAAGCTAAATTATTCTTTATCCCTGAAAATTGTAAACAAAAATGACTTTTGACTGATCGGTAAATTACAGCTGTGCATCGTAGACCGCGGCGCACCGTGACTGCGGCGCAACGGGCAATGTCCGTCCTCTGTAGCGGGGGGACAACCCCCCCCCCCCACACACACACACACAGCCCTGAGTGTCACCTTTCATTAGAGCCCAAGATGAAGCTTCTATATTGAATCATTCAAAAGTTACAGACGTTTTTCCAAACTGTGCCATTTGGCACAATTTGGCACAGTTCAAAAACGCCTGGGAACAACCTGAGAACAAAGCTGTGTAATATATTCATTTTTTGTGGTATTGTTACAAAATTTTGACCTCAGCTGGATAACACTTGGTTCTATATTTCTGTTGCATTTTCCAGCCCGGATCTGAAGCTGTGTGTTATTTGCAAGCATTTGTATCCAAAAAAACACCCAGGCGAAATTTATTTTCTTCAAGTTCAGTATGTTTAGATGACTGTTACCTCAGTGGCCGGAGCACTTAGAGAGATTATGACTGTTTTGCCAAAAAATTCAAAGTGTTTTCTTTTAAATGAGACCAACCCCATGAAGATGCTGCAAAGGGTTGAAGAACAGCTTTTGATTTACTTTAGGCACGTTATTTTTAGGCGTTTTTAGGGAAATTGACCAGAGTGCAAGGGGTTAATTTATGTTTTAACATGGGGGGGCAATCACTTTTTCACTCTTCATAATAAACATCTTCATTCAAAAACTGCATTTTGTGTTTACTTGTGTTATCTTTGTCTAATATTTAAATTTGTTTGATGATATAAAACATTTAAGTGTGTCAAACACAAAAAGTGAGAAATCAGGAAGGGGGCAAACACTTGTTCACACCACTGTATACTGTATATAATAACTAGACAGGATGTGGCTAACATTTTCATGGCAAAAAGAGGCACTATATTCTTCAGGCAAGTATAATTGTTGACAAGATCTGCAGGACTGTGATAACAGGATACACAAACAATTATTCATTATATTTACTGTAATCATATATGCAACTGATGTATATGGAATATTATGAACAGAAATACAAATGCTTTTTGCATTTTTTCCTTATTTTCAACCATAATCAGGCATTGACAGTGACAATGGGTACTGTTTATTTCATATAATATTCAGCTTCTGAAGCCAGAATGAAGAAAATGCAGTAGAACGAAATCAAATGCAGTACATGCCTATGGGGCACAATGACTTGCGTTTCTTTACCTGATCAATATGGGGGGTGTGCTTGGCTGACTGCAGGTAGCCTGGTGGCTAGCCATGTCCTATCTAGTTATTATATACATATTTCTATGGATTGCCTGCAATAACTCTGTTCTTGGAACACTGAAAAGATCACAACTATGATGACTATGACCCCAACCCCAACAGCCAACCACAGGACACAGCCGTAGCCACCAACAACTAAGCACCCTGTGATTGGCAGTTGGGGCTGCGGTTGTGGATGCCAAAGTTGTAGTTCTATCAGTATTACTATCCAGAACAAGAATGTTACATAATGCTGCTTTAAAGGAACTTTTAGAAACTTGAGGTTTAGTGTTTACTGAGTGAACTGCAGCTGTAGTCATCTCAAGTCGGGCATGTAGTATGTTGCTGTTCAGTCTGTAATGTCTGTGTGTGTGCTCGGTCTCCTGCCTCTCTCTCCCTCTGATTAGGCTAATTCCCTGCAGCCTCGTTCATCACCTGCAGTTAATCAGAGGAGACCCTTTAAATAGGGTGCTCTCCCTTAACTCTGCCTGGTGACGTTAACCTGCACACAACCTGTACCGTGCTCTGAGCTCAGCTTCATGATATTATTCTGCCTTGCCGTGTTTTTGATCTTTTGCTTGTCCTAGACCCTGAGACTGCCTGCTTAATTGGATTTATCTGTCAGCCTGCATCTAGTCTATTGTGCCCTGACCCCTGCCTGCCTCTGGATTCTGGAAATAGCCTTATGGACTGAACTTAGATATTCTTGGACTGTGCACGCCGTCATTCCCCAAACTAAGTCGACTTACCACCATTAACTTCACTGCTCTTCACTCTCACTCCCCAGTGCTCAGGCCTGGCCAGCCTATCCACAACAATCCCCTGGAAACACCCCAGCAGCACCTCAGCACTTTTCTCCCTGGCAACCTGCTTCCCCAGTGCGGAGGTCCTTCACCTGCTCCCAGCCACTATCCCCTGCAGAAGTGGTTGCCAGATCCTTGAGTCACCATCTCTACACATTATTTTGCACTATTATTGTAATAAAGATTACTGTTCATTTCTATTATTGCTTCCTCCCTTGTTTGCTTTTGGGTTACACTCCACACAACTTAACACAGACAGGGTTCTGCGTCACAGTGCCAACATGCAGTGAGCCATTTGTCTGCAGAAAATGAAGCCCCGGGGTGTGGCATTATTAACATAGTTGAGACGTGACATGCAACAAGGTGGAGTGTTACAGTTGTAATGTCCTTAAAGTAGAGAGTTTTCTTTTCCTAACTTTAACCCAATAGTTTTATTGTCTAACCCTAAAAGAGTTTATTTACTGTCTAAACTAACAAGGGAATGAGAATAAAACTTAACTGCATAATCATTCCCAGTTTCATATTGGAGTGTTTCATAGTCCTAAAGCGTCAGAGGTCCTTCACAGAAGGTACCCTGTGCATCTGTCCTGTTATGCAGAAGGACCCTGACCAAATGGCAAAATATTACATGCCCAGACTGGAGCTCATAGGATTCCCCAACAAAATAGCTGAGGCTGTGACGAAGATGAATGAAGAGAATAGGGATGTAGTTCACTTATCATAACAAGACATCACTAAGGCCTGGGTTTTCATACACTGTCTTTAAAAAGTCTTTATAAAACTTATAAAATAAGCATTTTTCTTCTATTTTAAGGTGAAGAAATCTGTTTTTAAAACAAGACCTCACTTTTTGTCTGTCAACTGAAGGTTGTCAGACAAAAACGTTCCATTCTTAATAAAGATGGCTCATTTGTCATGATGAGATGTAAATAAGGTTTACTGTTGAAGTGAATGAAGCGATTGAGTTATGGTAATTTGACATCAAATGCTGCTCAGAGGACTAGGTGAAGTGGGGAAAGGCCCTTTTATCTAAGCAAACAATCTGTTTAATTCTCTTGAACACTCATTTATGCACTTTGAGCAGTAATTTCCTGTTTGGCCTGAAAGTGCTGTTGCCTGAATATGACTCCTTCTCACAGTCGCTGCATAATTTATGATATTTAGTCTGTATTCTGTCCTCGTCCTAAGAAGGGAAAAGTGACATTAATGACAGAGTGCCACAAACTCACTAAAAGGGGGAAAAAAAACTGGCATGAATAATTAAGCAGATTGACTTGCTTGAATTTGTTTTCTGACAAATAAGTATAGAAGAGGCAAAACAAGCTAGACATTTTGATTTGCAAGTTCCTATTACTTATTCAGTAGATGTAATTTTCTCAGAGGCGATGAAGGAGAACTCATAACTGAACAGGTACAATATTAAAAAAAACACAGAATGTAGTTGGCTTTTCATATACAGTACTGTCTTTATTCATAACTAGTGCATACCTGTGCATGCCCGTAGAAACCAAGTATAAGCAAGTATTTCTGCATGCCCGTAGAAAGCAGGTGTAAGCAAGGGTGTAAGCAAGCACGTCAGCACTCGTTCAGTGATGCCTGCCTTTGATCTTTGATGATGTCATAGCGAGACCTATGATCTTTGATGGTGTCATAGCGAGTCCTATGATCATGAGTGATGCCTGCCTTTGATCTTTGATGATGTCATAGCGAGTCCTGTGATCGTGAGTGATGCCTGCCTTTGATCTTTGATGTCCTATGATCGTGAGTGACTGTGAGTGATGCCTGCCTTTGATCTTTGATGATGTCATAGTGAGTCCTTTGATCGTGAGTGATGCCTGCCTTTGATGTTATAGCGAGTCCTATGATCGTGAGTGAAGCCTGCCTTTGATCTGTGATGATGTCATAGGACTCGCTATGAGATTGTATATATGGTTTTATGAATAAAACCATATGTATGTATGAATCTGATAAAAAAAATGTAAAGGTACATGCAGCATTTGAACAGATTGCATAGCTCTGACAAATCTTTTGGGAAAATCCTGCTAGCAAACAGCCAAACACCAGAGCCAATTGCATAAATTTAAAAGTCACAGAACTGTGGGGAAAAAGTGGCATATTTATGAAAAAACTTGCTAATATTGGTGGGCCAGTTTATAGTACAACTCAGCTGTTGTCATGGATCTGGATAAGCACAGCACATTCTATCTGTTCTCATTATGAGTTTGTTTACCTCAGCTCCAGGAGCAGAAACTCTAATCACTAGCAGCTGCTATTAATTACCTCCACCTGCCTCTGATTATCTCACACTGCACTCTTGCTGGTAACAGTGAGGGGATTGTCATGTTTGGTCTACCTTCTGCCTGCCTACCTTGTTGTCACCTGCACTCCAAGCTCCTGCGTGCTCACCCAGCTCCTGGCTCGTCCTCACTGGCCTCTTGCTTCTAAGTAAGAATCCAAGAAAGTTATCTCCAGCAACATTCAGGTAAATCTAACCAACTCCTCCCTCAGGACCCTCTTAGGCCTGTGACTCAGACATTAAGTAAGCTCATATCTACCCTTAAATCAGTCATACTCACCATCTCCTCAGGATCTCTACTGGATTACTTTGTCTTCTTCTCACCAGCACTATCCACACAAACCTAAAGGTAAGAGCTCTGCCTCAATTTCTAAATATATGTCCATCTGTCAGACTTCCCTTGTCACTGACCGTGTCCTTTTTCCTGTCTTTGTATGCTATTGGCTTCTCCTCTTTTAACCATGACAGCTGTTTTACCTGTAAGGTTCAAGTTATCATTGAAGTGGGGTGCTGAAGTATGCACAGCTGCTTTCCACATTGCCTGGCAACAATATATCCAAGGACTGCAGTGTGAAAATTAAGGCATTATTAATGTTACATCCATCCATCATCTA
Source organism: Pholidichthys leucotaenia (assembly GCA_020510985.1). Taxonomy (NCBI): domain Eukaryota; kingdom Metazoa; phylum Chordata; class Actinopteri; order Cichliformes; family Pholidichthyidae; genus Pholidichthys; species Pholidichthys leucotaenia. The sequence goes on from CM035836.1 coordinate 172,156,060, forward strand.
CTGCTTATCTGGGACTCAAGGTCACGGAGGCAGCAGTCTAAGTCAGACTTGGAGGTGCTGATTCTCATCCTGGCCACTTCACACTCAATAGCAATCCATCCCAGAAATATCTATAAATCATTGCTCAATGAAGCAAGCAGGACCACATCATCTGCAAACAGCAGAGTCAAGATCCTGTGGCCACCAAACATGATGCTTTCCATTCCTTGGCTGTGCCTAGAAATCAATGTCCATAAAAATTATGAACAGGATCCATGACAAAGGGCAACCCTGGTGGAGTCCAACTCTCACTGGGGACAAGTTTGACTGATTGTTGGAAATAAGAACCAAACGCTTGCAAAGACTGTATAGAGACTGGATAGCTCCTAGCAACGAGTTCAATACCCCATATTCCTGAAGCATCCCCAACAAGACAAAACGAGGGGCGTGATTGCTTTCTCCAAGTCCACAATGCATGTAGACTGGTTAGGCAAATTCCCATGAGCCCTCGAGGATCCTTGAGAGGGTGAAGAGTTGGTCAAATGTATCATGATCAGGACAAAAGTTTGCTCCTCCTGAATCCGAGGTTTGACCAACAGCCAGACTCTCCTAACTCGCATCTTAATGTTGTATTTTATTTTTACTGATACAGTAACAGTAGTTGCTCCCACTTACTCCATTTAAGTGAACGCACTGTGCTGATTAATTCATGACAGGCACCCTGTTCTTATTTTCTATGTGCTATGCACACTGACATACTTACATTGTCCTATCTCTCTCTGCCTCTCAAATCAAGCTTCTGCCAAGACGTGGGCTGGGCCCATGTCTTCACTTTAGTTTATAGTTCGAGTATTTTGTGATAACGGGGACTTGGGCTTAGCCCACATTCTCACTTTGAGTTGGGTTTTCTTGTTTTTCTCTGTTCAATATTATTATTATTATCTTGGTTTATTTGCATTATATTTTCCCTGCCTTAGTCTCTGTGTTGTTTGGTCTTTATGGTCATTGTCATTGTCATCCTGGTCTTTGTTGTATTCTTGTCCTGGTCTCAGTCTTTGTCCTTGTCATGGTCATGTCTTCCCTGGTCCTTTGTTCATGTTTTATGTGTAGCTTCTGTTTTTGGTTACCCTTTTGTCTCAGCCTCTCATGTCTCCTGTACCTGTAGCCACTTCCCTGCTGTCTCCAGTTGCCCTTAATTGTTCCCACCTGATTACCTGTTGTCTATTTATGCCAATGTGAGTCTGTCTTGTGCAGTGTCCTTGTCTCAGTTGATGCGTTCACACGTTCCTTCCTAGCCTGAGTTTTCCTGTCTGTAACCTTGTGTCTGAGCCTTGCTGTGTTTTGCTTTTGTTTCAGCCCACAAGCTGCATTATTTTCTGTCCTTGTACATTTTTACCACAAATGCTTTTATGAAATTCGCCTTGCATTTGGGTCCTCTTCCTTGGCCCGGAGGGGCAATCCTGACAGCTTCTGGCCAAGGAAGCCGTAAAGAACAAGGCCAAAGCTTTACTCCTCCGGTATGATAAGGGGCAACTGCTATTGGCCAACCAAGTCACCTATGGCTCCTCCTCTATCAGCAAGCACCATGGTCCTACTCACTGGTTCCATAACAACGTCCTGACACTGGCAGCATTGGTAGGAATGTTCTCAACCACCGACACCATGACAGGACGGTCAAGGAGATGATCAATGCTGTAGGTAGGAACAATTTATAGATACAGTTTGAAATTTAAAATCTCGGATCATGACAAAGTGATCCCTATGTTAATTCTAAGGATAAATTTCAGTGGAAAATCTGAAATGCAAAACCAAATCAACACACTAAAATGTTACTGAGACAAATTTCAAGTAAACTGTCTTAATACTAATGATTTAGGTTTGAGCATTATCTTTTCAGCTCTGGTGGACAGATGGCCCTGAGTTAGGCCTGCAGAAGAGAATGAAACTGTTTTATCCTCCTTTTGTTTTTACATACAGGGCACAATTACAAGCTGTCTGGATTTGCATACTTCATTAATCGGCAGCCACAAGTTTCTCAGTAGCATTAATTTATCTATATCAATACATAACTGTCAGTTATGCCTTATGCAATTCTTGGCACTCTCTAGCTAAATTTACCAGAGCCATCAAATGCTTCCTTGAACTGTATAATTTTGTTCCAGATCACTGATTTTACTCTCCATGGTGTGAGTAACTCTATGACAAGTCGATGTAGTGAAATGGATACTTTTCATTTGGAACTTTCCCAGCCTGGTCTGCAGCTGACAGTGAGAATCATGAGCAAATGTGTTTCTGTTCCAAAGCTACCAGTCTGCCAGGCTAGAGCTCCCAGATCATTTTCTGCAAATATGCTTTAACTACTAAGATTATACTGTTGGATGAAAAGTTTGCTAAAATGTCAGAAATTTCTCAGTGCAGAAAATAAATAACTGAATAATCAATGACAGGGTAGTTCATTCTGACCTGATGAACACACAGCAGGTTCCATTTTTAGTAGATACCATCTTAGAAAAAAGTAAGATGGTATCTACTAAAAATGGAATTCTTTTTTTCGGTAGCTACTCTTACTTAGTAGTTCACAAAACATTTTTTCTCTTACACATCTTTGCTGTTACCAAGATGAACGCTAGTGATAAAGACAATTCAGTTAAGGTCGGAATGTGCACATTTACAGTATCAGCAAAAAGTTCATACTCCTAAGGTTTTGGAAGTATTTTTGACGCTTTGCTGTCAGTTACTGTATGATAATAAGAACTGGCATCTTTTATAGGGCAAATAATGTAACTCTGTAGCCCCACCCACCCACCCACCCACACACACACACACACACACACACACACACACACACACACACACACACAAAGGCAGCTAACCAGAGTGAGACTGGCTTTTAGGAAAAGTAGAGCTGAAATGTTGTTTTGTATAAGTGTCTGAACCAAATTCCAGTGTAAGACATAAGAACGACTTAACATTGTGAATCATACAATAATGAAACTTCTTTCCTTTCTGTCACTGCCAGATGGATAAATTAGCTTCATTTTGATACAGCCACACTACCTTGTTTGTTTACATAAGGCGTGCACCGATACTTGCGAGAGTGAGAGGTGGGGCCACTTTAGGGAGTTGTGCACTGGCCTACCACTATCATTGCAAACTTAGCACATTGCCACTGCTGTAGTCATTCAAAGTTGGTAAGCTCTTGGGGGGCCCCCTTCTGGCCTCGAGCCCCAAGCATTTGCCTGTCTTGCGATATGCAACACCTCTATTATTAATATTTTATTTATTTTAAAAAAAATCGGGGGCTTGCAGCAGCACCCCCTCCAGCAGGAGGCACCCTAGGCAACCGCCTATATGGCCTATGCCAAGAGCCGGCCCTGAGTGGACGGATGAGTAGGCAGCAACAGGCGATGAGGTTTTTTTTTTAGACATAGAAAGGTTGTGCATGTTCCCCACTGCCCAGAGGGATTGTATGCCACATATGAAAAAGCCTTGGCAGATGCAGGTCTGATGTTGGTTAGTGCTAGCCAGTGGCTGTGGAGAGAGTTGGTTATGCTGGAATCAGAATACTACAACCTAACACAGTACTACATTTCACATACCCCTGTGACGATGTCACCCACTACCTGGTTGGACCCCTATTACCTTCAAAACTGCCTTAATTCTTCATGGCATAGATTCATCAAGGTACGGGAAACATTCCTCAGAGATATTGGCCCATGTGGAAAAAACAATTCTGACCCTACTATCCAAATGTTGCAGCAAAAATCGAGACTCAGATCAGGCAATGTTTTCCCAATCTTCTATTGTTCAATTTTGGTGAACCCGTGCAAACTGTAGCTTCAGTTTTCTGTTCTTAGCTGACAAAAAAGTTTACCTGGTGTCATCTTCTGCTTCAGATGCTCTTCTGTATACCTAGGTTTTAATGACTGAACATCTGAGTTAATGTTTATTTTCTTTCATCTCAAACCAGTCTGGCCATCCTCCTCTGAATTCTGACATCAGCATGACATTTCCAACCACAGAACTGCTGCTCACTGGATATTTTCTATTTCTGAAACTTTTCTCTGTAAACCCTAGAGATGGTTGTGCAAGAAAATCCCAATAGATCTGCAGTTTGAGATACTCAGAGCAGCTTGTCTGGCACCAACCAGACAAGACAAGCCATTTTCAAAGTTAAATCACCTTTGCTCCCCATTCTGATGCTTAGTTTCAACTTCAGCAGCTCGTCATGAACATGTCTGCATACCTAAATGCACCGAGTTGCTGTGCACCTCAAGCGTGTAAGCCAACTTATAGTGTTGGGCTTTGTTTGCATGATTTTGGTGCACCTTTAACAACTGCCAGTGATGATGTTCACCGAGTCTAGAGCACAAATATAAAACACTGCAAAAATAAGAATTTCCACAGGTGAGTAAAGCACTTTGAATCTCGAATTATCCCCTCAGCAGAAAGAAATTTGGCAGCAGTTTGCAGTTGCATTCAAAATATAGCACACAATCTTCGTCATCTTAAATATAAAAACATTTCTAGTCTTTGTCATTACCAAATAAACCACACATTAACAATAAGGCGACTTTATATAATATCGTACACAATTTGAATGTGGTTTACAATTTCATAATCACATATGACCTAATACAGTTAAAACACATCAAAGCAGTTTTACCCTTATAATTTACAAGAATATGCATATATGGAAAAAAATCATTGGGGAGCAGGTATTGCTTTTGACCTTCTTCCATACGTCTGCTGTTCATGTGTATGTTTCATGACAATCCACTTTGGCTAAATAGAAAATATATACAGCTACACAAAATAAAAAGGAGAATCACAAAAAATGAGCAGTTCTGTGTATTCCAAGGTGAATAGATATACAAAACATAACCATTTTTAATAATAACTGCAGAAGCGTACACACACACACACTCAAACACATTGTGGAATATTAAAAAGATGCCTTTTAGTAGCATCGGAAAAACAACAAATTCTTTTAGCACATTAGTTTGAAAAATGATCAGTGAGAGTGATTATAAAATATCCAGAAGCTTCTAAAAGTTTTTCTCAGTTTTGCTTAATTTATAAAGATTGTCCCATAGTAAATACTACTTCATATGAATTGTGAAACTTGAGGAATTATAGCAGCATTGATATTCTGTTTATACAATAAACACAAACCTATTAGAAACAGAGATTAACAAAAGTCATCATACAGCAAGAGAAGGAAGTATACAGAACCATTTCACTCCTTTTAAACACCAATTATGTATTTCATTTAATTCTTTATTTCACACAACCAGCAAGTCTGAATTTTCCAGCATTCTCAGCAAAGACAGAAAGCTAATTGCAGTCAAGCATTTTTGTGCAACTACATTAGGAATTAAAGATTTCCGATGGGGAAAAAATTAGCATCAAACTCATGTTGCACAAAAAAAAGAGAAAAGTACAGTTTCTGCCGCCTTGCCTGCCAACACCCCACCTCATTCTCCCAAACAAGGACAAAAACAGCACATAATTATGGACTTAGATTTGAAATGCCATTGCTTTGGGGGTTTTATCAGGGCTGGTGACTCAGCTCAGGGCTGGAGCGTTGTCCTCCTAGTCAGCTTGAGGCCTGAAGAGCGACATAATGCCATTTAATGAGAACTGCATATACACCCAAAAAAAGGAAAAATAAGTTCCTCCTGATGCAATGCCAGACCTTTCTGATGGAGCTCCATTTTCAACCAAGTCTCAGTCTAACAAAGTGGGCATGGCACAGATGTGGTTCTCTGGGATTCTGGCACGTATACGGTATATATCAAAAAAAAAAAAAAAAACACAAGGCTTCCATAAAAGACAGAACAGAACAGAGAAGGAATCCCACAGAAAGTCTCTCAGAGCCACATCTCCTTGAAACTTTAGTCTGACATAGGAAGGGAGCGTCCTGCTGAAATCATTACTACAGTGAAGGAAAAGAGTCAATGTGGCGTCCCCTTTCTTCTGAGCTCCAGAGTGTGCAGGCCCTCCTGCCGACCCAGGGCGTGTTGCGTGCCGACTTTGTGGGCCGTCTCTGTGGCAGTGATGTCGATCTGGGCATACTTGGTGGAGCTCCTTCCTGTCAAGACACAACAGAAGAACATCTGTGAACAGGAACGGAGTCTAGCACCTGAATGCAGCAGCCGCCTTTTTTGCAGCCATTTACTATTGCCGCAAGAGAGTGTGTTTTCGCAGTGTCTAACTGAAATGTGAACTGTCCAACTCTGAGAGTCTGATGCTACCTGGGGCTGGCTGACCAACCAGAAGGGGGTCCCAAGTTAACAGCGATGAACTACAGATACTCAGTACATGGAGACGATCTGTTAATGGTCAAAGGGACATGCTGGTGAGACCCTCTTTTCCCCTCATTGATGGTGGCAGCTGAGTTTCTGTAATATGGACAATAACACACACTGGACCCCCTCAGATGATAATCCAGTAGTAATCATAAAGTTATAAACACTGTGGTGTGGGTTCCGTAGCAATATTCACAATGGAAAAAAGTGAATTTCTGGCCAAGCTGTAGATGGTAGTTGTGATGACAGCCACAAATGTGTCCCTACACATTAATGGCAGTAATGTGATAAATATGTCAATCAGCGCTGAATCTGTAGTTCAGTTTCAAACCAGATAGACTTTAACTGTACGTTGGCCCTGTACTCTCTCCTTCTCTTAATAATCACTGCCCAATGAAACTGAATTTCCCAAATCATAGAAAAGCAGCCTCACTTATTTCCAACAGTGAGTCACCGTAATATTTTATTAGCTAAATTATTGCTTGGAGCGACGCAACAGCTAGTACAGGTTGAAAAGGGCACGTCTCCCCTGTATTCTATGCCCACACACAGCGCTTGTGCTAACTTAATACCGCGCACTGCTTTTTATACTAAGAATGTTAGGCAGTGTTGACCTCGTGCTTTGTTTTAGCGAGTAAATTAAGACAGTGAAACTGTACAGTGGATGGAATACATGCACACACACACACACACACACACACACACACACCTACACACACATAAAAATAAATATAAAAATAAAGTGTGCCTGCTTGACAGCCTGGATGTGCAGGATTTCACGCTCCTGTCGTGTTGTTCCCAATGGCAGGAGAGGGAACAGACTGTGCTGTGGACGGGTAATGTCCTTGATGATGCTGTGAGCCCTCCTGCAGACCTGGCTGCTGACCTGACCCTGGCTGCTCCAGAGATGGACTGTGCAGTTTTTAGTCACACACTGCAGCGCCTTCCTGTCCTGAGCGGTGCAGCCACCGTGCAACGCTGTGACGCCGCTAGTGGTGACACTCTCAGCTGTAAATCTGTAGAAGTCGCTGAGGATTTTGTTTGACATCTCAGCCTCCTTAGGAAGTACAGTCTCTGCTGGAGTTTCTTTATGAGTTGGTGGCAGTTGTCAGACCGGGTGAGATCCTCGCTGATGAGGGTTTGGAGGAACTGTGTATTGGAGAAGTCTTGCTTAGCCTGCAGAGAGGAAAGCGCTAAAGACTAACTAATCTACACATCAGTGCCATTACAGCTTTCTGATTAATATGTTTTATGTGCTTGTTTATTCAGCTGACTAAATTCATGTTTACCAAATAGAATAACATTTTGCCTTCTATGAGGTGGGAAAAATCGTTTACCATCAGCTTGACATTGTGGTTTTTTATTTACAAAATGCAGAATTTTTGGATGAGATGGCAAAAACAATGCCGAATCATCTTTTAGAAAAATGATGTAGTGGAGTTTGACAAAGTATAAACAAACATGACAACAGAGCTCAGGGTGTAGTGGCTCTCTGCCCTTGCTGCCAATTTGGCAGCTTTAAGTGCCTTGCCGAGCATCGCAAGACAAACCAGAAGGACATGCAAATGATCCTGCTCAAGCCCTTAAAATTCCCTTCGTGCACCGTCATCCATACGCCCATTTAAAAGCATTACCATAATCTGATGCACTTCCATGTGCAAAAATGAAGTTCAAACTCCGAATTTGTACATGTGAGTGAGCATCACTACTGTCTATATACTGCTGATTCCTGCTGGAGTTTTGCGCTCTGTATCTTATCAAAGTTGAGGAAATCAAAACCAGGTCCTCATGACAAATAAATAGTCCCAGGAGGATGATCCCATTAGAGTCAGTGTATTCACAGCTGTGATCTGGAAGCCCTGTGACCCGCTTTCAGTGGCAGCTGGGATAGGACACCCCTCCTCCCAGGTGACAGATTAATGAGGCTGCATGGTGAGATATCAACTGCATCGCTGACATTAGACATTAACCTCACTCATGTTGGAGCTCCAGTAGTCATATTCCTCAGGGCAGCCGCGCTAAAAGCCGATTCAACTGTTCATCACGGCTCAGCTGTCTTTTACGGAGATAAAAGGGACTGATTCTTGTAACTTTCTGTGGTAGAACAGAATGACAGATTACTATTTATCCATATTTATTCATCTTTCCCTGATGTGATACAATAGCGTTTTGAAAGTTCTCTGTTGTTTTTATTTCAGGATTCCAAAACGAAATGTATTAAAGAAAATTGTTTAGCACAAAGCTGCATGAATTAGAAGACAAACACACTGTGTGACCAAAGACAAGAATGATGGGGTACTGGCATGTGGGGTTTTTTCCTTCCTAATTTACACTTGTCTGTAAATTGTAATCTGAACTCTTGATCTGAACAGGCAATAAAAGCTCATTATTTTTTGGGGTTTACCGTTACAGGAGATGACGCGCTCCCACGTGATGATGAAGTGTGATTTACTGGACAATGCAGTCTTCTTTCTTTTCAGGATGTTACAAAGTGCCTTTTCAATGAGTGAAAAAGATCAATTCACAATTCAAATTGCAAAACAATTTTCATCAAATGAAAGCTGATGGGGCAGCACGGTGGTGCAGTGGTTAGCACTGTGGCAGCACAGCAAGAAGTTTGTGGGTTTGATCCCACCCCTTGACCATCGGTGACCCTTCTGTACGGAGTTCGCATATTCTTCCCGTGTTTGCATGGGTTTACTCCGGGTACCCCGGTTTCCTCCCACAGGCCAAAGACATGCAGGTTAGGTTAAGTGGAATCAACTGGGGATTCTAAATTGTCCTTGGGTGTGAATGTGAGAGTGAAAGGTGGCCTGTCTCTCTGTGTTTGTCCTGTGATGGACTGGCGATCTGTCAAGGGTGTATCCTGCCTCTCACCCAAAGATGTTGGGATAGACTCCAGCCCCCCTGAGACCCAAAAAGGATTAAGCAGTAGAAGATGGATGCATGCATGCATGAAAAACAAAGGCTCAACTGCACAGTCAAATCAAGAAATGGGAAACACTTCTAATATTTATCAGTCCTCCAAAAAACAAGATTTCCTCTTAACAGTCATTTCCATAATGCAGTTATTTCTGTTATTTTAAAGCCCGTACTTAAATGAAGTTAAATTTTTAATTTTCACCACTGCATGGTGCACGGAATCAGTCAAATGTTATAAAGTCAATGAGCCCTATTACAACAATCTAATCATCAAATGGCAAACCCCAGTCTGGATCCGGAGCGCAATGGTCTTCAGTTGGGACCCTGAAGCTTTATGATATAATTTGAAAAGAAAAAACAAAACAAAACAAAAAAAACCCAACCCACACATGCTTCATTTTGATGGAATGAAACGGGGCGGCGTGGTGGAGGAGTGGTTAGCACTGCGGCAGCACAGCAACTCACCCTTGGCCAGGGGATTCTGGGTTCGATCCCAGCCCCTGACCAACAGTGATCTGTGTGGAATTTGCATGTTCTCCCCGTGTTCGCGTGGGTTTACTCCGGGATTTCTCTGGTTTCCTCCCACATACCAAAAACATGCAAGTTAGGTTAATTGGCATCAAAACTGGGGATTCTAAATTGTCCTTAGGTATGACTGTGAGAGTGAATGGTTGTCTGTATCTCTGTGTTGGCCCTGCGATGGACTGGCGATCTGTCCAGGGTGTACCCTGCCTCTCGCCCAAAGATGCTGGGATAGGCTCCAGCCCCCCCCCCCCGAAAAGGATTAAGCAGAAGAAGATGAATGAATGAATGAAAAAAAGAACTCAAATGTTGTAACAGCCGACAGCCAGACGGTTTACGGCGTAAGGACAACGCTGGATGGAATGACGTCTTTGATGAGGCTCTGTCAAACTAGGGCAAAATGCTCAGTGGAGGCAGGCAAGCATGAGAAACCACACTACGCTCCTCACCCAGAAGAGAGAAGAAAACTGTCATGACCGCCGCTAGTGACCGGAGAATTACAGCCTGTTAAAGGGTCCCACAATCCACCTTTGATAATCAGGGTCTCCACCCGCTCCACATCACGGCACACCCCACCACCAGACTCAATGGACCAGCTATCCAAACATGATACAAAATGAAAGCCAGGGAACCACTGTTAGACAGCGGTAGGGTTGTTTCCAGTTTATATTAGAAGTCTGATATTCATATGTTAGAAATTCTGTTTATCTTTGACTGAAGGACTACTTCTTTATTTTATTTCACCTTTATTAATATATGTGCTTCTCTGTGCTAATCAACTTTGCTGCGCTGACTGTGTGTGACTAAATCAGTGTTGTGTACGTGCACTGAGCAACACCTGCACTCACAGTCACTCCGTTGCAAACAGTCACCTGACTGCTACCACTAACTTGGCCTTGCTGCCACCGAAGCGGGAAGAGCGCGCTCGTTGCCCGTGTGTATGGGCGCACCCATCACCGTTATAATTACGTCCACTCATGTTCCACTAACTGCTGCTGAAAGTTGCTGCATTCACCCAGCTACTCCCACAGCAGGACAGTCTACATAGGCGTACATCAAGGGGATCCAGGGGGGACAACTTTTCCTCTAAAATTTGCAGCTTTTCTCATAAATCTACAACTTTTCTCAATAATTTACTGCATTTATTTGTAAATTAAAACTTTTTTCTTATAAAATCTTAAATTAACAACCTATAAATTTGCCACTTTTTGTGGTAAATTTGCAACTTTTTTCTTGGAAATTTGCCACTTTTTCCTCATAAATCTGCTGTTTTTGCATCTTAAATCTGCAATTTTTTTTCTTGAAAATGTGTAACCTTTTTCTAATAAATTTGAGTTTTTCTTCTTTTAAATTTACATATTTTTCCTCATAAATTTCCAGTTTTTTTTCTAGTAAATGACTTTTTGTAAATTTGCAGCCATTTCTTATAAATGTGTAATTTTCTTTCTCATAAATGTATGACTTTTTTCTTGTAAATTTGCAGCTTCTTTCCCACAAGTGTACATTTGTACATTATTTCTCAGACTGACTGACTACAATAATACTTAATAATACTCTGCAGAAAATGCTCTGTTTATTGTCCCTCCCAGCATCAAAATGAAATATCCGCCCATGCAGCATGTTAGCAGTGCTCTGGACCTCCAGCCCACTGGAAAAAACAAATGCGGACCCCTGGCAAAAACATTTTGAGGAATTTTGTGTTTCTGCTTGAATAATCAGATCAAGGCTAACATATGGCTCAAGAATGCCAAGAAGGTAGTCTACAATAGTGGTGTGCAGCTGGCATTTGCTTATAAATGTTATATGTTGGTACATAAAGGAGCAAACATCCACCACAACAGCGAGCATAAACACCAAATCTGGGGTTCAGAGGGACTTTATTGGGCCTCAATAATGAAATGTAAAAGAGCTAAAAAGCTAGCATTCCCAAGAAGGCTGCAGGCTGCATCCAATTGGCCAAAGTGGGATAAAAATAAAACTGTACTCAAATATTTAATGATCCAGATATCCGTTCATTAAGCTGGCAGTCAGTTTCAAATTTCGTATTTAAATCTTCTGGGAGAACATAAGGGTTAATTAATGCCAAATACATTCTATCTGTATTTTTTTATTTTTAAGTGCACTGTAAAATATGGAAAGATGTATGCATCTGATACTGCTGTAACTCTCACTGAGTATCTAAAAAAGTTTGTCTTGCTGAATACCTGTACAGCATCACACTTCAGGAGTCAAACCTGACAGAAGAGTAGCACTACTAGAAAAAGAATACCCGGATAACCACCTGGGATTGTTCCCAAATATTCTGAGACCCAAAACTGATATTCGGGACAGCCCTACACACAGGAAATTTTGGACCTGTGTGAATAGTGGGTGAAAACCACAAGCAGATTTTCTTCACCATTGCACCACATTTTTGCATCACACCAGTGTGAAACCGCTTTAAAGAAGGTAAATGCTTCTACATACGGACAGAAATAGTGGCCCTTTAGAGACCAGCTGCCTGGAGAGCAGTCCCTTTACTTATCAGAAGTTATTTAAAACTGCATCCTTACTCTGAGCCGGCAGATGCGCGGCAGTCCCTCTGGTGCCGTGCGTAGGCTCCTGCAGCTCCAGCTCCAGGTAGTGGAGCTGCTTCTTGGATGTGGGACTAACAGGAATATTCACATATGTCACACCTTCACTGCGAGGCCTTTCAGGAGGTGGGGCCACTGGAGGGAACACAAACACAGCCCCTATAAAAAGAAGGAAAGAGCATTCTGCTCAGGTGGTGTTTTGTCCACATCTGTGGTTCGTTTTCAAAAGGTGTGAATGCATTTTTTTTAATGAAATCCGTCAAAAGAACTATAAATAACAGGTAATTTGTCTGTCTTCATATTGCATGCCCGTATTAAAGAGCAAAAACAAGAGCCATGGTGTGTTTTCTTTGAGATTTACTTAAGTTTTCTTTACAGTTCATGCTGCTTATAATGAAAAACATCCCTTTAATGTAGCACCTACACACACAATACCATCTATCAACTCATTCCTGAACTACATTATAATGAAAATATGAAATAAAACCTATAACTAGAACTACTTGTTAACACTTCTTTGTTTGAAATTGTTTGGTCATTATAACTTTAATAAAAAGCTAGATTTCCTCTCCAGACACAGCAGTGCTCAAGGGTGTAGCACTCATCTTCAGCCTGATGTTAATTAGATTCATTCAAATATAGACATCCGCTATAAAATTACAACACTGCAGAACAAAGACTCTGTTATGGGATCAGCCATTACAATAAAAACACATTTCCCAATTAATTGCTCCTTTACCCCCACCCCCAGAGTCTAATTATGTATAATTAACTGATAAGGCCCAATGATAAATTGCTGAACACACTTTGTTTTGTATTTTAAAAAAGAACTCTTGTTCTTTAAATGTGCACATTGAGCTCTTTCATCATTTCTGTGTGCCACTGTATACTGTGTGTAAAACTCCAAACAAGGATGGCTATTAAAGATTTGGAGGAGGCTGAAATTGCACATGTATAATAATAGATATCTCTATAGACCATGTGGTCTGAGGGGTCTTCAACTCCCATGGCCATGTGCTCCACCATCATTGTTGAAGCAGCTGCCCAGAGCTGTGGCCGCAAGGTCAGTGGTGCATCTCGTTGTGGCATCCCCCAAACCAAATGGCGGACACCAGTGGTGAGGGGGGCCATCAAGCTGAAGAAGGAGTTCTATTGAGCTTGGTTGGCTTGTGGGATTGCCGAATCAGCTGAGGTGTACTGGCAGGGCACGCAGAGTGCAGCTCGGGTGGTTGCTGAAGCAAAAACTCGGGTGTGGGAGGAGTTCGGTAAGGACATGGAACAAGAATTTTGGTCGGCCTCGAATAGATTCTGGCAAACTGCCCGGCGATTCAGGAGGGTGAAACAGCTCCCTATCCAAACCATGTATGGTGCGGATGGGGCACTGCTGACTTCGACTGGCGACATCGTTGGGCGGAGGAAGGAATACTTCGAGGATCTCCTCAATCCCACTGACACATGTTCCACAGAGGAAGCAGAGCTTGAGGACGAGGGGGTTGACTCGCCCATCACAGGGACAGAGGCTGTCAAAGTGGTTAAAAAACTCTTCAGTGACTGGGCCCTGGTGGTGGATGTTAGATTTGCCCTGAGTACCTCAAGGCTCTGGATGTTGTAGGGCTGTTATGGTTGACACATCTCTGCAACACTGCTTGGAGGTCGGGGACAGTGCCCTTGGCATGACAAACTGGCATGGTGGTTCCTCTCTTTAACAGGGACTGGAGGGCGTATTCCAACTTTAGGGGGATCACAATTCTCAGCCTCCCTGGGAAGTACTGGAGAGGAGAGCCCATCCATATCTCAGATTCAGGAGGAGCAATGTGGTTTTTGTCCAGGCCATGGCACATCGGACCAACCTCTTCTTCATTCAAATAGACTGGGTGCACGTATTTTAAGGGACAATCTGTTTTATTCGATTCATCATTTATTAGTACAGTGACTGAAAGTTGGTGTGTCACCGCACCCCAAAGTCCCCGGGTCTGCAAACCAGCTTTTTTGCTTTCCACTTCTCATATTACTCCTATTAATCCAAATAATTCTCTCTGTTTAGATCAGTCTTTCACTCACAACCCCATAGAGATTGTGTCTGTCCCCCAATACCCAAAACGTTGTAACCCAAGACAAATACAACATAACTTGATAAAGATTAAAACCATTAATTTACCACAGAAAAATAAAATAATTAAAAGTGGACTGCTGAATATAAGATCTCTGTCTGATAAAGCGACCTTAATTAATGATATGATCATGAATCACAATATAAATATACTGTCTCACCGAAACATGGCTATGCCCTGATGACTTTGTTAGTATCAATGAGGCCACCCCCCCACACACACCCCAGTTATGGTAATATTCATATTGCTAGAAACACTGGCCGAGGTGGTGGTGTTGGGGTAATATGAATCCACATTACCAATGAACCCTCAGCCTAAGCTAAATTCAAATTATAACTCTTTTGAATGCTTAATTTTTAGCTTAGCACACCCATCCTGGAAGTCAGAACAGCCTGTTTAATTTACCACAGTATATCGTCCTCCCAGTGCTTCTTTTGCTGAATTTATGTCTGAATTCTCTGAGTTCTTAACAACCTTAGTTCTCAGTTCAGTCAAGATTATCATAGCTGGTGATTTCAATATTCACATAGACATTGATAATGATAGTCATAGTGTAGCATTTCTCTCCCTCTTAAATTCAAATGGTTTTTCTCAGTGTGTAAGTAAACCAACTCATCATCATAATCACACCCTTGACCTGGTCTTGGCCTATGGTGTAGAAATTGATGAACTGCTTATCATCCCTCAAAATCCTACACTGACTGACCATTATTTGATAACTTTCAAATCTGTTATCTGATTTTACAGGATCAAGCAGAAACATAGTTACCAGATACTTACCTTGATAGTGCTGTGGCTCGCTTTAAAGAATTAATCCCTTCAGTACTTACTCTATTACCATGTCTCAATATAGCAGAGGACAGCACTGACTGTTTGAATCCATCAGAATTAGACCTTTTAGATGATAGTACTGCAGCCTCACTGCAGACAACACTTGACTCCATAGCCCCTCTTAAAAAGAAAACTATTAAAAATAGGAGATTAGCTCCATGGTACAACTCCCACACTCGTGAGTTAAAACAGTCAGATCCTGTGAAAGGCTATGGTGTGCGAATAAGACAGAAGGATCATGTTCAGCCTTGAATGCCAGCCTTATCACCTATATAGACGTGGACAAAATTGTTGGTACCCCTCTGTTAATGAAAGAAAAACCCACAATGGTCACAGAAATAACTTGAATCTGACAAAAGTGGTAATAAATAAAAATTCTATGAAAATTAACCAATGAAAATCAGACAATGCTTTTGAATTGTGGTTCAACAGAATTATTTTAAAAAAACGAACTCATGAAACAGGCCTGGACAAAAATGATGGTGTGGGCGACCCCCACAGCCTACAGACAAGCAGAGCGCTCAGCTGGAGCAATTAGCAGAACAGTGAGATGTATGGACTGATATCAATAGGCAGCCTCTCTTTGTCTAATCCCGGTGCCAGTAATCTTGCTATTGATATGTGTGACTCTAATGCAAATGTCCATGCCTTTCTGCAGTTTACTGTGATGCTAATGTGCCATGCATGCATTGTCTAGCTGGGTATATAAGTCAACCATATCGCTTGCTCTCTCTCTTATTCTCTCTTGCTGATCACATGCATTGCCTGTTTGCTGACTAGAAACAGAAGGCTCACTCCAGCGCGCTCCCACAGCGCTGGAGTGACCCTCGTGTTGGAGGATGAATAAAACACCCTTTTAAACTTCAGTTCGCCGTGTCCTGTCTACACTTGTTCCGTGCCTCCACAGTGGGTACCCCTTATTTCATCCGCCACAATGGTACCCTTAACTTAATATTTTGTTGCACAACCTTTTGAGGCAATCACTGCAATCAAATGATTTCTGTAACTGTCAATGAGACTTCTGCACCTCTCAGCAGGTATGTTGGCCCACTCCTCATGAGCAAACTGCTCCGGTTGTCTCAGGTTTGAAGGGTGCCTTCTCCAGACGGCATGTTTCAGCTCCTTCCACAGATGTTCAATAGGATTTAGATCAGGGCTCATAGAAGGCCACTTTAGAATAGTCCAATGTTTCGCTCTTAGCCATTCTTGGGTGTTTTTAGCTGTGTGTTTTGGGTTATTATCCTGTTGCAAGACCCATGACCTGTGACTGAGACCAAGCTGTCTGACACTGGGCAGCATATTTTTCTCTAGAATACCTTGATAGTCTTGAGATTTCATTGTACCCTGCACAGATTCAAGACACCCTGTGCCAGATGCAGCAAAGCAGCCCCAGAACGTAACAGAACCTTCTCCATGTTTCACAGTAGGGACAGTGTTCCTTTCTTGGTATGCTTCATTTTTGCGTCTGTGAACATAGAGCTGATGTGCCTTGCCAAAAAGTTCCAGTTTTTGTCTTGTCTGTCCATAGGACATTCTCCCAGAAGCTTCGTGGCTTGTCAACATGCAGTTTGGCAAATTCCAGTCTGGCTTTTTTATGATTTGTTTTCAACAGTGGTGTCCGCCTTGGTCGTCTCCCATGAAGTCCAATTTGGCTCAAACAACGACGGATGGTGCGATCTGACACTGATGTACCTTGACCTTGGAGTTCACCATGAATGTGTTTAGAGGTTGTTCTGGGCGCTTTTGTTATCATTCGTATTATCCGTCTCCTCCTGCGGCCAAGTCCAGGGAGGTTGGCTACAGTCCCATGGATCTTAAATTTCTGAATAATATGTGCAACTGTAGTGACAGGAACATCAAGCTGCTTGGAGATGGTCTTATAGCCTTTACCTTTAACATGCTTGTCTATAATTTTCTTTCTAATCTCCTGAGCCAACTCTCTCCTTTGCTTCCTCTGGTCCATGTTTAGTGTGGTACACACCATGTCAACAAACAGCACAGTGACTACTTGTCACCCTTTAAATAGGCCGACTGACTGATTACAAGTTTGTAGACGCCTATGATGTTAATTAGAGGACACATTTTGGTTGAACATGTCCCTATGGTCACATTATTTTCAATCTTTTCTAGGGGTGCCATCATTTTTGTCCAGGCCTGTTTCATGAGTTTTGTTTAGTTTTTTTTTTTAAATAATTCTGTTGAACCACAATTCAAAAGCATTGTCTGATTTTCATTGGTTAATTTTCATAGAATTTTTATTTATTACCACTTTTGTCAGATTCAAGTTATTTCTGTGACCACTGTGGGTTTTTCTTTCATTAACAGAGGGGTACCAACAATTTTGTCCACGTCTGTAAGAAATCTCTCCGTAGTGCTAGGTGACAGTACTATTCATCCTTGATAGAAGAAAATAAAAATAACTATAGGTTTCTTTTTAACACTGTGGCTCAGTTAACCAAGAATCACAATGCCATTGACCACTACATTCTTCTAACTCTTAGTGCTGATGACTTTTTGAATTTCTTTAATGATAAAATTATCAATATCAGGAAAAAATATTCCAAAAAATAGCCCCTTTAAAAATACCAAGTGTCTGCCTAATACTGCTGTGTCCATAGGCTCAGAACTCTGCTTTTCTGAATTTTCTC
Organism: Pholidichthys leucotaenia; assembly: GCA_020510985.1. Lineage (NCBI taxonomy): Eukaryota > Metazoa > Chordata > Actinopteri > Cichliformes > Pholidichthyidae > Pholidichthys > Pholidichthys leucotaenia. Next base: position 172,173,957 of record CM035836.1, read on the forward strand.
TTATTAGTCATTCTGATCTAGCCTTAATAGTCTCAGCCTCTAAACCAACTACCTGTCTCTTAGACCTGATCCCTGCTAGACTCCTGAAGGAGTCGCTACCTCTGATTAGTCCACCGTTTTTGAACATAATTAATATGTTCCTATTGACAGGACATGTACTGCAGTCTTTTAAAGTGGCAGTAATTTAACCTCTGCTTGCAAAATCTTCACTTGATTCGGGGATTTTGGCCAATTATAGACCAATATCTAATCTCCCCTACCTTTCCAAGATCCTTGAAAAAGTTGTCACTAATCAACTGAGCACTTTTTTAGAAAATAGTTCTATATTTGAGACATTTCTGTCAGGTTTTAGGAAACATCACAGCGCAGCGACAGCCTTAGTGAAAGTTGCACGCTTGTCTTTGTACTCCTCACCTGGCTGCCGCCACACACACTTGACACCATCTGAACCGAATAAATTTATCTTGGTCTCATCTGACCACAGGACATGGTTCCAGTAATCCATGTCCTTAGTCTGCTTGTCTTCAGCAAACTGTTTGTGGGCTTTCTTGTGCATCATCTTTAAAAGGGGCTTCCTTCTGGGACGTCAGCCATGCAGACCAATTTGATGCAGTGTGCGGCATATGATCTGAGCACTGACAGGCTGACTCCCCACCCCTTCAACCTCTGCAGCAATGCTGGCAACACTCATACATCTATTTTCAAACGACAACCTCTAGTTATGACGCTGAGCACGTGCACCCAACTTCTTTGGTCAACCATGGCGAGGCCTGTTCTGAGTGGAACCTGTCCTGTTAAACTGCTGTATGGTCTTGGCCACCATGCTGCAGCTCAGTTTCAGGGTGTTGGCAGTCTTCTTACAGCCTAGGCCATCTTTATGTACAGCAACAATTCTTTTTTTTTTTCAGATCCTCAGAGAGTTCTTTGCCATGAGGTGCCATGTTGAACTTCCAGTTACCAGTATGAGAGAGTGTATGAGAGAGTATGAGAGAGCGATAACACCGAATCGAATTTAACACACCTGCTCCCCATTCACACCTGAGACCTTGTAACACTAATGAGTCACATGACACTGGGTAGGGAAAATGGCTAATTGGGCACAATTTGGACATTTTTACTTAGGGGTGTACTCACTTTTGTTGCCAGCAGTTTAGACATTAATGGCTGTGTGTTGAGTTATTTTGAGGGGACAGCCAATTTACACTGTTATACAAGCTGTACACTGACTACTTTACGTTGTATCAAAGTGTCATATCTTCAGTGTTGTCCCATGAAAAGATAAAATATTTACAAAAATGTGAGGGGTGTACTCACTTTTGTGAGATACTGTATGTCTTTTAACTCTCATATACAGCAAACTATTAAGACTACTTTCTTCCATCTGCATAATATTTCTAAAATTAGGCCCATCCTGTCTCATAAAGATGCACAGAAACTTTCAATGCCTTTATCACCTCTAGGCTAGACTATTGTAATTCACTTTTATCAGGTTGTCCTAATAACTCCATAAAGTTTTTCTAACTCATTCAGAATGCAGCTGCACGTATCCTGACAAGAACAGGGAGAAGAGATCACATTATCCCAGTTTTAGCTTCTTTACATTGGCTCCCAATAAAATATAGAATTGAATTCAAGATTTTACTCCTAATTTATAAAGCCCTTAATGGTCTGGCTCCTTAACTGCAAGAACTCATACTTCCCTTTCATCCAACCAGAGCTCTGCCCTCCCAAAATTCCAAACTACTGGTGGTCCCCAAGGTCTCCAGAAGTAGATTGGGAGGTAGAGCTTTCAATTATCAAGTTCTCCCCTGTGGAACCATCTTCCCAGTTCAGTTCGGGAGGTAGACACTCTTTCTTTATTCATGAGTAAGTTGAAATCCTTTCTCTTTGATAAAGCCTATAGTTAAAAATGTTGCCGCTGCCAGGCCTTCACCCGCATGTGAAGCCTAATCCGGCTTGATACTGAAAGGTCTGGCTGTGAATGTTAATGTTGAATTGTATTTGTTATGGTTGTTTTGAATGCAGCTACTGCCAGGCCTCCTACTTTTCTACCTCTTTTTTTCAACCCAATCGGTCGAGGCAGATGGCCGTCCTCTATGAACTATGGTTCTGCTCGAGGTTTCTGCCAGCTAAAGGGAAGGATTTCCTTGCCTGTGTCACCGCAGTGCTTGCTCTTAGGGGTCTCTGCTGGGTTCTATAAATTTAAGAGTGTGGCCTAAACCCACCTTTTTGTAAAGTGCCTTGAGATGACCTGTGTTGTGATTTGGCACTATATAAAGAAAACTGAATTGAATTGAACTTCTTTCAATCCCAGCCCCCAACCAACAGTGATCTGTGTGGAGTTTGCATGTTCTCCCCGTGTCTGCGTGGGTTTACTCCGAGATTTCTCCGGTTTCCTCCCATATGCCAAAAACATAAAAGTTAGGTTAATTGGCATCAAACTGGGGATTCTAAATTGTCCTTAGGTATGACTGTGAGAGTGAATGGTTGTCTGTCTTTCTGTGTTGGCCCTGTGATGAACTGGCGATCTGTCCAGGGTGTACCCTGCCTCTCGCCCAAAGATGCTGGGATAGGCTCCAGCCCCCCTGCGACCCAAAAAGGATTAAGCGGAAGAAGATGGATGAACTTCTTTACCCTCTTGAGAATCCCTGAGGGCCCAACCAGTCTACATGTACATATCGTGTCCCCTGTGGTCTCTTGTGTGTGTGTGTGTGTGGGGGGGGGGGGGGCTTCAGGAGTATGGGGTATCAGGCTTGTTGCTACAAGCTATTTGCTCTGTATACGACCGTTGCAAGAGCTTGGTTCATACTGCCAACACTCAGTCGAGCTTGTTTCCAGTTAGAGTTGGACTCCATCAGGGCTACCTTTGTCAACAATCCTGTTCATAATTTTTATGGACAGGATATCTAGGCACAGCCAATGAATGGAGGGTGTCATGTTCAGTGACCACAGGATCTCATCTCTGCCATTTGCAAACGATGCTGTCCTGTTGGCTTCATTGAGCAATGACCTACAGGTCTTATTGGGGAGGTTTGCTACTGAGTGTGAAGTGGCTGGGATGAGAATCAGCACTTCTGAGTCCATGGTCCTTAGCCGGAAAAGTGTGGATTGTACTCTCCGCATCAGGAACGAGCTTCTGCCCCAAGTGGGAGAGTTTAAGTATCTTGGGGTCTTGTTCACGAGTGAGGGGAGGATGGAGTGTGAGATTGACAGACGGATCGGAGCAGCATCTGTAGTGATGTGGACGTTATACCAGTCTGCTGTGGTGAAGAGGGAGCTGAGCTCTAAAGCAAAGCTGTCAATTTACCGGTCAATCTACGTTCCTACCCTCACCTATGGTCATGACCTTTGGGTAATGACTGAAGAACAAGATCATGGATACAAGTGGCTGAAATTTGCTTTCTCCATAGGATTATTGAACTCTCTCTGCAGGAGAGGCTCAGAGAAGAGCCACTGCTTCTCCACACTGAAAGGACCCAGCTGTGGTGGTTTGGGCATCTGATCAGGATACCTCCTGGACGCCTCCCACTTGAGGTGTTTTGGCCACATCCCACTGGGTGGAGACCACGGGGAAGACCCAGGACATGCTGGAGAGACTATGTCTCCCTGCTAGCCTGGGAACGCCTTGGTATCCTCTCTGAAGAGCTGGAGCAGGTGGCTGGGGACAGTGAAGTCTGGGCTTCTTTGCTTGAAATGCTGCCTCCATGACCCGGACCTCCATAAAAGAGATAGAAGATGGATAGAAGGTCACATGGTAATTTGCAGCTCAGAACTTCTGAGGGTGTCTCCTTTGCAGGTGCTAAGGCGGAGTAAGGTGTAATAATGGAGCCAGTTGTCTGTTGAGTGGTCATCAGGTTCCTGTACTTGAGAGGCCGCACACCACAGGAGAGGTTTGATGAGATGAAAGAGACTTATGGGGAGGATGCGCCATTGTACAACATAGTCAAGGACTGTCATCAACAATTCAAGTGTGGTCAGACATCAGTGAAAACAACACCCAATCCTGGGTGACCACAGTTTACCACTGATGAAGATACCATCTGACAAGTGGAGGCCACCATTTTGGAGGATCGCCGCTTAACCATTCACCAACTAGTCCAAGATGTCAAGATCAATGTGGGGTCTGGGTAAAAAATAATCATCTATGACCATGGATGACATGGAGAAGTTGTCTACACGATGGATTCCCTGGCTGCTCACACCTTTCCAGAAGCAGGAATGAGTCACATGCTCCCAGGCCCTTTTGGCCAAGTGCCAAAAAAGGTACTTCTTCAAATCACACAGGACAAAACATGGGTTCATCACTGTGATCCAAAGACGAAAACCCAGGTGAAGAAATGGAAACATTATTTCTCACTAACTCCAAAGAAGGCATGTGTCCAGGCAAGGTCATGCTCATAGTCTTTTGGGACCAGCATGGAGTATTGAGGATGGATTTCCTGGACTTACTACACTTCATTGCTGCAGAAATTGTGGAAGATCATCAAAACCAAGAGATGTGGTATGCCTCTTGGACAATACTCTGGTTCACAAGTGCTGCCCAGATGGAAGCATGGTCCCGTCGCTATGAAATCCTTCCTCACCCCCCCCCCCCCCACTCTCCTGACCTCGCACCATCAGCCCTTCACGTATTTCCAACAATGAAGTCATTTTTGAAGGGCAAGCACTTCTAAGATAGTCAAGTTATGTCTTCTGCTGCAACCTGCAGACCTCTAGAGATGAGGTCTCCACAGCTACATAAAGCGATGGGAGAAGTGTGTGGCCTTTGGTGGTACCTACTGCATGTAAAGAAAGATAATTAACTGTGGCAAGTTTGGTTCCTCTTAGTAAAAGGGAAATGGGTCAGGGGAAATCTTTGATAAGCAGCCATCATATCAATTTCTATTGTCAATTAATGTTAAGAAAAAAATGGAATTAAATAATATTAATGTCTGCTGATCTATAATGTCCATCACAGTCCCTGGTGGTCAGTAGATGTTTCCAGTGACAGGCTGCTTCTCACGGCTTTTTCTGTTCTGAAACTAAAGGCCATACTGAAGAAAAAAGAAGTGCAGAGTGGAGTTCATTGCAGGCTACAGAAGTGCCATTTGGTACAACAGTTTTACAACAGCCACATAAATTATGTGCATATTTCAGCCTTGTGACACACATCATCCAGTGTTTTGTTTTTTTTTCTTTTCCTCAAAGCCTGGATCTGCACTGATAGCTGAAGCAACCTTCAAACAAAGGGCAAAACACACTCAAGGATATCTTGGAATTTGCATAGCTTGAATATGTGTGCTCTCCTCTCTGAATAAAGAGAAAAAAGAAATTATTGCTATTTATTCTGAACACGGATATATAAGATTTGTTATTAATTTTGCTGTATGCAAGCAAATTGGCAAGTGGTTTTCTGGTCTTTTCCAACAGCACTCATCACAGTCTAGTATGAGAGCACATCATTACATCAAAAACTAAATTTAATTCAATTTTCAGTTTATTCTTTATATAAGATTAAATACCATACCAGGGAAGCATATTGTAAAAACTACAAATTAATGTGCTTTCATGTAATTATATTTGTACAATCAATAACCATCTCAATGTTTTCTGATAAATCATTTACAGCTCTAAAATAAAAAAGTAAACTGTTACCTTGAAATCTGCTCAGTAATTATCAGACTTGCCAGCGAGTTGTTCTTATATTAAATATGAGAAAGCAACAAAATAAGAAATAATAATACTTGCTTGCCAGAAGAATTACCTCACAGGGGTGATTTAAACTTGTTGACCTTTCACTGTGCAGTCCTTGAGTGCATGGAGTGATGCTACATTTCTGCCTGATCATAAATATTTTATAACCATATGAACTGTCAATCAAATGTAGGTAGATTTAAATGAGAATGTAAATGCATTTGGAGGAAATGCATATAATATGAAAATTATGAACATATTATGAAAATAATATGAGGAGATTTCAAAGATTTCTCTGACTCATTTTCCCATGGACTGATAGGAACATAACTTGGCACAGTTAGTTTTTCTCTGCATAGCTACCACCACAGATCACACACTTCTCCCATCATTTTACACAGCTGTGGAGACCTCGTCTGTAGAGGTCTTAAGATTGTGTCAGAAGGCACAACTTGACATCAGATATTCATCATTTCATCATCTTGGAAGTGCTTGCCCTTCAAAATGACTTCATGGATGGAAAGAAGTGGAAGTCAGATGATGTGAGGTTGGAAGAGTTGAATGGGGCGAGGAAGGATTTCACAGCCACAGGACCATGCTTCTGTTTGAGCAACATGCCAGTTCTGAGTAGGAGCATTGTCTTGCAAGTGACCACGCCTCTCGGTTTTGATGGACTTCAGAAATTTCTACAGTAGTGAATCAGAATCAGAATCAGAATCAGATTTATTGCCATTGTTCATGTAGTACACAAACTAGGAATTTGTCTCGGTGCAATGCTGCAACATTAAACATGATAAAATAAAAGAAATAAACTATACATGCAATAAAGTGTAGAATAAGAGTGAGTAATACTAGTCAGCAGTTAAAATATATTAGCGAGCAGCAGATAATGTGGAGAACCATATAGTGCAGTCGGTAATGCAGGAAGAAAACAGTGATGATTGACATGAGTCTGGTTGAGCAGCTGTACATAGTGCACGAGAGACAATAAGTCACTTAGTGTTCAGCAGTCTGATGGCAGAGGGGAAGAAGCTGTTCATGTGACGGGAGGTTTTAGTCTGGATGGACCGAAGTCTTCTACCTGAGGGGAGGGGGGCAAACAGTACGTGACCAGGGTGTGAGGGATCGGCTATGATCCGGCCTGCACGCCTCCGGGTCCTGGAGATGTACAGATCCTGGAGAGATGGGAGCTTGCAGCCGATCACCTTCTCAGCAGTGCGCACGACGCGCTGCAGCCTTAGTCTGTCCCTGGCAGTGGCTCCTGCGCACCACACGGTTATGGAGGAGGTGAGGATGGACTCGATGATGGCTGTGTAGAACTGCACTAACATCTTGGTGGGTAGCTTGAGCTTCCTCAGCTGCCGCAGGAAGAACATCCTCTGCTGGGCCTTTTTGATGAGGGAGCTGATGGTCGGCTCCCACTTGAGGTCCCTGGTGATGGTGGTGCCTAGGAAGCGGAAGGAATCAGCAGTGGTGATGGGAGAGCCTGTGAGGGTGAGGGGGGGCAGAGGGGTTGTGACTTTCCTGAAGTCCACAATCATCTCTACTGTCTTCAGAGCGTTCAGCTGCAGGTCGTTGTTGTTGCACCAGGACGCCAGCTGGGCCACCTCTCTCCTGTAGGCGGACTCGTCGCCGTTGGAGATGAGCCTGATGAGGGTGGTGTCGTCCGCAAACTTGATCAACTTGACAGATTGGTGGCTGGAGGTGCAGGAGTTGGTATAAAGGGAGAAGAGTAGGGGGGAAAGTACACAGCCCTGGGGTGATCCGGTGCTGATGCTAGCAGAGTCTGAGACAGTCTTTCCCAGCCGCACATGCTGCCTCCGGTCCATCAGGAAGTCGGTGATCCACCTGCAGAGGGAGTCAGGCACGCCGAGCAGGGACAGTTTGTCCAGGAGCAGAGCGGGGCGGATGGTGTTGAATGCGGAGCTGAAGTCCACAAACAGGATCCTGGTGTAGGTTCCCGGGGAGTCCAGGTGCTGCAAGATGGAGTGGAGGGCCAGGTTGACTGCGTCGTCTACAGACCTGTTGGCTCGGTAGGCAAACTGCAGCGGGTCCAGGAGGGGGGTGGTGATGGACTTGAGGTGGGGCAGGACCAGGCACTCAAAGGACTTCATGACTACAGAGGTGAGCGCTACAGGTCTGTAGTCGTTAAGTCCAGTGATCCGTGGCTTCTTGGGGACAGGGATGATGGTGGAGGATTTGAGGCAGGACGGCACGTGGCATAGCTTAAGGGAGGTGTTAAAAATGTCTGTGAAGACAGGAGCCAGCTCTTTCGCACAGTGTCTCAGGGTGGAGGGAGACACGCCGTCCGGACCGGGGGCCTTGCGTGGGTTCAGTCTGGAGAACTGTTTGAGCACGTCCTGCTCACTGATGACAAGGGCAGAGGGGGAGGAGGGGGGGCGCCTTTGATGAAGTAGGGATCGTGGAGGCTGTGGAGCTGGAGGGAGGGGGGGAGTTGGACACAGATGATGAGGTGTCAAAACGGGCATAGTGTTGGGACAGTCTTTGACAAAGGGCTTTGTCATCCTGACCTTTAGGAGCCTGAGGCCGATAATTAGTGATTTGCCTCAGTCCTCTCCACACAGAAGCCGAGTCATTAGCAGTGAACTGCTGCTGGAGTCTCTCAGAATACACAGATTTAGCTCTCCTCAGCTCTCTGTTAAACCGATATTTAACCTCCCTGTAGCAGCCCCTGTCTCCACTTTTCAGCGCTGCTTCCTTCTCCTTCCTGATCTGTCTGAGCTTAGCAGTGAACCAGGGCTTATCATTAGAGTACCTCACCCTGGTGCGCGATGGAAGAATGTTCTCCTCACAGAAGTGGATATATGAGTTCACAGTGTCCGTGTATTCATCCAGATCATGCGTGGCTCCTTTAAACATGCCCCAATCAGTTATTTCCATGCACGTTTCCAGCTTCTCCTCAGCTTCACTGGTCCATTTCTTCGTAGTGCTCACAACAGGTTTAGTGAGCTTCAATCTAAGCGAAGCATAGATTGAAGATTGGGACTTACTAAGTGAAGCATAGTAAGTCCCAGTAATTGTGATACCCTTTGCCAGGAAATCTGTCATCAATACTCCATGCTGGTCGCAAAAGACCGTGAGCATGACCTTGCCTGCCAAGGGTTGGACACTTGCCTATTTTGGAGGTGGTGAGTCATAATGCTTCCACTGCTTCAACTGGGCTTTAGTCTCCGGATCATAGTGATGGACACATGTTTCATCCTGCATGATTAGTTTGCTAAAGGTCAAAAGAGCCGGGGAGCATGTGACTCGTTCCTGCTTCTGGAAAGGTGTGAGCAACCGGAATCCATCGTGTAGACAACTTCTCCATGTGCAAATGGTCATGAAAGATTTTTTTTTTTTTTTTTTACACAGACCCCACACTGAGCCTGACATCTTGGGCTCGCTGGCTAACAGGTGGCAATCCTCCAAAATGGTGGCCTCCACTTGCCAGATGGTGTTTTCATCAATGGTGTACTGTGGTCACCAGGGAAAAAGTACCATTTCCACTGATGTCTGACCACACTTGAACTGTTGATGCCAGTCCTTGACTACGTTATACGATGGCGCATCCTAAATCTCTTTCATCTCATCGAGCGTCTCCTGTGGTGTGCGGCCTCTCAAATACAGAAACTTGATGAACACTGCATTCAACAGGCTCCATTATCACACCTTACTCCACCTTACCAAATTACCATATGACCTGTGTAGATGTGTATTATTATACATGTGCAATTTCAGCCTCCTACGATAACTGGAAGTGGGTCAGGGAAAATCTTTAATGAGCCGCCCTCATATATAAGTATAATGCTTTGTAAGAAACAGGCTTACTGAATAGCTGCTGAGAGTTTAACATCAGTCCAATTATAATACGGTTATTGGATTTGCAGGACAGACAGTTTTAAAGTGACACTGCCAAAAATCAAGTTTTTTCTGTTGTTAACATGTCTGTAACACAAGACATATCAAGAACCAAATCAGTCCCAAATCCCAAGTCTGTGGAGTTTTTTTGCTGTGAATGTCCAGTTAGCCTCCGCCTTCCCTCCCAAAAAATATGAGTTTGGACAGAGCATTTCTACCTACGTAAGCATTCCTGCTTAGCCTGATTGGTTACAACATTAACCAAAAAAGGCTAAGCACTGGGCATGGCTACAGACCTGAGTTCACTACCTCGGGGAAGAGGGAGGAGCCGAGGAGCAAGCAGGATTCAGGAAAGCCAGCGGCAGCTGAGGCACGCGCTGAGGTTGTGGTTAACTCCGCCCTCCCTCTTATGTCACTATTACTAGTCTTAGCTGGCTAGCTCCTAGCTTGGAGCCAACTAGCAAAAATTTGCCTTAAAGAATGAATGAAATAATGCATCACTGGTGGACAGAAGTGGTTGATAGCATATGACCAGTCCTTGGAGTACAGTAAGCACAGAAACATTCATGAATGAGTTGCTAAACTGCTAGCTTCAGCTAGCCACTGACCGCCCAGCAAAGCTAATGCTAACAGATCAATGTAGTATCATGGCAAAAACATAACAAGACAGAATGGCGTGAGGTACATATATTATCGACTGTAGATTAGTGACCCAGGTGGAAACAGGGATGTCTATTGGGGTGACTGGAATTTAAAGAAAATAACAATATAAGCCACACTTGGTAAGCCTTCAGTACCACTGTTAGCTCTTAAGCTACCGCCTTTGGTTCCCCACGAGAGACAACTAGGTTAGTCATGTTTACCTTTTAGTGATGTTTCCTATTTCTTGACGTACAGGAAAATGCCCGGAAGAGTTAAAACAGCTTCTTAGAGAGAAAAACAAGAGTGTTTTAAGAGTGTGAAGGTCAAGGCATGGGCTGAGCCCATGCCCTTGTTTTTTGTTTGATTATTCTGTCTTGATCAGGATAAGTTTATGTTTATACTTTCTTTATTATTATTATTATTATTATTATTATTATTATCATGGTTATTGCTATGTTTGGGTTTCATTATTATTTTCCTGGTCTTTGATAGGGATGAGCCAATCTGATCTGCCGTATCTGTATCGGGTTCGATCAAGGCAAAACAGCTGGATCGGTATCAGTAAGGAATAAAAGTAATTTATCAATTCGATACATTAACAATATTTAAAATGAAGGTGCGATCGTGTTCTCGGCCACGCTGCACATGGCTTCTGTGAACAGAGGAAACGAGTATCACATCACTGGAGCCTCTCTGTGTGACTTGCCTCAGTCTGTTGCTGTGTGGTACCAGCATTTACAATTTTACACCACCAACTTGACAAAACACTTGCAGAAGTATCACGGCAAAGGAGTATGCTGAATTCTGTCAAGAACCGAACAGAAGGGCGTGTGTTGCGCAGCAGCAGCTGCAGCAGCGCTGCTTTCCAGCTCAGGAGGCTGTACACTAAAAGTGAAACCTAAAAAGAACAAAACTGAAAGTAAAAACCAGACTGGAGCATACCTTTCGGGGGAGAGTCTTACAGTTGATGAGAGGCAGGTGACAGAAACATATGTACAGTATATAGCAAACTGTTTGTTTTGTATTTTGTATACTTTATTTGCTGTCAGGTGGGAGAGGAAGTTTTCTCTCTCCTCTACTGGTAAGATGTAGCCCAGTACAACCTGTCGCATTAAGGGAGGAGGTGTGTCCCCCTTGGGCTGGGCCCAAATGTGTGGCACGCAGGCCCACCGGCGCGTGGACACGCCCTGGTGCCACACAAAACAACCCCCAGCTATGGGCAAATAGCACCACTGCCTTGTGGTCGTCACAGGAGTGACAAAGGCTAAGGGAGACAACCCCTGCAGAAAATCCAGAGTGGAGCCCCGAAGGCGGTTGGTCTTCGTGTAGCGGGACCTCCCGGCAACTCCTGTAGTCAAGTTGGTACCAACTGTATCGGCTAGTCCCTTCCATTGGACACTACCAGCAAGGCCGAGAAGGAGGATCTGTCAATTGGGCATCTCAGTTTCTCCACAACTTCACCCTGGCCTGTGCCCTGGAGAGGTCACTCCAGTGCCGCCTTCTGCGGCAGCTCAAAACGGGGAGATGCAGTTACTGGTTAAAAGTCCAGAGCAAATTGGCGTAAGCTCGGGCACCTAGGGCTGTCTCCCGAAGGTGGGAGGGATCATCATGTCCCACTGGCCAGCTACCACCTGCCTTTAGCTGGGCAGCCCACAGTCAGTAAGGTGCTGGCCCGTCACGGTCCGCTTACTTCAAAGGGTGCTTGAAGTGTAGGCCAAAAGCTGAATCACGGACTGTAATCACTGCACCAGCTAATATCAAGAAACCAAAGCCGCCAGCGCTGAGTCTGGCAACCTGGAACGTCAGAACAATGTGTCCTGGCCTCTCTGACGACCTCCAGCAAATCAACGACGCCAGGAAAACTGCTATCATCGACCGCGAGCTGAAGAGGCTCAATATTGACATTGCAGCACTGCAAGAGACGCGACTCCCGGACAGCGGCAGCTTGAAGGAGAAGAACTATACGTTTTTCTGGCAGGGACAGGAGCCTGACGAGCATCGCCTGTACGGTGTTGGATTCGCTGTTCGAAACTCCCTTCTGTCCTCTATTGAACCGCCATCTTCAGGCACTCCACGAGTCCTCTCTCTCCGTCTCATAACCTCCTCTGGACCAGCTAATATCCTTAGCGCCTATGCTCCGACGCTCTGCTCTTCAACTGAGGTGAAAGATGCATTCTACGAGGTGCTCGAAACCAGGATCCAGCAGGTCCCTGCCAAGGAGCACCTGTTTCTGCTCGGTGACTTTAACGCACGGATAGGGGCAGATCATGACTCCTGGCCCCGCTGCATTGGCCGCTTCGGCATCGGCAAGCTCAACGAGAACAGTCAACACCTTCTTGAACTCTGTTCCTTTCATGACCTCTGTCTGACCAACACATTCTTCTCCACCAAGCCCTGTCACCAAGTGTCCTGGAGACATCCAAGGTCTCGCCACTGGCATCAGCTGGACTTCATCATCACCAGGAGATCCCTGCTGAACCGAGTGTTGGTCACGCGCAGTTTCCACAGCGCTGACTGTGACACGACCATTCCCTGGTCGCCACCAAGGTACGTCTCTGCCTCAGACGTATCAACCGCTCCAAGCAGAAACCCCGACCCCGCATCAACACAGCTATGATTACAGTACCTGAACTGTGGGAACGCTATGCTAAAGTCATAAATGAAGCCCTGGCGGACTGTCCCACCAACTGTGCTTCTGCAAGGCGGAACCACATCTGTGAGGCTGTGTTTGAGACCGCCATAGGTACCTTTGGGAAAAAGGTGGGGAAGAGTGCGGATTGGTTTGAAGCTGGAGCTGCTGAGATGGAACCTGCAATCGCCGCCAAACGTGCAGCCCTAATTGCCCACAAGAAGGAGCCCTCTGTGCGGATGCTTGCTACACTGCGCGCTGCGAGGAACAATGCACAAAAGATTGCAAGGCGATGTGCTAACGACTACTGGCTTAACCTCTGCCAGGACATACAGCTTTCTGCAGATCATGGAAACGTGCGCAAAATGTACGAAGGCATGAAGAAGGCTTTCGGTCCCAGTGTCATCAAGACAGCCCCACTTAAATCAGCTGCAGGAGATGTCATCAAGGATCACAGTAAACAAATGGAGAGATGGGCTGCGCACTACCAAGAGCTCTACTCGAGAGTAACCACCGTTTCGAACACGGCCCTTGAGAACACCCCTCTACTGTCAGTCATGGATGAGCTTGACGCTCCACCCACCATCGAGGAGCTCAGCAAGGCGATAGACTCCATCTCAAATGGCAAGGCTCCAGGCAGTGACAACATCCCCCCTGAAATCGTCAAAACCGCAAAGGAGAGCTCGCTCTTGAAACACCTCCATGAGCTCCTGCTGCAGTGCTGGGAGGAAGGGGCTGTGCCCCAAGATATGCGTGATGTCAAAATCATCACTCTCTACAAGAACAAGGGGGAGTGGAGCGATTGTAACAACTATCGTGGTATCTCACTCCTAAGCACAGTTGGCAAAGCCTTTGCCCGTGTCGTCCTCAACAGACTACAACTACTTGCCGAACGTGTGTATCCAGAGGCGCAGTGTGGATTCAGAGCAACCAGGTCAACCATAGATATGGTCTTCTCTATGAGGCAGCTGCAAGAAAAGTGCCGGGAGCAGAGACAACCCCTCTTTTTGGCCTTCATCGACCTGACCAAGGCTTTTGACTTGGTCAGCAGGGATGGACTGTTTGCCCTCCTCCAACGAATTGGATGTCCCCCCAAGCATTTGAGCATGATCAAGTCGTTCCACCAGGACATGAACGGCATTGTCCAGTTTGATAGATTATCCTCAGACCCTTTCCTGATCAAGAACGGTGTGAAGCAGGGTTGTGTTCTGGCTCCTACCCTATTTGGCATCTTTTTCTCCCTGCTTCTGTGCTACACCTTCCGGGACTCTGAAGACGGTGTCTTCCTCCACACCAGGAGCGACGGAGGCCTCTTCAACATGGCACGCCTCAGATCAAAGCCCAAGGTGCGGAGCGTTCTAATCAGGGAGCTGCTCTTTGCTGATGATGCTGGTCTTGTTGCCCACACCGTGGAAGCGCTCCAGCGTCTCATCAACTGCTTTGCTCATGCCTGCTCTGAGTTTGGCCTCACCATCAGCCTTAAAAAGACCGAGGTCATGGGCCAGGATGTCAGCAGTGCTCCCAGTATCAACATCGGCGACCACACACTTGCGGTGGTGGACAAGTTTACCTACCTCGGGTCGATCACCTCCAGCAATCTCTCCCTAGACGCCGAACTGAACGCCCGTATCGGCAAGGCATCGACGGTGATGGCCCATCTGGCGAAGCGAGTCTGGGACAACTCTATGCTAACCACCAACACCAAGATAAGAGTCTACATGGCCTGCGTACTGAGTACTCTCCTATACGGCAGTGAAGCATGGACCCTCTACTCCTGCCAGGAACGCTGGCTGAACACCTTCCACCAACGCTGCCTTCGCAGACTACTGCGCATCACTTGGCAGGACCGTGTCTCCAACATCGACGTCCTGGCCAGAGCAGATGTGCCCAGTATAGGGCCTTTTCCACTAGCACGCTTTAGCGCGACACGGGACGGCTCAGCACGCTTTGTATGCTTTTCCACAAGCCCCAACACGGTTTAACAGCCGCAATTCTCAGCCCCGCTGAAGGGCAGGGTACAGCAGTGCTGAGCTGTGCCGTGTTGTGACGTTAACAGACTGGTCGTCGCTGATTGGTCAGGTCGTAACCGGTGCTGATTGGTCAGGCTGTAACCGCCCCTCTCCTCCTCCTCATCTACCAATTCTTCACAACCTTCTCAATAAAGTTTTTGAAAAAAAAAAAAAAAAGAATCTTCACGACCTCCTTTACTCAGCACGCAACCACTGTTGGCGGTTCCTTTCAGTGTATTGCTGTGCTATTTTCATTTATTCTCTATCAAAAATGGCTTCGCGTAATAAGGGTGTTCCATGCATCAATAAGGAGCTGCAGTGTCTGCTGACTGCATTGTCAGACGAACGTATGCAGCGCGAGTTAGACGGAGCTGCCCGGAATGAAAAAATATACCGGGAGGTCTCGACATCGGAGTCCTTTAACGGTGAGTTTTAATTTTTTTTTATTGTGCATTTTTTCGCAAATATATTCGGTAAGACGCTCAGTTTATTTATGCAATAAAAAAGCTGTTCATTTGTGGATGGATCGCTGCTTGCAGCACACTGCGGACTCAAGCTTTTATTTTAATTATTCATGTGAACAATACGCTGAAATAAGCTTATGTATTCTTGTTAAAAACTATTGTGCTGTATTTTATTGTGTGCATTTTCCTTGTAGAATCATCCCACGCGTCCGCTGCGACAGCCCGTCCGGATTATTCAACGGAGCCTTCCTGACCCACAGCTGGCAGAGACGCTTCATTCAGCCGAGTCGTGACCCAGTTTGGGAAGCTGGTGTAGACACTCAGTGGTCGGCGTGTATAAAATGTCGATTAACCTTCATGTTGTGTTGCAAAGTTTTTTTTTTCTTTTAATATTTTGTATATAATAAAATGGAATTGTTTTGGAAAGTGTGGTTTGTCTGTTATAACACTGAATTATAAAACAGTATAATTTCATAGAAATTCCATTGCCTAATCTGATCAAAATGATACTGATCTTCCTGTCAGGGTCAACCATTGTAAAGGTAATGTAATTTTTAACTAGACCAAAAAACAAATGTTTTTGTAAGCTTTCTGTTCTTTTTATTGAAATATCATAAAAAATTAGCCCCGCATGATCCAGTTCTAAACTTTGGGTACATTTTTTATGTTAACTTATAAGAAGTTGCACAGTTGGACTTTAAAATGCAGCAGGAGAGACTGATCAAGCTTACAAGTCAATGTAAAAAAGTAAGTATATGTAAATTGAATGTTCTATCGGCATTCCAAATTCAGAGAATTACAATACTTTAGAAGGAGTGTAGCATCATCTAAACGGAAAATAATAATACTGTTGTTCCAAACGTTGACCTGAAGGTGAAAAACATGAATTTTTTTTAATTCAGTACATCCAAAATGCCCTAGGATGTAAAAAATAATAATTTGGTGTAGGCCAGTGTGCCACGTCTCATTATTTAATACGAATAAAAACAAGTTTCAGCTCTTTATTTCTAGGTCATTTGGCAGTTAATTCAAAACAAAAGTGACTTGTGTTGTTGCAGCTTAATTATGAGATAAAATTAATTGTGAGATAAATCCACAGAGCGAGCAAGGCAATAATCCTTGAATCCTTTTTTGTCTGGTGTAAATAAGGACTCAGTCGGGTGCGTAACGTCACGGGAGTGTGGCCCCGCCTCGCTCAGAATCTGCTGCTGCTCCGCTTCTAAAACCTCCTAAACCATCACAGCACAAGCACAACACCAATGGAGACAGAAGCGTTCCGAGCCGTACTGAAGTGAACCGAGCCGTACCGAGGTGTGCTGGGCTAGTGGAAAACAGGCTTATGTTTGCCATCCTGACAAAGAGACGCTTGCGATGGCTTGGCCACGTCAACCGAATGGAGGATGGCCACATCCCCAAAGACTTACTGTATGGGGAGCTGGCTACTGGAACTAGATCAAAGGGACGCCCAAGTCTCAGATTCAAGGATGTTTGCAAGTGCGACCTCAAGGCTGGAGGCTTCAACCCCTCCGACCTGGAATCAGCCGCCTCCGTCCGCTCCAACTGGCGGACCACCACCCAGGATGTCATCCGAACAGCAGAGGAGAGAAGAGACACTCGCTGGGGAGAGAAGAGACTCCGCAGACAGAGGAGACTGTCGAGACCCCCACTACACTGTGAAGAACTTATCTGCAGCGGCTGCGGCAGGATCTGCAGATCCCGTATCGGCCTCTACAGCCACGCCCGACGGTGCAGCTCCCTGAATGATGACCCAAGGCACAAAACCCTCCCAGGATCTTTCGAGATCGATGGAGCCAATGATACTTTATTAATCCCAGAGGATGCAAGACTACATGAATATGTAATGGAACAGGAAAAATAAAAATCAAATTAAAAATTAAAAAAATTAATTTAAAAATTAAAAATTAATTAAAAAATTAATTAAAAATTCAAAATAAGAGCAAACTTAAAAACTAAGAATGGACAGAGAATAATATCATAAACACTGCTAAATAAACCGAGGACCAGGAGAATACTTATGATAATAATAACAATGGATAACAAATAATAATAATAATAATAATAATAATAATAATAACAATGGATGACAAAAATACAACTTTAAGGGTTAGTTTCTTTATTTTCACATCTACAACATTTTTTACTTCATGCATAAACTGGCACTTTGAATTTCATCTGAATTTTTACTTAAATACTCAGCTTCACAGTTTTGTATAAACTTTCACTTAAAACTTCAGAATGCATTTTTATATAGTCCTGACCAGTGAAATGCTGCCAATGTTGCAAAGTTTAAATTAACAAAGCAGCAGCGTTGCTGAACTGAGTCAAATTTGTAATATATTCTTTGACTTTTGGATTTCTGTTTTTATTTGTGTACAAAATGCAACCAGTCATTAACAAAGTATGTTCTGTACTTTTGTTGTTTTAAATAGAGATGGTATCGGGTTTGGATCATATCGGCCGATACTCAAAGTCACAGTATCGGTCTTGAAAAAGTGGTATCGGCTCATCCCTACTCTTGGTGTATGTTTATTCCTGTCTTGGTTTTTGGGTTGGCTTTTATGTTGACAGTGCCTTTTGTTAGTTTCCAGGTCCTTGTTTTGTTAATTGTTCAAAGCTGTCCTGTTTTTCTTTTTTTTTTTCCCCTTGTCCTGTCAGTCAACTAGGTGAGCAGAACAGAAATCCACTTCCCTTATTGTGCCAAACAGATTTACTTCGCCAAAAGGAGCTTTAGACAGTACATATACAGTATATATGTACTGTATACTGTTTATAAACTCCTCTTGTAATAACTTTTAATACTTTATTTAAATTGTTTTACCCATGAAGGACCTGACAGGGAGGGAATGGGGATAGGAGGGGTGGGGAGGAAGAAAGAAAAGGAGGAGGAACAAAGAAAGAAGACTAACAACTGAAACAAACAGAAGACAGACTGTTTCTTCCACTGAAGACATCTCAACACGAGTCTGGTATCTGCACCTGTTAAAGGAGAGACATATGTGCGTGTGCATACATGTGCGGACCCAGGTACCGGGAGGCCAGCATCCCCATCCCCGGGCCAAAGACCAGCCTGCGCCCCTGGCACGAGCCAACTCGGACACCCCCACAGCGGGCCCACCCCCACCCCAGCACCACCGCCGCACACCCTGGGGAACCCCACACGCAAAGAAGGCGGCAACAAGGCACAGGGGCCCCATGGTGCCCCCCCCCCCCGCTCAGGGGAGTCCACGCAGCCAAGAGGCACTACTCCCTCAATCCAGTACCTCCTGACCAGCACACACACCCATTCCTACGCACTCACACTCTCATGCTTGGTCGCATGCATGGTCTTGGTGAATGTTTATTCCTGTCTTGGTTTTTGGGTTGGCTTTTATGTTGACAGTGCCTTTTGTTAGTTTCTGGGTCCTTGTTTTGTTAATTGTACACAGCTGTTCAAAGGTTTTGATTGCTGATTGTTCACGGGTGTTCTTGATTTGCTTGGCTATTTACAGATGCCATGCACTGCCTTCTGCACGGTGATCTACTGTGTTTACTGCCGTGCCTTGCCTTGCCACGTTATTGTCACGTCTTGTTGGTCTAGTGAATGAGTTTATCTCTCAGCCCTTGGGCTGTGCTTATTTCTTGCCTTTAATGGGTCCTGCCTCTCTGCTTTTGCACTACGGAGGGGGGCATCCTTGACAGAAGATCGCCACAGATTGGACCCACTGGGCTCTAGTCTACAGGCATGGGAGGCTGGTGCCTTAACCAGGAGCAGCTGTGGGCCATGAGGGAACTTTGGGACCTGGTCGCCACGTCCCACAGCTGCAAGAACGAGGAGGAAAGTTTTGACCTCTGAGGAGTGGCGAACTGGGTGCTGGAGTGCATTCCAGGTCTACGGGCGCTTCCTGGGGTACAGGAATTACCCATCTACCTCGTCACATCAGCAGCATTCCATCTCTCTGTCTGGGGCCAGTGAGTAGAGGTGGAAGGAGTGGCGGAGAGTCCCACGATGATGTCACTCACTACAGTGCTCCACTCCAGCAACCAGTACCCTCACTTCCTCGTCAATCTGGGGTTGGGGCACCCAGAGCGTCGGCCTTGTTCTTCACCAGGCAATCCTCAGAGCCACCTGCGGTGGTTTGTCTGGATCTGCAGCGGCAGCAGAGTGGGATACAAGGCAAGTACATTTTTTAGTACCCAGAAATGACAGGGCCTGCTTTGTTTCTGGTGGTGGGGGGGTGGGGGAGTGGGCTCAGCAGCAGCCATCTGCCGCTGCTGGACACTCACCCCCTGCTGCTGCCATTGTCTCTGCTGCTGTCTCCATTCAGCTGCTCTCACCTGCTTCTCCCCTATCGGTTTCTCTGAGCACCACATCAGAGAGGGTGGATGTCGTCATGCACGATGTTCCACCAGCAGCTGCAGTCTCCATGTTTGTTTTCCCAACAGCTGCAGTCTCCAAGTCTGGTGCTCCATCGCCAGCACAAGTTTCCACATCTGGGGTTCGGCAAGCTCCTGCCTCCATGTCTGGGGTCCCCCCAGCATCGGGTTCCACGTCTGGGGTTCCGACAGCATCGGAGTTCCACATCTGGGGTTCTGCCAGCCATCACGTCTGGTTTTCTGCCGGCCATCATACCTGCTGCTTTGGTTGCAGCTCACCCTGGCGTCTTCATGGCTGCAGCAGCAGAGCTGCCTGGGTCCTCGTTGGCAGTGGAGCAAGAGTTAAGGCAAGTCCTCTTCTTTGTATTTTTAACCCATTTTCTGTCTATGGTGCAGCAGTGCTCCCGTGAGCTCACCTCCCTCTTGCAGTCAAGATTTTTTTCAAGAAAATATTCAGTTTAGATATGACAAATTCCAAATGCCGCTTCAAATTCCAAAGCGGCTGAAACGAGTTTCCTTCGCAGGATTGCTGGACTCACCTTTAGAGATAGGGTGAGGAGCTCAGTCGTCCGGGAGAGGCTCAGAGTAGAACTGCTGCTCCTCCACATTGAAAGGAGCCAGTTGAGGTGGTATGGGCATCTGATCAGGATGCCTCCTGGACATCTCCCACTTGAGGTGTTTCGGGCACATCCCACTGGGAGGAGACCCCGGGGTAGACCTAGGACTCGCTGGAGAGACTATGTCTCCCAGCTGGTCTGGGAACGCCTTGGTATCTTCCCTGAAGAGCTGGAGCAGGTGGCTGGGGAGAGGGAATTCTGGGATTCTCTGCTTGAACTGCTGCCTCCATGACCCGGACCTTCGGAAAAGTGGTAGAAGATGGATGGATGGATGGATGGATGGATGGATGGATGGAAATGCCAAAGGCTCTAACTTGAATGTGGTAAGAGATAATGGCTTACTGTCAACTATAAAGATGAAGAATATGATCCAAAGCTTGAGATAGGAGTAAATCTATGCATCTAATTTGCATAATGTGACGGCAGCCATATCAAATTACATAACTTTCGGTCAGAAGTGGACTTTGGACATATTTACACAAAGGATGGCTTTTTTGTCAACGTTTTTGTTTTTTGTTATCTTATCTTCAAAGTATATGAACCAGAAAATCAGTGGAATGTACACAAACCCATAAAACCTACAGCTTGTCGTGTCTTCATTCGTCCATTTTCATCATCCACGGTCCTTATTTCGTCTTCTGCCAATCATTTTCACTTTCTCTCCCACATCCAGAATCTCTCACATTTATCTTAGCATTTATTGCACCTCAATTTTGGTTACATTACGCCACCGAACCGGCACTATTGTTCCCTGTCGTCACACGCAGCTCCGTCGATGGCAAACAAAAGTGTACACGCTCCAGACCATCTTCTGCTGTTACAAAAGGTAAATATTTCCCTTCAGAAGCTAAATAATCTCTTTAAAATCATAGTTGGCAAAATTTGGAGCAAACGCTTCCTCCACCTTCTTTACATTCTCTTCTTTGCGTTTCCGGAAATGATGTTTTGAGGTGGCTCATTTGGGTGAAGTCCTCCAGTCCTCCAGTGAAGAGCAGTAAGCTATATGTGTCTGACATCTTGTCATGTGAAATGCTTTGTACAACTGGGTTTTCTGTGCTTTTGGGACACATCACGTGACAGGCGCAGACCTGCACCAGAGACAGCAGGTGACGCTGATGTCTTAAGAACGCTGAACATCAAAGGGTTAACATCAAGGCAAGGCAAGACCCCTGCTCTTGGTGGGGAGACCCAGTTGCAGCTGCCATCTGCTTCTGGGATCTCTCCACCGGGCTCCACTGCTGCTATGTGTAGTGACCAAGTTTTCATCTCCTCCTCCCCATCCGAAGTGGCTGTGTTGGGGATGGATTCCCAAGTGTCTGGACTCAAGGTCCTCCAGCCTTCGCTGCCTGGGCTCATTGCTGATTAGCCCTCATCATCTGGTCCTTCCACGGATCAGCTCTCATCATCTGGTTCCGCCGCTGATTAGCCTGCACCATCTGGTTCTGCCGCTGATTGGCCTGCACTGTATGGTCCCGCCGCTGGTCAGCCATTGGCATTTGCTGTCACCACTGGCCAGCCTGCACCATCTAGTACCGCCGCTAGCCATCCTGCATCGTCTGGGTTCACCGCTGGCCTGTTTCATTTGCTTTCACCAATGGTCAGCCTGCATCGTCTATTCCACTGCTGACCAGCCTGCTTTACCTGGGTTTGTTGCTGGTCATTCTGCATCATCAGTGGTCAACGCATTGTGTTCTCTGGTCTGGGGGTCCTTAGACTCTGGTAGGTCCCCCGACCCACCATGTTTCCTGGTCTGGGGACCCATGAACCCTGTTTGATCCCCTGACCCACCTTGTTCTTTTGTCTGGGCCCATGGACTCTGTCAGATCCCTGACAAACTGGGGTTGTTTTTTGTTTTTGGACTTTGCGGGGGGGGGGATTGTTTTGGCCCGCCTGGCCTAATGCCTCCACTACCCACCCTGGGTGGGTGTTGTTTTGGTTGTTTTTGGGTTGTCTGGTATCCGCCCTTAAGAGGAGGGTACTGTGAGGGTCGGGACATGGGCTGAGCCCATGACCTCATTTTTTGTTTGTTTTTTGTTTCCCGGCTGTCAGAGCAGAGATCCTCTGACAGCTGTTTCCCATTTCAGCTGATGACATCCTCATCAGCTGATTATCCCTCTTCCCTATTTAAGAGAGCAGCTCAGGTTACTCCGGGCTGCGACCTGGCATTTTCCAGACTGGTTTCCCTACGCCCGAAGCCAGTTCCTTTTAGCGTCAGGTTCCGTCCTCGCTATTCTTATGTAAGTGTTGTATTCTTGTCTCCCTAGTTCTCTGTTATCGTTGGTGCATTCTAGTCACACTCTTTATTTGTGTTTTGCCCCACGTGGCTCATTATTTTGTACCTTGTTCCTTCCTTTAATAAATACGCAAACTCACTGGTCGCCTATAGAGTCTCATTAGTGGTACGCCAGGACAGCTCCATGACAGTCATAACAATGCTGCCATACTGCACCTTACAGTCTAAATTGGTACCACACATTTCACCCTGCGCCCAATAGTCCTGCATTATACAGCAAGTATGAGCCATGTATCTAGATGGGTCATCATCTATTCATCTGCGATGTACTGTATATAAAGTTATCTAGGCAGTTTTGCTTTCCCTGGGTAATTCCTTTTTCTGTTATGCTGTGTGTGTTTCTGTCGTTTTGGTCGTCTACTGTGTCATGCTGCTGTTACACTGTAATTTCCCAGTTTGGGATCTTTGGGATCAATAAAGTACATCCATCCATCCATCTAGCTATCCATCTATGACAGAGATAAGTGTTTTGATATAATGATAATGACGTGACCAATAAATGGATTTCAAACCTACAAAAACACAATTTTTCAGTCAATAACCCCTTTTATGCCTTAAATTAGACTGTAATTTCCACTCAAAAAAAAAAAAAAACCCACACAGTTTCACACCCACAGGGGCCAAAATATCTTTGGACTGTGGAAGAAAACCAGATCAAGCATGAAAAAAGGCTTTCTAAGCTGTGACATGGCATATAAAATTGATAAAACAATCCAAAAACATAAGCTTTCTTTACATAACATTACTTGATTTATTCCCATTCCCAACTGAAAATATATAAATCTGATATTACCTTATCTACTTCACCCGAGTTGTTAAGAGTTATCTATGTCAACCACAACATCAACCAACCAGCAATGCAATGAAAACAAAGAGTCTGTCCATATGCTCTTGAACCACACTTGATAAGAAAAGCGGTACAATGTGAAGAGCACAAAGTAAACATTGTCAGTGTGAGCATCTTTGAACATCTGTTTACGTCTTCTTTGTCAATAATTGTTAGCATGCTGATGTTTGAAGATTAAAGCGTGTAGTAAGTTCAGTTTTAATGTTTTATATGTTTTTTTTTTACATGGTTTTATATGGTAGGTCGATTAGTTGGTGTGTTGTGAGTGTATGTGTGTGTGGGTGGGTGAGACTATGTTTTGGCTTTTGGTGTATGTTGTTTATTATTTTGTACAGCACTTTGAGCTGCTTCACTGTATGAAAAGTGTTTTATAAATAAAGTCTGATTGATTGATCCAAATCACAGTTAAAAAAGACCTTTTATCCGAGATCACAAGGCAATCATGTTGAAGGAATTTTCAGTGTGAAACAGAGACACTAAGCCAAAGTCAAAGTCAACTTTATTGTCAATTCTACCATATGTACAGCACACACAAAGGATTGAAACTGTGTTACTGAGACCCACGGTGCAACAAGGTAAAGAGTAAGAAATATAAATAAAAGTATAACATCTAACACCAAACCAACCCACCAACCAAAAACTAACTAAAAATACTGATAATACTAAGGGTGTGCAAAATAGCTAAATACAATAAAGACAGCATGTAGTAACTTAAGGCACATATCAAGGCACATAGAGGGTTAAAGTGGCATGTAGTGCAAAAAGAGCAATCCATTGCTGCATAAAGTGACTACTGCAGCCCTGAGATCAGTGTGTGTGTGTGTGTGTGTGTGTGTGTAGGAGTGAACACTACCTGGGGATGGCAGAGTTCAGTTGTTGAAGGCGGGGGGCGGGGGCGGAGTCCAGGATTTGTGTGTGTGGGAGGCAGAAGTGGGAGAGGGGACAGAGCAGGGAGAGAGCTGAGCTTCCTGACAGCCTGGTAGATGAAGCTGTCCTTGAGTCTGCTGGTCCTGGCCTGGAGATTCCGCAGTCTCCTCCCTGATGGCAGCAGACTGAAGAAGCTGTGTGATGGGTGTGTGGGATCACTTGCAATGGAGAGGGCTTTGCAGGTGAGCTAGGTGCTGAGTGTAGATGGCCTCAAGGGAGGGGAGAGAGGCACCGATGATCTTCTCAGCTGCTCTCACTATGCACTGGAGAGTCTTGTGGCAGGACGCGGTGCAGGCGTCGTACTACATGGTGATGCAGCTGGTCAGGATGCTCTCGATGGTGCCTTTGTAGAAGGTACACATGATAGGGGCCAGGGCTTTGGCTCTTCTCAGTTTGCAGAGGAAGTAGAGACATTGCCAAGCTTTCTTGGCCAGTGATGCAGTGTTGGTAGCCCAGGAGAGATCCTCTGTGATGTGCACACCCAGGAACTTGATGCTGCTCACCCTCTCCACAGCGGCACCGTTGATAGTCAGGGGAGCATGCTGGGTGTGCACTCTTCTGAAGTCCACAACAATCTCCTTCATCTTCTCCACGTTCAGAAAGAGATTGTTGTCTTGCACCACATGGCCAGGCGGCTCACCTCGCTCCTGTACTTTGTCTCATCTCCGTTGTTGAGACCCACCACAGTTGTGTCATCCGCAAACTTGATGAAAAGGTTAGAGCTGTGTGTCGTGTACAGTCATGGGTCAGCAGAGTGAAGAGGAGGGGGCTCAGCACACATCCTTGGGTTGCCCCTGTGTTCAGAGTGATGGAGCCAGATGTGTTACTACCAACCCATACTGCCTGCGGTCTCGCTGTCAGGAGGTCTAACAGCCACTTACACAGTGAAATGTTAAGCTCCTTTTGGTCCAGTATGTGAATGAGCTGTTAGGGGATAATTGTGTTGAATGCTGAACTGAAGTCTATGAACAGCATTCTAACGTAGGAGTCCTTTGTGTCCAGATGCGTGAGGGCTGAGTGGAGGGCAGTGGAGATGGCATCATCGGTCGAGCGGCTGGAGTGCTATGCAAACTGGACCGGGTCCAGGGAAGGGGGATGGGCAGACTTGATGTGCTGCATGACCACCCGCTCAAAGCACTTCATGATGATGGAAGTGTGTGCAACTGGACAGCAGTCATTGTAGCAGGAGGGAGACAACTTCTTGGGGACTGCAATGATAGTGGTGGCTTTGAAGCACATGGGGACAGCAGCCTGTCTCAGTGAGATGTTGAAGATGTCCGAGAAAACATCTTCAAGTTCCTCTGCACAGGCTCTAAGTATGTGACCAAGTATATTGTCAGGAACTGGAGCTTTGTGTGCAGTGATCCTGCCAAGGGATCTCCTCACGCTGTCTGGGGACAGTGCAATCACCTGGTCGTCAGGAGGAAGTGGTGACTTCTGTGCAGGGGTACTGTTGAGTGCCTCAAAGCGAGCAAAAAAGTCATTCAGCTCTTTCAGCAGAGAGGTGGCGCTATCACAGATCTGCGGTGTGGGCTTGTAGTCCGTAATGTAATGAGACCATCTCAAGAAAAAACAGTGAACAGTTACAGTATTATAGACTTCTGACAATAAACACAGTTAAATCAGTGGCATAATCTAGAATAATAAAAAAACACAGAGATATCTTATTTTCAGGAGTGACTGTAAAGCTTGTCATGTATTCAGGATTGTATTTATTCCTGCAGCTCAGTTGTAACTGCATTCGGTGAGAAGCTTTAAATTTTGAGGTGAGGTCATTCACTGTGCAACATTTTTGCAAAAGAAGAGATCTCACCTTCTATTGACTCCCCTCTAAATGACAGTCAGCAGTGGCCATTACCCACAGCTCAGGACCATCATCCTCAGGGGACACTCATACGATCAGTGAGAATCCATTAGACGCCAGCTGTGTCTCGGTGGGCACAGCCTTTGGCAATGTCTAATCTGATTGATCAGGGCTGTGGTGTTTTATAATGGCTTCCATTACAACAGCGGGGCTTGCCCACAGCTCCAAGGCCAGGGGACTTTTCAATAATACACTCTGCAAAGCCTCATGGAAAGACATTTAGTGGCAATACTTGGAGCTTAGTGACCCTGACTCACAAAGTCAACTGCTCTGAGTGAGAACATGGTTCTAATGACAGCTGTGAGTTCAGGGTAAGTAATGTGGGTGTTACTGTAGTAGGCAGTAATTACTTTGTGGTATAACACTAAAATGACAGCCATCTAAAATCAGAGGAGTAAACTGGCTCCCTACTTCCTGCAAATTAAAATTCAAGAGAATGAGAGATGAAGATTCAGTAACAATGAATGCATGTTTATCGTGATCAAAAGAGACAGAAGACATTTTGAGAAAAAAATACAGAGTTTTAAAGTTGATATTTGTATTATTAGTCTAGAAAGATCAACATAAGACATTCCAAAACACAGAATGCTTGATGTGTCAGATATAGTACAAGAGCGCTTCTCCTTGCTCAGGATAATCCATCCATTTAACAGGTGTCACATAAGACACCGACTGAGCAGCAGGATTTGTTTCACAGCTGTGCCTTGGGCCGACCTTGTACGGTAGAGACTTCATAAAATAGCTCTCAGCACAAAAAATGTTTGCTTTCTCAACACTGGTAAAAGATAGAGGGCCCTATTACAGCAATCAACAGCATGCATTTGCTGCACGCTTCCCATCTTGTGCTGGTAACAGTTATAATTTAACACCATCATTTTAATTATGATATGATGACACTCTTAATAGTTTTTCATTACATCAACATTTTCATTTTCATCACAGACTTACAGGTGGGGCATAGCCTATAGATTAGGCATTAATGTGTTTTGTTTTTATTAGGGGAATGAATGAATGAACGTGGAGTGTGTTGATGCGTTACATGGAGGAGGCATGGTGGGATGCTGTCAGTCTAGAGCAGAGGTCCCCAATCCCCGGGCCGCGGACCGGTACCGGTCCGTGAGTCAGTTGGTACCGGGCCGCACAGAAAGAATAAAAAAACTTACATTACTTCCGTTTTTTTTCTTATCTGAGTCTGAATGATGTTTTTTTTTTGAAAAACTACCGGATTCTCTTCGTTGCATCTGTCTATGGCTCACTCTTGACGCACGTCAAGACACTTGTCTCAGTGACGTGATACGTTACCACTAACATTCAAAGCTGGGAATTAGTGAATCAAAAACCCACGTGCAGGAGTGCCATGACTGGAAGGCTGTCTGGTTTAACTGCTCAGATTAAGCAGGTTGCACCTGAGTGTGAGTCTACGCATTGTGTCATTCACAGGGAAATGCTGGCTACCCGAAAAACGCCACCAGAACTTAACAGCATAGTGAATGATGTAATTAAAGTTATTAACCACATCAAAGCACACGTCCTTAACTCACACCTGTTCAAGCAGCTTTGTGAGGAGATGGAGATGGAGCACAGACACCTTCTCTTATACACAGAAATAGGATGGTTATCCTGAGGGACATCACTGGCCAGAGTGTTTGAATTATGAGAGCCGCTGCAGAGATTTCTCTCAGAAAAAAAGTCACTGCTGGCAGCACATTTCAGTGACGAAGAATGGGTCGCAAAACTCGCTTACTTGTGCGACATATTCAGCCTGCTCAATGAACTCAATCTGTCACTTCAGGGTAAAATGACAACTGTCTTCAAGTTGGCAGATAAAGTAGCTGCATTTAAAGCCAAATTAGATTTGTGGGGATGGCGCATGAATGGAGGTACACTACCGTTCAAAAGTTTGGAGTCACCCAGACAATTTTGTGTTTTCCATGAAAAGTCACACTTTTATTTACCACCATGAGTTGTAAAATGAATAGAAAATATAGTCAAGACATTGACAAGGTTAGAAATAATGATTTATATTTGAAATAATAATTTTTTCCTTCAAACTTTGCTTTCGTCAAAGAATCCTCCATTTGCAGCAATTACAGCATTGCAGACTGTTGGCATTCTAGCTGTTAATTTGTTGAGGTAATCTGGAGAATTCTGACGCAATGAGCAAACACATTGTACCATTAGAACACTGGAGTGATAGTTGCTGGAAATGGGCCTCTATACACCTATGTAGATATTGCACCAAAAACCAGACATTTGCAGCTAGAATAGTCATTTACTACATTAGCAATGTATAGAGTGTATTTCTGATTAGTTTAAAGTTATCTTCATTGAAAAAAACAGTGCTTTTCTTTCAAAAATAAGGAAATTTGTAAGTGACCCCAAACTTTTGAACGGTAGTGTATATTTGACATGTTTCAAACATTAGCAGGGATTTTGGAAGAGACTGAGCCCGAGCCTTCATTCTCCCAGCTGGGTCACGATCACCTGTCTTTGCTTTTAAAAGAGTTTGAGCGCTACTTTCCAACCACAAAAGATCCACGAGCTGCCAAAGAATGGATGCGCGACCCATTTCTCAACAAACCAGGTGATTCCAACATGTCTGTGCAAGAAGATCAACTGCTGGAGATCGCAAATGACGGCGGCCTTAAAAGTATGTTCGAGACAACAGCTCTGCCAGTGTTCTGGATTAAAGTCATGGCTGAATACCCTGAGATCGCCACTACAGCACTGAAAACGCTGTTGCCATTTCCGACATTCTATCTGTGTGAAGCGGGGTTTTCTGCAGTGACAGCAACAAAAACAAAATTATGAAGTAGACTGGACATAAGCAACATACTTCGGGTGTCACTGTCTCCCATTACCCCAGATGGGACCGTCTCGTTGCAGAGAAACAAGTTCAGGGCTCCCACTGATTCAGCATTGTGTTGAGTTATATTTTTCATGCACTTTATATTATTTATTATTATCTTATTTTGAAGGCATATTTAAATGTTACCATAGTGACCAGAGAGCGTTGTGGGCAGAGAGGATGTTACTCATGTTATGTTGTTGTTGTTGCGATGTTAAGAGGATGTTCATGTTTATTATTATATTTAGAAAATACCACAGTTTTTATGCCGGTCGTATCATGCTCTTTTGTTGTATTTATCCGCCACAGCTTAAAGGCCAGTCCCTGAAAATATTGTCTGACATTAAACCAGTCCGTGGCGCAAAAAAGGTTGGGGACCACTGGTCTAGAGATTTTAAACTACAAAC
Organism: Pholidichthys leucotaenia; assembly: GCA_020510985.1. Lineage (NCBI taxonomy): Eukaryota > Metazoa > Chordata > Actinopteri > Cichliformes > Pholidichthyidae > Pholidichthys > Pholidichthys leucotaenia. The sequence goes on from CM035836.1 coordinate 172,203,412, forward strand.
CTCTCTTCTGTGGCAAAGTATTCTTTCCACAGGCTAATCTATATCTTGTCTGTCATTATATCATATCATATCATATCTCGTTATGTTCATGCATGCATATACTTTGTCAGTTAATGAAAAGCACACACTCAGCCATTGTTCTGTTAAATGTGCTAATATGTGGACAGTTAAATACTAATTGAAGAATCAGAATCAGAATCAGAATGAGATTTATTGCCATTGTTCATGTAGTACACAAACTAGGAATTTGTCTCGGTGCAATGCTGCAACGTTCAACATGGAGTAGCACTAAAGATAAAAATAAAAAACTATGCATGCAATAAAAGGTAGAATATGAATAAGTAATACTAATCTATGCAATTTTTAAATATATTAACAAGCAGCAGATATTGTGGAGTTCCACATAGTGCAGTCGGTAGTGCAAAAAGAAAACAGTGATAATTGTCATGAGTCCGGTTGAGCTGCTGTACGTAATGCACGAGAGTCTAATAAGTCACTTAGTGTTCAGCAGTCTGATGGCAGAGGGGAAGAAGCTGTTCATGTAGCGGGAGGTTTTAGTCTGAATGGACCGAAGTCTTCTGCCTGAGGGGAGGGGGGCAAACAGTGCGTGTCCAGGGTGTGAAGGGTTGGCTATGATCCGACCTGCACGCCTCCAGGTCCTGGAGGGATGGGAGCTTGCAGCCGATCACCTTCTCAGCAGCGCGTACAACGCGCTGCAGTCTTAGTCTGTCCCTGGCGGTGGCTCCTGCGTACCACACGGTGATGGAGGTGGTGAGGATGGACTCGATGATGGCCGTGTAGAACTGCACCAACATCTTGGTGGGTAGCTTGAGCTTCCTCAGCTGCCGCAGGAAGAACATCCTCTGCTGGGCCTTTTTGATGAGGGAGCTGATGGTCGGCTCCCACTTGAGGTCCCGGGTGATGGTGGTGCCCAGGAAGCGGAAGGAATCCGCAGTGGTGATGGAAGAGTCTGTGAGGGTAAGGGGAGGCAGAGGGGCTGTGACTTTTCTGAAGTCCACGATCATCTCCACTGTCTTCAGAGCGTTCAGCTGCAGGTTGTTGTGGCTGCACCAGGACAACCAGGACAAGACATAGCATACAGAGTTTTTCACTGCACAGAAAAAAGGTGGATGGGTTTTTGAAATTATTTAGTGCAGTGATTTTCAACCTATGTGCCGCGGCACACTAGTGTGCCGTGAGAGATCGTTAGGTGTGCCGTGGGAAACTATCCAATTTAACTTAATTACTCGAGTGAGTGGCTATGTTTACATGAACACAAGTAACCGGATTAAAAGCCTGATCGGTATAAAAATGCTTCATGTAAACATGGCAATCTGAATATTCTAACCCGATCACGCTCATTCGGATCAAAATTTCATTCTGATTGAGAGGGGTGGGTTATGCCGATTGTTAATCCGAATGGTGCGCATGAAAACACTTATTCCGAACACAGGGCAGAAAATATGTTTACTGCGCATGTCTGTACACCAGCCGCACGTCGACGTGACGTATTTCCGCCTTTGCAGCAGCTAGCGGAAAACATAGCGAGAGTAAAACAAAACTGGTCTGCATCGTCCTGCTGTCTCCCTCTTTTCGTCATATGCAGAAGTATGTACTTGTAGCTTCATTACGGAGACTAGCAGAAGCAAAAGTACAGTCTGAATAACACGATACAGGTCAATTTCGACACGAAGCGGGGCTCGCTAACACCGGAAGTTGCTTCTTCTTCTACTATTTTTTGAATGTCGAAATGTCGACCTGCGCATGTCAAAATGATTTATTCCGTTCAAACCTGTGACACATGAAAACGCACGTCCTAATCAGATCAGCTTTTTCAGGATCCATGTAAACAGTAAAATTTATAAATAAACAACAACATGTGCAGCGTGGCAACCTTGAGATGTTCCCACTCACCGAGAAACGGCATGATGTTAACACTGCTGCATTGTGCCAGGTGATTGGCACACATTTGAAAACTCTTGAGGAGAAGTTATTTTATTTCTCTTCAGACTTCACACAATGCCTTGTCTGGGTTAGGAACCCATACAGCTCAGCATCAGTTGTTGGAAACGACATGACTTTACAGGAGCAAGAGGAACTCATTGAACTGAAACAAGATCATGGTTTAAAGCTAAACTTTGCTGATCTTCCTTTGGACAGTTTTTGGTTGACTGCTGCCAAGGAGTTCCCCATTCTGGCCAACAAAGCTATTTCAACATTGCTCCCATTTTCCACGACATATCTGTGTGAGCTGAGCTTTTCAAGCTTGACTGTGATAAAAACTAAAAACAGAGAGAGGCTGAGAGCTGTTGAGGAAGAGCTCCGTGTGTGTCTTTCTTCCATTCCTGCCAGGATATCAGCTTTGTGTTCATCTAAACAGGCCCAGGGTTCACACTGAGTGAGTATAAATACATTTAGAAACTGTATTGCTAACTATATTTTATTATTTTTACTGTGTTAGGCTATAGAGTGTCATTCTGTGTCATTCTGGTTGGTGGTGTGCCCCAGGATTTTGTCAATGTAAAAAATGTGCCGTGGCTTAAAAAAGGTTGAAAAACACTGATTTAGTGGACTATCTTTTCCTGAAGTTTCAAACTCATTCACGTTTGTGTCTTGCATCCGTGCATGCTAGGATAAACCTATTAAATTCAGCTTGATTGTTCAGCCCATAACCATATAGTATGATAGTTGCGGCACTCCGATAGACATCAGTAGAAACTTTGGAATGCAGAAGTCACGTGGGTCATGGAGCGGCGATTAGTTCTAAACAATGTAGTTTTCCCCATAGACCACCATTCATTTCCCGGAGTGTCCGCTTAATAATCCCTGGTAAGTTAATGAATGGCCGTTGCTTTGCTCATTTCACCACTTAAGTTAACATGCAGATTATGTAGTCTGTGATAGTGTTTTATTTCGTCAGCTTTATTCATGTTTATGTCTGATAGAAGCTCACAAACTTGCTCATTAGCTTGCTCCACACTAGATTCAGGTGAACAGCAGCTAGCTCAACTTGATAACCAGTTATCAGTAGCAGTGTTATTTAACATTCATAAATGAGCAATTTTAATATTTTATCATTCTGTTGTGTTGAAAATATTTTATACTTATTTGAAGAAACTGTTGGGAGAAACATGGGATGAAAGACACTTGGGATATAGACTGGTTTATTTAATACATTTGAAAACAAGTTATTATATTAAGTTGGTAAATGAATAGCCAAATGTTAAAAACATTCCAAGAACAACTGTCATATTTACAAATGTGAAATACTCAGTTTTATAAAATGGTTCACTTGAAATTAATTAAAAAAAATAACTGAACTATTAACAGGATATATTTTCTATCTTTTGTAATTCTATTGTGGTTCAGGAAATTCATTTTATTTATGAGTGTCTGTATATGAATTTAATATTTACAGAGTACACATGTATAGTTTGTATCTTTTCCTCATATTTAAACTTTTAAGAGAGAAATGTAACGTTTCCATAATAGTTCACAAATGTGTGCATAAAAAGCTAGAATGAAAAAAACTTTCAAATTTAGCATAAAAATGCATAAATCTGTAAGAAAAAAGTAATGATTTTTTTAAAAACTAAAAAAGAGCCACAATTCAATTTGAAAATAGTCTCAAATGTACAATAAAAATCAGAGTTATGAGACAGAGAAATACAATATTATGAGGAAAAAGTAGCAAATTCATGCAAAAAAGTAAAATTTAGAATAAAGAAGGTAGTACATTTAAAAGGAAAAAAAATGCACAATTCTGTCAGAAAAATGTTAATGTTAATGTTGCTTGTTCCTATTATAATACAGTTAAATCTGTTCATTATAAGTTTAACAATATACCTAACGATGGGTATTTTTAATATTCACCTAATATGGCTAAAAAATGGTTTTTATGCCACAGATCATCACAGCTGCCATTCACACGCCATTTTAGAAAGGTCGCTGTTTGGAACTATTTGGAGCTCCATGAACCATGTGACCGGGCAGCAGGGAGTTCAAAGCATGTTGCAACTATCACACTATATGGCTATGGTTGACAGGCGCCTTCATGGCTTGCCGCGTCATTGGGATCCGCCTATCAGGCGCTTTCCAATGTCAAGTCAAATTCCTCGTATGTTTAGGTAAATGTACTTGGCAATAAACTTTATTCTGATTCTGATTCTGATTCTGGTTCAGCCCAATTGTTCATCATAATGTTCCTCATCATCCTCCATAAAATAAGTAACTGGGCATCAACTGTGATTAAGATAAGATAAGCCTTTATTAGTCCCACAGTGGGGAAATTCCAGTTTTTGGGGTTTTTTTTAAGATAAGATAATGCCAGAGATTATATCAAAGATTAATGCCAATCTTAATGGCAAGCAGCTTTACAATGGTGCAAACTTTCGCTCACACACACTATTTGGCCAGTGCAAAAACCAATCTTAAAGGCCTGATGACTCGATTTTGACATTTTTTAGCATGTTGTGTAAACCCAAAAGTCATTGTTGATGATGAATATAATACTTACAACCGTGCCTGCATAAACTAGTTATCATCAAAAAACTGCAGCCGCTGACTGGACTGTGGTGCTGCCCACCGAATGAAGGAGGAGTTGGCAATGACGTAAACGACAGAACGGATGCCGCTGTTGTTGACTGGAATGCCAGCAGCTTTGTAGCTCACAGTTTCTCTGGTTTCTTGTTTTAATTTTATGGCTATGCCTTAGCATTGTGTCGCAGGCTTTGATAAACAGCAGGCCGTGAAAGACCACATCACACGCTTTAGCTCCAACTGTCATAAGCCTCCTCGTGCGCTCCTCGTGCTCCTCGTGCGCTCCTAGTGGGAAGCCGGCTTGGTTTCCCCGGGCTCGGCTCCTGACCTCTCTGTGGGTTTAGCTACCGCTGTTTATGCATGCATAGTATGTATTTCAGTGTGCTTTCCTCTCCTTAGCCACTGTCTGGCCGGCAGCTGTTAGACGGCCACTTTGACCTACTCTCTGTGAATGCATACTGACAGCTCGCTGGTCCGGCCATGTCCCCTCTCTCATTATCACCAGCCGATGCCTCTCCCACTGATCATCTTTCCCGGTCCTCGCCCAGGCGCTTCTCATCACACCATCACCAGCAGTGCATGTACTTAGCGGCCGTTTGCCAGTCACGCACTGCTGGTCCATGGTATTGTCATCCGTGCTGTTAATCTGCCAGTATTTTCAGCATTCTCATGACGTGTTTGTCACTCCATGTTCGCAGTGGTTCTCGTGCGTCCTTGAAGGGATATCGGCTCTGGGGTGCACCTGTGGCCAACACGTCTCCTCTCATTCGTTTGCTGGGTGATGCCGGCCCCCGAACACCATCAGTAAGTGTGTTTGTGTTTTTTGTACGTCTTCACCTTTTTGGGAATTGTCTGTCTTTCTGTATTAAATGTGCTGTGGTGAACCCTGCATGTAAATTTCATCCTCCCTCTCTGTGCGCTGCGTAAGAGTGCTTTGGATTGGATTACCCAAAACACACCTCTGAATAATTAGACCAGTCTGTTTTCACTTTTTGCAGAGATGGTTTTCCCACTGCCATGATAACAAAATGGACTTGGACACACCCATAAATGCAGTCTGCATCTCAGACAATAGACTGTTGAATAGATCATCATAATAGAGCCCAGAGACTTCCAGTTTTTACTAAAGGGACCAAAATTCAAAGCTCTTAAAGCATAAAAACTGTGCTTTCTCTTTATGCATTAGACTTCCATTGGTAGGCACACACTTGACTTTATATAGGACTGAAAGCTGGATCGAATGTCTATGTATAAATACTGTATGTGCATAGCTGGAAAGAAAAGGGTGGGAGAGAGCAGTATCAAGACCCCTGAACAAAGCAGGCATCTTTGAACATGAATATGAAATAGATTAAGTGGGAAAATGACATAAAAAGGGAGAGCTTAGGTGGAAGTGGGTTACAAAGTGGCTTGCAGAAGTGCAGAAAGTGGCCTATAATGCAAATGAACTAATCACTTGAGACACCTGCTAATATGGGCTGGCACTGAGATCAGGCCTGTCTGAACAAATGTTATGTTTACTTTGTTCCCTACAAATTGGTCACTATTTTAATATAAGATGTGAACTTTGATTAGAACTCTGCTGGGTAAACAGCCTAAGCAGCTAAGTGGCTTAAGCAAGTGTTACATTACCGCGCAGGTAAACTAAATTTATGTTTAACTCTTGTGATGGCAATTGACAGCCAATTGGACGGGTTGTAAGAAAGGGTTCTTTTCTAGTGAGGACAGAAGATAAACTGAGGAGAATCTAATGAATTTTTTTGATTTTCAATCATATTTCGGGGGTCCAGGTTTGCACAGTGAAAACACTCCCAATGAAATCTCAATTAAACTGCATTTGCAGTGGAGATCCACTTATGCATACCGATCAACCAATTAGAGTGAGCCATGAAATGGTCAATCAAACAGAAGCCCCACGGGTTTCCTGTTTTGCTTCACACAAACTACGATGCACACATGCAGGCCAATGTGACTGCTTGCATTATTCATTATACCTCGATGATTTATTAAAAAGTCTGGGATGCCTCAAAACTATCAATGAATGGTCTAGCAATGGGAAAGATCATCTAACTGATGTGTGATAATTTTAAAAGCTTCGCCTTTATTCATATGGAATGTTTCAGTCATTATTTTCCCTCCACATAATCATGCAAACCTGTGCCTCTAAGACTTGGTCACCTCCTGCACACCCCCGTCCTTTAACTGAAGCAGGATGATGGCAAAGATGACGTGAGAGCCGAGTCATGTGTGTAGGTACATGAACATGACTGATGGGCTTAGTGCCACACTGTGACAGCTTCTGGGACTACGTAGAGCAGGTGTGCATTAGATGGAGGGCATGTTTGTGGGTGTGGGATGCTTAAGTGGCCAAAAGTCCCCCAACAACTGTCCTCTCACCTCACATCAGGGCAGGCAGCCTGTCACACGTCACTGTAGTCCCTGGCTACACATGTGTGTGTTCTCTCAAGACACAAATTGGCTCTTATGTAACTCAAGTTTGTGACGTTACATAAAAAGCAGATGAAGAAATAAATGCTGGAAAGAGCCCTCCACTAAAGGCAAACATTCTTCAGGGGCCACAAAATAAGTTAATAATATCTGTTTCCGGTTTTATGTATAAATCAGATAAAATAAAATAAATTTTAAAAATTGCTATAACTTTCTTAGGGTACGTGTCCACTGGTCTATTTTTTTTTGTTTTTGTCAAAAGGCATCGCACGGGAATTGCGTTGCGGGGATAGGCATAACCAGGTGGAGTTACTGTTATGATTCCCCGTGCGCCATTATGCAGCGCACGGAGGAAGGAATTAAAACCCACGTGCAGAAGTAGTTGCGTGCACTTTATTGAACAACAAATGACGTTCAGTCCAGCAAACAGTTATGATTATCAAACAGAGCGATGAAGTCACAGTCATGGAGAACACCAGGAGAGCAAGGACGCCTCTCGGACGCTCCACAGCCCGAGGGAGAGAATGCCTTGTGCTGCAGGACAGATGAACGGCACAAGGAGAAGGACAAAAATAAACTTACAGGCTGGAGCGGTCCAAGGCAGTCCGTGCCGTCCGGTGAGAGTAGGCGAAACAGGAACAGCCGCTCACGCCAGGTAACAAATGATTGTCAGGTAGCGTGAGAAGAAGACAACTCATTCAGGCTGAAAGTGCAGAGTAGGGAGTGGAGGCTAATATACACAGAGGGAGCAGCGACTGTGTACATTGCGCAATGATCTGGCGATCTCTTCCCACTCAAACAAAGATTAAGTAATGACAATACTAATGAGGAAAGAGACCGCCGGTGTGAACGTGCGTGGGCTGGACAGAATAGAAAACAGGTGTGCATGAATGAGTGTCTGAGCATGTGAATGGAGATGAATGGAGGCGTGTGTGTGTGTGTGTGTGTGTGTGTGTGTGTGTGTGTGTGTGTGTGTGTGTGTGTGTGCATAATGAGGAACAGCTGGTGACGCTGACAGGAGGAGGGGGCATGGCCGAGCTGTCAGGGAGCGGAGGACCCAAAGGGCTCCCTGAAGCGACTGATGGAAAATAAACAATGTCAAGAGACAAAATAGCCACAGTGTCAGAACTGGGTTTGGGACCACCAAACCCAAGTTCATGACAGACACAGAATATATGTGATATTATGGAAAACCAATAGTCCCAGGGGAAATGCTCTCATATGTCCTGCCGCTGAGAACACACAGGCTGCACCTGACTAGTCACCAGACCCAGTCGAGGGTGGTCTTTCATGGACTGAAGCTCCCGGACGACAGCTGTCAGCTGTCCAGACCTTATTTGCATAAAGTTAAAAAGTTTTCACTTTATGCAAATGTGAGGTAGGGGGAAGCATGGACTACTCGACACACCGCAACCCGAATTTCACCGTACCGGAGCCAAATGCTTTCCGCTGCATTTCACATACACAATAAATGGAAAGCGGTAAACAACGGATCCAGTGGATGCATATCATTAGTTCTGCCCCATTCATCAACTTAGTTTGCACTGGCAAGAAAAATCTTGGGGGGTTAGTTGGGGGGTAGGGTGAGGATACATGGGTTGATTCACAAGAAGTTCCATTTATATTTTATTTTATTTTGTTATTGTGTGATGCTGGAGGATACCAGAGGGTGATGCTACTTCATACTCTATTGAACTAGAGCCACACACTAGCAGTATCAATCATGTTGCACACAGCGGGGAAAATAAATATTTAATACATCAACATTTTTCTCATTAAACATATTTCTGATCGAGCCATTGACCTGAGATTTTCATCAGATACCAGTAACAACCCAAGTAATCCATACATACAAAGAAATCAAGGCAACTGTTCACAAAACAAGTTATATTTAATGAAGTGGAATGACACAGGCAATAAGTATTGAAAATGCTTGGGGAAATTCCTTTAATATTTAGTAGATAAGCCTTTGTTGGTAATAACAGCTTCCAGACACCTTCTGTATGGCGAAACTAGGCACAGGCATTGCTCAGGAGTGATTTTAGCCCATTCTTCCACACAAACTGTCTTCAGATCTTGAAGGTTCCATGGGTGTCTTCAATGAACTCTGATTTTCAGTTTGTTCCAGAGATTTTCAATTGGATTCAGGTCAGGTGACTGACTGGGCCATAGCAGCTTTATTTTCCTTCTCCGGAGCCAGTTGAGAGTTTCCTTGGCTGTGCGTTTGGGATCATTGTCTTGCTGAAATGTCCACACTCGTTTCATCTTCAGCATCTTGGCAGATGGCAACAGGTTCTTATCAAGGATGTCGCTGTACATTTGTCCATTCAGCTTTCCTTCATTTATATGAAGTCTACTTGTACAATGTTCTGAAAAACACCCTCACACCATGATGCTCCCACCTCCAAACTTCACTGTTGGTATTGTGTTTAAGGGCTAATGTGCAGTGCCATTTCTCCTCCAAACATGCTGTGTTGTGGCATCCAAAAAGTTCAATTTTGGTCTCATCTGACCAGACTATATTCTCCCAGTATTTTACTGGCTTGCCCAAATGCTGTGCTTTAATGTTTAAACTTTAATCGAGCTGCAATATGGTTTTTATTCAGTAATGGAGTCTTGTGAAGTGAGCAGGCATAAAGCCCATGTTGGCTGAATGCATTACTGATGGAAAAATTCTATGTTACACTAAATTATGTATATGAATATGATTTTTTTTTCTTTATAAAGCTTAATGTGTATACCTAGGAAATCCTGTTACCATATTTGGAGTTGTTGAGTAGTGGAAAAAAAACAGATTGAAGGATGCTGATCTGACTAAACATTCAGTTCTATCACTGACTGTTCAGCTTATCACTAATGTTTTCTGCATTGCCTGAGCAGATACAGTCTTAGTCATGAATGAAATAATCAAGCAGCTCAGCAAACTTTATCAACCGAGTCATGAATGAACTATCAAGAAGTGACCTCACCCAGACGGCCCCTTGGATATATATAGCCAGAATCACTCTGTTAGTTAAGCCAATGCACTGGAGCAGTCTGTGAGAGCTGTACTCTACATTGTTTTCCGCTGATCAGTGCAATTAAATTTGCTGAAACTCTGATCCAACCTGGTTTTTGACTGAAGGTCTTCAGGGATTTTTCTAACAATTACTTTGTGGAAATGTGAAAGGACGAGGCAGAGTTTATCTCACGAGTCAGGTTTATTCACATTCTCCAACATCAGCAATACAGAAAGAGGAAGAAACCCAGACCTTCATACCTTTTTATACCCCGGGAGCTTCAAAGCTCCAGTCACATTGCATTTAATCCCAAGTAACAATGCATCCCTTTCAGATCTTATCACCTCCACCCAAAGTCACTGGCAGCCAGGAAATCCCCCATGGCCATCTCTTTGCCTACCAAAGACCACATTTCACATCCTCCTGTTATCTCCGAGGAGGCTCAGTCCTTTGTTCATCTGAGACGTGAAGCATACAGTAAGCATACAGTGATATACATATGAAGCATAAGGTGATATACCTTTGTGCATATGAAACCCACATATGTGTCCCACATGACCCCCCCCCCCCCAAACGTCTAAGATGTAACAACGGAATAACAGTCAGCCTGTCATGATAAAATCACTACACATCAGCCCACGTGTTGCTTGGGCCTCAGTCTCCTCCCGTATCTGCTGTAAGCCGGCTTCAACACTTCCGTGGCGCCATCCTGCTGGGGGGCTGCTGTCTGAGGGTGAGAATTGTTAGTCAATCCCTGTGGGTGTTCTGGGGGATGTTCTCTAGGGGGTCTGCCGCGCCGAGGAGCCCTGGCCAACAGCACATCGTCGTCCGCCACCACAAAGGCGGGTTTGAGCCTGTTAATGCCAATCTTCTCCTTCCTGCCCCCCAAATCTAGCAAAAAAATGCTTATCCCCTGTTTCCAGCACTCTAAATGGCCCATCATAAGGTGGTTGTAGCGGCGGGCAATGGGCATCGTGTCTGACAAAAACAAACTCCGCGTTTTTTAAAGCCTTAGGTATAAAAACGCGCGGAAAACTGTGATGAACGGGGCCAGGCAGCGCGCCCGATTCCGTGCCACGCTGCAACAGCTGAGACGGGGAGCTATCTGGCGCAGGGTTATCTGGGAGAAACTCCCCGGGCAGCCGAAGTGGCTGTGCAAAAACTAGCTCCGCCGGGGAGGCTTCTAAATCCTCTTTAGGTGCAGAACGCAACCCCAATAAAACCCATGGTAGCCTGTCCACCCAATTTGCATCCGTAAGCGACGCTCTGAGAGCCGCTTTCAATGACCTGTGAAAACGTTCGCATAACCCGTTAGCCTGCAGATTGTACGCGGTTGTGCGGTGGATTGTTACCCCCAGGTGCGGGCCATTGCTGACCAAAGTTCTGAAACAAATTGAGGGCCTCTGTCAGACGTAACGTCCGACGGGACTCCAAAACGCGCTACCCATGCTGTTAAAAATGCGCACGCCACCTCCTTGGCTGTGGTTGACGCCAGTGGGACCACTTCCGGCCAGCGCGTGGTGCGGTCTACCATTGTCAGAAGGTGTATGCACCCCTGTGACGGCGGAAGGGGGCCTACGAGGTCCACGTGAACATGATCGAACCTCTTAGCCGGGATGTGAAACGGCTCCAAAGGAGCTCTCATGTGCCTGTGTACCTTGGCTCGTTGACAGGCCATGCAGGCTGCTGCCCACTCCCTAACTTGTTTGCGCAGGCTCGGCCATACAAATTTCTCTCCCACCATTTTGACCGACGCGCGCACTCCCGGGTGCGCCAGAGAATGAATCGAGTCAAAAACGCGGCGGCGCCATGCGGCGGGTACCACCGGACGCGGTCACCCAGTGGAGACATCGCAGATTAGGGGGGGCATACCATCTTGCAGCACCCTGTTCTCCAGTCTTAACCCTGTTGGTCCAGACTGGAGCGCGCGCATGTCCGCGTCGCTAACCTGATCCGCGGCCATGGCTGCATAATCTACCCCCACGCGGACTGGAGCCGCCACGGCGCGCGAGAGGCAGTCTGCCACTACATTAAGTTTACCCGCCACATGCTGGATATTGGTAGTAAACTCTGAGATCGCGGCCAGCTGTCTCTGCTGCCGGCCTGACCACGGTTCTGAAACCTTGGCCATTGCGAAAGTCAGCGGCTTGTGATCAATGAACGCGGTGAAACTGCGTCCCTCCAGCCAGAACTGGAAGTGGTGAATGGCCAAGTGGAGAGCTAACAACTCCCTGTCGAATGCGCTGTATTTTCGTTCACTATCGCGCAAGGTCCTGCTGAAAAAGGCGAGCGGTTGCCAAGCCCCGGCTACATGCTGCTCCATGACCGCCCCTATGGCCACATCTGACGCGTCAGTAGTGAGCGCTATGCGGGCCGTTGGGTCTGGATGTGCCAACAACACAGCGTTTGCCAGGGCTGTTTTGACTTCCGAGAATGCTCGCTCTCGCTCCGGAGACCATTCGATTTTATTTGTGGGTTTTTGTTTTTTTAGTGCGGCATATAATGGTTGCATGAGCTGCGCTGTGCGGGGGAGGAAACGGTTATAAAAATTCACCATTCCCAAAAACTCCTGTAACGCTTTGCTGGGGAAAATTTGTTACCGCGCGCACTTTGTCTGGCAGAGGAACCACTCCTTCTGGAGAGACGCGATGCCCCAAAAAATCAATCTGCGTCACCCCGAACTGACACTTCGCTGGGTTGATTATTAACCCGTGCTCTCCCAACCTCCAGAAAACTGCCATGAGGTGGTTTTCGTGTTCATCTTCGGACGCACTGGCTACCAAAATATCGTCCAGGTAGACGAACACGAAGGGGAGATCGCGCAACACCGCGTCCAGCATGCATTGGAACGTCTGCGTCGAGCCTTTAAGCCCAAACGGCATGCGCAAAAACTCGAATAGACCGAACGGAGTTATTACCGCTGTTTTGGGTATGTCCTCAGCGCGTACTGGGACCTGGTGGTAACCGCGTACCAAGTCTATCTTAGAAAAAACGCACGCCCCCGCCAAATGAACTGAAAAATCTTGGATATGCGGGATTGGGTAGCGGTCGTGCGCTGTAGCGTTGTTCAACCTGCGGAAATCTCCGCAAGGTCGCCACGAGCCGTCAGCTTTTGGGACCATGTGAAGCGGTGAAGCCCATGGGCTTTTCGAACGCCTGATGATGCCCAACTTTTCCAGGTTGGCGAACTCCTCGCGCGCTATGGTCAGTTTAGCTGAATCCAAGCGCCGGGCTTTTGCAAAAACGGGCGGTCCGGTGGTAGTAATAAAATGTTCCACCCCGTGTTTAGCCACGGCCGCCGAAAATGTGGGGCCACTCGAGCTGTACAGGGAATACAATAAAATGAGAGTGCATTAACCAGGCGCCTGCTAGCAAGATCAACCAACAAACCATGTGAGCACAGAAAATCAGCCCCTGACATATTGAAATTCACTGCAGCTATGACAAAAGTCCACTCAAATGTACGGCCGTGTAGGGACAGAAGCAGAGTCCTCTCACCAAAGGTCTTAATCGCCGAGCCGTTCGCTGCTGACACCCCGGGACCACTGGAAGGCGCCAGCCGGTCAGCGGAGGAAGGTGTGATGAAACTCACTTGGGAGCCTGTGTCCACGAGGAAATGCCTCCCCGAGCGCGCATCCATCAAGTAGAGCAGCGTGTTCTCCTCTCCGAGGGCCGCAGCTGCTACCGACCCCCGGTCTTGGCGTTTCCCGAGCGCTTGAAATGGCACGGTGGTATACATTTGCGTGCCTTCTCTGCAAAGCGGCGATGGTAGAAACAGAGGGTGTCTCCTCCGCGATCCTTGGCCCCCGCCGCCACCGTCGTCGGTGGGTCTGCTACCGCCGTCTCTGGCCCCTCGCTGTCTCCGGCCGTCGCGCCGCACTCCGTCGCTGCTGCGGTGGCCACGCGCTGTTTGCTGGCGTTGAGAATCCGGTGCGCCTCCTGGGCCAGCGCGCGGAAGTCCCGCTGGGCCAACAACGGCGAACCGGCCAGGGTTGCTCTCGTGGCCGACGGTAGGGTTCTCAGGAAAATGTGGGTGAAGAGGAAGTCGTCGCCGTCTGAGCCCCTCAACCTCAGCATGTCCTCCATCAGGTCAACGGGCGTGCCATCTCCCAAGTCGTTCAGAGCCAGGAGTCTCTCCGCTCTATCCTGGACTGAGAGAGTGAAGCGCTGGATGAGCGCAGACTTCAACACGCCGTATTTGTCATCGGCCGGTGGCTTCTCCAAAAGGCTCTGCACATGCCGAGCCATGCGGTTGTCGAGCTTGGCAATTACATGGTAGAATTTCGTCTCATCTACCGTTATCCCCCGGAGGGCGAACTGTACTTCGACCAAGAGGAACCAGGAACACGGGTTGTCTCACCAAAAGTCCGGTAGCTGGACGGTAGCGGCATGCGCCTGGCTGGGAGCTCCTGACCCGGCTGGTTCGGGGGAATTTCTTTCACTCATCGTCTTAGGGTCACCAGTGTGGAAATGTGAAAGGACGAGGCAGAGTTTATCTCACGAGTCAGGTTTATTCACATTCTCCAACATCAGCAATACAGAAAGAGGAAGAAACCCAGACCTTCATACCTTTTTATACCCCGGGAGCTTCAAAGCTCCAGTCACATTGCATTTAATCCCAAGTAACAATGCATCCCTTTCAGATCTTATCACCTCCACCCAAAGTCACTGGCAGCCAGGAAATCCCCCACGGCCATCTCTTTGCCTACCAAAGACCACATTTCACATCCTCCTGTTATCTCCGAGGAGGCTCAGTCCTTTGTTCATCTGAGACGTGAAGCATACAGTAAGCATACAGTGATATACACTACCGTTCAAAAGTTTGGGGTCACCCAGACAATTATTTTGTGTTTTCCATGAAAAGTCACACTTATTTACCACCATGAGTTGTAAAATGAATAGAAAATATAGTCAAGACATTGACAAGGTTAGAAATAATGATTTGTATTTGAAATAATAATTTTTTCCTTCAAACTTTGCTTTCGTCAAAGAATCCTCCATTTGCAGCAATTACAGCATTGCAGACCTAACATGATTGCACAAGGGTTTTCTAATCATCCATTAGCCTTCTGACACAGTGAGCAAACACATTTTACCATTAGAACACTGGAGTGATAGTTGATGGAAATGGGCCTCTATACACCTATGTAGATATTGCGCCAAAAATCAGACATTTGCAGCTAGAATAGTCATTTACCACATTAGCAATGTATAGAGTGTATTTCTGATGAGTTTAAAGTTATCTTCTTTGAAAAAAAGTGATTTTCTTTCAAAAATAAGGAAATTTCTAAGTGACCCCAAACTTTTGAACGGTAGTGTACATATGAAGCATAAGGTGATATACCTTTGTGCATATGAAACCCACATATGTGTCCCACAACTTATTGTTTTCTTTGAAACAGCAGTACCTGCTAACTCCAGGTCTTTCTGGAGCGCTCCACAAGTGGTCTTTGAATTTTGGATAACTCTTCTGATAATTCTTTTGACTCATCTGTCAGAAATCTTACAAGGAGCTCCTGGTTGTGGCCAGTTTATGGTAAAATGATGCTCTTTCCACTTCCGAATGATAGCTCCAACAGTACTCACTGTAACATTCAGCAGTTTAGAAATACGCCTGTAATCAATGCCATTATTATGCTTTGCAACAATAAGGCTGTGAAGGTCTAGAGAGAGCTCTTTGCTTCTATCCATCATGAGTTCTTTGTGGTGTGACAATCTGACATTCACAGACCTTTTAAAAGGCTATCAGTCAGGACTTAACCAGATGAAATTAATTTGCACTGATGGGGGATGGGATGGCTTCCTAAATTCTGATGGAGTTCAGCTGACGTATTGGCTTTCTATGCCTTTTTGCTCCTCTTTTTCATGTGTTCAATACTTATTCCCTGTGTCATTCCACTTTATTAAATATAACTTGTTTTGTGAACAGAGTTGCCATGATTTCTTTGTATGTATGGATTATTTGGGCTGTTACTGATATCTGGTGAAAATCTCAGGTCAATGGCTCCATCAGAAATATGTTTAAATGTACCTGTAGTGAATTTTCATCAAAAGCTATTTCAAAGGATCAAATATGATACTAGTGGTTCCGTCCAGTAATTTTGGTCATGATTCCTGCTCAAATACGCACGAGTTTCAAGTCACTGGTCACTCAGTCAGTCATGGTCAGCGACATCTTGCCTCCTCTATGGCCAGTTTCAGCACCAGTAGTGACGCACAGTCATTGCTTTGTGCGATTGACTGGGCTGCAGTATAGCAGTCAACAAAGTTTTAACATCAGAATTTTATGTAATTTTTTACAACCAAGTACAAGCAAATCTACTCGCATAAGATAAGATAAGCCTTTATTAGTCCCACAATGGGGAAATTCCAGGATTGCAACAGCACAGGGATAGCAACACTCAGAGCAATAATTAAGAAGATACGGAAGATATAAATAAGAGCAGTGGATATACATACATACACATAAATATATAAATATATATACAAAGTGCGGAGCATGTCATTTAATGAAATAAAATTCTAGTATATCAAGATTTATTCAACATGTTCTAAAATTACTTTACTGGGAACTTGCCTGTTCGTCAGGTCCCCGGAGGTACCTGCGGATCATGCCGTCAATAAAGGCCATTTCCAAGGATGGTTTGTGCAGTATATATCCGTGCAGATTTTGTGCCGTTTTCAACTCAGATCTCGACCCACTGAGCATCTGCTGAACGCGTTTACTCATCCGCTGTAAACATGTTATTCTTCCGCGGTAAAGCCGTAAACAACGATTGTACATTACTTCCGGCTGGCGATGGCTGCTCCCCATTGGTTTTGACCGAGCGATTTTCATGGGATAAAATTATTGGTTTTGACCGAGCAGTTTTCATGGGATAAAATTATTCAGTATACTGACTCTAGGGGGTTATTTTTACTGAATAAACACATTTTTTGGTTTATAAGTAATACCTAAAGCAGGATTAATGTTGTTATAATGATGAGTACAGGCTTCCTTTAATGAGAAAAATGTTGACGTGTTCAATACTTATTTTCCCCGCTGTATGTTCTACTGTTCATGTATGACATGCTTATGTACCATCAAGACTTGGCACTATATAGTCTTTTGTATTGGCAGAATAAAACATCAATAGAAAAGTTCATATTCCGATGACTTTCTCTTCCATTAATTATTCCATGGAATATGCTAATTATCCTGCATGTTAGGGCTGGGCAATTTGACCTTAAATCAGCCTCATAGTTATTTGAACCTTTCATGTTGGTTTCAGTTTTCTGTCACCCTCCCATCTCCTTTCTTCTCCTTTATAGTTCACAGACAAGGCTTGTAATTAAGCAATATTAGACAAGAGTGCAATATCAGTGAATATATCACTGTCGTGACTCGGTAGTAAATGAGCATAATATAAGTGAAGCACTTTCTCCAGTAGACTACTACAGCTTCACTGTCGAACGGCCAGGTACAGGAAATCTTTCCTGCCACATGCAATTTCACTGTACAATAACTCACTATGATGTTGTATTCTGGTCATAACAATGCTGCCACACTGCACCTTACAGACTAACTGGTACTTCACATTTCACTCTGCTCCTGATAGTCCTTCTTTGTGCAATGGGATGATTCATGTGTTTATATGGGTCATCATATATTAAGCTATGATGTATATAGGTTTTATAGCCCTGCTAGTTTTACTTTCCACGGGTAATCCCTTTGTCTGTCATGTGTGTGTTTCTGTTGTTTGATTGTCTACTGTCATGCTGCTGTTACACTGTAATTTCCCAGTTTGGGATCAATAAAGTACATCCGTCTATCTATCTATCTATCTATCTATCTATCTATCTATGTATAATTTCACACACATATAACCAAATTAAATATTGTCCGATGCAGAAGTCAGTGTTTATATACACACCTCTTGAGGGTTTGTGGGTCAAGTGACTCACGGCGGCAGCTAATTAGCTTGTTAGCTTCATTAGGGGAGTCCTTTGCATAACCATGATCATGTTATCACCACATAGGAATTATGAGTTTCTGATTGGGTTCTTAAATTCAACCTCAGCTTGTCCATTTTGATGTCCATTTCCCACTGTAAAACAACTGAGCTGATGCAGATGGCCATTAACAGGAAACAGTGATTTAGCTTTGTGGCAGTCCCTGCTATTTTAAGTGCATTTTGCTCACTTTTTCTTGGCATCTTCAGGTGAAATAAAGAGTCAATCATCAACATACTATGTAGACAGACACCACATTTCTTTTTGATGCAAGTTAAGTAATGGCCCTTTTCCACTAGCCCCGCTTAGCCCAACACGGCACCGCTCAGCCCGCAGAGTTAATCCCTTCCACAGTATGTGGGACACCATGTGGTGTATGGGACGGTGCCTATCTCTGTTTCACTGACCCTAGGCCGCACAGCTACTGTAAGTAGTGAAAGCTACAGTGGAGGGTCAGTCTTCTGGTAGCTCTGTAAGTTAACTTTCCTTTCCCCATTCTATTATGCTGAGCACCAAGCTAGAAGGTGGAAAGTACCATTTTTATATGGACTTTGGTATGACCTGGCCGGCCACCACTCCAGTTTATTGATGCAAGCCATTTAAATTTTTCTGCCATGTTCTCCTGTTTCCAAACAGTGCTAACTGCACAGCTTCCAGTATGCAGTCATGTGATCAAGTATGTTAAAGGTGCAGGACATAAAATATCTCATACACAAACCTACAACAGGGAGAGGGGGAAAGTCTGAAAAAAAAAACAAAACAACATGAGCAAGATTACATTGGTTTTACACCGTGAATGATGGTTTTGGTTTTACTTTGGTTAATTGTTAACTGGTTAAGTGTGATCTGACTGCAATCTGACCATAGAAGATGCATTTTAATGCCAATCACAAGGGTACCGCTACACTCACAATTTCTCTGCAGCCATGTGGACAACCTTGTGTCCCTTCTACACAACATCAGAAGACCAAGAAAGGAGGACAACAGTAATGGTGAGCTGAATAGTAAGAGTTTAACCCATTAACAGGTCTCACCTACTAGTGTACTAGAGCACACAGGTGATATTTTAAAGGCTCATTATTACTGAAGACATTCTTTCTTAACCCTGGGATTAAACCACTTACTGATGTTGTAAAACTACTGGGTATATTTCACCAATTAAAGGGATATTTCTACCATAAAAGTAAAATGGAAAAAAAAAAATGAATACCTGCATGTAATTTGTAGTAAATATGCATTAAATCAAATTGTTTTTGTTAACTCAATAAATATAGATACCTTAAGGTAGGTTATGTTGTGATGTGAAGCTCTTCTCTTACTGCTCCGTTGGCTGCGCATTGCATTATGGGACATATTGGCTAAGGTAGTGACCATCTGTTGTACACTACTTTTCAAAATGCATTGTGGGATATTTTGAGTGTACTATATAGTGAATGAAATTTTCAGTTAAGATTTCAAACAGCACTATAAAATGGCTGATTCGCTACATAGTACACTATATGGGGAAGGAGTGAGCATTTCGAACATAGCAAAAGACAGTGTTTTTGGGAGAGGATGCATTTTTCCCCTTTCAATTGGTGTAACAAATTAATGGAGCCAAACTAATGACAAACAAGAAGAAGATAAAGTAATTTATTCATCTGTTATCTTGATATAAGTATTTAAAAGGCATTCCACAAAGTTTTTATGATACAATTATTTTAGGTCATATGATAATCACAGATCAAATGTATAGTTTCAAACTCATAACTGGCAATAACAAAGTTGCTCTTCATTAACCAAAGAGAAGGGGTCCAATTAAAGTAGTGCTGTTTTAAGCACCTAAGTGCTTAATCAATAAACATACACACAGACATCTGGGGTTATTATGGCTTCCATATCTTGCTCAAGGGTGCCAGGGATGTCTGGAAGCAAAGCACCAACCTTTACAACTGGAATAATTTAACACTTTTATTTGGAACTTGTCATTGTCCTCTTCTAGCCTACATTATTAACTTGTTAGACCGAAAGCTTTCATCTGATGTTCAGATTTGATTGATATTTTTTGTGTTATTTTTGTTCAATTTTCCATAGACAAATTTTGAATGTCATTTGAACATAGTCCAGACCCTTCTTTACAGAGTCTGCATGTTTTCAGTGTGACCAGTAATGTCCAGATGCACCAGTTCACCCCATTTTAGAATAAAATAACACAATGAATACTGTCAACTGTGTGTGGCAAACATGTTCCAACCTTCACACTTTTCATTTCTACCAGTCTGCCTTTTCAGACCCTGAATGAGGTGTCTTTTAATTCAAGCTCACCAAGCAACATGTCCATTGAGATGTCAATTCAAGTGCATGATTCATCATTTTAATTCACTTTCCTTAAAAATATCTTGGTTATTATAAGATGGCTGGGTTATGCATGGCTGAAAACACTGAAAGCAATTAAAAAAATGCTTTCAATGCTTTCAGTTTTTTTTAATTTATAATCAAAAACCTGAAATGACCCACTGAAGAGGTGGCAAAGAAAAAGTAGGACAGTTAGGGAGTAGACAGGAGTACGTGGAGTCTAGACATGTGGCAAAGAGAGAGGTGGCAAAGGAAAAGGCATATAGTGAGTTGTCTGAGAGGCTGGACACTAAGGAAGGAGAAAAGGACTTGTATCGATTGGCTAGACAGTGAGATCAAGCTGGAAAGGATGTGCAGTAGGTTAGGTTGATGAAGGACAGAAATGGTAATGTTACTAACAAGTGACGAGAGTGTGTTGAGAAGATGGAAGGAGTACTTTGAGGAACTGATGAATGAAGATTCATGGATGTAGTGAAGGAGGACATGGAGAGGGTTGGTGTTAAAAGATGCAAGGGATAGGTTGAGATGGAGGCAGATGATCCGCTGTGGCGACCCCTAAAGGGAGCAGCAAGAAGAAGAAGAAGACAAAATCCATTTGCACAGCTATAGATAACAGATGTTTTAATGACTTAGATTAAATAATTAAAAATAACTTTGGTAAAGAAAATTTCACTCACCTTCAGACTCTGGAAGAAACCTCTGCTGGCCATAGCTGCCCATCAATTCGTACTTGCTTTTATCATGTACCTGCAACACATGGACAGTAAGGTCCTTAACTTAAATCATATTTGTTGTGTAGCAAAAAAGAGAAAACCAGAAGAAGCTAATGCGCAAAGAGACCGATAGAAACCCCTGTGGTTAGACTGTAATGCATTTAGCTAATAAAGGGTTTTGGGAAAACTGGGAACTGCTGTATTCAGGGGCCAAGGGAACAAAAAGAATGTATGCTTGGACGATCCCCTCCCCTTTTACTGAGGAGTCGCTGTTATTTTGTTTGTTAACATTTTGTTTAAAAAACTGAACTGACAATGTGGAAGTGGTGGTGGGGTTAGTTGCAAAGGAAGATATCACAGCATGAAGGACAATGCAAGTTTCAACATACAGTATATAGGTTTGTCTGAGGTCATAGAGCAGCATGTTGAGAATGCCACCAATCTGTGAGAAGCCTGCATTGGTAAGTTTGCATCCCTCACATGAGTTCAACTTCCGGCGCCACACGAGTTGGCTGCCTTTTGCAACAGCGGCTCAATTCTGAGTCTTTTTTTTCTTCCTCTCTCTTCTGATCCGGTGACAACTCTCTGATCCGGCACACCTTTCCCTCCATATATATCACGGACACACAGATCGCCCCAAATGTCTCCCGAGCCGATGGACGGAGCCACTGTTTATAGCAGGAGACGGTACAGCAGGGAAGAGCTGCTAGCACTCAACCGCCACCCGGTGCTAACAGAAAAACTCGACATACCGGGAGAACTGAAGCGAAAACGACGTGGGTGTCATTCTGGAGTAAGGCGGAGGTCAAGAAATATAAGGTACAGACCCACCCTCCCATCCGTTTGTTATGGGGAATGTACGATCGTTACTGGGAAAGGTAGATGAGCTAGCGGCTATCTCCCGCTACAATAGCATATACCGGGAGTGTAGCCTGTTCCTATTCACAGAGACTTGGCTAACTGAATTAGCAGCGGATGCTAACATTGAACTGGAGGGTTTCCACGCGATACGGGCAGATCAAACATCAGACAGTGGCAAAGCAAGGGGCGGTGGAGTGATAATGTATGTTAACAACAACTGGTGCAGACCGGGACATAGCACTGTTAAACAACAACACTGCAGCAAAGACATCGAGTTGCTAGCTGTTAGCATGCGGCCTACATATCTCCCGAGAGAATACTCACACATAATCTGCATTGTTATTTATGCAAATCTGACGGCGAACGCTGGGACAGCACGTGACGTCATCCATTCAGTAACTGGCAGGCTGCAGACAGAACACCCAGATGCTCTTCTCCTCATCTCAGGCGATTTCAACCATGTTTCACTGTCTCCCATTCTACCCACGTTTACCCAGTATGTCACATGCCACACTAGAGACAATAAAACACTGGACTTATTCTACGCAAACACTAAGGAGGCATACACCTCATCACAACTCCCCCCACTCGGGAGATCGGATCACAACTTGGTTCATCTCCGGCCAGTGTACAAACCCCTAGTGCACAGACAACCTCCGGCCATGCGCACAGTGAAGTTATGGTCTGAGGAGGCAATGGACACTCTAAAGGGCTGTTTTGAAACCACTGCCTGGGAGCAGCTCTGCGATCCACATTGTGAGGACATCGATGGCCTCACTCACACCGTCACGGACTACATCAGCTTCTGTGTGGACAACACCGTTCCCACCAAGACCATACGGTGTTGCTCAAACAACAAACCCTGGATCAACCCTGAGATAAAAACACTTCTGAGAGAGAAGAAGAGGATCTTCAGGTCGGGGAACAGGGAGATGCTGAAGTCCGTACAGAGGGAGCTGAGGAGAAAGATCAGAGAAGGCAAGGACAGCTTCAGGAAGAAGATGGAGGACAAGCTGCAACAGAGCGACATCAGCGGGGTCTGGAGAAACCTTAAAACCATCTCTGGGCTCCAGAATACCTCCCCCCAGGCCACAGGGGGCAGGGAGTGGGCGAACAATCTGAATCTGTTTTTCAATAGGTTTGACCAACCACCCTCCCCCCTGACTGCACAACAACCACTGCTGCCTCTAAAGACATCAAGTCCTGCTGCCCACTCCCCACTCCACCAACACCCCCCCACTCCCAACACAGCCCCCCAACCTGACCCTCACTAAGACCCAGGTGAGGATGGAGCTGAGGAAGATCAAGGCGAGGAAGGCGTCGGGACCGGACGGCATCAGCGCAAAGCTCCTCAAGTCCTGTGCAGACCAGCTGTGTGGGATTGTGGAGTACATCTTCAATCTGAGCCTGAAGCTGGGGAGGGTACCACAGCTGTGGAAAACATCTTGTGTGGTACCTGTACCAAAGACTTCCCACCCCAAAGATCTGAACAGCTACAGACCAGTGGCCTTGACGTCCCACATGATGAAGACCCTGGAGAGACTGCTCCTTGCTCACCTCCGCCCCCTGCTGGGACCAGCAATGGATCCACTCCAGTTCACCTACCAGCATGGCATTGGGGTGGAGGATGTGGTGATCTTCCTCCTTCACCGTTCTCTGTCCCACCTGGAGAAGCCTGGGAATGCGGTGAGGATCATGTTCTTTGACTTCTCCAGTGCTTTCAACACCATCCAACCGATGATCCTGAAGGACAAGCTGCTGTGCGCAGGGGTGGACCAGCACCTGTCATCATGGATCCTGGACTACCTCACAAACCGGCCTCAGTTTGTGAGAACCCGGGACTGTGTGTCCGACACGATCATCGGTAGCACGGGGGCCCCCCAGGGAACGGTTTTGGCTCCCTTCCTGTTCACCCTTTATACTGCGGACTTCTCACACAACACAACACACTGCCATCTACAGAAGTTCCCTGACGACTCTGCGATCGTTGGCCTCATCTCCAACGGAGATGAAGCTGAGTACAGAGGGCTTATCCAGGACTTTGTGGACTGGTGCCATCGGAACTGCCTCCAGATCAACGCGAGGAAAACTAAGGAGCTGGTGGTGGACTGCCGCAGGCAAGGACAACCCCTCACAGCACCAGTAAATATACAGGGAACAGACATCGAGATGGTGACATCCTATAAGTACCTGGGTGTTCATCTGAACAATAAACTAGACTGGTCACACAATACTGACGCACTCTACAAGAAGGGACAGCGCAGGCTGTTCCTACTGAGGAGACTCAGGTCTTTTGGTGTACAAGGGGCACTGCTGAAGACACGGTGACACGGTGTATGGCATGACACGGTGACACGGTGGTGGCATCAGCCATCACTTTTGGAGTGGTCTGCTGGGGCAGTGGCATTACAGCAGCCGATAGGAAGAGACTGAACAAACTGATCAAGAAAGCTAGCTCTGTCCTGGGGCAGCGCCTTGACCCAGTGGAGGAGATGGGAGAGAGAAGGATGGTGGCTAAACTGTCATCTCTGCTGGAGTCCGAGTTCCACCCTATGCAGAACATACTGAATGCAATGAGGAGCTCATTTAGCAGCAGACTACATCATCCTAGGTGCGCAACCGAGAGGTTTCGCAGGTCCTTCCTACCAACAGCTGTCAGACTGTATAACCTAAGCAGGGCTGCTCGCAGAGATAGCAAAAAGACGTGACAACCTAATAGTATTGAATGCAAAAGACGCAATAGATTTACACAATGGTCCCCTCCGGTATACAACTAGGAAAATACCGGTCGCTATGGAGGGTGAGAATATGTATGGGTACATAATCATACCATGTAGGATAACTAAGTAGACGGTTGTGCTGTTTCATCCCATCTAGCAACAATGTTCCGCACTGTGTGTGCTTATATATTTATATATTTATTCCATCTAGCTACAATGCTCCACGCTGTGTGTTTATATATTTACATATTTATTCCATCTAGCTACAATGCTCCGCACTGTGTGTGTTTATATATATATTTATTCCATCTAGCAACAATGCTCCACACTGTGTTTATATATTTACATATTTATACCATCTAGCTACAATACTCCGCACTGTGTGTTTATATACTCATATATTTATTCCATCCAGCTACAATGCTCCGCACTGTGTTTATATATTTATATACCTATCCCATCTAGCTACAGTGCGCCGCACTGTCTATATATATATATATACTGTGTGTATATATATATATATATATATATATATATATATATATATATATATATATATATATATATATATATATATATATATATATATATACTATATATATATATATATATATACAGTATATATATATACATATGTATACTCGCTGCTCTTGTTTTTTCTCTTGCCTTCTGATTGTTGCTCTGAGTGTTGCTATCCCTGTGCTGTTGCAATCCTGGAATTTCCCCATTGTGGGACTAATAAAGGCTTATCTTATCTTATCTTATCTTATCTTAGCAGATGATAAAATACTTAAGAGCTTTTTTCTCCTAAAGGTGCTACAAAAAATTACACTTTTGTATTAGAATGAATGAATAGCTCCTATGTATTTGTAATAATGAGCACTGTAAGCCACTGCTTAACACTGACTCCCCTCCATCTCCTTGTATTGATTCTCAGACTCTTGCCAGCTGGATTGCCCACACTTCTAAATAATATAATAAATAATAATTTTTAGCTGCTGAAGACAACTCAGGATGATATATGTGCTATATAAAACTATGTATATCCAAGCAGGGGAACCTCTTCTAAAGGCAAGATGTTGTGCTTGACTTGATTTATTATTAACTTTTACGTGCTCAGCGCAGTCACCGGCGTTAGCTTGGTTAGCTCAGTGTTTTTCCAACCACAATTTCCCTGAACGTTCAGGTTTCTGTGCGAAATTTTCTAATTTTGTGGGCTATATTAATCATAGATCCCATAACCTACATATGTTTAAGCAAGTGAGAGTGTTTAGTGATTACATATGTAAAGCGACTTCACACCTCAGAACAGGACAAAGGGTCTCAACCGCCAGTGAAGATCAAAGAGCATCCCAGGCGCTGCGGTGGAGACCGGATGGGTTGCCCTGACCCCCCAGGGCCAGGTGGAGGAGTACGAAGACAAAAGAGGGGATTAAGATAGTGAGGGATGTCAGCTTTTGATATGCATGTCTTTTGTTATGTGCGAGTATAAGTTCGTGGAGCCGAAGGTGTTTGCCCTCTTACTTCTTCTGCTGCTGCACCTAGATGAGACTTGTTAGAGGAGCTGATAATAAACTTTGGTTTATGAATCACATCGCCTTGTTATTTCAAGCTCCTCTACACTGGTGACCCTGATGCGAGAATGGACCAGAGGCGTTCCCCTGCGATCGACTCATCTGTGGCGATCCAGGCAGACGCCGGCGCCCATGCAGACAGGGGAACAGATGGACGACGTTCCACCACGGCAGAAGTGATAGAGAGGGCTCAACCGAGCACCAGCCCCGCGGAGAGAGCCAAAGCAAGGCACTCTCACCCTGCGGACACATCAGTGACGGTCCACACAAACGCCGTCACCGTCAACCTGCCGGACTTCTGGCAGGAAGACCCCGCCTCGTGGTTTCAGCAAGCTGAAGCCCAGTTTGCACTTGCGGGCATCACGGCTGACGATACAAAGTTCTATCACATCGTCGCCAAACTCGACGCCGCCACTTCGAGATGTGCGCGGAGCATAATCCAGCGGCCACCGGCCCAGGACAAATATAAAGAACTGAAAGCGACCATCGTGGCAAATTACGTCCCCTCAGCCGAGGAGAGAGCCGAGAGGATCCTGGCGGTCTACGGCCACAGAGGAGGCAGACCCAAGGCCCTCATGGAGGACTTGCTGCAACTTAAAGAAGAGGACAATGACAACTTCTTCTTCCATTTCATATTCCTCAGTACGCTGCCGCCACACATGAGAGGGACGCTGGCCAACATGCGGTGCAGCACCCAGCAAGACTTCCGCATGCTGGCTCACGAAGCTCAACGGCTCGTCAACGCCTGCAAGGAGCAGACACCCACAGCAGCATCCGCAGACCTCAACGCTGATGTCCGGAGCCACGAGGAGCCACAAATCACCGAGCAGAATCAGCCCGCGGTGACAGCGACACGGCCAGGATGCAACAGACGGAGCGACGTTTGTTATTACCACCACCGCTTCGCCGAGAAGGCTTACAAATGCGTTCCCCCCTGCAAATTCATGATTTCGGGAAAACGCCGAAGCCGAGAGCCTTTAACAGTGGCGGTTCTCGGCGAAAAAAGCAAGCTTTTATATGTGACGGACGGACACACCGGCAAGCGGTTCCTTATCGACACGGGAGCTCAACTAAGTTTTGTCATGCCCTCCCAAGCAGACCGGGCCATGGGCCCCCGGGGCAATGGAGCGGTGGCAGCCAACGGCTCCATCATCGACACTTTTGGCGAAAAGAGCCTGCCCCTCTGCATCCACGGCCGCAACTACAGATGGACATTTGTTGTAGCGGCGGTGAGTTTTAACTTGTTGGGCGCAGATTTTTTGTGTGCACATGGGTTATTAGTTGATCTAGCGAACAGGCGCTTGGTTAATGCACTGTCCTTTGCTTCTATTCCCTACTCAGTTCGACTTTCTCCACCACCCGTGCAGGCTAGCGTCACCACAGCAGGAGGTAAGTTTGATCAACTCCTCACCCAATTTCCAGCACTCACAATTCCCAAATTCTCAGCCACAGTGGCTAGACACGGGGTCGAACACTTTATTCCCACAACGGGCCCACCCGTATTCGCCAAAGCTTGGCGCTTAGACGCGACCAAGCTCGCCATAGCTCGGGACGAGTTTACCACCCTTGAAAAATTAGGCATTATCAGACGCTCGAAAAGCCCCTGGGCGTCACCACTTCACATGGTCCCGAATCCGACGGTTCTTGGAGGCCGTGCGGCGATTACCGCAGATTAAACAATGCGACAGCGCATGACCGCTACCCAATTCCTCACATTCAAGACTTTTCACTACATCTGGCGGGTGCGCGCATTTTTTCAAAAATAGACCTGGTCCACGGTTATCATCAAGTCCCAGTTCGAGCAGAGGACATTCCTAAAACAGCTGTAATAACCCCCTTCGGTCTTTTTGAATTTTTGCGGATGCCTTTCGGCCTCAAAGGCGTTGCTCAAACCTTTCAGCGGATGATGGACGCAGTATTACGCGACCTCCCTTTCGTGTTCGTCTACCTCGATGATATGCTGGTAGCCAGCCCGTCTGAGGAAGAACACGAGCGGCATCTCACTATGGTTTTTCAGAGACTAGAAGAGCACGGTGTTATGACCCGAGCGTCGGTTCTGATCGCGCTCGGGTTAAAGTTATGTCTCGCTGCCGGCCTTGACAGCTGCGGGCGGTATTTTGGCCTCTCCGGGCTCTTATTGTGAAAGTGCTCGGAGGGGTTTCCGCCTGTCAACGGTCGGTCAGCTGTGTGTCATCTGTCATCAGTACCTGGGTTATTTAAGTTGTGTGCTAGCGTCATGTAGACGCAGCAGTGTCTGATCGCTAATGGTCACATTACTGATCGTTGTTCTGTTCACCCATCGTCACGGATGCCTGGACTATCTTCACCTCGGCTGCCTAAAGGCTTGACCGTCTGTTCACCGGCATAGTAAGTGAGTTGTATAGCCTTATTCCCTCCGGTGTATTTGGTGCTGTAAGTCCCTGCTTTAGCAGTCCAGGTCCAATTATTACCTAGCTTGTCTGTGTGTGACTGTTTCCTGCCCTGGACCCGTAGTGTGCTGGATAGCCTATGCTTCCTGTTCTGCAAGGACTCTGTCATCAGCTCAGCAGCTTGTGTAAACACCCTTATCACCGTAATAAAACTCACTAAAACTCACTGGTGGACTTGTGTGCGTCTTATTGGTAGCCCGCGAGGGCTACCATGACAGGACACTGCTGCGTCTACATGACGCTAGCACACAACTTAAATAACCCAGGTACTGATGACAGATGACACACAGCTGACCGACCGATGACAGGCGGAAACCCCTCCGAGCACTTTCACAATAAGAGCCCGGAGAGGCCAAAATACCGCTCGCAGCTGTCAAGGCTGGCAGCGAGACATAACTTTAACCCGAGCGCGATCAGAACCGACGCTCGGGTCATAACACACGGGTTAATAATCAATCCCGCCAAATGCAAATTTGGCGTGTCACAAATTGATTTTTTAGGACAGAGTTTCTCCGAAGGGGGCAGTCCCACTTCCAGACAAAGTTCACGCAGTAAAAAGTTCCCCACGGCCACAAACGGTCAAATCGCTGCAGGAATTTTTGGGCATGGTTAATTTTTACAACCGCTTCCTCCCCCACGCAGCTCAGCTCATGCAGCCCCTATATGACGCGCTCAGAAAACAAAAACCTTCCAACGCGGTCGAATGGACCCCGGAGCGCAAACGCGCCTTCGCGGAAGTAAAAAGCGCCCTAGCTAATGCCACATTGTTGGTTCACCCCGATCCCTCGGCCCGCATTGCGCTAACGACAGACGCTTCAGACCTGGCCATAGGGGCAGTTGTAGAACAACACGTCGGCGGAATCTAGCAACCTTTGGCATTCTTCAGCAAATCGCTAAACCAAACTGAGCGTAAATACAGCACTTTTGACAGAGAGCTGCTAGCGCTCCATTTATCCATCCGCCACTTCCAGTTCTGGTTAGAGGGGCAGCGTTTTACGGCTTTTGTAGACCACAAACCGCTCACCTTTGCTATGGCTAAAATTTCTGAACCGTGGTCAGGCAGGCAACAAAGACAAAGGTTTAGGACAAAGGTTTAACAGAGAGCTGAAGAGGGCTAAATCTCTATACTCAGAGAGACTCCAGCAGCAGTTCACTGCTAATGATTCGGCTTCCGTGTGGAGAGGACTGAGGCAAATCACCAACTATCGACCTAAGGCTCCTAAAGGTCAGGATGACAAAGCCCTTTGTCAAAGACTGTCCCAACCTCTATGCCCGTTTTGACACCTCGTCATCTGTGTCCAACTCCCCCCCTCCCTCCAGCTCCACAGCCTCCACATTCCTACTTCATTTAGGCACCCCCCCCTCCTCCCCCCCTCCCCTTATCATCAGTGAGCAGGATGTGCTCAAACAGTTCTCCAGACTGAACCCGCGCAAGGCCCCCGGCCCAGACGGCGTGTCTCCCTCCACCCTGAGACTCTGTGCGAAACAGCTGGCTCCTGTCTTCACAGACATTTTTAACACCTCCCTTAAGTATGCCACGTGCCGTCCTGCCTCAAATCCTCCACCATCATCCCAGTCCCCAAGAAGCCACGGATCACTGGACTAAATGACTACAGACCTGTAGCGCTCACCTCAGTAGTCATGAAGTCCTTTGAGCGCCTGGTCCTGTCCCACCTCAAGTCCATCACCACCCCTCTCCTGGACCCGCTGCAGTTTGCCTACCGAGCCAACAGGTCTGTAGACGAATGCAGTCAACCTGGCCCTCCACTCATCCTGCAGCACCTGGACTCCCTGGGAACCTACGCCAGGATCCTGTTTGTGGACTTCAGCTCCGCATCAACACCATCCGCCCCGCTCTGCTCCCGGGACAAGCTGTCCCTGCTCAACGTGCCTGACTCCCTCTGCAGTTGGATCATCGACTTCCTGACGGACCAGAGGCAGCATGTGCGGCTGGGAAAGACTGTCTCAGACTATACTAGCATCAGCACCGGATCACCCCAGGGCTGTGTACTTTCCCCCCTACTCTTCTCCCTTTACCCCAACTCCTGCACCTCCAGCCACCAGTCTGTCAAGTTGATCAAGTTTGCGGACGACACCACCCTCATCGGGCTCATCTCCAACGCGACGAGTCCGCCTACAGGAGAGAGGTGGCCCAGCTGGCGTCCTGGTGCAGCAATAACAACCTGCAGCTGAACGCTCTGAAGACAGTGGAGATGATTGTAGACTTCAGGAAAGTCACTACTCCTCTGCCCCCCCTCACCCTCTCAGGCTCTCCCATCACCACTGCTGATTCCTTCCGACTTCCTAGGCACTACCATCACCAGGGACCTCAAATGGGAGCTGACCATCAGCTCACTCATCAAAAAAGCCCAGCAGAGGATGTTCTTCCTGCGGCAGCTGAGGAAGCTCAAGCTACCCACCAAGATGTTAGTGCAGTTCTACACAGCCATCATTGAGTCCATCCTCACCACCTCCATAACCGTGTGGTACGCAGAGCCATTGCCAGGGACAGACTAGAGCTGCAGCGCGTCGTGCGCACTGCTGAGAAGGTGATCGGCTGCAAGCTCCCATCTCTCCAGGACTGTACATCTCCAGGACCCGAGAGCGTGCTGGCCGGAATCATAGCCGATCCCTCACACCCTGGTCACGTACTGTTTGCCCCCTCCCCTCTGGTAGAAGACTTCGGTCCATCCAGACTAAAACCTCCC
The DNA here is from genome assembly GCA_020510985.1 of Pholidichthys leucotaenia. Taxonomy (NCBI): domain Eukaryota; kingdom Metazoa; phylum Chordata; class Actinopteri; order Cichliformes; family Pholidichthyidae; genus Pholidichthys; species Pholidichthys leucotaenia. The sequence continues at coordinate 172,234,729 of CM035836.1, forward strand.
GTCACATGAACAGCTTCTTCCCTCTGCCATTAGACTGCTGAACACTAAGTGACTTATTGACTCTCGTGCACCAGTACAGCAGCTCACCAGAGCATGTCAATCATCACTGTTTTTCTTCCTGCATTACCGACTGCACTATATAGTTCTCCACAGTAACTGCTGCTGGCTAATATATATTTTAACTGTTGACCAGTATCACTTAATCTTATCCTACACTTTATTACATGTATAGTTTATTTCTCTTATCCTATCATGTTTAATGTTGCAGCATTGTACCGAGACAAATTCCTAGTTTGTGTACTACATGAACAATGGCAATAAACCTGATTCTGATTCTGATTCTGATTCTGAAAGACAGCTAGCTGCGATTTCAGAGTTCACCACAGACATTCGACATGTGGCAGGCAAACTTAACGTGGTAGCAGACTGCCTCTCTCGCGCTGTGACATCGCCAGAGCGCGAGGAGACAGATTATACTACCTCAGCCGCGGAACTCTTCGCCAACGCGGACACATACGCAGCACCAATCCACGCAGGGTTAGATTATGCAGCCATGGCAAAGGAACAAAGTAGTGACGCGGACGTGCGCGCACTCCTGTCTGGACCAACAGGGTTAAGGCTGGAGAAAAGGGGTCTACGCAACGGTGTGCCCCCGCTAATATGCGACATCTCAACCGGCCGACCTCGCCCGTTAGTTCCAGCTGCATGGCGCCGCCGTATTTTCGACTCGATTCACTCCCTCGCGCACCCAGGTGTGCGCGCTTCAGTTAAAATGGTCGCCGAAAAGTTTGTGTGGCCTGGCCTGCGCAAAAACGTAAAAGAATGGGCAAAGACTTGCATTTCTTGTCAGCGTGCCAAAGTACACAAACACACAAAAGCCCCTCTGGAGCCTTTTCGAATCCCTGCTAGAAGGTTCGACCACGTTCATGTCGACCTCGTGGGGGCCACTACCTTCCTCCCAAGGTTTCACACACCTGTTAACAATGATAGACCGGCACCACGCGCTGGCCAGAGGCAGTCCCTCTGGCGTCAACCACAGCGGAGGAAGTCGCTCGCGTTTTTTTTGACAAACTGGGTGGCACGTTTCGGCGTCCCATCGGACATCACGTCCGATAGGGGGCCTCAATTTGTCTCGGAGCTTTGGTCAGCCATGTCCAGCAGCTTAGGGGCAACAATTCACCACACCACCGCTTATCACCCTCAGGCTAATGGGTTATGCGAGCGTTTTCACAGATCTTTAATGGCCGCCCTCAGAGCCTCACTAACGGATACAGATTGGGTAAATAAACTTCCCTGGGTTTTATTGGGGTTGCGTGCTGCGCCCAAAGAGGATCTAGACGCCTCCCCAGCAGAATTAGTTTTTGCACAACCTCTCAGGCTCCCAGGTGAATTTTTACCAGAGAACCCAGAGCCAGGGCATCTTCCAGCCCCGAGGTTTGTAGGCAGCAACGGACCGGACTCTCTCCCCGGGCCGCACATCACTCTTTCCACGGGTTTTTGTCCCCCAAGCTTAAAAAACGCTGATTTCGTTTTTGTTAGGCATGAAGCTTTAAAACCAACCTTTCCGCCCACCATACGATGGGCCATTCAGAGTGCTGGAACCTAGTGATAAACATTTTGTGGCTTGATTTTGGGATAGAAAAGAAACAGTCAGCATTGACAGACTTAAACCTGCCTTCTTGTTGAGAGACGAGCCTGCGCGGTTGGCGAGAGCACCTCGGCGGGGTAGACCCCCCAAGAGAAAAGACTCAGCCCCCCGGCAGGGAACAAATAATCACTCTCCTTCCCAAGCTGCAGATTCCTTACAGGAAGGTCCCACCAGGACGCCCAAGCGGACCCACAGCAGATTCGGGAGAAGATTAAAACCCAGACGGCACAGAGACTGATGCAAACTACTCAACAGTTGTTCACTAATTGTGCTGTAACAGTTTAGGACTGACTTGTGATATTACTATGCGGTTATGATTACCACTGAACTCTCTTAGGAGCATGGCTGCTGGAAAGTTTTCTTCTGTTCAAGAGGTGTAGCAGTTTAGTATGTCATAATAATTTATCTTAAACTGTGAATTTTTCTATTGTCCTTTTCATAGTCGTTGGGGGGGGGGGGGGGCTGTGGGCTATATTAATCATAGATCCCATAACCTACACATGTTTAAGCATGTGAGAGTGTTTAGTGATTACATATGTAAAGCAACTTCACACCTCAGAACAGGACAAAGGGTCTCAACCGCCAGTGAAGATCAAAGAGCATCCCAGGCGCTGCGGTGGAGACCGGATGGGTTGCCCTGACCCCCCAGGGCCAGGTGGAGGAGTACGAAGACAAAAGAGGGGATTAAGATAGTGAGGGATGTCAGCTTTTGATATGCATGTCTTTTGTTATGTGCGAGTATAAGTTCGTAGAGCCGAAGGTGTTCGCCCTCTTACTTCTTCTGCTGCTGCACCTAGATGAGACTTGTTAGAGGAGCTGATAATAAACTTTGGTTTATGAATCACATCGCCTTGTTATTTCAAGCTCCTCTACAATTTCACTTCTTAATTGGTCCAAAACATTGCAAATATGTTGCTGTTGCTGTGCATGGGTGCTGTAGGCACCTATGTATGCACAACGGCAAATTATTTTCAGTTTTTTGGACCAATTAAGAAGTCAAATATGAAACTTTCCCACAGAAACCTCAACATACCAGGGAACCCTGGTTGAAGAACGCTGGGTTAGCTTAACTACTGTGTTGTTTACTCATCTTATCCAACATTTACTCATTCCTAAAAATGTGGCATGGGCTCGAATAAATTATTAATCATCATCTTACTCCTCTTTGTTATCTGGCTTATTTTATTATCAACTTACAGTATACAGTATGCATAGCATCCTGTATTTATTGCTGTCAGGCTGGTTAGCTTAGCACTGCTAGCATGTTCAATTCAATTCAATTCAGCTTTATTTATAATGCGCCACATCACAACAAAAGCCGCCTCGTGGCGCCACAGTGCAGATAAAAAAATCACACAGTCACAGAAAGACCCAGCAATCAGACGATCCCCTATGAGCAAGCACTAGGCGACAGTGGAGAGGAAAAACTCCCATTTGGAAGGAAGAAACCTCTAGCAGAACCAGGCTCAGGGAGGGGCAGTCGTCTGCTGCGACTGGCTGGGGATGAGGGGATAGGGAGGATAGAAAGGACAGACATAAAGAACATAGCAGTAAGATGCCAAGTACAATATTGGAGATCAGCCAGCAGTATGGATCAGATAACAATAGAACAAGAGTGGGGTTAAAAGACACAAATACCCTCCTTAAATGAAAGCTATATTAAAAAGGAAGGATTTTACCCTGTTCTTAAAGACAGAGACCGAGTCTGACTCCCGGACCCAGAGTGGTAACTGGTTCCAGAGAGAAGGGGCTTGGTAGCAGAGGGCTCTGCCTCCCACCGTACTTTTGGAGATTCTGGGCACCACAAGTAAGCCAGCATTTTGGGAGTGTAATGCTCTGTTAGGATGGTAAGGTAATATCAGATCTTTTATATATTGGGGGGCCAGATTGTTAAGAGCTTTGAAAGTAAGAAGAAGGATTTTAAAATTGATTCGGAATTCAATGGGAAGCCAATGGAGGGAGGACAGAACCGGGGAAATATGATCTCTTTTTCTAGAACCAGTTAAAACTCTAGCAGCAGCATTTTGAATCAATTGAAGACTTTTTAAAGATACTCTAGGACAACCAGATAATAGCGAATTACAACAATCTAATCACGAACTGACAAAGGTGTGAATCAGTTTCTCAGCATCACCCAGAGACAAGATGCTCCTGATCTTAGCAATATTGCGCAGATGATATAAGGCGGTCCTAGAAACAGTTTTAATATGTGAATTAAAGGACAAATCCTGGTCAAAAATCACTCCAAGGTTCCTCACACAACTGTTCAGAGTGAGAGTGGCAGCATCTAAATTAAGGGCATAATCTGAAAAGGAATTTCTAAGATGTTTTGGGCCAACAACAATGACTTCATTCTTATCAGAGTTCAATAGTAAAAAATTACAAGTCATCCAAGCTTTGATGTCCTTAAGACAGGCATCTAGCTTGGCCAACTGATCATAATCATCGGGCTTCACTGACAGGTATAGTTGTGTGTCATCAGCGTAACAATGAAAATGTATACAGTGCTTTCTGATGACATTGCCCAGCGGGAGCATATATAGACTAAAAAGAGTAGGGCCCAACACAGATCCCTGTGGAACTCCGTGAGTGAGCTTAGAGCTGGAAGAAAATCCATCACTGACATGGACAAACTGAAATCTATCAGACAAATAAGATCTAAACCACTGCAACAGAGTTCCACTGAGTCCAACAAAGTGTTCCAATCTATCAAGTAGAATGGCATGATTGATAGTGTCAAAGGCTGCACTGAGATCTAAAAGAACAAGAACAGAGACAAGTCCATTATCAGATGCAGTCAGGAGGTTATTAGAGACCTTCACTAAGGCAGTTTCAGTGCTGTGATGAGCTCTGAACCCAGATTGAAACACCTCAAACAAACCAACTCCCTGCAAATGGTCAGATAATTGCACAGCAACAACTCTTTCCAGGATTTTTGAAATGAAAGGCAAATTGGAGATTGGTCGATAACTGGCCAAAACTCCAGGATCGAGCGTCGGTTCTTTAAGTAAAGGTTTAATTACAGCAGTTTTAAAAGCCAGTGGAACATAATCCAGAGTTAAAGAAGAATTAATGATAAGAAGAATACGGCTACTAATAATTGGGAAAATAATTTTAAATAACCTGGAAGGTATAGGGTCCAGAAGGCAAGATGAAGGCTTAGAAGAGAAAACTACCCTATCCAACTCCAAGAGGTCGATTGGAGTAAATCTATCCAAGCAGATATCAATTGAGGGAGCAGCAGTAGTTAATGTACTAGAGTTTACGGTAGGAAGAATCTGACTAATTTCATCTCTAATAGATAAAATTTTAAGATTGAAATAGTTCAGAAAGTCCTGACTAGAAAGCTCAGGGGGGATGCGAGGACTGACTGAGTCATGGCTCTTTGTAAGCCTGGCTACAGTGTTGAAGAGAAACCTGGGGTTATTCTTGTTTGCTTCTATTAATGCAGAATAATAGCTTGATCTAGCTTTTCTAAGAGATTTTTTTATAGATTAAGAGATGATTTCTCCACGCCAAGTAGAATTCATCTGAATTAGTTGAACGCCATTTTCTTTCCAATTGACGAGCCTTCTGTTTCAAGCCACGAGTTTCTGAGTTAAACCAAGGAGTAAGAAATCTCTGGTTAGACTTTTTCTTTTTTAAAGGGGCTACCAAATCTAGAGTCCGATGCAGAGAGGCAGTAACACCATCAACCATGCTATCAATCACGAATGGAGCAGACTCTCCATCACTTATTTCAGGTGTTTCTGTTGTGTTGACCCATGGCATAGAGGAGACAATCTGCAAAAATTTAGCAACAACGTCATCAGAAAGACATCTGCTGTAGTAGTATTTTTCTTTAGGAAATAAGTGATCAGAGATAATGAAATCAAAAATTAACAGACAATGGTCAGACAGTACAGGATTATGAGGAGACACAACCAGATTTTCGATATCTATACCTTATGTCAAAACAAGGTCCAATGTATGGTGGAAATAATGGGTAGAATTTTTTACTTTTTGGGAAAACCCCATTGAGTCTAAAATTGAATTGAAAGCCTTATTAAGACAGTCACTCTCACCATCAACATGTATATTAAAGTCCCCTACAATAATTATTCTATCGGCTTTCAGCACCAAATCAGCTAAAAATTCAGCAAATTCCGATAGAAATTCTGAATAGACCGTGGGAGGACGATAAACTATGCCAAAGAGAACTGGGATCAAGCCAAGATTGCCAACAGGCCCCACACTGAGGACCAAAACTTCAAAGGAATTAAAACATAATTTCTGCTTAACATTAACCAGCAATTTAGGATGGAAAATTGCCGCCACTCCACCACCACGACCAGAACCTCTGGGGTTATGACAGTTTAAATACCCAGAGAGAGTTGATTCATTCAGACCAACATAATCATCAAGCCCGAGCCAGGTCTCTGTGAGGGACAATCGATTAATAGATCATGGACCAGAAGAGACTTAGAAGATAGAGACCTAATGTTTAATAAGCCAAATTTAATTTTTAAACTTTTTTGGGGGGAGAGAGAGGCCAAATTATTAATTGTATTAATTTTAGAGACTTGAGGCTGGATTAGAATTTTCCCAACATTTTGTTTAATCAATCTGGGAAGTTTATGCATTCTAATTTTTTTAACTTTTTTATTAACTTTAAAGGGAGCAGAAAAAGGTTCTCTAAGGGAGGAGAGAGGGGCAAAGTTCGAGGGTGGTGAATGAGGAGGAGCTGCAGAAGTGCGAGTGTTTTTCAGGTTATGTTGTAATAGTCCTGAGTTACAATATTTAGGGCAACGGGAGACAGACTCAGTCTCTGAAGGATTATAAATAAAGGCTGATCCAAACAGTAAAGACCACCCAAGTTAACGGGATCGATGCAATATGTGGGAACAGGACCAAATTGCTAAATTTTAACCCATTCCTAATAACACTGTATGGGCTCAAATGAACCTGTGGAACACATTGCTAGCAGTTGCTATTGCGAGGACTCTAACTACTTGGCAGAGTTTTATAAGGTGGGAGATGGGCGGTGATGGCGGGTTTTAGAAGGTGTGGGCAAGCGACAGCTTTGTTTGGGCTTGAGAGTGGATCTCTAGTGCAACATCCAGCAATGGTGGAAAGTCCATAAAACATAACATTAACACGAGGGCCTGAATGAATAATGAAGCAACAGTAAAATCACAGCTCATTACAGACACACTTCTGACTCCTTGAGCTTCTTCTAATCCACATATATGATAGCAAAGTGGAAAATAGTATTTTTTATTATTCATTCTCGGGTTATATGACCCAAACCACTATCATTGAAAATGATTATATTGTGTTATACATAACCCTAATCGATAAGTATTCCAATGATATCAGACATTGCCCAAAAATATTTTAATGAACTCGGAGCAAAACGTGTTACACAGTCGAAATGTGCAAGCTGTTGATAGCATAAAACGGAGTAGAGAGTTTTCAAATGGCCCACCTCTGGGTTCCTCTCCATGATCTCATAAGCAGGATCGGCTGTGTGTCGTTCCTCTTTGTTCTTAAGCCTTTTGTCTGAAAGGGGGAACAGCAGATGTCATTTTTTTTAAAAAAAAAAAAAAACAACAGGAAAAAAGCTGCATTTTCTATTGGTAATTCTAAAAGTGAGGAATAATTCAACACTGTTCATTTTAAATAAAGTTTGTGAACCAAAAGCAGATGCAGCATTCTTTAGTTAAAAACATTAATTCTGGCAGAGCCAGTTGTGAAATAACAAATAAAGGACTGAGTCACTTAATAACGAGTCACAAAGAGGGAAATAGCATCTTTTTATTGCGTGGTGCCGGAAAGACAGTTGAAGACATCATGATGTGCAGAGAACAGGCTTTACTTCATAGGAGTAAAATGCTCAAGATGTACCTGAGTTATAGAGTAGAAAGTCTTTATACTACAGCCAAAATAAAATTTTAGAAACAAAAAATGTGACAGGCTACATTGAGTTTTCAACCAATAATACTCCATTACTGTGTCACTTCACACAGATTTATAAATATATAATTTGGGGGCCATTTTCAGCCTTTACTAGATAAGGGACATTCATAGAAAGAAGGGGGTGATTGAAACAGGTATCTGTTGCTTTAGACCAGGTGCTCCCTAACAATTTAAATCTGCAACTTAGAGTTTTATTTACAGGCGCATGTGAAAAAATAGAATGTCATGATTTACTGTATACTTTACAAGTTGTGCAAATCGATGGTCGAAATACAAAACCTCCTATCTGAAAAATGCACTTTTTTAAGAAAATAAAAAACCTTTTTGTTTTCTTGCAGAATGCCATTTTTTAAGGATACCCAGTACATAATACACTGTTTTGGACTGTATTACTATACAGTGCATCCGGAAAGTACTCACAGCACTTCTTCCATATTTTGTTATCTTACGGCCTTATTCCAAAATGGATTAAATTCATTTTTTCCTCAAAATTCTACACACAATACCCCATAATGACAACATGAAAAAAGTTTTTTTTAGATTTTTGCAAATTTATGAAAAATAAAACACTAAAAAATCACATGTACATAAGTATTCACAGCCTTTGTTCAATACTTTGTTGATGCACCTTTGGCAGCACCTTTGGCCTTTTTGTACATGATATCACAAGCTTGGCACACCGATCTTTGGGCAGTTTTGCCCATTCCTCTTTGCAGCACCTCCCAAGCTCCATCAGGTTTCATGGAAGTGTCGGTGCACAGCTATTTTCAGATCTCTCCAGAGATGTTCTATAGGATTCAAGTCTAGGCTCTGGCTGGGCTACTCAAGGACATTCACAGATGTAGTGGATTTAGATTAATGGTTTATAGGTGTTTTATTGTTGGTACAATTATTAATGTAAATATGAATGTGAGTAGGGATGAAAATTTCATACTATTACACAACCATATCCTCATAGGGCATCAGTCCAGATAATGGACAATTTTATTAACAATTCTTTATTTGTACCAATTATGAATCAGTCTAAAAAAAAACCCTTGTGAGTTCTTGTCTGCTGATAATTAATATGATGGACATGAAATCAAACAATAACTCCCATATGTCTTTCAATAGTTTAATAAGAAATGTCAGAATAGGTTAACACATTTGGATAATTTTAAAACAGCGAATTCAACATGTATTATGGGCAAAGAACCCTAGTTTAACTTGGCGATATACTGGAAATTGGAAAACCATAAAATAGCATTGGTCAAGAAAAGTGGATGCAATTTTATGAAGAAAATGATGAGTAAACTATCTATAAAAATGGAAAATTGGTGTTAGTCTGAAAAAGAACGTAAATTAATGAAAGGACAAAATGCATTTTGAAATTCTGATAGGAGTTGCATGAAATTAAGTTTAAAGAACTTACACCAGGAATATTCTCAAGAATTAAGTTTAAATTAAACAACAGACCATCAGCCAAGCAGAATCATTGCGTCCCAGTGGGTAGCAGGCGGTCCACTGGATTCTGTTTCAACTGGACCGGCGTGGGTTCTGTTAGAAGACTGGCAGACAGGCTCTTCACCATGGTTATGGCCTACTCCCAAGATCACAAAGGGGCTGGTTCTTCAGCAGGCTGGCTGTGGTCTTCTCTTATGAACTGAAGAAGGAGTTTGTTTATTGTACAATGTCCAATCAGAGAGTCAAATTGGGACAAGCTCATGCCACAGATGCATTTCTGCCAATGTATTGTGGCTGGAATGAGTTGGTTTAAGCTTTATAAAAAAAAAATCAAACAAAATCTTCTTACACAGTAATTTAAAGAAAAAGTAAACTTTAAAGACAAGGAAAAGAATTTTCACAGACCATGGGATACTCTGGGCCTACTTGAAAAAAAAGGAAAAGAAATGGGAGAGCAGAAAATGCTCCTTACCGCTTGACCACCACCCAAAAACTGAACAAAGGAAAGTTTTTTGGTGTGACAGAATCTCACTGAATTTCATGAAACTGAGCTAGACCAATTACATGGAGTTTCCTGTTCAACAGAAGTCATAAACAGCTAGCCAAAAAAGGAGATACAGTGGAGCTTGGAAACCCATTGGTCATTTCAAAGTTCAGGGCTTCATGGGCCTCCCAGCAGAAAGAGGAGGGGGAGAGACATTTGATATGAGAAGTGAGACCCCCCTTAAGACGCATATGTTGCTGAATAAAGCATAAATTCTTTAAACTTTAGTGACTAAGATATTCTACTCAATAATAAGGGAACATACAATGTCTCTATATTGTAACTATAATTAAATTGCGATAGTAAGCATGCAAACATTAATTTCTTCCTGAAAATAAAGCAGAACATTTCAAATCATATCAATAAAAGCATCTGAAACCACAACTGTTCATTCCAGAGTTCAACCATGTCTTCAGTAGCGGATGCTGTCTTGAGAAAAAGAATATGAATTAATTTATTGTTCACAACTGCAGAGATTCCATTTCAGAGAGAGAGAAAAAAATTAAATATTTCTGCATCGTCCACCAGATGGCACTGTAAAACTGTCTGGGTGGTTAATGAGGAATCTTGACTCCCAATGTTGGATTATATCAACCATAAATCTGTCATTTGGGGCATTCCTTTGCCAAAGAGCAGAAAAGGGAGAATGACTAAGTCCTGGAGAAGGGATTAACTTCTACTTTATGGCCGATGGATAGTGTTACAGCTCTGGTCCTTGGGTAATAGAAGCAGTTCTTGACCAGACTTTTGAGTTGAAACAATTTTCTTCAGCAAAGAATGATTTTATGGATTGGAACCAAAAGGGTTACCACTACACAGAGTTGTCCTGAAGCCACTCCTTTGATATCTTGGCTGTGTGCTTAGGGTTGTTGTCCTGCTGAAAGATGAACCATCGCTCCAGTCTGAGGTCAAGAGCACTCTGGAGCAGGTTTTCATCCAGGATGTCTCTGTACATTTCTGCATTTGTCTCTCCGTCTATCCTGACTAGTCTTTCAGTTCCTGCCGCTGAAAAACATCCCCACCACATGATCCTGCCACCACCATGCTTCACTGTAGGGATAGTATTGGCCTGGTGATGAGCGGTGCCTGGTTTCCTCAAAACACAATGCCTGGTATTCATGCCAATGAGTTCAATCTTTGTCTCATCAGACCAGAGAATTTTGTTTCTCATGGTCTGAGTTCTTCAGGTGCCTTTTGACAAACTCTAGACGGGCTGTCATGCGCCTTTTACTAAGGAGTGGCTTCTGTCTGGCCACTCTAACATACAAGCCTTATTGGTGGATTGCTGCAGAGATGGTTGTCCTTCTGGAAGGTTCTCCTCTCTCCACAGAGGAACGCTGGAGCTCTATCAGAGTGACCATCAGGTTCTTGGTCACCTCCCTGACTAAGGTCCTTCTCCCCTGATCGCTCAGTTTAGACAACCGGCCAGCTCAATAAGAGTTCTGGTGGTTCTGAACTTCTTCCATTTATGGATGATGGAGGCCACTGTGCTCATTGGGACCTTCAAAGCAGCAGAAATTTTCCTGTACCCTTCCCCAGATTTGTGCCTCGAAACAATCCTGTCTCGGAGGTCTACAGACAATTCCTTTGACTTTATGCTTGGTTTGTGCTCTGACGTGCACTGTAAACTGTGGGACCTTATACAGACAGGTGTGTGCCTTTCCAAATCATGCTCAATCAGCTGAATTTACCACAGGTGGACTCCAATTAAGCTGTAGAAACATCTCAAGGATAACCAGTGGAAACAGGATGCACCTGAGCTCAATTTTGAGCTTCATGGCAAAGACTGTGAATACTTATGTACATGTGATTTCTTAGGGGGGTTTTTTTGTTTGTTTGTTTGTTTGTTTTTAATAAATTTGCAAAAATCCCCCCAAAAAACTTTTTTCACATCGTCATTATGGGGTATTGTGTGTAGAATTTTTGAGGAAAAAAATGAATTTAATCCATTTTGGAATAAGGCTGTAACATAACAAAATGTGGAAAAATTGAAGTGCTGTGAATACTTACCAGATGCACTGTATAATGTGTTAACAATACCGCCTCCTATCTGCACTTTGCAAGGCACTAATGCCTAAGTGCATTTTTCAGATAAGAGGTTTTGCTTTCAGCCATCGATATGTTCTTACATCTGCTCACTTTAGGGGTCACCACAGCTGATCATCTGCCTCCATCTTACCCTATCCCTTGCATCTTCCTCTGTAATATTAACCCTCTCCATGTCCTCCTTCATTACATCCATGAATCTTCTCTATGGTTTTCCTCTTTTCCTCCTGCCTGGCAGCTCCATCTTCAACATCATTTGTCCAATACATCCACTATCCCTCCTCTGCACATGTCCAAACCATCTCCACCCACTCCACCCTGCTTGCACTCTCTTTTTCACCTCTCTTGTGCACCATCCATTGCGTTAGATGGCTGATCCCAGGTATTTAAACTCATCTACCTTCACTACCCCTACTCCTTGCTTCTTTTCCATCACATCTGCCTCTCTCTGATTTAAACACATGTATTCTGTCTTGCTACTACTGACTTTCCATTCCTCTTCTCTCAAGAGCATACCTCCATCTCGCCAGGTTCTCCTCCACCTGCTCCCTCCTCTCACTACAGATCACATTGTCGTCTGAGAACATCGTAGTCCATGGAGACTCCTGTCTGACCTCAACTGTCAGCCTGTCCATCACCAATGCAGAGAAGAAGGGGCTCAGACATGATTCCTGATGTCATTCTACCCTCACCTTGAAGCCATCTGTCACTACAGCACACCTCACCACCATGTCACTGTCCTCCTACATGTCCTGCACCACCAACGCATACCTCTGTGTGACTCCTAACTCCCTCATACAGTACCACACTTCCTCTTGTCACACCCTATCATATGCTTTCTCTAGATCCACAGAGACACAGTGCAACTTCTTCTGACCTTGTCTATACTTCTCCCCCAACACTCTTAGCTAACATTGTATCTGCAGTACTCTTTCTTGGCATGAAACTGTACTGCTGCTCACTGATTGTCAAATCTCTCCTTTACCCTTGTGGCTGGCTTTTACATTCATTCATTTATTTATTTATTTTACCTGCACCTGTATTCTAATAAAGATGCCAGATAAGTCAAGTCACAAATGAGCACAACTCCGGAGGGGTATTGCATAAAACTGTACAGACTGGGTTAATCATCTCAGACTGGAGGCAGAGGGTAAACAGAGAAGGACAGTGGCTATGGAGATTATGGTGAGGTAGCAGGAAGAAGGAGTTGGGGGGGAGAAGGGATGAATGTATTGTGAAGTGAGGTGTCATGCAGAGGTGAGATGGGCGGTTGGTATAAAAGGAGAACCCATGGTGTATTGAGAGATTCTTTTCTGTGTATGACTGATGTGAGAGTGACTAAAATCGTCTGCTGCATAAATCAGTCTCGTTACTTACACTCTCCACACTGGTGACCCCTTGACGAATTATGGAACATGAGGCAAGAACCCCGGAGTCGGCCCGGACGGGAACCCCCAGCAACGCATGCACTGTTTCATTCAAACTACCGGACTTTTGGCTGCACAACCTGCAGTCTTGGTTCCACCACACCGAGGCTCAGTTCGCCCTCCAGGGAATAACGGCAGACAACACCAAATATTACTATGTGGTCACAGTGCTGGACACTCGCACGTCTCAGCAAGTAGCAAGCCTGCTCCAACAGCCTCCAGCCCACGACAAATACGGGACTCTCAAGGCTGCGCTGACCCGGCGCTACACGCTCTCGGACTGTGAGAGAGCAGAGAGGCTCCTGAGGCATTCAGAGTTAGGAGATGGTTCGATGGTCAAACTGATGGAGAAGATGTTGGCGTTAATAGGCATGGACAACGGGCATTTTCTGTTTGCCCACCTTTTCCTCCGGAACCTCCCAACAGTGGCCAGAGCGGTTCTTGCCAATTCGCCGTTGCTGGCCGCACGTGACTACCGTGCGCTAGCACAGGAGGCAGATCGGATCATCCTCACCACCAGAGTCCTCACAGTGAACGCAGCGGCGTTGGAACCCAGCGAGACGACCAGTGGAGGCGAGGAGCCGCCGACAGTAGTGGCAGCAGAGGCCGGGACGCGCCAGAGAGACACGATCTGTTTCTACCACCGCCGCTTTGGAGAGAACGCACGCAGATGTGCACCACCGTGCCAATTCAAGCGCTCGGGAAACGCCAAGACCGGCAGTCGGTAGCAGCTGTGACCGCCGGTGAAGAGAACAAGCTGCTCTACGTGACGGACTCGCGCACGGGGAGACGGTTCCTCGTAGACACCTGAGCCCAGAGGAGCATCATCCTGCCATCCTACGCCGACCGGCTAGCAGGACCTAGCGGCCCCGGGCTGGTAGCAGTAAACGGCTCAGGCATTAAGACTTTTGGTGAGAGAACACTGACTTTATCCCTACATGGCCGTATGTACAAGTGGACTTTTGTCATAGCGGCACTGAGTTTCCCAATCCTGGGAGCTGATTTTCTGTGTGCACATGGGTTGCTAGTCGATGTTGCTAACAGGTGCCTGGTTAATGTCTTTTGATTCTCTCCCCTGTACAGCTTGAGGGGCTGGGCCAATAACACAAGCCAACGTCACAGCTCCAGGCGGTAAGTTCCACACACTGCTCACTCAGTTCCCAGCACTCACGGTCCCGACGTTTTCGGCGGCCATCGCTAAACACGGGGTGGAACACTTTATCACCACCACCGGGCCGCCCGTTTTCACACAACATCGGCGCTTGGATGCAGCTAAACTGGCCATAGTGCGCGAGGAGTTTGCCAACCTGGAAAGATTGGGCATCATCAGGTGATCGAACAGCCCATGGGCATCCCCGCTACACATGGTCCCTAAGTCCGAGGGATCATGGCGACCATGTGGAGATTTCCGCAGATTGAACAACGCCACAGCGCACGACCACTACCCGATTCCCCATATTCAGGATTTTTCCGTTCACCTCGCCAGAGCACACATTTTTTCTAAAATAGACCTGGTCTGCGGTTACCACCAGGTCCCAGTGCACGTGGAGGACATACCCAAAACAGCGGTAATAACTCCGTTTGGCTTGTTTGAGTTTTTACGCATGCCCTTCGGATTAAAAGGAGCGGCACAGACATTCCAACGCATGATGGATGCGGTGTTGCGCGATCTCCCTTTTGTGTTCGTCTACCTGGATGATATCCTGGTGGCCAGTGCGTCCGAGGACGAACACGTAACCCACCTCAGGACGGTTTTCCAGAGGTTGGAGGAGCACGGGTTAATAATCAACCCGGCGAAATGCCAGTTCGGCGTGACGGGGATTGATTTTTTTGGGGCACCGCGTCTCACCAGAGGGAGCGATACCCTTGCCCAACAAAGTGCGCGCCGTGGCGAATTTTCCCCAGCCTCAGACGGTCAGGGGCTGCAAGAATTTTTGGGGATGGTTAACTTTTATAACCAGTTCCTCCCCCGCACAGCTCAACTCATGCAGTCATTATACGCCGCGCTCAAGAAACGGAAACCCGCGGACAGAGTCGAAAGGACTCCGGAGCGAGAGCAGGCATTCTCTGAGGTTAAAACAGCCCTGGCAAACGCCGCACTGTTGGCGCACCCGGACCCGGCGGCCTGGATAGCACTCACTACCGACGCCTCGGACGTGGCCATAGGGCCATAGGGGCCGTCGTGGAGCAACGGGTCGCCGGTTCCTGGCAGCCACTCGCTTTTTTCAGCAGGGCTTTGCGCGACAGTGAGCGTAAATACAGTGCATTCGACAGAGAGTTGCTGGCTCTCCACCTGGCCATATGCCACTTCCAGTTCTGGCTGGAAGGGCGCAGCTTCACTGCGTTCGTGTACCACCAGCCGCTAACGTTCGCGATGGCCAAGGTTTCGGAACCATGGTCGGGCCGGAAGCAGAGACAGCTGGCTGCGAGCTCGGAGTTTACGACCGATATTCAACATGTGTCAGGTAAACTGAATGTGGTAGCGGACTGCCTCTCGCGCGCAGTATTGGCCCCGGTCTGAGTGGGGATAGATTATACAGCCATGGCAGCAGAGCAGATTGGCGATACGAACGTGCGCGCGCTCCAGTCTGGACCAACAGGGTTAAGGATGGAGAGCAGAGTACTGCAAGACGGCAAGCCCCCCCTGTTCTGCGACGTCTCCACGGGACACCCCCGCCCGGTGGTCCCAGTCGCTTGGCGCCGCCGCATGTTTAAGTCAGTTCACGCTCTGGCGCACCCAGGGGTGCGCGCGTCAGTCAAAATGGTGGGAGCGAAGTTCGTGTGGCCAGGCCTGCGCAAACAAGTGAAAGAGTGGGTTGCAGCCTGTGTAGCGTGCCAACGAGCCAAAGTACACAGACACACGAAGGCTCCTTTGGAGCCGTTTCGTATCCCGGCTAAGAGGTTCGACCATGTTCACGTGGACCTCGTGGGTCCCCTCCCACCATCGCAGGGGTGCACGCACCTTCTGACAGTGGTGGACCGCACCACACGCTGGCCAGAAGCAGTCCCGCTGGCGGAAACTATGTCCGCAGATGTGGCGCGCGCTTTTTTGATGACATGGGTGGCATGTTTTGGAATGCCGTCAGACATCACGTCCGATAGGGGCCCTCAGTTTGTTTCAGACCTCTGGTCCGCGATGGCCCGTAGCCTGGGTGTTGCAATTCATCGCACAACCGTGTACAACCCACAGGTCAATGGGTTATGCAAGCGTTTTCATAGGTTACTGAAAGCAGCGCTCAGGCCTTCGCTGACGGATGCAAATTGGGTAGACCGGTTGCCGTTGGTCTTATTGGGGTTGCGTTCCGCACCAAAAGAGGATTTGGAGGCTTCCCCGGCGGAGCTTGTTTTTTCTCAGCCACTGCGGCTGCCCGGGGAATTTTTGCCAGATAATCCCATGCGGGACAACTGCCCGTCTCAGCGTTTGCAGCATAGTGCAGACACAGGCACGCTGCCCGGCCCAGCCCACCACTGTTTTCCATGCACTTTTGTGCCAAACGCGGCGTTGGTGTTTGTCAGGCACGATGCCCACCGCCCTCCATTGCGCCCACCCTACGATGGCCCGTTCAGAGTGCTGGAAACAGGGGACAAACATTTTTTGTTAGACTTGGGGCGTCGTTGGGAGAAAATATGCATAGACAGACTTAAGCCCGCCTTTGTGGTGGCGGACGAGCAAGTGCTGTTGGCTCAGGGCCCTCGGCGTGGAAGACCCCCACTGAGAGCTCCCCAGGTAAACGATTCATCAGAGCAGCCACACGGGCAAGTTGAAGGTTTCACCCCCCTCGCCATGGCCCACCCGCAGACAGACACACCCCCAGGAGCCCCCCGCCAGCACAGCAGCGCCGCAGAGGCGGTAAACCCCCGTTACAGCAGATATGCAGCGTGCAGGAAATATAAGACAGAATAATAAAGAGCGATGGCAAGAACCAAACAGACCGCCGGCAAATCTACTGGAGGAAAAGCCCCCAGGAAGCAGCTAGCCACCAAGGCTGCTCGAAAAGGCGTTCCGGCCGCCGGCGGAGTGAGGAGGCCTCACCGTTGCAGGCCCGGTGCCGTGGCTCTGAGAGAGATCTGTCGCTGCCGGAGGTCCATGGAGCTGCTCATCCGTAGGCTGCCCTTCCAGCGCCTGGTGAGGGAGATTGCTCAGGACTTCAGGACCGACCTGCGCTTCCAGAGCTCCGCCGTCATGGCTCTGCAGGAGACCAGCGAGGCCTACCTGGTGGGTCTCTTCGAGGACACCAACCTGTGCGCCATCCACGCCAAGAGGGTCACCATCATGCCCAAAGACATCCAGCTGGCCCGCCGCATCCGTGGAGAGAGAGCTTAGACTTTCTGCTGCACATCCACCAACCACAATGCTCCGCACTGTGTGTCTATATACGTATATATATATATATATATATATATATATATATATATATATATTTATATTTATATTAATATGTACATATGTATACTAGCTGCTCTTGTTTTTTCTTGCCTTCTGATTGTTGCTCTGAGTGTTGCTATCCCTGTGCTGTTGCAATCCTGGAATTTCCCCATTGTGGGACTAATAAAGGCTTATCTTATCTTATCTTATATGGGAGGAGACTGAAGCCAAAAGGATGTGAGGACTGAAGCTCGGTCTGAGATTCTGGGGGAGGCGGTGTAGAGACTGGGTTAATCATCTCAGACTGGAGGCAGAGGGTAAACAGAGAAGGACAATGGCTATGGAGATTATGGTGAGGTAGCAGGAAGAAGGAGTTGGGGGGGGAGAAGGGATGAATGTATTGTGATGTGAGATCTCATGCAGTGGTGAGATGGACGGTTGGTATAAAAGGAGAACCCATGGTTCAGGTTCAGGTTACTTTATTTGTACCCGTAGGTGGATTTGTTATTGAGAGATTCTTTTCTGTGTATGACTGATGTGAGAGTGAATAAAATTGTCTGCTGCATAAATCAGTCTCGTTATTTACACTCTCTACAAAACCAAGATAAGGGATTAAGACAGGATTTTTAAGTAATCCTGGTTTAATCTATACTTGACTTGGTTGCATAAAAGTAGGATAAATTAAGCTCAGTCAAGTATGCTATGAAGATTTATTCTCTGGAGCTAGCCTCATCCAGAGCAGGCTAAGAGTCAGGCTAAGATTAATCCTAGTGACTTACTTGTCAATGCAGGGGTCAATCCTATGAGAAATCAATGGTTTTCACTGTCATTAAATTGTCTTCTGTAAATATATTGCAATACTTTAGTTATCCAGCATTTGGCTCAAAGATATGAAGAAAAAATTATCTTGCATTAAAATAATACAGATAAATTGTCATTCAAGTATGTCCACTGTTCTTTTAATTGTACCAAACATTTTCATAATCATCCATGTAGTTGTCATTATTATTGTCAGGCCCAGTGTCACACTTTTAATATTCATATATATTTATTTTACTGCCTTCTTGAGTCCAGCAGCACTCTCTTCATCTGCAGATGTGCACTTGACTCCTGCAGATATGCCTTCCCCCACCATATTCAATAGAACTTTTATTAACAGTTCTGACATATTTGTTCTTTATGAAGGACAGACAAAAAATGTACAACTTTAATACTAAAATACTGAAACAGCGCTCACCCTAATCTAACTTTATTCTCTCTTTTCAGCAGCACCACAAAAAGAACGGGGGTGTTCACCCCATAACAGCGCTCACACTGACAGTGCCGACATAAAAACTGGAACAAAAAATATCTCAACTAAGAAACTTTCGCACACTAACTGAGCATTTAACTCGTTTTCACAATTTGCTTAAAGAGAATATGCTCACTTTTTGACATTAAATATTTCCCATCAACCTTTGCAGTTGCATTCCCCAGAATGCTACAATATTTCTCTCTTTTTCTTTATTTATAGCAGCCATTTTTCCTTTTTTAGACATTATGTGCTTCACCTCCTCATAGGGTTCCATAAGAAGTCACTGTTCTGCTGGTGAGAAATATGCTGCTCATGTTTGCCTACTACAGTAGGATCAGTGATTCTGTGATTAATCATGTGGTCTATTTAAGTTTGCCATGAATGTGCACTTATCCCAACTATCTACACCTGGCTTGACATAGCCTCCGCTTCTCATCCTGGCATCCTGGCTTGACAATGATGCAAATGAATAAGCTAGGATAAGCAGCACCAACTATGTCAAGCCACGATTTTTGACCTATCCTGGCTTTCTTAATTCTACTTTTATGCTATAGCCCTCAGTGGTGAATCAGAATCAGAATCAGAATCAGGTTTATTGCCATTGTTCATGTGATACACAAACTAGGAATTTGTCTCGGTGCCATGCTGCAACATTAAAAACATAATGAGAAAAAGGGATAAACTAAAAAACTAAAGGACTAGAAACGTGCAATAAGTGTAGAAAAATAAGTAATAATAAGTAATAATAATAATAATACTAGTAATAATGAGTAGTACTAGTCAAGGCAGTTTTAAAAAATTAGCATGTAGCAGATAATGTGAAGTACCACATAGTGCAGTCAATAATGCAACAGAAAAACAGTGATGAATGACATGAGTCTGGTTGAGCTGCTGTACATAGTGCACGAGAGTCAAAAGTCACTTAGTGTTCAGCAGTCTGATGGCAGAGGGGAAAAAGCTGTTCATGTGCCGGGAGGTTTTAGTCCGAATGGACCGAAGCCTTCTACCTGAGGGGAGGGGGGGCAAACAGCACGTGACCAGGATGTGAAGGATCGGCTATGATCCGGCCAGCACGCCTCCGGGTCCTGGAGATGTACAGGTCCTGGAGAGATGGGAGCTTGCAGCCTATCACCTTCTCAGCAGTGCGCACGACGCGCTGCAGCCTTAGTCTGTCCCTGGCAGTGGCTCCTGCGTACCACACAGTTATGGAGGAGGTGAGGATGGACTCGATGATGGCCGTGTAGAACTGCACTAACATCTTGGTGGGTAGCTTGAGCTTCCCACTGAAAGTGGGAAGCTCAACCACACATTCTGGCATTTAAATTAAGGTTGTGACCTTAATGTATCTTAATTAATGTCTGACTGTATTTTACCTGTTATTTAATGTCAGTGAACTCTCCTAAATGACTTTTCCAGCCAAGGGAAATTCCACATTACCTCAGAGGAATATGTATGTTTAAAAAAGCCAGCCATAAAAAACTAATGTTAAACTTCATTGTGCTTCATCAAAGGGTGTAAATACGTATATGAAATAGATGTAGTGAAGAAAAGAAAATATGTACAACAATAAGTAGGTTTACAAATGTTTAAAAATTATATACTTAAAAGATACAGATCAAAGGAAGCTATGCGGTAAATGGCATGTATTTGTCTTGCTCCTCATATCCTGATGTTGGTAAATGTGTTTAGGGACCAATGATAATTTTTTTGATAATACTGTATATGCCTCAGTTGTTTCTTTATTTGTTTGTTTATCTTTTAAAAGACCAAATCTTTTGATTAAGAGGATCATACTAACAATGTCTCCATTCATACCCTGAACATTTTGCTCATGGGAACACTAGGTACGCTACACTTAATAAGTGCATTTGTCATTGCAATGATTAGTCTATTCATTCATTCATTCATTAGTCTATGTCAGCGGAAATAAGAAAAGCCATCATAGCTCCACTTTAAACACTTTAGCACTTATGAGTTCTTTTTCCATCTCTGGTTGCAAAGTGTGACACATGGCCAACAATTCAGTGAGATGCTGAGGAATAAATGCACTATACTTTTATTTTCTGTCAAAATATGATTCAGCAGCAGAGATGGATTTTTCCTTTAATTTTGAATCCTCTTCTCCAGCTATCACAGCAAGATGAACATAATATAGCTGGTATTAAGAAATTCCAAATATAAACTGCACGCAAAAATGATGACTAACATCCACTTATGTATCTGGTGTAGGCATTTTTCCGGTACAGCTATTGGTCCTCTTAACTACACAAACTCATTCTTTGAAAGATGTACCAAATTAAAAGTTGTTATAATAAGTAAATTATAACAGGAAAGAAAATTCATATAAGAAAATTCCATCTAGCTACAATGCTCCGCACTGTGTGTCTATATATATATATATATATATATATTTATATTTATATGTACATATATATACTTGCTGCTCTTGGGTTTTTTTTCTCTTGCCTTCTGATTGTTGCTCTGAGTGTTGCTATCCCTGTGCTGTTGCAATCCTGGAATTTCCCCATTGTGGGACTAATAAAGGCTTATCTTATCTTATCTTAAACGGTGAAGATTAGTTAGTTAGAGATTACACAAAGTGCTCTCTCTCTCTCTCTCTCTCTCTCTCTCTCTCTCTCTCTCGGAAACGTATGTACAGGTGTCCCCCTTATCTGTCCCATCAACGAGAATCACCGTCTCAGGTGTTCCACCTTTCATCACTGACGAGCAGTTGGCGACGGAGCTCCGCAGATTTGGGAAGTTTGCGGGCCCGTTTACAACTCTGCCTTTGGGATGCAAAGCCACCAAGTTCAAACATGTGAAATCACTCAGGCGACAGGTGTTCATGTTTCTCGACTCGCCCACTCAGACTCTGGAAGTCTCCTTCAGGGTCAAGCACGGGGACGGATCTTACATGGTGTATGCGAGCTCGGGACAGATGAAGTGTTTTGAGTGTGGAGACGTGGGCCATAAACCGTTCGCTTGTCCGCACAGGCAGCGGGCGGAGGGCCCTGATGGGGCCGCGGATGGTGCCGGCGGCGAGCCCTCCACTCCCACCGCAGCTGCGGACGGCGGCGCGGCCTCCGCTCCCGCTGCACCTGCTACAGAGCCTGCCGCTGTGTCTGTGGACGGCCCGGCAGCGGCGCAGCTTGTGGGCGGGAGCGTGGATGGCGATGTCGCCAGAAAGGTCACTGATGGTGCGTCACAATCATCTTGCTGTGTGACGTCAACAGCTGTGCCGCCGGAAGCCGCTACCGCTTCGGAGGAGGGGATGGAGCACCGACCTGATGGTGCGTCACAATCATCTCGCTGTGTGACGTCAGCGGCTGTGCCTCCGCCAGCTGCTGCCGTTTCGGAGCAGGAGACGGACCACCGACCTGATGGTGCGTCAGAATCTCGCTGTGTGACATCAGCGGCTGTGCTTCCGGAGGCTGCTACCATTACACAGCAGGGGATGGAACAGCGACAGTCAGCTGCTGAGGGTGGCGTCCAGGAAAATGTGGCCCATGATGGATCCACTGGCCCGGGAGAACCAAGCAGTCGGCTGAGTGGTGCTGACGAGGAAATGGAATCTGAGAACGACACTGTGTCTAATACTGAGTCTATTGAGGCAAAATGCAGTACAAACACAAGTTTGTATTCACTGGAAGAAATAAATGCATTCCTGGACGCAACCTATAACAAAGCCATTAGGGTCGCCGACTACTTCAGTGACACTGATAAATTCATTAAGTCTCTGGATGTGCTAAGAAGGCAGGTTGGTCTTGACCTCCTGGATGAAAGGAAGCGTTATCGCCTCAAGAAACACCTGACAGCCCTGCGTAAAGCAGCAGGGGTTCCGGAACGCCGGTCAAGCGCGCCCGACAGGAGGAATGAATGGCGGTCGTTCCTCTGCCTGTTTTACCCATTTTGGGATATTGTTTGAACAGACTGGTATATGACATTTAATTGACTGTAATTGACTGTCACAGAACTGAATCTTTGAATAGGTGGACTGCGGGGACTGCTCTGTGTTGTGTGGGGGGGCGACATTTCAGTTTGCACTTTTTCCAATGTGATACACTTGGAGGAATGATGTTGGTGTGCTTACATTTTTTTGAAGTGTGCACCTCGGCTCTCTGGCATAGGCTGGTGGCTTTGACACCGCCAAGGAGCCTCGTGGAGGAGATTCAGAAGACAATCGTGGACTTCTTTTGGTCTGGTCGCCACTGGGTCCGCGCGCCAGTTCTCTACCTGCCTGTGGCCGAGGGGGGACAGGGCCTGGTGGACATACATTCCAAGATCACCAGCTTCAGGCTTCGAACTGCACAACGACTCCTTTACGGATGCGGACCCTGCTGGATGGACACTGCTAAGCTGCTTTTGAGGAGAGTTGGTCGCTTGGGCTATGATAAGCAGCTCTTCCTCGTGACATCTGGGGAGGTGGACCTTACTGGACTAACTGCTTTTTACACGTCCGTTTTGCATGCATGGCGAGTCTTCAACGTGGCCCGCTTCCGTGACGAGGCGCCGGGCATGTGGCTATTCGAAGAACCACTGTTTTTCAATCGATTCATCACAGCAGAGGTGCTGCAGTCTGCCAGTCTGCGGAGTTGTTTGCGGGAGGCACGCTGTACCAAGCTGGGTCATCTTATGAGGATGTCGACCACATCGATGGATACACTGAGGCGGAGTGCAAAAATTACATCTGTCAGACTGCTGCAAAGGGTGGTAGAGGACGTGTGCGCCGCTCTGCCGCAGCCGCTTCGAGCGTTTGCGACGAACCGCACTCTTTCCAATCAATGGGATGACGACACTGCGTCCACCTTTCCTGCAATTTCCATAACTCCGGATGTGGGGGAGTGGCAGGGAGGAGAGGATCACCTACTGACCTTCAGGATTCCTCGCCTGGGCAAGTTCCAGTTTGTCGGGACAAGGGCGGTGTATCACATCTGTGTGAAGGTTCTGAATCTGCGCTCTCTGAAGGATGTCACGGAGTCGAGGTGGGCGGGTTGTTTGGGGCCAGGGGTCTCCCCAAAAGGCAGCTGGCGGTGCATGTACAAGCAACCTATTGAGAAACGCACAGCAGATCTCCAGTGGAGGATTGTGCATGGGGCAATAGCCACAAATAAATACAGGGCACACCTTGATCCGACTGTGGGGGGGGAATGTTTGTTTTGTTCCCAAGTTGAGACCCTCGACCATTTGTTTGTCCACTGTTTTCGTTTATCTGGACTTTTTGACATTTTGCGCGAGTGGTTTCGGGCTTTGGGTGAACGATTCTCTTTTGGTCTGTTCATTTACGGTCCGAAGTACAAAGTGGCAAGGAAGGCTGCCCACACTTTGATGAACTTCCTATCTGGGACTGCTAAGCTTGCCATCTGGCTGACGAGGAAAAATCGGGCAAGCAATGCTGGCAATGTGGATCCTGTGTCCGCTTTCAAGGGCTTGTTGACAGTCAGACTCCGGGTAGAGTTCTCTTACTATCAAATGGTAGACAATCTGGAGGAGTTCATTAATAGATGGGCTGTAGGGAATGTTTTGTGTTCAGTGGGTCAGGGGGATGAGTTATGTTTGCACTTTTGAGATGTGACACACTTGGACAACTGATATTGGTCTTTCTGCAATTTTGAAATGTGCAATAAAGCCTTTTTTGAAAAGTCAAAGTCTCTCTCTCTCTCTCGCTCTCTCTCTCTCTCTCTCTCTCTCTCTCTCTCTCTCTCTCGGAAACGTATGTACAGGTGTCCCCCTTATCTGTCCCATCAACGAGAATCACCGTCTCAGGTGTTCCACCTTTCATCACTGACGAGCAGTTGGCGACGGAGCTCCGCAGATTTGGGAAGTTTGCGGGCCCGTTTACAACTCTGCCTTTGGGATGCAAGGCCACCAAGTTCAAACATGTGAAATCACTCAGGCGACAGGTGTTCATGTTTCTCGACTCGCCCACTCAGACTCTGGAAGTCTCCTTCAGGGTCAAGCACAGGGACGGATCTTATATGGTGTATGCGAGCTCGGGACAGATGAAGTGTTTTGAATGTGGAGACGTGGGCCATAAACCGTTCGCTTGCCCGCACAGGCAGCGGGCGGAGGGCCGTGATGGGGCCGCGGATGGTGCCGGCGGCGAGCCCTCCGCTCACACCGCAGCTGCGGACGGCGGCGCGGCCTCCGCTCCCGCTACCCCTGCTCCGGAGCCTGCCGCTGTGTCTGTGGACGGCCCGGCTGTGCCGCCCACGGCCCAGCTTGCAGCCAGGAGCGTAGATGGCGATGGCGCCACAAGGGTCACTGATGGTGCGTCACAATCATCTCGCTGTGTGACGTCAACAGCTGGGCCTCCAGCGGCTGCTACCGCTTTGGAGGACGGGATGGAGCACCGACCTGATGGTGCGTCACAATCATCTCGCTGTGTGACGTCAGCAGCTGTGCCTCCACCAGCTGCTGCCGCTTCGGAGGAGGAGACGGAGCACCAACCTGATGGTGCGTCAGAATCTCGCTGCGTGACATCAGTGGCTGTGCTTCCGGAGGCTGCTACCGTTACACAGCGGGGGATGGAACAGCGACAGTCAGCTGCTGAGGGTGGCGTCCAGGAAAATGTGGCCCATGATGAATCCACTGGCCCGGGAGAACCAAGCAGTCAGCTGAGTTGTGCTGCCGAGGAAATGGAATCTGATAACGACGCTGTGTCTAATACTGAGTCTATTGAGGCAAAATGCAGTACAAACACGAGTTTGTATTCACTGGACGAAATCAATGCTTTTCTGGATGAAACCTATAACAAAGGGTCGCCGACTACTTCAGTGACACTGATAAATTCATTAAGTCTCTGGATGTGCTAAGAAGGCAGGTTGGTCTGGACCTCCTGGATGAAAGGAAACGTTATCGCCTCAAGAAACACCTGACAGCCCTGCGTAAAGCAGCAGGGGGAACGCCGGTCAAGCGCGCCCGACAGGAGGAATGAATGGCGGTCGTTCCTCTGCCTGTTAAACACATTTTTGGGATATTGTTTGAACAGACTTGTATATGACATTTAATTGACTGTAATTGACTGTCGCAGAACTGGATCTTTGACTAGGTGGGCTGCAAGGAATGCTCTGTGTGGTGTGGGGGGGGGGGACATTTCAGTTTGCACTTTTTCCAATGTGACACACTTGATGGAATGATGTTGGTGTGCTTACATTTTTTTGAAGTGTGCAATAAAGGCTTATTGTCAAGGTCAAGGTCTATCTCTCTCACTCACACACACACACACACACACACACACACACACACACACACACACACACACACACACACACACACACACACACACACACAAGTTAATTACATATACACCATCCACACCCACAAGCTGCACACACACACATGCACACATCTCTGTTCCTGTTTCCATATATGGGTATGAGGGTCATGTAGGACTAAAGAGGAGACATCTGGAGAGACAGGAACCAACAGGAAGTCATAAAGAGCTGAGATGACATCTGAAGCCATTTGGACACCAAGCGGACCGGTTCATACTAGTTTGGACAATGGACAGTGTATTGTTGGAAAGTTACTGGGAAACACCCAGTAATTTGAAGCCTATTTGTAGCTGTGGACTTCTTTGTTCTGGGTCTTTTCACCAGAGGGGGCGGTGAGAGACCCACGGTCATGTTCTCTGACTCCCTGCGTGATTCAATAAAAGATAAGCTGAGAAATAGTATTTCTTCTGTAATTGTTGGTTGGTTAACTGAAAAGATTCTGCTAACTGTCCTAAATTAATTTTTACAGTTTCATGGTGGAGGATGCAGAGGCAGTTAGCCAATTTTATTGACACCGGGTTACAAAGTTTTTGTCTGGGTGTCGCGGACAATCCAGGGCCCCTACTGATCAGAAGGTGAGCAGAACCTGTTCTAAAAAAATCTCTGTAGGATTATCTGCGACATTCAGTTAAAGTAAATCTTTTGTCCTGTTTTTTTTTAAATTCTATTGGAAAACTTAATATAAAGATAATGTTATATTTCGTGGCTATTTTCTATGATTGTTAGAACACGCAGGGAGTCCTAAGCATGCATGCATTCACATTTTAGGAACACATCAAAGAGACGCTTTTTATAAATAAGGAAGATTTGCAATGCAAGAACTGTTTTACATCAACAAGTGAGAAAAAGGATTAATTCTAATAATAAAAGTTATGGTACAGCGTGAGATCTTAAATACATCAGTAGTGAGCGACTGTCTATAACAATAAAGGTAGCTTGTTAAAACCAGTCCGGGACTGAACTTTGTGATACAATACCGCTTGTATTGATGACCGATGCGGCTCAATGAAAGTATCCGCTGCATAATGTTAAGCTAAGAAAAAAGAGTATATGCAAATTGAGCAGCAGGGAAAGACAAATAAATACACAATAAACTCTGCAGATATTGTCCATATTGTGCATGCTGACATTATGTTGATAGGATATGGGATCCGAGAGAAAATTTATTTAGATAATGCTACTCATTTTGTAGCCAGATTATTTCACATTTAGGGAAAGTGTTGAATATTGATTTGAAACACCATGCAGTATATCACCCACAATCTGCAGGATTTGTGGAACAAAATAACTGGACCATTAAAGAAAGATTAAGGAAAACAATGGCAGAAACAGGACAGAATTGGATTTATTGTTTACCATTGATACTATTTATTTTATATGAGAATAATGCCTACAAAAGAAGGTTTATCTCCATTTGAAGTTTACACGAAAAGCCTTATTTAGTACCCCCTCCTAGGCCATTCAACCCAGAAGATGAAGAGATTTGTTTAGCAGATTACATGTTAAAAATGTTGACTCAAAAAGATTCTGTTCATGCTATTCCTCCCTAGGAAGGAGCACACAGAAGGAAGCATCCCACAGTGAAACCAGGAGCAAGACCAAGTCATCACAAAGACTGTTAAAAAGAAGACCTGGTCAGAAGCCCCCTAGCAGGGACCACATAAGGTAATATTGTCAATTCCAACAGCTGTAAAAGCACAAGGCAGAGACACTTGGGTACACCTTACACACTGTAAATTATTATCAAAACAAACCATAGAAGCTATAGGGGGAAAGCCATAGAGAGTGTTGCTGTTGAGGAGGAAGTCTGGGACTACAAAGGGAGTCAGGTATTTTAGTTGACCTGATTGTCTCAAACCTTGGTGAAGAAACTGAGTCCACAGCAGGTAGAGTACACTCAAAATGGCTGACGATGAAAGACCCCTCAGAGAATACTGACGTAGATTCTAGTTTTATGAATGGCCCACATGCGTGTTCCTCATGCTTGTCCTTGTCATAGTCCTCCTGATATGGTTATTGTGCAGCTCAGTAGCTATTTTAAAGGTAACTGGCAAATCAATGAACATCAACATTAAGGATAAAGGGACACCACCCACCATAACGAGCACTGAAGATAAAGCTTGTATAGTCCAGTTTGACTATTTTGATATACAGTGGGGCAAAAAAGTATTTAGTCAGCCACCAATTGTGCAAGTTCTCCCACTTAAAAGATGAGAGAGGTCTCCAATTTTCATCATAGGTATACCTCAACTATGAGAGAAAAAATGAGAAAAAAAATCCAGAAAATCACATTGAAGGATTTTTAATGAATTAATTGGTAAATTCCTCAGTAAAATAAGTATTTGGTCACCTACAAACAAGCAAGATTTCTGGCTCTCACAGACCTGTAACTTCTTCTTTAAGAGGCTCCTCTGTCCTCCACTCCTTACCTGTATTAATGGCACCTGTTTGAACTCGTCATCAGTATAAAAGACACCTGTCCACAACCTCAAACAGTCAGACTCCAAACTCCACTATGGCCAAGACCAAAGAGCTGTCAAAGCACACCAGAAACAAAATTGTAGACCTGCACCAGGCTGGGAAGACTGAATCTGCAATAGGTAAGCAGCTTGGTGTGAAGAAATCAACTGTGGGAGCAATTATTAGAAAATGGAAAACATACAAGACCACTGATAATCTCCCTCGATCTGGGGCTCCACGCAAGATCTCACCCCGTGGGGTCAAAATTATCACGAGAACGGTGAGCAAAAATCCCAGAACCACATGGGGGGACCTAGTGAATGACCTGCAGAGAGCTGGGACCAAAGTAACAAAGGCTACATCAGAAACACACTACGCCGCCAGGGACTCAAATCCTACAGTGCCAGACGTGTCCCCCTGCTTAAGCCAGTACATGTCCAGTCCCGTCTGAAGTTTGCTAGAGAGCATTTGGATGATCCAGAAGAGGATTGGGAGAATGTCATATGTTCAGATGAAACCAAAATAAAACTTTTTGGTAAAAACTCAACTTGTCGTGTTTGGAGGAGAAAGAACACCATACCTACTGTGAAGCATGGGGGTGGAAACATCATACTTTGGGGCTGTTTTTCTGCAAAGGGACCAGGACGACTGATCCGTGTAAAGGAAAGAATGAATGGGGCCATGTATCGTGAGATTTTGAGTGAAAACCTCTTTCCACCAGCAACGGCATTGAAGATGAAACATGGCTGGGTCTTTCAGCATGACAATGATCCCAAACACACCGCCCGGGCAATGAAGGAGTGGCTTCGTAAGAAGCATTTCAAGGTCCTGGAGTGGCCTAGCCAGTCTCCAGATCTCAACCCCATAGAAAATCTTTGGAGGGAGTTGAAAGTCTGTGTTGCCCAACAACAGCCCCAAAACATCACTGCTCTAGAGGAGATCTGCATGGAGGAATGGGTCAAAATACCAGCAACAGTGTGTGAAAACCTTGTGAAAACTTACAGAAAACGTTTGACCTCTGTCATTGCCAACAAAGGGTATATAACAAAGTATTGAGATGAACTTTTGTTATTGACCAAATACTTATTTTACCGAGGAATTTACCAATTAATTCATTAAAAATCCTTCAATGTGATTTTCTGGATTTTTTTTTCTTATTTTGTCTCTCATAGTTGAGGTATACCTATGATAAAAATTGGAGACCTCTCTCATCTTTTAAGTGGGAGAACTTGCACAATTGGTGGCTGACTAAATACTTTTTTACCCCTCTGTATATAATTGTGACCACTCCATTCACTATGAATCTGAGTCTGTGATGTATGAAAAGAGTTATAAGTACATGTGCTCTCCTCCATGTAACTGGGCTGATGTGTTCAGTCACACAGGACCCGATGACTCTTAATACTCTAACACCCATTATAAATTAAGAAAACACATATACATTATACAGTCACCCTACCATGGGGCATGTGCTGCGAACGTGAGCTTCACATACGGCCGTAAGGAATGCACAACTTGTAACCCTTTTAGAATAACTATAATATAGCTGAAGTTGTGTGATGCTGGACATTATTATGTTGGAGTAAATGTACCTGGAAAAGACCCCTTAGAGAGCATAGGCATGGTCTACTATTCATCCTAATCCCAATTGTGACACTCTTACTATAGTCATTTTTAAGCAAGACACTATATTCAAACACACACCAAGATATGTAGAACATTTGGAACATGACTTGGTACCTGATCACATCACCACATCCATGTATTCACAACTAGCTATTGGAGGGGATATGCAGAGTTCCTTGTTAGTAGGACAAATAAAACAAATTTCTCTTGCTCAGGACTTAGGGACATTTCAAATTGTTCCTCCAAGCCATCCTCTGCAGTTGTAGTCCCAGAGTCAATGGCACCAAGGCAGAACAGCACCTTTGAACTAAATGGAGGATGGTGGCTTTGTGGGCACAGGGTCTACTCACACCTGCCCTCTAAATGGGAGGTGTCTGTGCCCCTGTAAGGCTGACTGACCACGCTATCATGATGTACCTGGATTAAGTCAGACAGTCAGGGCACTGAAAGAGGGACCTAGAGTACAAACCACATGATGCAGTCTGAGCAACGGATATACCAGTTGAATTTAAACATTAGAGCGTTGGCCAAAAGGTCACACTCGCACTATTTCCTTGGACAGGGGTTGGAAAGAATATTCTTAGGACTGAGTTTGGCCAAGATACTTGGTATGAACCCAATGTCTTCACTGCCTGGCTACAATCCTTCTTTGGACTGTGGGCAGGAATGATAAAAAACATATTATCCCTTATGATTAGAATTGCCATCCTTATGTGTGTAGGATCTTGCTGCATTCCCTGTTGTAGAGGCCTTATTGAAAAAACAGTACATGCTGCTGTTGCACACCAGTATCTCAAATTAGCTCAGCAGGAGGACAGCAACAAGGATTCAAATGATGAGGACAGTCAGGTTTAATATCATGTCTACCAGTGTCTCTGCAAGAGAAAAATGTTGATATTGACGATATGCCTATAATGACTAAAGCAGAATGATTGCATTATGGAAAATTGAAAGAAGATATAAATGCATGATGCAACAACTGAAAATTGTGTAAATACTGTTACTGGCCGTGACAATACATTTGTTAGAAGTTTTTTTTTTAAGTCTTTATTTTTGATACTGAAATTGTAATACTGAATGTAAACGATGACTCATTTTTATGGTTGCCAAAGGTAGTAGAAACTAGGTGAGAATTTTTCCTGTATAAATGCTCAAAGAATGAAGACTGAAAAGAAATTACATTACAATGATTACTCATGAAAGTATATACTGCTTATAGGTTTTTCACTCATTTCACATGAAAATAACATCAGGTGTCTGATGCCTGTTTATTAAATTGTTATAATAAATAAATAGTGAAGATTAGTTAGTTAGGGATTACACAAAGTGCTCTCTCACACACACACAAGACACACACACACACACACACACACACACACACACGTTAATTACATATACACTATCCACATCCACAAGTTGCACACACTTACACACACACACACACACACACACACACACACACACACACACACACACATCTCTGTTCCTGTTTCCATATATGGGCATAGAGGTCGTGTAGGACTAAAGAGGAGACATCTGGAGAGACAGGAACCAAAAGGATGGAAGTCATAAAGAGCTGAGATGACATCTGAAGCCATTTGGATGCCAAGAGGACCAGTTCATACTAGTTTGGACAATGGCCAGTGTATTGTTGGAAAGTTACTAGGAAACACCCAGTAATTTGAACCTATTTGTAGATGTGGACTTCTTTGTTCTGGGTCTTTTCACCAGAGGGGGCGGTGAGAGACCCATGGCCGTGTTCTCTGACTCCCTGCATGATTCAATAAAAGACAAGCTGAGAAATAGTATTTCTTCTGTAATTATTGGTTGGTTAACTGAAAAGATTCTGCTAACTGTCCTAAATTGATTTTTACAAAGTTGGGCATTTTTCTTCCAACTTTGGAAGTTTGGACTGTACTACAGCCAATGTGTCAGTTCTGATTTTATTGCAATCACTTTAATTCCTTTGAAACTATTTCTTTAATTTAGCTACAAATGGTTGAATGAACTAAAGAAGAGTGTTTTACTGAAGAAAAACAGAAGGAACAAGATTGAAATAAAGAAAAGAAGATGCAGTGCAGAGAAGCAGATGGGGGAAAAAAGAAGCCGAAGAGGGAATTTGAAGATCTGCGATCATTTGAAGAAGAAACTGGCGAAGAGGCGTCTTACCTCCATTGGTCACAGTCTGAACATTCACCCCCTCATATCGACATCCCTCGTTCAGCTCCTCATTAGCACCACTCTCATGTTTGTGGCCTTTCTTCCAGTGAAGCCCAGCTGCATGGGTTTCCAAAGAGGAAACATCCCTGTTGTAATACATTTCAGCAGGTGTGACCAGTGCTGGAGGCCGGCCGCGCTCTCTCAGACACTTAAAACAGTTTTCATAGACTGAGGCTCTTTTATCTTGTTGTGATTCTTCTAATGATGCAGGTGGTGCCAAATTGAGCTCATTAGCCACAGTAGGGCTCATTGACTCATACAGGTTCAGTCTGTGCTTCTGTGCCTCTGGTGGTCGCATATCAGTGTTTGCAAAGCCAAGCAGATCAGCCAAGAGAGAGGCTAATTTCTCTCGCCCTTTTTTTGGCAGCCCAGGCGCCTTACTTGTCTTTTCAGTCGACGTCCCTGCACTTTGGATGCTTGGAGAGGTCCAGGATTCCTCCTCAATTATAGCACATTCATTGGTCCCAGAGCTGCGTGGTGATTTGTCAACACTTTGATCTGCCGGATTGAAAATGTGACGTTCTTAAGGCATAAACCTTTCAACAACTGTGATGTCTTTTCCCATAGCAAATGAGCAAGTTGTGGATGCTATAGCAACACCCCCCCCCCCCCACAATGTGCATCAAATCTGGTTGTGCATGCAAGAGAAGATGTGTGCAGTGCATAAATAATAATCTTTTAGCTGAGTTTTCTTACCTGGTATGGCAGGTATCACAGAAGAACTGGAAGGGATGTATGGGGCCACCTGGGGGGTAATGTCAACACAAACTGAAGATAATGCATGAGTACATAAACAGCCTGCCAGAATGATATTTACAGTACTATGTAAAAGTCCTGAGCCTGAACATCTTGTAATATTTTAAAGTGTTCTTGAGCAATAGTTCTCCAGGCTTTCTGAGGATCTTTCAAAGTTTTTCTTTGGACATCCACTGATTTTTCACTCATTTTCAGTCCAGCTATTGTCCCTGGCCATTGCTCAGTTTCTAAACATGCAGCAGCCTAGGTTTCAAGCTTATCCCTTTGAGTGTGTATGGTGCCAAACTGCGACATACCCCCTAGTGGTCAAGAGTGGTAAACATTTTTTGTCAATAAAATAGTTCAGATTTTCAAGGCTATAACTTGAAAGTGGTAAGAGATGGTGGCTTACTGTCAATTAGAAAGATGTAAAATATGATCCAAAGTTTCAGATCGGAATAAATTTATGCATCTAATTTGCATAATGTCACAACACCTCTTTAAATTCCATAACTCAGTCAAAACTGGACTTTGGATGTCCATCCATCCATCCATCGTCTACCGCTTTTCCGGAGGTCCGGGTCGCGGAGGCAGCAGTTCAAGCAGAGAAGCCCAGACTTCCCTCTCCCCAGCCACCTGCTCCAGCTCTTCAGAGGGGATACCAAGGCGTTCCCAGACTAGCTGGGAGACATAGTCTCTCCACCGAGTCCTGGGTCTGCCCCGGGGTCTCCTCCCAGTGGGACGTGCCTGAAACACCTCAAGTGGGAGGCGTCCAGGAGGCATCCTAATCAGATGCCCATACCACCTCAACTGACTCCTTTCAATGTGGAGGAGCAGCGGTTCTACTCTGAGCCTCTCCCGGATGACTGAGCTCCTCACCCTATCTCTGAGGGTGAGTCCAGCAATCCTACGGAGAAAGCTCATTTCAGCCGCTTGTATCCGCGATCTCGTTCTTTCGGTCATTACCCAAAGCTCGTGACCATAGGTGAGAGTAGGAACGTAGATTGACTGGTAAATCGACAGCTTTGCCTTAGAACTAAGCTCCCTCTTCACCACAACAGACCGGTACAACGTCCGCATCACTGCAGATGCTGCTCCAATCCGTCTGTCGATCTCTCGCTCCATTTTCCCCTCACTCGTGAACAAGACCCCAAGATACTTAAACTCCTCCACTTGGGGCAGGAGCCTGTCCCCAACCCGGAGAGGACAATCCACCTTTTTCCGGCTGAGGACCATGGACTCGGACTTGGAGGTGCTGATTCTCATCCCAGCCGCTTCACACTCAGCGGCAAACCGTCCCAGCAAGAGCTGTAGGTCATTGCTGGATGAAGCCAACAGGACAACATCATCTGCAAACAACAGAGATGAGATCCTGTGGTCACCAAGCATGACACCCTCCATTCCCTGGCTGCGCCTAGAAATCCTGTCCATAAAAATTATGAACAGGACCGGTGACAAAGGGCAGCCCTGGCGGAGTCCAACTCTCACTGGGAATGACTCCGACCGAGTGTTGGCAATGCGAACTAAACTCTCACAACGGTCGTACAGAGACCGAATAGCTCGTAACAACAAGCCCGATACCCCATACTCCCGAAGCACCCCCCACAAAAATCCACGAGGGACGCGGTCAAATGCCTTCTCCAAGTCCACAAAACACATGTAAACTGGTTGGGCAAACTCCCACGAACCCTCAAGAATTCTCGAGAGGGTAAAGAGCTGGTCCGATGTGCCACGGCCAGGACGAAAACCACATTGCTCCTCCTGAATCCGAGGTTCGACCAACGGCCGGACTCTCCTCTCCAATACCTTGGCATAGACCTTCCCAGGGAGGCTGAGGAGTGTGATCCCTCTAAAGTTGGAGCACACCCTCCGGTCCCCTTTTTGAAGAGAGGAACCACCACCCCGGTTTGCCATGCCAAAGGCACTGCCCCCGACCTCCACGCAATGTTGCAGAGGCGTGTCAACCATGACAACCCAACAACATCCAGGGCCTTGAGGTACTCGGGGCGAATCTCGTCCACCCCCGGGGCCCGGCCACCAAGGAGATTTTTAACCACCTTGGCGACCTCAGCCCCTGTGATAGGCGAGTCATCCCCCTCGTCCCCAAACCCTGCTTCCTCTGTGGAAGGCGTATCAGTGGGATTGAGGAGATCCTCGAAGTATTCCTTCCACCTTTGGACTTTGGATGTATTTACACAAAAAATAGTTGAGTCTTATGACACCATTTTTTGTACAGAGGTACCTCATCATCTTATCTTCAAAGTATACAGTATGAACAAGAAATCAGTACATTTAAAAAAAAACAAACAGAAATTTCTCACTTACTTTTGACAGAGTGAGAAGGCAGGGGCAGTGCCACGCTCTGCCACTGGGGGCACTTAAATTCTCACACTCAAAGGGTTAAAAACTATATCTGCAACAGAAGAACAGCATCAGGTTATCCACGGACTGTTCATTTACGCCTCATCAGAAATCCTCTCAGCGAAAGGGTGGCTGTCAAGAAGGTATTCTTAATGATGGGGAAACAGGGAGAAAGGCTGAGGTATGGCAAATTGCAGAAGAACAGGACTGAAAATCAGCAGAAAGAGGCCCAAATTTGGGATAATCTTGACAGAGAACGGAACAAAAGGCAGCCAACATCTCTAGAAGAGCCTTGGGAGTCCTTCAAGAAGTCTGGAGACCTATTCCGGAAGACTACTTAAAGAAACTAGAGGGCACTCAGAGAGTGCATACAGTGATGCTTGAAAGTTTGTGAACCCTTTAGAATTGTCTACATTTCTGCATAAGTATGACCTAAAACATCATCAGATTTTCACACAAGTCCTAAAGGTATATAAAGAGAACCCACTTAAGTAAATGAGACAAAATATTGTACTTTATAATTTATTTATTGAGGAAAATGATCCAATATTACATACAGTATCTGTGAGTGGCAAGTTTGTGAATCTTTGATTTCAGTATCTGGTGTAACCCCCTTCTGCCTCAATAACTGAAATTAAGCATTTCCAGTAACTTAAGTCCTGCACATCAGCTTGGAGGAATTTTAGCCTATTCCTCCGTACAGAACAGCTTGAACTCTGGGATGTTGGTGGGTTTCCTTGCATGAACTGCTCGCTTCAGGCCCTTCCACAAGATCTCAATTGGATTAAGGTCAGGACTTTGACTTGGCCATTCCAAAACGTTAACTTTATTCTTTAACCATTCTTTGGTAGACCAAATTGTGTGTTTAGGATCGTTGTCTTGCTGCATGACTCACTCTCTTGAGATTCAGTTCATGGGCAGATATTTGCTGGTATAATTCAGAATTCATTGTTCATCAATGATAGTAAGCCATCCTGGCCCAGATGCAGCAAAACTGGCCCAAACCATGATACTACCACCACCATGTTTCACAGATGGGATAAGGTTCTTATGCTGGAATTCAGTGTCTTCCTTTCTCCAACCGTAACGCTTCTCATTCAAACCAAAAAGTTATATTTTGGTCTCATCTGTCCACAAGACATTTTTCCAATAGCCTTCAGGCTTGTCCACATGATCTTTAGCAAACTGCAGATGAGCAGCAACGCTCTTTGTGGAGACCAGTGGCTTTCTCCTTGCAACCCTGCCATACACACCATTGTTGTTCAGTGTTCTCCTGATTGTGGACTCATGAACATTAACATTAGCCAATGCAAGAGAGGCCTTTAGATGCTTAGAAGTTACCGTGGAATCCTTTGTCACCTTGCCAACTATTACACGCCTTGCTCTTGAAGTGATCTTAGTTGGCCAACCACTCCTGGGGATGGTAACAACGGTATTAAATTTCCTCCATTTGTGCACAATCTGTCTTACTGTGGATTGGTGAAGTCCAAACTCTTTAGAGATTTTTTTTTTACATTTTCCAACCTGATGAACATCAACAACCCTTTTTCTGAGGTCCTCAGAAATCTCCTTTGTTCGTGCCATGATACACTTCCACAAACATGTGTTGACACTTTGGTAGATCTTTAAATAAAAGATTCTTTAAATAAAACAGGGTGACCACTCACACCTGATTGTCATCACACTGATTGAAAACACCTGACTCTAATTTCACCTTCAAATTACCTGCTAATCCTAGAGGTTCACAAACATTTGCCACTCAGATATGTAATATTGGATCATTTTCCTCAAAAAATAAATTAAAAAGTAAATGTTTTTGTCTCATTTATTTAACTGGTCTCTCTTTATCTACTTTTAGGACTTATGTGAAAATCTGATTATGCTGATTATGCCTGGATTTTATTTTTTTTCTGTCAACAAAAGTGATGAAAAAAACAAAAATGACGAAAAGAACAAAAGTGACTCAATTTCACACTTCCACAGGCTGTGGAGGGCTTTCAGCCCAGCCACAGCTTCCGTTTAGAGAATAAAATGGTACAAACAAATCACTTTTTTGATTTAAACATAAACGGCATTTCCTCAAGCAGACTACAGTGTTTCCTCTGGCTTAAAGACCTTGGCGCGGTGGCAACATATTTTTCCCCAGTGGAAGGGGGGGGGCAGTAAACATACCGGAATATGTTAATTTTATACTGTTTATTTCTTTTTAAAATTTTACACAGTAATGTTGCATATGGAACTTACCATTTGAAGTATTGTACAACTGAGGCTTGAATATTGGGCCAGTTGGGGTCCCACCCAGATATCCTGTGTTTAGACTTTTTAGTGGTGTTATCCTTCTCTCCTTCCTCTGCCTGAACACTTCCCCCTCCTTGGCTCCTCTCTTCTGTCTCATCTTGCCCTCTCTGAGCTCTGTCTAATTCAGGTTCTCTCTCTGTCTATAGTGGTATACAAACAGGTTAGAAAATATCAAGTGTCATGTTTTGTCCTGCAGGATTTTTTTTGTCATGGCTTACATAAATGACAAAAATATGTGTATTTTTTGTGTTTTTATTCTAGTGTTTCTTTATTTCCATTGAGAGAGTAGGGAAGGGAAAGAAACATTCATAATAGTAATGTACTCATGCATACTTAAATTATATGATCAGGTGAGTATAGTAACCAGAAATTCGACATGTAAAAGCAGTGCTTTGAAATTAATAATTAAAAACAGACAACCAAAAATTTCTAGTTGAGTTAAGGGTACAAAGAGCACCCACTTAAAAACTTGAGTAATGACTTCAGTCTTGAAAGTTTGAGGTTTTTCTCAAAAATTTATAACAATTTTCTTATAGTTTTCTACTTTTCTCTGTAAATCTAAAGTTGAAACCATGTTCCTCAAATTTGTAATTTCCTCTTGTAAAATTGACTTTTTTTGTACATTTGAAACTTTATTATAAATTTGTGGATTATTTTATGACTAATTTTTGTCTGTTTTTTAAAATAAAATTAGTTTTTTTTTAGATACATTTGAAGTAGACTGTGGTAATTTTTTTTACTTTTTCCTTATAACAATTTGCATTTTTGACCATAACTTTGCAGTTAGAACAGAACAATAATTTAACTCTGATTACAAAGAAAAAACATTAATAAAATTGTATTTAATAAAATAAATTAACTTAAATGACCAAGGATGCAGTTATTTCTGTTATAATATTTCTTTATATTTATAGTTGTTGTTTTTTGTTTTTTTTTAGAAATCTCCTCACCATCCAGACAGCAGGAAAAACCTCCCTTATTTTGAAATCAAATGTTGACACATTTAGTTTGTCTGAAGGCTGCTGACACATTAAAGTCATTGACTTTGTGAATTTTGGTCATCTTAACCTGCCAGGTACATAATAGGGAACAGTAGCGGACTCTAAAGACATAATTCACCACAATATGTGTTCATATACAGAATGATCTGTTTAGGCAGTTACAGTTGTGCACTCAGGGTTTCTCATCAGGCACCTCTCTAGGCAGCCGCTGAAGGACCTCAGTTTAGAGTGAAGAGAGCTAGCGTTTTCAGCTGTTGCTTTTTGTCACTACCGCTGGAGAATAAAAACGGCACACCTGCTCGTGCGAAAAAAGAGAGAAATTGCCAGTCTCTTCATTCCTGCAATTCCTACAGAACATAACTTAATATTGTAGTGGCTGGTGAAATATATCCTCAGCAATTCATCAGTCCCCCTTGCCTTTCCCTTCATATGAAGCCTGCTGCATATGAATTCTAACCACATCGCTTAGCTATGCGACTCTTCCATTATTGCTCCCGTTTCTAGCGGGTTAAAACCATGATAAACTCCTCCAGTGCTTACATACCTCTAATGATTTTTTCCGCATTTAAAGTACTTTAATAAACTCATGTTTCTGTCGGACAGTCACATTTAGTGAGACACTGTTTGCTGACTGACTGGAAAACTCACATGAGCGGGCCCCTCTAAACTCCGCGCGGATGACGGCCACGCGTGCTGTTTGTGTGCGCGCTTGCGGAAAGTCATTGCTTCATATATTTTTCTTAATAAATTCGTATCTCCTTGACGAGGCGGTAAAATTTCTGGCACGGTGGCCCACCACCGAGAAATGTTACCAGAGGAAACCCTGGACTAAAACTCACTAAACAACAAATGAACAAAGAAATATCAAGTTTTACGCAGTTAAAATCTACATTTCAAATCTGATAGTGTCTGGCTGTAGGTGTTGTCAGTGTTGTAATGATATTCAGTGCAACAGTGGCTTTCTTTATATGTATTAAATATGGTGTTTAATATTTGTCATAAGCCAGCCAGACTGTGTTAATACTAGGGCTGGGAATTGTTTAAAAAATGTTAACTATTTAATTCCACATTTTCTATAATCAATTTGATTTGATTTGATTTTTGATTTTGTATACTTTATTGTGATTAATTACTAAAATTACAATGAAGAAACAATGAAAAATAAGTATTTTTAAGCAATTTTTAATTGCATTGTCTTTGTAAAATATACCTGTGAATCTCATATTCAACAAAAATACTGCATAACAAAATATTTAATAATCATGAATGTATATTCAATTTAAAAAAATTATAATAGCGATCTGCAATACTATTTCAGTTCATTATAAAGGAGTCAATTTTCTGCAAAACCATCATTTTTAATATTGTTGTCACATTTCCAGTTTTATTTAGAAACGGTCAAAGAGGAATTCAACGCTTTTAATCTCAACTCTTAAAAGTACAAACAAACGGAGCAATTCTTCATTGATTTCCAGAGGTCCTGACCTTAATAGTGAGTTAAAAACTTTTATTCACTTTATGTTGAAGTGTGTCTATCTGTGCTCACTCTGACGGAAACCCTCCCGCTTTTCATATTTTAGAGTGGGCAGCCCCAATCAATGACACCAGGTCAGGTAGGTGTGTGTGTGGGGGTGGGGTGGGTGGGGGGGTGCATACCTGTCTGCTTTAAGTGGGGTTTGTGCTGGCAGACTGAGGTTGCCCTGAGTACCAGAGGATCAGTTTATTGTGGTGTAAATCTAAACATTGAAAAAAAATGCTGAAAAACACTCACCACACCGCTTTGACCTGACAGCATCATTTTTTTTAAATGTATTAACTGGCCTACATTAATCAGAAAAAGTTATGTCATATTCTCAGCCCTACTTAAAATATTTGCAGGGCATATTATTGCGATAGTGTGTTGAAAAAACTTGTAATTGTTAAGCATATTGTATTTTGAAACTTATTATTTCCGTCTGTGCATACATTTATGCTATTTGCATGTAGAGTGTGACATCTTCCTTGGTAATGAATTGAGCGGAAGTGAAAAGGAGGTTGCAATTCATAGCAATCCTCAGAATGGAATCAGCAGCAAAGAGATAATGATGCAAATGAGCAGATGCAGACAAAAATACAATTTTGGGGGGAGACTCTGATGCTTTAGATTCGTTATTTTATACAATTGGTCATAATACGCTTGTTTTTCTGAACTGTGTAGTGATGCAGTTTAATAAATTGTTGGTTCTCCAAGGGTTGAAAATGTCTCCACACAGCCTAATAATAGCAGCATAAACCACAGAAATGCAGTATTATATATTTATCAGAGAAACTGCTGGAGACATTTGTTGGCTCATTAAGGCGGGTAAGGATAGGAATAATCATAACCATCATATTCCCACTTGTAGGATGAAAATTGTGCAGAAATAAGCACATCTGGATGACAAGCTAGTGTTTAACAATATAAAAGAATTTCTAATTGATACATCAGTCACTTTATCCTTGTGTCTGGTCAAGATACAGGGGAGGATTATTTTGCTCAAAATGATGAATGCACACTCACTGAGATACTATAACAGAATGATATAGCACATAAACAATCCCAATTCAAATGTATTTGCAAATTCAGTAACAGCAAGCATTCTAAAGAATCCTTATTTCAAAGTCCACCAGCACTTGTCTAATCAACAGCCATAATGTTGATTAAATAAACATAACTACTGACTCCAGACATGCAGTGTGTGCCCTTGGACACAATTCCTACCAGGTTAGTTAAATTTAACTGAACCTTGTGTCACAAATGTGTTGATCGTTAAACATTTCTTAGTAAAATAAATAAATAAATAATGAGCGTTAAATCATTTCAAATATGGAAATCTTTTTTCAACTCAGCCACGGGGGGGGGGGGGGGGGTGCACAAGCCATTGTACTCCTAGTACCGATCCCAAGCCTGGGTAAATTGGGAGCGCTGTGTCAGGAAGAGCATCCGGCATAAAGCCTTTGCCAAATCAAACATGCAACTCATGACAAACGAGATTAGTCAAGGCCCAAGCTGTAATGACTGCCACCCACTGTTACCTGACAAGGTGCAGGTGGAAATTGGGCTACTGTTGGTCAAAGATCAAGGAGGAGGAATGTGGAGGTGAGAGTTGGGACTATGACTAGTAAAGGCAGAGAGTTGGCTGATATGATGGAGAGAAAGAAGGTAGATACGTATACTGCATGTACAAGAAACCAAATGGAAAGGAAGCAAGGCTAGGGGCATTGGAAGTGGATTTAAACTGTTGTATAATGTAGCTAGGAAGAGAAATGGAGAAGGGGTAATCTTTAAGGAAGCGCATGTGAAGAGTGTTCAGAAAGTAAAGAGGGAGTCAGACAGGATCATGAGTTGTCAGTGCCTATGTCCTCACAAGTTGAATGTGAGGTTGAAGAGAAAGAGGAATTCTGGAGTAGGTTGGATGAAGTGGTAGAGAGTGTTCCTAGGTGGGAGAATGTGGTGATTAGAGCGGACTTTAATATTGGACATGCATGTGAAGGGAACAGAGGTGAGGAGGAGGTGCTGGGTAGGTATGACGTTAAGGAGAGAGAAACGGATTGTGAATGTTGCTAAAAGGATGGAAATGCCTGAGGGAATCCATATTTCAAGAAGAGAGAGGGACATAGGGTGGCTTACAAGAGTGGAGGAAGGTGCACACAGGTGGACTACATCTTTTGCAGAAGGAGAAATCTGAAAGAAATAGGAACTGGTGAGGTGTTGTCAGGTGAGAATAGCTTGGCAGCATTGGATGGTAATTTGTAGGATGACACGGGAAAGAAAGAACACGAAGAGAGCAAAGGCAGAGACAAAGATTAAATGGGGGAAGTTACAGAAGGAAGAAGGTTGCACAGAGGTCAGGAAGGAATTGATACAGGCTCTGTGTGGTAGGGAAGAATTACCAGAGGACTAGGAATGTGAAGCTAAAGTATTGAGGGAAGCTGGTAGAAAGGTAGGCCTATGTGATGTATCCTCTGGACAGAGGAAAGAAGACAACTAGACTTAGTGGTGGAATGAGGAGATACAGGAAAGTATTCAAAGGAAGAGGCTGGCAAAGAAAAAGTGGGATAGTCAGGGAGATGAAGAAAGTAGACAGGAGTATTTGGAATCTAAGTACATGGCAAAGAGAGAAGCAGCAAAGGTAAAGGAAAAGGCATATAGTGAGTTGTATGAGAGGGTGGACACTAAGGAACGCGAAAAGGACTTGTATCATTTGGCTAGACAGAGAGACTGAGCTGGAAAGGATGTGCAGCAAGTTAGTTTGATGAAGGACAGAGATGGTAATGCACTAACAAGTGACAAGAGTGTGTTGAGAAGGTGGAAGGAGTACTTTGAGGAGCTGATGAATGAAGAAAATAAAAGAGAGGAAGATGGATGAAGGAAAGATAGTGAACCAAGAAGTTCTGAGGATTAGCAAAGTGGAAGTGAGGGCAGCTATGAAGGAGGATGAAGAATGGAAAGGCGGTTAGTCCGGATGACATACCTGTAAAGGTATGGGGGTGTTTAGGAGAGATGGCAGTGGACTTTTAACCAGATTGTTTAACACAATCTTGGATAGTGACAGAATACCTGAGGAATGGAGAAGAAATGTTGTATTACCAATTTTCAAGTACAAGGGTGATGCTCAGAGCTGTAGTAGCTACAGTAATCTGTACTGAGAGTAAGGAGCAGGTAAAGATGAACCTGGAGAGGTGGAGATATGCTCTCGAGAGAAGGGAAATGAAAGTCTGTAGAAGCAAGACAGAATACATGAGTGTGAATGAGAGGGGGGCAGGTGCAATGGTTAAGATGCAAGGAGTAGAGGTAGTGAAGATAGATGAGTTTAAATACCTAAGTTCAACCATCCAAAGCAATATAAAATACATAAAAGAGGTAAAGAAGAGAGTGCAGCCTGGGTGGGGGGGGGGGGGTTGAAATGGGTGTCGAGGTGATTTGTGACAGGATAGCAGCTAGAGTGAAAGGGAAGATTTACAAGACAGCAGTGAGGCCTGCTATGATGTATGGTTTGGAGATGGTGGCACTGACAAAAAGACAGGAGGTGGAGTTGGAGGTGGCAGAGTTGGAGATGCTAAGATTTTCATTGGGAGTGACTAGGAAGGACAAGATTAGAAATGAGTATATCAGAGGGACAACTCCAGTTGGGTGGTTTGGAGACAAAGTAAGAGAGGCAAGGCTGAGATGGTTTGGACATGTGCAGAGGAGGGATAGTGGTTATATTGGACAAAGGATGTTGAAGCTGGAGCTGTCAGGCAGGAGAAAAAGAGGAAAACCACAGAGAAGATTCATGGATGTAATGAAGGAGGACATGGAGAGGGCTGGTGTTACAGAGAAAGATGCAAGGGATAGGGTGAGATGGAGGCAGAAGATCTGCTGTGGCAACCCCTAAAGGGAGCAGCTGAAAGAAGTAGAAAAAGAAAAAATCCGTTTTCAATGTCAGCAAGGTTTCCCCTAATGTAAGGAGTAGAAAGGATGGATATTTGATTTCAAATGTAGGGAGTAAAAGTAGGAAGTATTCAGAAAAATAAATACTTCAGTAAAGTGACTGGAAATTCTACTTAAGTACTGTAACATAGAAACTGTACTTCATTACTTCCCATGTCTGTTGACTTGTCTTAAAATAGTCTGAAAATATGGTCTTGCGTTCCAACTTTGGCCTAAACTGAGTGTGAGTGAATTCATATTTTTATCTGCTTTTATCTACTTTTTCCCCAGTGCAGACTGCTCATGTAAGACCAGATCATCAATGACAGAGTAACTCATTCCAGCCTGATGAAATCACCCCGTGAGTGCTCAGATCTTCTAACCGTTGAACTTGACCTTGAGCATAATCTAGATGCAGACCCAGTTGAGGATCATTGTGCATGAGTTTGCTGAACAGTGGGGCAATTGCC
Organism: Pholidichthys leucotaenia; assembly: GCA_020510985.1. Lineage (NCBI taxonomy): Eukaryota > Metazoa > Chordata > Actinopteri > Cichliformes > Pholidichthyidae > Pholidichthys > Pholidichthys leucotaenia. The sequence goes on from CM035836.1 coordinate 172,279,331, forward strand.
TAGAAGAAGTAACAATTTTCATGAAATCATAAATGCCCAGATCCCCTGACCTTTGACAATGACATTGATCTTAAGCTCAACTTGGATGTAGACAATCCTGAGCATAATTGTGTGTGCTTGTTGAGAATTGGAGCAATTGCCTAGGAGGAGTAACAATTTTCATAAAATCATATAAGCACTGAAATCCCTTGACCTTGAACACAACCTGGATGCATACCCATCTGAGGATCATTGTGAGTGAGTTTGGTGAGCATCCAGTATATTGCGTCGGAAGAGTAGCAATGTTTCTGAAATCACACACACAGGTAAGTGTCCAGATTTTCATGACGGCCGACCTCGACCTTGAGCACAACCTCGATGTAGACCCATCTCAGTATCATTGTGCGAGTTTGGTGGCCATTGTTAGAAATGCTTAGGAGTGATGGTTCTGAAATCACATAAATCCTCAAATCATCTGATCTTTGACCTTGAGCACAACCTGGATGCAGACCCATCTGAGGATCATTGTGTGAGAGTTTGGTGGCCATCAGGCAACTGCCTAAGAGGAGTAGCGATACTCATGAAATGTGGTTGAACAGACGGACGTTGGACGCATTACATGGGAACTGCTACTCCTCCTAGGCATTAGCTTCTTTCAGCTTTGCCGGAATGAACTAAAAATGATCCCAAGATCTCTATATAAGGTGAGCTTCTAAATGGCAAAAAAAAAAATACAAATAAAAATAAAATAAACACCAGCTGAGACTGTCACACTAAAGAGGGAACACAAGGGTGTTTTTTTTTTCATCATGTAATGTTATAGATATATTCTGTCAAGAGATCAAATTGTGTGCAGACACCACAGCACAAAAAGAACAACACTTCACACTTCCAGTGTGAATTCTGGGCATAAATATAACTAGTTAGTTTGGTGTTTAGCTGGGATAAAGTGTAACAGAAATCTAATCTTTGAGAAAAGAAAATGAAACGAATGTACAACAACCAAAAAGGTGGAGGTATCAAAAATGCAAGTCACTCATAATTTTAAAGCATTTGAATCTGCCATGTTTAGTTGTCAAACTCGAGTGGCTTGTGAAACGCAAACTTGTTAGACAGATGGGCCGTGGGACTGTTAGTTGTTCTGACACCACGACGCAGAGACGGCATCACCGTCAGCCTGCATGCTACCACAAAGTTCATATTGACCGCGTGCCACGGAACAGATGATACACTGATGATAAAGCCTGTGCACACAAGCTGCTCCTGCGTGAAGGCGAGTTACACAACGGAGCACGATCGCACGACTGTTTGAAAGGGGGAGTGGCAACATTTTGGAGGGAAGCAGACGGCCAATAAGAAAATATTTCACTCAAGTTTTAGGCAGCACACAATTTACCAGGATCTATTACGTACCTTAAATCCACCACAAACTGAGCAGACGGTCACAATGGTTTTGGAGACAGATGTGAGAGAGCTGCAGATGTGACAGGAATCATCAGAGGGCACCACCTTAGCTTTCTTACTCTCCATCAAAGGGATTTTTAAATGTTCACTGACTGACTGACTTTCAGCCACTTCTGAGTCACCCTCAGAGGGTGTGGAGGCCCTCTTATCCTCCTTTAGGAATTCTGTACTTAGCCCTGACGAGGCAGGAGTGTCTCTACCCGAGGTGGCAGTTTCACTGTCTTTGGCACTTCCACTCACCTCCGGTAACAGACTCCTGGGAGAGTCATAGAGGTACCTAAGTGACGTCGGCACCTGGTATTCATGTCCAGAAACAGCGGGGCAAGTGCAGGGCATCAGATCTTGGGCCAAGTGAGGAGGCAGGCTGACCACAGACCCATAGTCCTCTCCAGGGGGTATATCCAGGCTGCCTGTGTAGGAGGAGAAACTACCAGAGTAGGAGGAATGGCTGCCAGTGGCGATGCCACTGTCTGATGAACTCTGACGGCCGATTTCCTGAAGCTGCCGAGGGGGCTTGGCTGCCGGCCGGCTTCCACCTCCACGACTGGCGGAAAGCTTCTCGGCAATCTGCTGGGCCACCTTAGTGCTCCCGGGGCTGACATTATCAGAAGGGGTGGGGGCAGGCTCTGTCCAAATGGCCAGCCGACTGCCAATGCTGCAGTCTGAGTGGCTGGTGTCTGAAGTGTCAGAAGAGCCAGATATGCTGCGGTCATCTCCTCCAGTAGATGATGCTGCCAAGAAAAACAAATCATTTTATACAGTTTATTAAAAAAAAAAATCACTGTTTGCATCAATGGCCATGTGTTAATGAACACTAATAAACTGACAATTATGCTATTCCTGGAGTTACCTGATTATTCAAGTATCCTGCTAAACAAGATTATCAATATTCTTTATTGGGTAAAAACCATTATGAGATTATGACAAATTGGATATGCAAATCTAGTTTATTGGCCTATAATCTGTTTATTCAGTGCATAAAGTCAGTTTGATTTGATTATTTTCTCCATTAGTGTATATGTAAATATGCATTTGCCCCACTGTTTCTGGACACTGTAACTGAATGGATACATGTGCAAATATGGGAAAACATTTTTGGAGTGAGGACAAAACTTTCATAATGCTTAATGAATGAAAGATATGAATACTGCTCACCTTCTGCACAGAAGAAAGCAAAAAAAGAAGAGGCTCTTAAGAAAGTGATGGTGAAAATGATGGAGGGCTAGAAAAACTAGTCAGGAAGTTTTGAAAAGGAACAGGAAATTTGAGTTTCATGCCATGTACTTGGGGAAAGAAATCCAACTACTAACTGAATCATCTAATAATAATGCATCAGATTTATATAGCGGTTTATCATAGACACTCAGAGATGCTTTACAAATAGATACATTATTCATTCACTCCAGACAGACAATGGTAGTGGCAAGCTACTACTGTAGCCACAGCTGCCCTGGGGCAGGCTGACAGAAATGTGGCTGCCAATCTGTGCCAACAGCCTCTCCGGTCACTACCGAACATTTATACACATTCATACCCAGTGTCATGGACACTGGAGGCAAGGTGGGTAAAGTGTCTTGCCCTGGGACACAGCAGAAGGATATCTGGGGAGAGCGAGATTCAAACCGCCAACCATCCGGTTATTGGACAACCTGCTCTACCTCCTGAGCCACTGCCACCCCCAAAAAAATGTGTTTTTTGGGGCAGCAAAAAGTGTATAAATGTGTTTTCTCTTTGTTTTTCTTTCTTTCTCTCCCTCCCTCCCCTCCAACCACTTCATATCTTCAACTCCCTCCCCCATTCCCCCTGTCAGGTCCAGCATAAGTAAAAAGGTTTAAGCAAAGTATTAAAGACCAAATGTCACGTAATTTTTTTTTCTAAATGACAACGAATTTAGATAAAATACACATAGCTTAAACCAAATATTCATACCGGAGACCATATCACCCACCTGTATTTACATAATTGCACAAAATACACCAGGTGAAGGCCCCACCTTGCTTGCTGGCTTGTGACAGCCAGTCCAGACCACGCCCATGTTTTTGACATCACCAGTTGTACCCTGGCTGCCCTGCCTATCCACATTCACACTTATCAACATTGGACAATCATGACGGAAAGTGACAGCGATTGTGAACAAATTAGTTTAGTTTTGTCTTTTTTTTTTGTCAGTGGTTCAGACAGTGACAGAGGCATAGAACCTTACAGGTTCGAGCCGTCCGAGACGGAATCAGATGCTTTGTCTGATGACAACAGTTCCAACGATGACCAGAGAGCAGAACCAGGGGAAAATGTCATTGAACTGGACATTAATCGCCTCCAGAACTGCGAAGCCGAAGGGGGTCTGTCGAGGGTGCCCCATAAATATTGATTTTTCGGAAGCCATTATTATTACAGTGGAGGACAGCCGCTGCTGTCAAGAAATTGACCAGATCAATATGAAAATGGAGGCGCATACCTGTCAAGTGAGACGTTTTCGCCGTATTTTGGTGCCAAGCGCGGCTGTGGGAGACGGCGGAGTGTTTTGGGACACTTTTCTGGGAAATGTTTTAAATGTAGTTCGTGTTGTTATTGTCAAATATTTTAAGGAAAATACGGGGAAAATGCAATTTTAGCAAAAACAGGCGTATTGCCATTTCTGTACGCCCAAAAGAAAAAATATACTGGAAAAAAAAAAACTGAGTGTGTTGAGGAGCACTCCTGTGTGTGATCCCCCACAGCTGGTGCTGGCAGATCACTCAGCCTGAGCTATTATCACTTCAATGAGAAGTGTGGAGTAAATCAGTTTGATTGTCTGGGCAGGCTGATCGCTCAGCTTGAGCTATTCTCACTACAATGAGAAGTCATTAGGACAATGGTTTAACACGTTGAGCTGTGCAGCGGTTGCGGAACAGACAGAGATCGCCTGACAAATACAGAATTCTGCTTTTTTTTTTTTATTTAGCGCCGGACGCTGAGTTGTGTTGTTATTGTCAAATATCCATGAATCCTTAAAATATTTGACAATAACAACACGAGTTGCATTTGGGGCATTTCCCAGAGAGGTGTCCCTTGTTGCTCCGCCGTTCCTTATAGCCGCTTTTTACGGTGTTGAAGTACGGCGAAAACGTCTCACTTGACAGGTATGAAAACATTTCCCAGAGAAGTGTCCCTTATTACCCAGCTGTCCCTGATAGTCCCGTTTTAAGGTATGGGTGAAATATCCAATTTTTTCTTTCTTGTTGCTCACTTCAACCTTCCAGTCTCCATATAAACAATCAATTGAAATACCCCAAGCATCAAACTAGGGTACAATCGATTTCGTCACTTCCGCCTTCTTCCCCAGGCAATTCCAGGGGCCGTGTCAGGCCAAGCACGGCAGTTTTAAATTAACGAATATTCCGTTGTTACTGAAGCATATGCACCAAGACCCGAACGGATCGGTTCCCTTTTATATCTAGTTTCAAGATATTTAAAGTACCCTGTTACGTGACATTTGGCCTTTAAAGTTGTTATACAGCAAGAGGAGCCTATGGATACTCTCCACATACAGCATATATCAAATATGAGCAGAAGTCCTTTTGGCAAAGTAAATGTGTTTGGCACAACAAGGCAAGCAGACATTTGTTCTGCTTGATATGACACTGATGCTGAAAATAAGAAGTTGGCTGATGGTTGATAGCCAATATTGATTGTTTCTTTTGTTTTAGTTTTCATCTATTCCATCATCATTGCCAAGGAGTCCAAGAAATAGACACTAGAAACAAAAAGGGAATAAGTGAACTGAAATACTGATGGTTGTTGCTAGAATAAATTATTTTTTATTGCATTTTAGAAATGCTCCCAACTTTTCGGGAAATAATGTTTGGACTTGCCAAAAAGTGATGTGTAAAATACATGCATCGCAAAATTAATCATAATTATCATTAATCATAATTATTGTTCTTTGTGTGGGAAAAAAGTGGATAAAAACTTGTAAAAAAAATGTTCTAAAATAAATATGTTAAGATTTGAATATGAAAATATGACTCCTTTACTGTTTTTTCAGTTACAAATGCCCTCAAATAAGTGGCAAAACAGTGAAATCCAATAATTAGCATTATCTGATTATTGCAGCCATGTAAAAGGGCTCAGTCAGTACAGTATTAAATATTAGGAACAATAAATCAGATGGGGTTAATGACACTCTGAAGTTGCACTGCCTACCTGTCGTGCTCCCATGAGAGAGCATGCTCAGTCGCTTCTCGAGCTCCTGCGCCTCGTGGTTCAGCTTCTCCTCTGAAATCGTCTGGCTAGCACTGGGGTCTAAAGGGAGAAGATCTTTACTTAGTAACAGCCACAAAAAAGCATCGCATCCATTAAGATTCCTGCAGAAGGCAAAAGAAAAACAGCAGCGGTGTAAGATTTACAGTACATGTGTGAGACTTGATGCCGTCACAGAACTGTGGGACGCAGCTGATCTTTCTGTGCAACGGTGACACGGGCACAGCTGTGAAAATACAATCAGCCACTTCTCGGTAACAACAGGTGGCACTTTAAACTCCGAGGGTCTCAATCATCTCTCTGTGGCGTCGAGTACAGGGTGTCAATCACGAGAGGTAAATGAAAGGCATAATGATCTACGCAAACAGCTTCTGACGTGTGTGTCTTATTTGACGTGCGAATATGACGGGTCATCGATCAGGCTGAGAAAATGGCCTCACAGGGGGACACCTTCAAGTGTGTTTGCAACACTAAATGTTTATTAATAGCAGCGCTCATAGCCCTGTTGATACGCACTTTGTGTTGATGGCTGGAGACTGCTGTGCAAAGTAGCAAACATATGAGAGCAAGGTTGCAAAATTATGAAGAAAAAAGTTGCAAATGCATTTTGCTTTACAGTTTAAATTGACTTTTACAGCAGCAGAGCTTTGGAACAAAGAAGAGGGACAACGCAACAAACAACTGATGGTTGAACAGCCAACCAACAACCCCAGGAAATGGTAAACTGACAAGGAAAATATGCAAACTGAAAACAATAAATCCACAAATGGGCTGCACGGTGGCGCAGTGGTTTAGCACTGTGGCAGCACAGTTTTACCCTCAGCCGGGGGATCGCGGGGATCATGAGATCGTGGGTTCGATCCCAGCCCCCGACCAACAGTGAGCTGTGTGGAGTTTGCATGTTCTCCCCGTGTTGCGTGGGTTTACTCCGGGATTTCTCCGGTTTCCTCCCGCACACCAAAAACATGTAGGTTTAGGGCGCTCGCGCACGCAGCGACCAGCAGCCGGTGGCTTGTCACCAGACTGCAAACCAAGTCTACCTACGGGTACAAATAAGTAACAAAAAAAAAAAAAAAATTTACTAGATAAAAGTTGCAAATTTACAAAGAAAGTCCAAAAAGTTATACAAGAAGTTGCCCATTTAAAAGGATACAAAAAAATTGCTGGCATGCAAGGTTTTTTTTTACCTTTATAACATGCAGTATATACCGTCATGGTTAACAACGCTGGCAGCCCTGCTTTTGTGCTTCTGCCAGAAAAATGATGCAGTCACAGATGCTTTGGCATTCTCGTGTCCTCCGTGTCCATGTTTGTTTCTTCAAAGGCCTCATTTAGTTTAGTGTCAACAGTAGAATGGCACACTTTACCACAGGGGTGTCCAACCATGTGCCATGGAGAGCCAAGACCCTGCAGGTTTTACCTCCAACCAGTGTCTTCAACAGCAGATTTCTGTGAACTTCTTCCCACTGATTGCTGATAAGTGAAAACACCTGCTGAAGAGACTGGGTAGAAGAGAAAACCTGCAGGGTCTTGGCTCTCCATGGCACATGGTTGGACACCCCTGCTTTACCAGAAATCTCTATTTTAGTCTTATCTGTCTCAGGACATTGTCCCAGAAGCATATCAGTCAAAACACATCATTAGCGTGACCAACTGGCGCCCGGATGTCCTCTCCCTCATCCAGGGGATGTATACACAACAGTCCATTGTTCTGATTGCCTCCAGGGGCTCTCTGTCCATATGTAAATTGTCCTCCGTTTCCTCCAGCCCTGCTGAGTGTGAAATCGTGTCAATCTGCAGTGCGCTGGGTCACCACAATAATCTATACATTTGATCTGGCAAAGATTTTACAGCAGACACCTTCCCTGATCTGGTCGTGAACCCATGACCTTCCAGCTGTGGGGTGGATGCTCTACCACTGGGCCATCACTCCAGTATTCTGCAGTTAAATGTTAATCACAACCTTTATTTATTTAGGTCTGACCTTTAAGACTGCAACTATTTTGTTATCCAAGGTGAGGAATGCCACTACCAAATTATGATTAGTGGTAGAGCATCCGCCCAACAGTCAGAAGGTTGTGAGTTCATGACCGGGTCATACCAAAGACCCTATAGAATCCTTGCCAAAGCAAATATGCTGACCATCACAATATCAGGTGATGATTCCCTGTGGTGACCCCATAAGGGAGCAGCCGAAAGATTAAAAAATTTTAGCTCACCAAAGTCTTGCCAATGTGCAAATGACCTCTATAAGATGCATTCTCAATGTAAATTTGGTATGTTGGGCTGACGTAAGCATGATGTATGTGTGCTGTTGGGGTGGGGTCTACGTCAGGACCAGTGTAAGAGAGTTGGGTCTCCATCAAAGTAACAGCAGAACAATGACCCAAAGCAAACTTAAAAAGCACCCGCAATGAGTGTAAATCCCACACAGCACCTGTGGAGAGATCTTAAAACCGAAGCTGGGAGAAGGAACACCTACAAATCTGACAGACCAGATTTGTAGGCCTCAACATACCCAGTCAGTTACCTGGCTTCATTAACCAAGACATTCTAGATCAGAATTATCTGCACTACAAACACGGTTATCAACTCAATAAGTAGACGCTGGGCTGATCTATCTGGCTGCATGCAAACTCACATAAAAGAGGCGGTGATCTCAGCAGATGACCAACAGGAGAATGAACAGGGCAGAGCGGAGTACGTCAATGATGAAGAAAAAGGCGTCGGATTAAATAAATATGAAGAGTATCGACATGGAATAGTACATGGGAAAAAAAACAGCAGCAACAAAGTAGGAAAGAAGATAAAAAAGCTGAGACTGTGCATGTTTAAGTGATTGTTTTAAATGTTGCCTGTTGCTGTGGTGGTTATTGATCACATATTTAATAATGTTGTCCTTTTTCTCCTATTTCATTAATAAGTCATATTACAGCACTATAGCCTACCTTCTGCAGCCCCAAATTGTATTAGGGAATTGGCCGATAATTCAAAGTAGTCTTCGAAATATTTTCTTTTCCCATGAAAGGGGTACAGTTGGTGAAAAGATACAGAATCATCAGATCAAGAATAAATCAGCTGCTTTCTTTCATTTTCTTTTTCCCCAACAGCAGTCAGACTTTACAGGAGAATGTGAACTGCTTATAAGACTGAGCTGAGTTTTTTTTTTAAGTTATACTGCTTATTGTATTCTACCTTAGTGTAATTTCAGTTTAGTAATGCATTTATTTATTAGGTTATTATTTAATAGTCTTTTCTCCTAAACAGAACTACTGACAGGCAGATGCTAAAGATGATTTTTTAAAAATGGAGAACATATAAATATCTTGAATTTTGAAGTAGGGCTATTATATTGTAGCCTACAGTCTGTGCTGAGATAATACAGACATTCAGACAAATGCGCAGTAAAAATTTGTTTTATATTGGCTGCAGCACAGAGAAAACACCTAAAAAACAGAAGACCCCATCCCAAGATCTGACCCTAGTGGAGGAGCTTACTTTAAATAATAATAATAATACATTAAATTTGTAATGCACTTTTCATTATGGCCAATCTCAAAGTGTTACAATATAAAGTAGAATAAAGGTTATAAATACTATTAAAACATACTAAAAAAAAAAAAACAAAGCTACAGTAATAGCAGTTAAAGGTAAGCTAAGAGTGGGAAAAGGCCCTCCTGAACAGAAAGATTTTCAGGCCTTTTTTAAAAGTGTTAGTTGTTTGTGGAGCTCTCAGGAAATCAGGGAGAGCATTCCACGAACGGGGCTGCCCAACAGAATGCTTGATCTCCCATAGTGTAGAGTCTGGTCTTGGGGGAGCCAAGGAGGTTTGTGTCAACAGAACAGAGGTTTCTTGTCAAGGTACGGATGGAAATGCGGGTCCTTGAGGTATTGTGGGGCATGTCCATGGATGCACCGATGGGCCAGCAGGCAGATTCTAGATTGAATTCTGAAAGAGACTGGAAGCCAGTGAAGCGTGTGAAGGATGGTATGTGACATGTTCATGTTTCTATACTCTCATCAGAATTCTAGCAGCAGTGTTCTGGAGAGGCTGAAGTTTCTGGAGGTTTTTGCTGCGAATCTCAATAAAAAGGGCATTACAACAGTCCAGTATGGAGGAGATAAAGGTGTGTATCAGTTTTTCTGCATCAGGTAGTGTGAGCGTGGGGCCAGGTCTGGCAATATAGAGTATAATGTTGGTCTCCCGTTAATGGAGGTGTCTCTTCAAACCCCAGAGGAGGTGGATGTCATTTTCCAAAGGATTTAATTGGATGGAAAGCAGAGCTGATACACCCACTGAGCTCTTACCTGGGTGTTAACCTGCCCCGGAGCCGATTAGCTTCACAGCACAAACTGCCATGGTGATCTATCCCGGTAAGAAGTGGACCAGCTTCATAGTACAGAAAAGCCAGGATTAAGCTGCAGTTACCCTCCTAAGCCTAAATCCTGCTTCGTAGTCCAAACCCCTGGTGTAGTCAGCAAACAAAGAATGGTTCAAAATTTCAGCAGGGACATGTAAAAAAAACCTCACTGATTGTTACAAGTAGGGACTGATTTTGTTGGTTGATTGCTACCAAACATCAAGCTGAGAATGCCAACAATTTTGTCCTGGCCATTTTTGGACTTCTGTGTGGGATTTCTCAGATTTGTCATTTACTGCACATTTTTGGATTGTTCCAATGCAAACAAAAGAAATAAACACGAGCATATCAAAGCATTTGTGACTGCAATAGCAAAACCATCTAGAAGTGGTGCGTTATTTGACAGAAATGGGGGGGGGGGGTTGAGGATATTTTTTGCCATGACTGTATAGATAGATAGATAGATAGATAAATAGATAGTTTATTTCGAACACAAAAAATATAACAAATACAAGCAAATGGCAAATACAATAAAGTAACATTATACACTGTTCGAAAGGGAGAAGGAAGAAGTGAACACTTATTAATTCCATCTCCTCTTTTCCATAGATACACCCATGTGAATTTTATACAAATTACCACCTTTAAGACCCCAAGTAAACAATTTACTGTATTTTTTACAAATCAACATTAACACCCATCCATTCTAACATACAATGATGTCCATACAACAAAACCAGCCTCAAACAACACAGATATACACAGTGCTGTCCCACCCACCATTCCATAGTGTCCCATAATATCCCAGAGCGAACATAATGAATCGTACATATAACTACTACCCTTCTAACATATACCCTTTCAGCAAATGATGCTTATACCTCTTTTTGAATTGATTTCTGTTTGTACATAGTTTCAGTTCCGGCTCTAGACTGTTCCACAAATCCACCCCACAGACAGATATGCACATACTTTTCTTGGTACTACGTATCTTGGGTTTTGTAAAGTTTAAGTCTCCCCTCAAATTATGATCATTGTCTCTTTTTTTAAATATTTTTTGTATATTAGTTGGTAGTTGATTATTAATTGCCCTGTACATTACTTGTGCTGTTTTAAATTTAACTAAATCGATGAACTTTATGACATGTGACTTTAAGAACAACGAATTGGTATGGTCTCTATATCCTGCATTGTTTATTATCCTTATAGCTCTTTTTTGTAATGTGCATATTGACTGTAGGTTGGTTTTGTAGGTGTTTCCCCAGACTTCTACACAGTAGTTAAGATAAGGTAAAAATAGTGAATTGTACAATAAGACCAATGATTTATAGTCCAAGAAGTGTCTTGTCTTCCCCAGTACGCCTATACATTTTGCTAATTTGGCCCGGATGTGACTGATGGAGGTTTCCAGCAGATTTTATTGTCAAGCGTCACCCCCAGGAACTTATTTTCCTGTACTGTTTCTATTCTGGTATCATCTATCGTTACCATTATTTCATGATTTATTTTATAATTTCCAAACAACATAATCTTTGTTTTTTTTAGATTTAGAGATAATTTATTTTTGTTGAACCACTGCGTTAATTTTTTCATTTCAGTTGTGACCACCTCTAAAACCTGCTGCAAATTCTCACCAGTGCAGAGGATATTTGTGTCATCCGCAAACAAAATAAATTTCAGAATTTTTGATACTTGGCATATGTCATTTATATATAAAATAAAGAGTTTGGGTCCCAAAACTGACCCCTGGGGCACACCACAAGTGATGTCCATGAAGGGTGATTTGTGCTCTCCAATTTGTACAAATTGTTGTCTGTTACTTAAATAACTTTCCACCCAACTCAGTCCAACCCCTCTTATCCCATACCTTTCCGGTTTCCTTAGTAGTATTCTGTGGTCAATGGTGTCAAAAGCTTTCTTTAAATCTATAAATACTCCTACAGCAACATTTTTTTTATCTATACAATTAGTAATTTCTTCTATAAGTTCGATCAGTGCCAAAGATGTAGATTTATCTGCTCTAAAACCATACTGGCTATCTGTAAGGAGGTTGTGTTTTTCAGTGAAATCATCCAGTCTCTTAGTGAAGATTTTTTCAAGTATTTTGGAGAATTGTGAGAGTAAAGAGACTGGCCTGTAATTTGTGAAACAATGACTGTCTCCTGTTTTGTATAGAGGTATTACTTTTGCCATTTTCATTTTGTCTGGAAATGTACCAGTTTGAAATGACAGGTTACAGATGTGGGTGAGTGGCTTAACAATTCCCTCAATTACTTTTTTCACTATTGTCATGTCAATTTCATTCCAGTCCGTTGATTTTTTGTTCTTAAATTTACTCACAGTCTCGATAATTTCCTTTTCAGTAACTGCACCCAAAAAGATTGTGTTTGGATTTCTATCTTCCATTTCATTCACAGAACCACTAGTTTGTTTCTGGTGTCACTATTGATTTTGCTAATTCAGGACCAACGTTTACAAAAAATTTATTGAAACCACTGACCACATCTTCCATATTTTTTATCAAATTGCCATTTTCGATAAAATATTCTGGATAATTTGCATTCTTAGGACAATTACTAATAATCCCATTGAGTACTTGCCATATTCCTTTTATGTTATTTTTGTTATCCTCTAGTATTCTGTTGTAATATTCTTTCTTATAGGTCCTCATTATAGTAGTAAGCTTATTTTTGTATCTTTTATATTTGATCTCAGCTTCCACCTTTCTGCATTTAATGAATTGTTTATATAATGTATTCTTCTTTTTACATGCATTTATTAACCCCTTGGTGACCCAAGGAATATTTTTTTTTGTTGTCTGTCACTGTATTGTTTTATAGGACAGTATTTATTGTACAATGATTGAAATATTTGTAAAAATTTATCATATGCTCTATTTATGTCATTTTCATCATAAACTATCTTCCAATCTTGTATTAATAATTTCTTTGTCAGTAAATGCATTGATTCTTCGGTTCTTATTCTTTTATATTTAATATTTTTGGTATACTTTTTCTTCCTATAATCACATTGATAGACAACAAAAATCGGCAGGTGGTCACTGATATCATTCAATAAAAGCCCACTCCTGATATTATTTTCCATAATGTTTGTGAATATGTTATCTATTAGTGTGGCACTGTGTGACGTGATTCTGCTAGGTCCGGTAATTGTTGGATGTAAACCCATACTGTACATTGTGTTGATAAATTCTTCTGTCAAACTATGTTGTTTTGAGTTCATCAGATCTATATTGAAATCCCCACAGATGAACATAACTTTGTGAGTTAGTTTTGCATACATTTTTTCCATCCAGTCCTTAAATAAGTCAATGTTTGATCCAGGTGTTCTATATACACAGCTCACTACTATATTCTTCACATTGTCCAGACAGATTTCTATTGTAATACATTCAAATAAATCATCCACAGTTTCTGACAGATTTTCAACAACCTTGTATTTCAAGCTCTTGTCAACAAAAATTGCAACTCCTCCTCCTTTTTTCACTTTTCTATTTATATAATTTAGTTCATAGCCATCCATGGTAAAATCCACTCCTTTCTCTTCACTGAGCCACGTCTCTGATATTGCCACAATATTGAAGGGCTCTTTAAACTGGTGTAAATAATCTTTAATGTTATTAAAGTTTGCATAGAGACTCCTGCTGTTGAAGTGGATCATAGAAATATTGAAATCAGATGTGACCATTGTGTTAACCTGTTCATCTGTGTAGTAATTACAGTCATTATTGATGGAGCTAAATAAATTATTATCAGGGTCTATGTCATATTCTATGTCCTGTGGGTTGTGATCTGTGTATTCAAAAACTTTCAGTTCCTGTTGTCCCTGTTTGTTTATTTTTTGATTCATGTTGTTGAATGTTTTTTGCAGATGAATATAATCCTTCAGTGTCCTGCAGTTGTCTGAATTGTTGCTGTGACTCCAGTTCATAATATTCATTGATAATTGTCCAGTTCCATAATATTACGGATGTTAATGACCTTGGCTTCTTCAGGTGATCCGTTTAATTTGATGTATATTTTACAGTTTGATGTCCAGGTGTTTTGAATCTTTTTCTGCTTTTTCAGGTATCTTGCTTTCCTGGCTATTTCTGCGTTTTCTTTCGTGAGGTGCTCGTTAATGTAAATGTTTGTTTCTTTTAGCTTCCTACCTTGTTTCAGTAGCGCAGTCTTGTGTTTTTTGTTCACAAACCTCATGATCACAATCGGTTTGTCGCCGCTTTTCCTGGGCAGAGGGTGGCAGGACTCTATGGTGTTGCAGTCCAGCTGGATTCCTTTGGACTGCAGGAAGGCCGCCACTTGTTGCTCAGCGGATTCTTCATTCAGCTGACTTCCACTGCTGTCTGCGGCCACTGTTCTCGTGTATGATCGGGGTTTGATGTGGAGCCCCGTGATGATCAAGTCGTTCGCCCGAGAGCTCTGGTCCATCTCAGCCATTCTGCTCTCCAGATACGCCAGCCTCTTGTCTTTCTCAGCGTTCTGGTACCGCAGCGCTTTAATCTCCTCCATTAGGTCCAGGATGCTTCTTTGCTGTGCCTTTACAGCGGAAATCTCTTCCGCCAAGAAATCCAGCGCTTTTTTTATTTCATCTTCATTTTGCAGAGCTTTCTTGGGACCCATTTTCCCAGCCGATGATCGCTGAATCCGATCATAGGAAAAAAAAAAAAAAAAAAAAAAAAAAAACGTGGGAGAAATCCCTTTGTTTTCCTGAGCGCGAGGGGCGAGAGGCCAATTGCTACACCAGCTACACCAGCCACTACTGACAAATTCCCCTTATTTCTCACGAGTAGGTTCACACTCCAGCGGCAGCAACAAAAAAAGGTCAAAACGCCAGCTCCAAACTGCGTTCTAACTGCGTTTATCTGCCTTTTAACCAGAAACGAACTGGGAGCCTTTACCCGTGCGCCCTTACCCGTCCTCACCCGGAACCGGAAAAAGTATAAAGTAAAGTATATGTATATATATGTAGTAAAGTATATGTATATATAAACATAAAGTATATGTCAAAGTGGCTCTTTTCTATACTACTCCGGTGTTTAGTCCTGGACTAGCAGGTTGCATTATAAATTGGATATTTATTTTCTGGCAATGGTACCACTGCTCTGACTTCTGCTCCGCCATGCTCCAATTTTACCTCTGTATAAGCATGCTCAAAGAGCTCATATTATTTTTTTCAATTTTGTATTTATCATTGATGACACCCCTGTTAGTAAATATGTTGTATTTTCATGCCGAGTGCCGTCAAAGGGAAATCCCTCTTGGGTGCACGTTTGTGTGCCTGACCGGTGTGTTAGCCTATCAGAACTGGCAATATTTTTGTAGTTTGCACACCCCAGCTAAGCTCCATTCAGGCCTACTCCCCTTTGTACACATTTGGATTTTATGGCTTCAGAAGCTGGCAAAGATGGCAGCGAGCTGTAAACAAGTTTCTACAGTGTCTTCACCACATTTGTGGCGTGTGTGTGGTTATGAGATTAAGAATTAGACATGTTTTTAAAATCCAGTGAAAAAAGTTAAAATATTACTGGGATCACAACAGTGTTTATTATCCTTATTTGCTTTTATAAAAACCTTCCAGAGAAAGAAAATAAATCTAAATGATTAAGACGAAAATGACAGTGGCACCATGGCAACACACAAGGACGGCAAACAGATGCAACTCTGAGCATTAACAGCAATTAATCAAAACGGCAGCAAACACAGACGCAGAGAGATTTAGTTGGGAGCTGTGCAAGACAAGAGAGACGGGAGTGAAGATGAAATCCAAGTGAGAGTGAGAAACTGCAGGGAGGAATCGGACAGAGGGAAAGATGAGAAAAAGTGGAGGGGAGGAGGGAGTCAAATGCCCAAGAATGATGTGAGGGGGAGGCAGCAGTGGAATCCTGTGGATGAGGTTACACACATGCCAGAAGCGATTAGGAGGCTTTGGCTGCTTCGCTACCACGACTTTGACCCCCTAGCTCCCCATCCGACATCCTCCCTACTATTTATTCTACTATGCATCATAATAATAGACATGGGAGATCAACCCATGATTGGGCGGCAAGATGTGTGGAAACGAAAATATCCACGAGGTCCTGGCAGCCAGATGATCAGTGTTTCCTGTTAAGTGGCACACTGAGTGAGAACAGTGTTTCATTTCTGCTAGTGTGCATAAAAGTGTGGCACTCTTGGCGTCTCCACAGACTTTAAAGGGGTCACTGACTGCACTTTTTCCACAATTTAACAGCTCACACATGTCTTAATGAAATGTTGGTGACATATTTTGTTCACATTTTCTTTATTTTTTTTAATTATTGAAACAAATTTGTTTTGTATTTTTCCTGGATTTCTTGAAACGCTCTGATTTTAAAGCCTGTCACTTTAAGAACCATCCACCTACTCAACTCCGCCCTCTTACATCAGTTAGCCACATTAGCTGACTAGCTTATAGCCTTCTGGCTCGAATGAGCGGCACTGCTTCACTGATTCACAGTCAATGGTGTATCTCGCATCACCCCTGCCCATCTCCCAATAATTTTGCCGTGCCTCCACAACAAATTGCTAGCGCTGTGTGCTGAACCCCCCCCCCCCCCCCAAATCCCCTTTCCCCCCAGATCGCTCTGTGGATCTCCGCTCTGGAGTCGCACGGAGCCCCAGAGGATGGTAGGGGAGCTGTGCTCCGAGTTACTTAGCACTGGGTTCTCCACTAAAATGCGTCTGTGATCGGGGAGGGGCGGCCGCGAGAGTAGTTCTATCACCGGCCAGGGTAGCTAACCGAGGCCAACTGGAGATCCGCAGCACTACGGTATTGTGACGTCTAGGCATGATTCTGATTTAGAGGCGTTCAGTAATAATCCCACAGATGATAGCTTCGCACCAGTGGCTACTCAGCCAAGCACATACACCTGTTGCAACAACACATCATCAGTAGGGTAAAACTAACGTGTCTCACGGCGGTCTAATCCCAGCTCATGTTCCCTGTTAGTGGGTTAACCACACTCAGATGTTTCACCGAATATGTATCACTCCGCTTCAGCTGCGTTTTGATAATCTTTAAATTAAGTAAAGTTAATATCAGTTACTTCTTACATGTTAGAAATGTAATATTGTGCTGGATACTTTAATTTCGACAGCGAGGCGCTGTTTGAAAAGCAACTGGACAGTCTCAATCCAACCCTCTCTGAACCGGAAGTCCTGTCCTTTTAAACATCCGGCATCGCTAGCATGCTCACTAGCCACCGGCTTGGTCTCCCGGTACCAGTTCAGCAGGTGATCGGTATGTATTATAGACCCTGACTTTTGCACTTGACAATATTTAATTTGTTTACATGTGTGTGAAATGACAATAGACGCATTCCTTTCTGTATTATGCTGATTGAGGTGCTTAGCAACAGTTACTGGCTACATTTAGAAGGGACTATTTTTCAAAGCTGTGCAAAGTAACCGGTTAAACAAACATGCTGTGGTGATGTTATAATAAGACACGGCGTCTGGAGTTTTAATGAAGTTTATTGATCAAATCATCGCCATCACGGAGCTCACCCCAGCTGCTGTATAAGCATGCTGGGGATCGCTCTCAGGCTCTCATGAGCTGTAGTCAGAAGCAGTCAGAAGAAGAACAGAAAGTGAACATATGAATTCAGCCACTTAAATACCCAGCAACGGACAATACATCAAAGGCATTTTATCATCAAAGGAAATGCATTCAGACATGTGACATTTGTACCACAATGCGAGCAGGAAGCATGAATGTTTGCATTTGCGTCATACATATCCACAGGATACTGGTGCCTGAACTAAGCACAGGAAGGCTGCCTATTGATCTCAACACACACATCTCACTGTCCTGTTAATTGCTCTAGTCGAGGGCTGTGTTTGTCCGTGGCTGCTGTGGGGGGGTACCCCATACACTCCCCCCCCCAGAGGGCTTAGCGGGGAGCTGAGACCTCGGTAGTCCCGCTTTGGTGGCGAGCTGCGGGGAAAGTCTGTGCCGGGGAAGGGAGGAGGGTGGGGGTTGCAAGTGGCGGGGGATGTCCATGGCTGTGGGAAGAAAAGTTAGTCTCTGATTCCTCTCGCGATTCAGTCCGGCAATGAAGAAAAACAGGAGCTGAAGCTATGTGAGGGACTTGGCGTTTAGGCTTTAGGTGCGTTCGCGGCCCTAAAGCCCTCGGGGACAGCTGACGGCTGGATTCCCGTCGTGCGCCGTGGCTGAGACTTGCACCAAATCCTGTGTGCGGGCTGCGTGTGTGCTTCAGGTGTGTGAGCAGTCCTGAAGAGCCGTGTGCAGCGGCGGAGGATGATGTATAAGTCTGTAGAGCCAGCTTGTCTCTGGTGCGCGGCACGCGCTGCGGCCACGTGCCTTCCAGCTGCGCTGTTCTGATGCGAGGCTTCTGTGCATGGCCGGTCCGCTGTCGCGAGGCGAATCAGGGTCAGGGGGCTTGATGGAGATCTGCGCAGTCGGCGCCGATTGTCTCCCCTGTTCGGGCTGTTGGTCGTCGCTCGTGCCGGGTCATGGTGCGTTCAGGTCCACGCGTTCTCCGTCGGCCATGGGCCGCCGTCGTGGAGAGAGGGCAAGGTGTGTGCGCTCTCGTGTGGAGACACAGAATCGTGTGTCAGGAGCCGTGAGAGCGGCCGGTCCAGCGTGGATGTGCCGATCTAGGCGTGCAGACCTCACCATGAAATTTCCTCAGCTTTCCCGGTCGTGGGTGGTCTCCGAAGAGCGTCAGAGTCTCCCTAAAGCAGAAAGGAAGGGCAGATCAGTCGGGCTGCCGCGTTCGCTTGTCGTCGGAGAATCACTGCCGGGTGCTGCGTTTGCTGGCAGCGTGTTCTTTTCAGCGTCGGGTCGCCAGCGTGGTTGTCCAGACCAGAAGGTTGCGTCGCACAAAGCGTGTGCGTCTGCGGGGTCACCAGTGTGGTGATGTTATAATAAGACACGGCGTCTGGAGTTTTAATGAAGTTTATTGATCAAATCATCGCCATCACGGAGCTCACCCCAGCTGCTGTATAAGCATGCTGGGGATCGCTCTCAGGCTCTCATGAGCTGTAGTCAGAAGCAGTCAGAAGAAGAACAGAAAGTGAACATATGAATTCAGCCACTTAAATACCCAGCAACGGACAATACATCAAAGGCATTTTATCATCAAAGGAAATGCATTCAGACATGTGACATTTGTACCACAATGCGAGCAGGAAGCATGAA
This sequence comes from Pholidichthys leucotaenia, assembly GCA_020510985.1. Lineage (NCBI taxonomy): Eukaryota > Metazoa > Chordata > Actinopteri > Cichliformes > Pholidichthyidae > Pholidichthys > Pholidichthys leucotaenia. The sequence goes on from CM035836.1 coordinate 172,298,575, forward strand.
TGTTTGCATTTGCGTCATACATATCCACAGGATACTGGTGCCTGAACTAAGCACAGGAAGGCTGCCTATTGATCTCAACACACACATCTCACTGTCCTGTTAATTGCTCTAGTCGAGGGCTGTGTTTGTCCGTGGCTGCTGTGGGGGGGTACCCCATAATGCCATAATATTTTGTCCTCTATTGCTGTAATTGAATAATCTGTGATTGCGGAACTGCTGTATAAAAGCAATATTACACTTACATCATACAGTATCATACTGCGGGTGATTAATCATGTGCCTGACATGAATCACCAAAGTTGCTGTATTCACTGATACCGTACTCAAACTTCTGCCTGCACAGCACATTTCCCACTTTCAAATCCTTTGAACCAGACTGTCAGTGACAGAGTAGCTCATTCTGGCCTGATCAAATCACCCCGACAGTGATCAGGGCCCATATTCATGAAGTTTCTCAGTGTCAAGTGTTACTCTTAGTGAAAAAAATCTTAGAAAACATCATAATTCTGAGAATTTTCAAAGAATTTCCACTTAAAATAAGTTACTCACAAAGCATCTCAGCCCTTAACAGTGCTCTTAAGCCAAGAAAATTCTAAGAGGAATGAGGAGGACTTTTAAGAGGCTTTGGAGTTTTTGAAGAGAAGAAGAAAATGGAGAAAAGATGGAGACAAAGGAGCAATGTTCCTGAAACAATGAATAACAATGAGCTAATTAAACATTATCGATTGGATCATGCTGGATCAGTGCTTTTGGCTGATCTTATTAGAGATGCGCTAATATTTCCCAACTCATTTTATTTATTTTTTCCTCTTTGTCATATTGACCAATCACAGCTCTTGAAGGACAGCATCACACCTAGCAACGAGGTCAAACACACCTCACTAAAAGTTTTTGGGTCTTCCTTGCTCAGAGCGAGGACTCCTTGTAGGATTTTTTAAGCTAAGATAGGAGCTGTCTTAGAGGAACCTCACGATGTTTGTGAATATGGGCCCAGATCTCCTAACCTTTGACTTCAACCTGGATGCAGACCTTCGAGTGAGTCTGATGAGCATCAGGACAAATGCCTAGGAGAAGTAGCAGTTCACAAGATGACAACACACCATTGAATCAGCTCCTTTCAACTTCACCAGAATGAGCTAAAATTTCCCAAGACAGATCAAGCTAAAAACAAATCCTGTCACCTTTTAAAATTAACACAGAAAAATGTTTCACTGACAGTGGTAACCCAATTAAACATGAAAATATATGTAATTGAGCTGATCTTTGACTGAACCAAACTCCATTAATGAAATATTTATTATTTTATATGGGGGGGGGGGCTGAAAAGCCCATCAGCTGTAAAGTTCATAGTGGTCAAATTTGACCAAATGTGGTTTATTTTTTAACATAGTCTCCCCTTCGGTCCACACACTTCTTCCATCAGTGTTGCAGTGCTTGGATCGCTGCGGCTGAAAAATTAACAACATTTGGTCAAATTTGACCACTATGAACTTTTCACCCCCCCCCCCCCCCCAACCCCGTAGATAGTATTTCCTTAAAGGTGCTTAAATATGTCATCTTGTTCTGGGTAACTCATTTTCTTTCCTTATATCAAAGCTCGGGCAAGCTGTACCACTGGTAAAATTTTCATGTAAATCAGTCCAGTGGTAATCTTGCCAACAATCCAACAGTCAGACAGATATCGCTGATTGCATTACCTTGGCAAAGAAAACAAAATAACTGGTTAGCAACTCAATTATTAAAATCAAACTTCCCTAGACTGCAATCTATAATTAAAACTGCAAATATCACAGAATACAAAGAGAAGAAGCAAATATTCACAGCAAATAAGCTGGAATTTACCCCCCCCCAAAAAAAAAAAAATTAATCCATGTTCCCTTGAAAAATTACTATTGATTCAATTATCAAATCTGTTTATGACAAACTTTCTTTTAATCACTTTCAGTGCTGGGAGATTGGTCTGGAAAGGAAATTTACTCCCAAAATGTCACGATGAGAGGTGACGTTTGCATATTATTTCTTTTAAACTAATCAGTCAAATTAATTTTTCAGCTCTCAAAAACAGCATTTATTATTTAAAAGGAAGCTGTAGGTCTTATTAAATATAATAATGCAATTTAAATATATGACTATATGTATTTGATTGGGAGAACAATTTTATTTGTAATTCCTGACTGGTTTTTACAACCTATGCCCAACAACCTAACAAAAACTTTATTCTGAATTATTTGCTAGGTAATTTCTGTTATATTACACTTCAAAACCAATATTTCGTTTTTAGTGTATCTAGCATCAACAATTACCAATTACATCAGCCATAAAATATACAGTTAGGTCCATTTATATTTGGACACTGACACAAGTTTTGTTACTTTAGTTGTCTACCAAAACATATGCAAAATACCGTTATATATATTTCAAGAAGAGAGAAGAACATAAGGTAACTTACAGGAGTGGAGGAAGGTGCACACAAGTGGACTACATCTTATGCAGAAAGAGAAATCTGAAAGAGATAGGAGACTGCAAGGTGGTGGCAGGGGAGACTGTAGCTAGACAGCATCGGATGGTAATCTGTAGAATGACTTTGGAAAGCAAGAAGAGGAAGAGAGTGAAGGCAGAGTCAACGTTTAAGTGGGGGACATTACAGAAGGAAGAAGGTTGCACAGCACTCAGGAAGGAGTTGATACAGGCTCTGGGTGGTAGGGAAGAATTACCAGATGACTGGGAAAGTACAGCAAAAGCATTGAGGGAAATGGGTAGAAATGTATGTGGTGTATCTTTTGGGTAGAGAAAGGAAGACAAGGACACTTGGTGGTGGAATGAGGAGGTACAGGAAAGTATTCAAAGGAAGAGGCTGGCAAAGAAAAAGTGGGATAGTCAGAGAAATGAAGAAAGTAGACAGGAGTACTTGAAATCTAGGCACATGGCAAAGAGAGGTAGAAAAGGCATATAGTGACTTGTATGAGAGGCTGGACATTAAGGAAGGAGAAAAGGACTTGTATCAATTAGCTAGACAGAGAGATCAGGCTGGAAAGGGAGTGCAGCAAGTTAGGTTGATTAGACAGAAACGGTAATGTACTAACAAGTGGATGAGAGTGTGTTGAGAAGGTGGAAGGAGTACTTTGAAGAGTCACAGTTTTTTGTGACTCCAATTTGGATGTCAATTGCAACCATTTTTACACAAAATCTCCCCATTTCAGGGGCTCAAAAGTGATTGGACAATTGGCTTAACAGCTATTTCATGGGCTGCATGGGCTGTTCCCTCATTAATCCATCATCAATCAAGTGGGTAAAAGATCTGGAGTTGATTCCAGGTGTGGCATTTGCATTTGGAAGCTCTTGCTGTGAAATCAACACATGCGGCAAAAGGAGCTCTCAGTGGAAGTGAAACAGACCATCCTTAGGCTGAAAAAGAAGAAATTCAGAAGAGAGATAATGGAAGTATTAGGAGTGTCCAAATCAATAGCTTGTTACATTTTGAGAAAAAAAGAGCACGTTGGATAGTTCAGAAACTCCAAAAGGCCTGGACGTCCATGGAAGAAAACAGTGGTAGATGATCACAGGATCCTTTCCATGGTGAAGAAAAAACCCCTTCACCATATCCACCCAAGTGAAGAACACTCTCCAAGAAGTAGGTGTATCAGTATCTAAGTCTACCACAAAGAGAAGACTTCATGAGAACAAATACAGACAGTTCACCACAAGGTGCAAGCCATTAATCAGCATCAAAAATAGAAAGGCCAGATTAGACTTTGCCAAACAAGAACTAAAGAAGCCAGCCCAGTTCTGGAACAGCATTCTTTGGATAGATGGAACCAAGATTAACCTGTACCAGAATGATGGGAAGAAGAAACTATGGAGAAGTCTTGGAACAGCTCATGAGCACACCACATCTTCTGTAAATGGTGAAGGCAGTGTGATGCATGGGCATGGATATCTTCCAATGGCACTAGGTCACTAATCTTTATTGATAATGTGACAGAAGACAGAAGCAGCCAGATGAATTCTGAAGTGTACAGAGATATACTATCTGCTTGGATTCAGCCAAATGCAGCAAAGTTGATTGGACAGTGCTTAACAGTACAGATGGACAATGACCCAAAACATACTGTGAAAGCAACCCAGGAGTTTTTCAAGGGAAAGAAGTGGAATATTTTACAGTGGCCCAGTAAACCACCATAATCTCAACTTGATTAATCATGCATTTCACTTGCTTAGGACAAAACTTAAGGCAGAAAGACTCACAAACAAGCAACAGCTGAAGACAGCTGCAGTAAAGGCCTGACAAAGTATCACAAAGGAGGAAACCCAGTGTTTGGTGATGTCCATGGGTTCCAGCCTTCAGGCAATCATTGCCTGCAATGGATTTTCAACATAGTATTAAAAATGGACGTTACTTCTGAGCCCCTTAAATGAGGAGCTTTTGTATAAAAATGGTTCCAGTTCCTAAACTGTAACTCCCATTTGGATGTGAATACACTCAAATTAAAACCGAGAATCTGCACTTTAAGCCCATATTGATTATATAACTGTATCTTGAATATGTTTTGGTAAACAACTAAAATAACAAAGCTCGTGTCGCTGTCCATATATACACTACTCACAAAATGGATATATGGCTTTTGGGTGAAATTTATGGAAAAAAAATTCATGCCACAGTGAGATTATATCATGAAAGTAGGGCATTTAAGTAGAAGCATGCAATGATGAGTTCCTCGTCTCAAACAATTTATTGAAACAAAAGCCAACAACAGTGGTAGTTATACCACAACAAAAAATGTCTCAATGACTTGTCATGTGCCCTTGAGCATCAATTACAGCTTGACAATGACATCTCATGCTGTTCACAAGTCAAGTTATTGTCTGCTGAGGCATGGCATTCCCCTCTTCTTGAAGGGCGGCCCTCAGGTCATTGAGGTTGTGTGGTGCAGGGTTACGAGCCTCTACACGGTGACTCAGCTGATCCCATAGGCTTTCTATGGGATTCAGGTCTGGAAAAAGTGCAGGCCACTCCATTTGAGGTACCCCAGCCTCCAGCAGCCATTCCCTAATGATGACAACCTCGATGAGCTGGAGCATTATCGTTCATGAAGATGAAATTAGGCCTATGTTGTTCATGCAGGGGCACAATGGCTGGATTATTGATGCTATTCAGGTAGTACCAGCTTGTCACTATACCATTCACACGGTGGAGGGCAGTTCTGTATTGACTAGACACACCTGCCCAGACTATAACACCACCACCACTAACGGCTCATCTGGTGACAACAGAGGCTAATGCATAGCGCTCTCATTGAAGTCTCCAACATCGTTGGTGGCCATCATTTCTGTTCAACGTGAGTCAACTTTCATCAGACAACAGCACTGAGGCCCACTGGTCTCTTGTTCAGTGTAAATGCTTCCTGGCCCATGCAAGACGATGACGCCTGTGTCTGGTAGTGTGGTCAGTACAGGTCATCTAGTACACAGACCACGCTGATGTAAACAGTTTCGAATGGTCTGACGTGACACAGGTGCCTCTCACCTCCCTCAAATGTGCCTGGAGTTGAGTGGCATTCATTATCCAGTTCCGCAGGACACTGTTCACAATGAAGCAGTCATCAGCCTGGGATTTGGTCAAAGAAGGTCCATTTCTATGCCTTTCTGCAGAAAGTGCAGGCCACTCCATTTGAGGTACTCCAGCCTCCAGCAGCCCTAATGATGCAACTTCGATAAGCTGGACCAGAGATGCACGTTCTCTTTGACGTGGCATACAGACTCTCATCAACTACAAACCTCCACCTCAGACCTGTACAAGTGACATCACACTGTTTAACAACCTAAATGACTTCTTTGGCGGCTTTGAAGCACAAAACAGCACATCAGCACAGAAGACCACTCCTCCCCCAGACAAGCAGGCTATAAGTCTGGATCCGGCTAGTGTGAAGAGGACCCTCTCCAGGATCAACCCACGCAAGGCAGCTGGACCAGAAAACATACTAGGTCGCATTCTGAAGGACTGTGCGGAGGAGCTCAAGAATGTCCTGGCCGACATCTTCAACATCTCCCTGAGTCAAACTGCTGTCCCCACATGTTTCAAAACTGCTACCATAATACCAATCCCAAATAAGCCCATCCCATCCAGCTACAATGATTACCAGCCCGTAGCACTGACCTCCATCATAACAAAGTGCCTTGAGCGGATGGTCATGCAGAACATCAAGTCCAACCTCCCACAGCCCATCTCAGTTCACATACAGGTCAAACAGATCCACAGAAGATGCCATCGCTGCTGCTCTCCATCCAGCCCTCACCCACCTGGACTCAAAGACTATGGACTATGTGCGAATGCTGTTCTTGGACTTCAGTTCAGCATTCAACACAATCCTCCCCCAGCACCTAAAACAAAAACTCAAACACTTGGAACTCAAAACCTCTCTCTGAAACTGGGTGCTGGACCTTCTCACAGGGAGGCCACAGAACGTGTGGGTCAGCAGCAACACCTCCAAGACCATCACACTGTGTACAGGGGCCCCACAAGGGTGCATGCACAGCCCACTGCCCTTCACCCTGCTGACCCATGACTGGGTACCAGCCTACAGCATCAACCACATCATCAAGATTGCAGACAACACGATGGTAGTGGGCCTCATCACCAACAATGAAGAGGCCAACTACAGAAATGAGGTGAGCCAACTGGTCCAGTGGTGTAAAGACAATAATCTCTTCCTGAATGTGGGGAAAACTAAGGAGATTGTAGTCGACTTCACAAGAAGACACACACAGCATCCCCCTCTGATCATCAATGGAGCAGCTGTGAAGAGGGTGAGCAGCACCAAGTTCCTGATGGTGCACATCTCTGAGGACCTCTCCTGGTCCAACAACACCACATCACTGGCCAAAAAGGTTCAAACTCACCTCTATTTCCTCTGGAAACTGAGGAGAGCACGAGTCCCGCCCCCCATCATGTGTTCATTCTACCGGGGCATCACTGAGAGCATCTTCACCAGCTGCATCACGGTGTGGTACAGAAGCTGCACCGCCTCCTGCCAGAAGACACTACAACACACAGTGAAAGCAGCCAGCAAGATCATCAGTGACCCTTTGCCCCCCCCCCACCTCAGACATCTACCTCACCCGCAGAGCCATCAACATTGCAGGAAACACCTTCCACCACTCACAATCCCTCTTCAGCCCCCTGCTCTTGGGGAAAAGGTACCAGAGCCTCCGGGCCCGCTCCACAAGACTGCTAAACAGCTTTGTTCACCAGGCCATCAGGACACTGAACTCTGCCCACTTCCCCCACTCTCCCTCCCACCCTTGGACCGTAACACACTCAACCACACAATAACTACCTCAGCTGTTTGGACAGAAAGACTTGGCACACCAACAGTAATACATCTGCTGCTGTATGTCTCTGCACCTTACTGCAACCAGTAACCAGTATTTGCACTACAGATAGCATTATTGTACATAGACTGCTGTTGTTGTGTTTCTTCTGTATGTCCTGTACATATAGAATTATTGACAAATAAAAATCTTTGAATCTTTGACTCTTTCTGTGACTCTTCCAGTTTCACTGTATCTCTGTTGCAACCTGCTGATGACACTCTGTGACACTCTAAGCTCAGTGACCACTTCCCTCTGAGAACATCCTGTTTGAAGTCCTGCAATGGCGAGGTACTGTTGATCAATTGTTCGGTGTTGTCTTGGTCTAGTGATGTCAAAATGTGAACAGCATGATGAAGAGGACTGTTTGAATACCAATTCTAAATGAACCAGAAAATTTATTTGTCAATTAATGGATCAAACACCTGCTGTAATTTTTGCTGTTAAGCACCTTGTTAAAGAACAGTAGGTTACGCAAAAAGTAGTGAAATATTGAATAGATGGACAAGTGCATTCAAAAGGTTCGAGAAGTTCAAATTAAGTTCACCTGTAAAGGTTATTGTGCATTATAGGTGCATCCTGAAATTTCACCCGAAAGCCAAATATCCCTAACTTTTTGTGAGTAGTGTATATGGACCTAACTGTATCTCTTATCTTTATTGATATAAAATATTCCAATACTTACTATAATACTGCTAACTAAGCCTGCAGTTTTCCACCAGGTTAAAAAAGGCTATGTGGAACTGAGACATCCAGTTGAACTAAACCCTCCACAGCCCCATCTATACATAGACCACAATTGAATTTGTTCCCATAATCAGAGTTAGTACAAGTTATCCTCCCACTGATGTTTAAGGTGACCTGGAGCTTCACACTGATCATGGCACACTTGTCTCAAGGGTTACTACCTCTGACTAAAATTATAAATTGCTTCAAAGGATTACTCCATTATGAGAAAACGAAACAGCTGTCAGTTATGATTTAGTCAGATCAAAGCATATTCATCCTCTGGCTTATTCTGCCAAAAATGGTTGGATTCTCAGAAAGTGGCACGCACTGCTGAATCTCTACGAGCAGCAGGGAAGGGGTAGGACTGGCGTCTGCTAAAATTATAATGGTAAATGTTGACATAAACGCTCACACTTGGCAGTATCAAAGATTTTCATCAACCAGAGCCCTTACTTCAATGTCAGACCCACTGCTTAAAAGTCCCTTCGAGTGAAGCACAATGTAACACCTCTGATACCGACCTGGAAAAATGGGCCGCAGTCCAAAAGGGCCTCTGGTGGGGGAGATGCCTCTGACGATGCAGTCGAATAGAAAGCTGATCTGTTCGCTCTCTGTAGATGCGAGCAGAAAAACACCGGCCCCTGTAGAGAGAAGATTTAACTAGTGTGAAGAAATACCCACAAATACTACACTTTAATGTGAAGATTGACATTTTACAGACAGAAGTAAATCGCAAAAGAATGTTTTAGGAATGCTAAATGTAACACAAGGTAATAAAAATAATTTTTTTGTAAGTTGTCTGTGTTTTTTCAACTGATTTAAGACAATTTTGCACCGCTGAATTTGAAAATAACATCTTTTTCTCTCAATCAGGTGCCAAGTAAAAACCTGTACTTACTTAGTACTGTGCATGTGTTTACCTTTATATAAAGGTAAGTACGTGTAAATTGAATGTTACATCATCATTGTTTAAAATTCTGAGAATTTCAAGACATAAAAAAGAATTTTGCATCATATAAAGCGAAAATACCTGTACATGTAAACAAAAACGTATAAAACCACATGTGGCCATAATTCAAAAAGTTGACCTGATTGAGCAAAACCAATGTGATTTTTGGATTCAGCACATCAAAATTGTCCTAAATCAGCTAAAAAAACTTAGACAATAAATTTGGTGTTGCCCGGTGTAATCGTTGGTTGTCAATATTTTCACTCATTGCTGATGAAACCACAAAATTTTTAAAGATTTTCTTCATATTTTCCCTCTAACAGATTTGTTTGATTTTTAGCTGAACTTTATAGGTTACAGACTACATTAAACATCAGAAATGTTTGAAATGATTGTGTGTGGTCGTGCTTTTTACGTCACAAAACCCTGACGTCTATCAGGGGTGTGTAAACTTTTTATATTCACTGAACATCAAAATGAGCTTATCAAGTGTCAGAGGGGTCATTGACTGAAAAATTGTGGTTTTTAGGTTTTAATCATTTGAAATGTGTCTTTTAATTCAATTTAATTCAGCTTTATTTATAATGCGCCACATCACAACAAAAGCCGTCTTGTGGCGCCACTTGGATTAGTCATGTGGATTATTTTAAAAAATATCAAAACTTCTCTTTAAAAACACACACAGCCTTTATTTCACTCTTCTCTCCAAGAAGCTGTTTTGAATCTTCTGGATTTGCTACGGAATATCATAAACATGGTAAACCCAGTCTTGATACCCGACTGCTGCTCTATTATTGGCCAGCCGAGCTGTCTGCCATGTAGACAGGCAGGGAGCTAAAGTATTAGCTTCAGAGCTAACAGTGTTACTAGGGAGTTTACTTACCAAGTGCAGTTTATATTGCTATTTTCTTTCAGTCACTCTAATAGACAGCAATGTTGCCACCTGGTTTATAATATATTTTGTGTCCTTCCTTCTGCCTTAACTCCACCAAGGAGGTAATGCTTTAGCTGGCATTTGTCTGTTTGATTGTCTGTTAACAGTACTAATAGTAATGTTGTAATAACTAGTAGTGAATGGATTTCAGAGACAGTGGGAAATCTTCCAAAGAAAAAACTACATCCACGAGGGGTTCATTTTGCGGCTGGTCCGGAGGAGGAAAAGTCGACGACGAACAGACAGGCAGTGGGCAGCGCACATACTGGCTCCCACTCTCAGCGATCAGATCACTGGAGCAATATTGTCCGCAGCTCCACAAAAGCCAGTCTTTTTGTTTTTCAACAAGTGGCCTCAATTTGATTAGTTATACATTGCTGTGAAGAACAAATTAATTAAGCTTCTTCTGAGGTGAACTAAATCCTCTAAATATGTACAGTGGTGTGAAAAAGTGTTTGCCCCCTTCCTGATTTCTCATTTTTTGTATGTTTGTCACACTTAAATGTTTCAGATCATCAAACAAATTTAAATATTAGATAAAGATAACACAAGTAAACACAAAATGCAGTTTTTAAATGAAGGTGTTTATTATTAAGGGTAAAAAAAATCCAAACCTACATGGTCCTGTGTGAAAAAGTGATTACCCCCCCCCCCCCCCATTAAAACATTAATTAACTGTGGTTTATCACATCTTTGGAAAGCTGACTTCAATTTCTCTAGCCACATCCAGGCCTGATTACTGCCACACCTGTTCTCAATCAAGAAATCAGTTAAATAGGACCTGCCTGACAAAGTGAAGGTGACCAAAAGATCCTCAAACGCTAGACATCATGCTGTGATCCAAAGAAATTCAGGAACAAATGAGAAACAAAGTAATTGAGATCTGTCAGTCTGGAAAAGGTTATAAAGCCATTTCTAAAGCTTTGAGACACCAGCGAACCACAGTGAGAGCCATTATCCACAAATGGAGAAAACATGGAACAGTGGTGAACCTTTCTAAGAGTGGCCGGCCAACCAAAATTACCCCAAGAGTACAGCGACGACTCATCCAAGAGGTCACAAAAGACCCTACAACAACATCCAAAGAACTGCAGGCCTCACTTGCCTCAGTTAAGGTTAAGTGGAGAAAACCACTGCTGAGCAAAAAGAATACAAAGACTCGTCTCAGTTTTGCCAGAAAACATCTTGATGATCCCCAAGACTTTTGGGAAAATACTCTGTGGACTGACGAGACAAAAGTGGAACTTTTTGGAAGGTGTGTCCCATTACATCTGGAATAAAAGTAACACAGTATTTCAGAAAAGGAACATCATACCAACAGTAAAATATGGTGGTGGTAGTGTGATGGTCTGGGACTGTTTTGCTGCTTCAGGACCTGGAAGACTTGCTGTGGTAAATGTAATCATGAATTCTGCTGTCTACCAAAAAATCCTGAAGGAGAATGTCCGGCCATCTGTTCATGACCTCAAGCTGAAGTGCACTTGGGTTCTTCTTCTTCTTCTAGATCTCATTGGTGGTTGGCAACCAGCTCACAGGTGCATTACCGCCACTGACTTGATTATCATCACTCTGCAGCAGGACAATGACACACCAAAACACACCAGCAAGTCCACCTCTGAAGGGCTTAAGTAAAACAAAATGAAGAGTTTGGAGTGGCCTAGTCAAAGTCCTGACCTGAGTCCGATTGAGATGCTGTGGCATGACCTTAAAAAGGTGGTTCATGCTTGAAAACCCTCCAATGTGGCTAAATTACAACAATTCTGCAAAGGTGAGTGGGCCAAAATTCCTCCACAGCACTATAAAAGACTCATTGCCAGTTATCATAAATACTTGATTGCAGTTGTTGCTGCTAAGAGTGGCCCAACCAGATATTAGGTTTAGGAGGCAATCACTTTTTCACACAGGGCCATGTAGGTTTGGATTTTGTTTCCCCTTAACAATAAACACCTTTATTTAAAAACAGCATTTTGTGTTTACTTGTGCTACCTTTGTCTAATATTTAAATTTGTTTGATGATCTGAAACATTTCAGTGTGACAAACATACAAAAAATGAGAAATCAGGAAGGGGGAAAAAACTTTTTCACACCACTGTAGGTTACTTTTATGGTCTAGTCCAGAGGTGTTAAACATACGGCCCGTGGGCCAAAACTGGTTACTTAGTTTGTATGGTGTGGCGAGTCTATTCAGGTGGTTAGGATTGATTAAGATTGATGACTAATGTGGAAATGTATGCATATTTAAATAAGTTGTTTTGATCATAAAATGAAATACTGTATTTTTGAGTTACAGATACTAGTAACTAGTGTGTTAATGTTTTGTGTCTTTGTAGATCCAATAGGTACAAATGAAAACTGGGACGGACAGTAAAAATGCATTACCCTTATATCATAAGAATTTAGTTGACAAAATCTACATCAGAATTAGTCGACTAAATTCTTATATTTAGTTGACTAAAACTAAAATGGTTTAGATAACTAAATTATGACTAAAAATAAATGATGTGGTCTCCAGCCACATAGTCTATGATTAACTATTACCTCTGCCAAGTAGGTTGACAGTGCATATGTCTGCCAAGGCCCTTGTTTGCATTTGTGCAGCAGGATTACACAAAAACTACTGGATGGATATTGATGAAATTTTCATCAGAGGTGATCCTTGAGCTACAGAGGAACCCAGATTAAATTTTGGTGATGATCTGAGTGCATACCTCCGCCAAGGCTCTACAGTGGATCTAAAAAGCCTACAAACCCCTGTTCAAATCCCAGGTTTTTGTGATATAAAATAATGAGAACAAGATAAATTATTTCAAAACTTATTCAACCATCAATGTGACATATACCTTGTACAACCCAACTGAAAAACAAACAAATCTTTTAAGGGAAAAATAAAAAAAACTTACAATAACCTAGTTGCATAAATATGCACACTCTTAAACTAATAATTTGTTGCAGCACCTTTTGGGTCTTTTTGGGTAGGAATCTATCATCATGGCACATCTTGATGTGGCAATATTTGCTCACTCTTCTTTGCAAAAATACTCCAAATCTGTCAGATTGCAAGGGCATCTCCTGTGCACAGCCCTCCTCAGATCACCCCACAGATGTTTGATCGGATTCAGGTCTGGACTCTTGCTGGACCATTCCAAAACCTTAATCTTCTTCTGGTGAAGCCATTCTTTAGCCCCTGTCTTCCCCATCAGAGAATCATTGTCTGCTCCCTCCAAAGTAAATAAAAATATATAAGCATCCCAAAGTGATTAAACAAAAAGTTGGTAAAACTCAAATTAAACATGAAGCCTCTAAATTGAATGATTTGGCCTCTGTTCCTCCTCATAATTTAAAAATTAAATGCGGTTTGTTAAATATTAGGTCTCTAACTCCCAAGTCTCTGCTAGTCCATGATCTGTTAATTGATCATCAGATTGATTTAATATCCCTTACAGAGACTTGGTTAGGGCAAGAGGATTATGTTGGTTTAAATGAATCAACACCCTCTGGTTATTTAAACTGTCAAAATCCCAGAAGTTCTGGTCGTGGAGGAGGAGTAGCAATAATTTGCCATTCCAAATTACTAGTTAATGTAAAGTAAAAAACACGTTATCATTCCTTTGAGGGCCTGGCCCTCCATATTGGGCATTTTAGCAATTTTAGGTTAAACCCAATTTTATTTGCCATAGTTTATCGTCCTCCATCAACCTACTCAGAGTTTTTATCCGAATTTGCCAAATTCTTAGCTGATTTAGTGCTGAAATCAGATAGAATAATTATAGTAATAATATAGTAATAATTTGCAATTTTAAAAAAATACAGTCTTTTAAATTGGGATAGTCTTCATACATTTGCAAATTTAAATTTGATTTATAATGTACTGCATGATTTGGCTCCAGATCCTCTGGCAGAGTTCATCAGCCAAAGAAACAGCTCTGAGCGTGTCACTCGAGGCTCTGTCAGAGGTGACTGTTTCATTCCTCTGCGCAGGAGCACTTTCAGTAAGTCGGCCTGGTCAGTGAGGAGCGCTAGTGAGTGGAACTCAGTACCTGAGGAGGTTAAAGTGCTCACAACATTCAAGGCCTTCACAAAAAAATTGAAAATGTGGCTTATAAACACCTACGGCTGCCAACACTAAAAGATAAGTCTGCTGTGATGTTTGATGTTGTGTTTAAATGTACGGTTTGTTATGTATATGTTATTTGTTACATTAGTGCCCTCTTAAATGTCTAACCATGTTTTTTTTTTTATTGTATATGCATTTTACTTCTTTTTTACATCTTGGCCAGGGGACTACAGATGAAAACTAGCCTTTTGGCTAATTCTGGCTTTTTTAACCATGTGTAATCATGTGTTTTATGAAATTGCATTGTCCCTTTTCAAATAAACTAAACTAAAAAAAAAGTAGGGGACTTTAATATACATGTAGATGTAGACAGTGATTGCCTTAATATGGCATTTAATTCAATATTAGACTCAATGGGGTTTTCTCAGAAAGTAGGAAATTCTACCCATTATCTCCACCATACGTTGGACCTTGTTCTGACATATGGCATAGAAATAGAAAATCTGGTAGTGTCTCCTCATAACCTTGTACTGTCAGACCATTGTCTGTTAACCTTTGATTTTACTATTTCTGACTATTTGGCTCCTAAAGAAAAACATTGCTACAGTAGATGCCTCTCAGATGATGTAACCAAATTTATGCAGATTGTTTCCTCTATGCCATGTGTCAGCACAACGGAAATAAGCTATAGACAGCTTGCTTCTGTTATGACCCGAGCGCTGGTTCTGATCGCGCTCGGGTTAAAGTTATGTCCCGCTGCCGGCCTTGACAGCTGCGGGCTGTATTCTGGCCTCACCGGGCTCTTATTGTGAAGGTGCTCGGTGGGGTTTCCGCCTGTCAATGGTCGGCCAGCTGAGCGTCATTACCGTCGTTAGTTTCGCCATATAAGCCCAGCACTAGCGATGGTATGACGCAGCAGTGTAAGTCGCTATACGTCTGAACTACGGACGACTTGGATCTGTATCTACCTCGCATGCTTGTGATTGACCGTCGCCTCTCCGGCACCAGTAAGTTAGCTGTTAGTCTTGCTCCTCCCGGTGAGAGTGGACCTCTGTGTGTCTTTCCTTTAGCAGCCTGTGTAGCTGATTAGTTAATCAACCCTTGCCTGTGTATGACTGTCTCCTCCTTTGGACTCGTAGTGAGCTGTCTAGCCTCACGCCTCCAGAAGTGTGGAGACTCATGTGTCATTGCCCCTGCATCTTGTGTTGTTAACCTTTCACCGTAAATAAAAACTCGCTATAAACTCACTGGTGACTGTGCGTCTCTAGCTGGCTCGCGAGGGCCAGCGCATGACAGTACACTGCTGCCAAAACAGCGTTACGGTGACGCCAACCCGAGACGCTATTCACCAGTGAGTTTGAGTTTTTTTGGACATTTGCTTTTTCCTGTCTGGGTGCCGTGTATGTGAAGAATGCCGTCGCGGAGGAACCGTGTGTGGAGTCCGAGCCACGAGCTGACTGATGTGCTGGAAGTGGTGGATGAGCTTCTCATCTCCGCTTCTCTGCTAGACTTTGACCACGGCATACACTGGTACCTGGACGCGGCCGAGGATATACTTTGTCATCTCTCTCCCCGCTACGCTGACCACCCGGAAGTCGACGCGAGGAGGGAGGACATCGCTGCGCAACGCGAAATCTACCTGATGATGGAGGAGGAACGCGGCGTGAAGCAGGAGAAGAGGCACTCCTGCTCTTTGCTCATGGATCCTGATCCTTTCCTCGATCCGTTCCGGGAGTTCGCACCGTCTGGGGGCCGGCGAAGGCGTCGGCGCCGCGGCCGGGCGCATCCTCGGCAAGCTCCTGCTCCGGATCCAGTTCCGGGCCGCCGGGATGACCCCCTCAACCAGCCGGCTGCTGTGAGTGAGCTGAGTCCTGTGCCAGTGGGCTCTGTCCATGGGTCCGTTTTTACCACCCAGCGAGCGAGGGAAGGAGCGATGTCCGCTACAGCTGATACCATCCTCCCCCCGGGAGACAGGCAAGTTCAAGTTCACTTACCTATCGATCATAGTGATCTGTCTTGTCTGACTCCTGGGGGTGAAGCTCGGGGTTTGCAGCTCCCTGAGTTTCTTTCCCCAGCTGTAGCCATTGTTATTAAACCTGCTGCCTCTGTGTCTCCTCCTGTGGAGCGGTCCTCGGCGTCAGTCCCACGCCATCGAACGAGGGGGAGGCCTGCAGCTCTGGGAGATATCCCGGCCCTGCAGCCTAACATTGGACAGAGAAGAACGGACTGCAGTGAGGAGCCAGAGCCGACGAGAGAACGTCCCCAGGGTTCCTCAGGGATGCAGCCCGAGTCAGCAGGTCCAGGGTCCTCTCCCTCCACGCCATGCGGGTTATTGGCGTGGACGCCAGCGTGTGAGGATCCAGCTGCAGAGACCATCAGGCCGGCTGTGGAACCCGACGCAGCCGAGTAGGAGCCCGACGACGAGCTGCTTCTTGAACCTGGATCGGCGAAGTCCTGGACGGCTCCAGAGCCCGAGTGCAGGCAAGTGCTCTTTCTTGTTTTCCTGTATGGTGTTAGAGCATTTTTGCCTGCCTCATGGGGAGGCGAGTGAGGGGCAGCCGGCCGCTGCACCCGAGCTCGTCTCGCTGGGCTCTGGCGCTGTCGGTGGAACTGATCCCGGTTCTCTCTTGTTTTCTGAGTACCTCCACAGCGTTGCCGGTCCGGAGCCAGTCAGGGTCACGGAACCGGGGGTTCCAGGTTCGGAGATGGAGGTCGTCGCCGGAGCAGTCCTGACCCGGTCGGGGTCCGACGCGTGGTCCGAGGAGACCCAGTCGGGGTCCAACGTGGGTGCAGCGGTGACCCAATCAGGACCCGTTCTGACCCAGTCGGGGTCCGATGTATGGGCCGAGGTGACCCGGTCGGGGTCCAACGTAGGTGCAGCGGTGACCCAATCGGGGTCCGACGAGGTCCAGTGGGGGTCCAGCGCAGGTGCGGCTGTGACCCAATCAGGATTCGAGGGGGCCCAAGGTTTTGGTTGTTCCCCTCTCAGGAGCCACCAGCTGGGGTTCGTGAGAGGGCTCTGTTTGACGGTCTGGTGCTCCCCTGTCTTGTTCTGTTCAGGTGAGCAGCTGCAGGCAATCCCTCCACGGTCCTGGTGGTTGTGGGATACGGGTCGGCCACCTGAGGAACTGCTTGGAGCATTCGGCGTCTTGGGTTGGTCACCCAATAAACTGTGTGTGTTTCGGGGTGACCTGGTTCGGCCACCAGAGGACGTATTCCTGGGGGCATGGGACTGGGGCAGGCCACCTGACTGATTATTATGCACTGTGTGACTATCTGTGGGCCCATACGGGGGCCTGGTCATGTGAAGTTTGTCTTGAGATTTTTTTTTTGTTGTTGTTGTTTTTTGTAAGCCTAAGTCACAGTCTAGTCTGAGCAATTTTAGATTGCCTCTTGTTTTCTTGTTTCCCAAAGTCTTAGTCAGGTCTGAGCAATTTTTTTTTGATTGCCTCTTGTTTTCTTGTTTCCCAAAGTCATAGTCTTAGTCAGGTCTGAGCAATTTTTTTTTTTGATTGCCTCTTGTTTTCTTGTTTCCCAAAGTCATAGTCTTAGTCATGTCTGAGCAATTTTTTAGATTGCCTCTTGTTTTTTTTTTTTGTAAGCCAAAGTCACAGTCTTAGTCACAGTCTAGTCTGAGCAATTTTAGATTGCCTCTTGTTTTTCTTGTAAACCATTGTCATAGCCAAAGCAATTTTAGATTGCTCCCTGTGTGTTGGTATGTTTGTTTGTTTTGTTCATGTTTTGAAAACCAGAGTCAGGTAAAGCTATCTATATTGCCTTTTGTGTTTTGTACTCTTAGTTTGGTCAAGTCTTGTCTTTGTTTTGTTCTCCCCTCCTTTTTTTGAGGGGCTATTGTATGAGGATTTTGTGTGTTTCCAGGTATTTTTCATGTATTTATTTTTGGTTTCGTATGGTTTTTTTTGGTCTGGTCATGGTCTTGTTCAGGGGTTGGTTTTTTTGTATTCTTAGTTTGGTCAAGTATTGAAGCTATTGTATGAGGATTTTGTTACACCTGTCAATGAAGCCAGATAATAGTAATCAATTAGCCAAGTTAGAAGCCTGTCTTAAGGAAATCAAAGCTTGGATGACTTGTAATTTCCTATTAAATTCAGATAAGACTGAAATCATTCTTGTTGGTCCAAAAAAACCATAGAAATACCTTTCCAGGGACTTCCGGTCTGGACGCCATGGCGACTGCAGCTTAACACTGAAGCTCTCAGACCCAATCCAGGATAACACCTTGAAAATCAAACTTAACGGATTTTTGGAGGAGTGAAAATCAAAAGACAAAATCATCATGTCTAAAGGAAAACAGAAGAAACTGAAATTCTCCAGGCCAGGACACGTATCGGCCGGAGAATCTGAACTGGAAGATCTCCGTTCAGAAGACGAGGAACTGGTGATAGCTAACAAAAGGGTTAGCCTGAAATCACTATTTGAGGAGCTACGACGATTTCGCCGAGAAGTTACGGCCGAATTTCGGGAATTCAGAGAAGAATTGAAAAGGACAAACAGCAGAGTGGACCAGGCCGAGAACCGAATCTTGGAAACAGAGGATCGAATAAAAGTGCTCGAAGATTCTGTGCTAGACCTACGCAAAAGACAAGCAGGTATATAGGCTAAGCTAACCGACCAAGAAGGAAAACAAAGAAGAGACAACATAAGAATTCATGGTCTGATAGAAGGAACCGAAAATGGTTTTAACTCAATGGCAGAATGCGTGGAATCCTTACTAAGAGAGAAATTGGATATTCCACAAACCACCGACTTGAAGATAGAAAAGGCACATCGTTCATTAGCCGCTAGGCCGGCGGCGGAAGCGCCCCCACGTTCGGTGTTGGTAAGATTTTCCAATTTCAAAATAAAACAAGAGGTTGTAAGACTGGCCTGGCAGAAAAAAGGATTTATGCACCAGGAGAGAAAAGTCTACGTGGAACACGATTACGCCCCGGAGGTCCTTAAAAAGCGCAGGGAATACAATGACGCGAAAAAGGTGTTAAGAGAGAAGAAATTGCGCTTTCAGACTCCATTTCCTGCGAAGTTAAGGGTCTTCTACGGCGATGAAACGTGTCTCTATAATTCGGCGGAAGAAGCAACAGCTGACATGGCGAAAAGAGGGCTCCCGGTAACGGTATTTAAACCCGCAGCAGACCCGAGTGAGAAGATCAAAGCGCAAACATGGACAACACAAAGACCCTCAAAATCCACGGACCAGCAGCGGGAAACCCAGCGCCAGAGCGTCGCGGCTAAACTATCCGTTTTCAGGTTGGAATAGCGACCTTTTTTTTTTTTTCCTTTCTCTTGAATCAATCCGCACATCCAACCCCCCTCATACAAGGTAACAAACATTAAAGGAGATGCATATTCAGCATGTGGTAAAACATTTCATGGAACAATCATATTATTTGAAACAAATAAGTCTTTGTAATAAAAAAAACAAAAAAACTTGTTAAAATAGAAATGTGACAATAATCCACATGTTCTCCTCATACTGTCACCACGGGTTGAGATGCCGTCTCGGCACTCAGCCCATGTTTTCCCTCATCCCTGCTTCCCATTGAGCAGCGTCTCAGCTGGCCCCCAGCTGGCAGCATTATGGACGGCTGGGGCCAATTAGTCTTCATCAGCTGGGGCGCTGCCAATGAGGATAAATAGGAGCAGCCTCGATGACTCGGGGCTGCGACATAAACACATTGCTAAGCTGAAGCCCCTTCGTCTGGTGTCAGCTTATACTCCTCTTGCAGCATTCCTGTGTTTGTATCCCGCTGTGAGTATGTACGTCTTGCTACCCCCACGTCCGGTACGAGCTGCTTACCTCTGCGCTGTGCAACCTGTGAGTGAACCTCTGCATGAGTATCTGTGCTCTTCTCATCCCTTCCCCTTTACCCTGAATAAAATATCACGACTCACTGGCTTGTCCCTGGCTCTGATTGCCTGGCTCCCTAGAGCCGGATATGACAGTATGTCGCAGCCAGAAGAGTTACCGGCGGCCGTGAGTCGCCGTGGAAATGTACCTTTCTGTCCGGGTGTCAGCGCTGCTAGCATGCCGTTTCCCAGGAGTCACTTCCGGCGCCAGGGCGACGAGCTGAGGTCCATCTCGGAGGCTGTCGACGGGACGTTCTTCACCCTGCACGACGCCTCCAACGCGAGACGCTGGCATCCGGGCCGTGCTGAGGAACTCCTGGACTGTCACCCTCACTCTCTGTACCATCTGGAGGACAGTGCCAGGATAGACGCTGCAGGTACACAGCGAGAGAAGCTCCACGGGGTGGATGGAAATCCCGGCAGGGAGTCGAAGTGGGCGACGTCTTTCCCCGCTTCAGAGTCCCGTTCCTGCCGCCATTCCAGTCCGGGAGTTCGCGCCAACCAGAGGACTTCCCCCGACCTGCGCCACGTCACTCGGGATTCCCTTCAAGGAGCCGCAGCTGACAGCAGTTATGTCCGGGGTCGAGTGGCTGTCGCGAGCTCTACTGTGTTTCCTGTCACCACCTTCAGGCATGTGGCGGCGGCAGTGAGATTGATGGTGAGGACTTCAGGGCTACGAAGCTTTCCCGTGCTCGACGCCTTCCTCGTCTCGATCTCCGATCTGGAGCGGCGAATCCTGGGTTTCCCCCTCGCTTCGTCCCCTGGGAGTAGTCGTCATCACATTGCCGAGTCACCTCTGCACGAACCTCGTCCGGATCCAGTTCTGGGCCATCGTCAGGACAGTTCCTCCCACGCAGCTGTCACCTCTTCGCCTCGTCTGTGTGGAGATTCTACAGCCCCGTTCCCTGAGCCTCATTTCCCCGCTGTCATTCCTGGACATTCGGGCTGGTTCACCCCGGCTGTTTTCCCCTCCTCCTCGACGCGCTTCCTGACTGCTGTGTGTGCCTGGAATCTCGGCCTGGTGAGCTCTCTGCTGGAGACAACGCGAGCGATCCTCAGACGAACTCCCGGGGGGTCCTCCGTTATCGCCGGGCGGGGAGAGGAAGAAGCAGAATCCACTACAGCAGGCGATACTCAACCTCCAGGGGGAAGGCAAGTCATTGTTTTTTCACACCTGCTTAATGATTTGCTCTGTCACATCCCTGGAGGAGAAGTTCAGGGTTCGCAGCTCCCTGAACTCCCTCCACCTGCTGTAACTTGCATTCCTCATCCCGCATCCTCTGTGTCTCTCTCCGCTGAGCGGTCCCCGGCTCCGGGTCAACGTGGTGGGATATGGAGAGGGCCTGTGGTTCCGCAGCTACATTGCGGACGGAGGAGGGGGACTGACTGCTGCGTGGAGTCTACGCTGACGATTGAGCGTCCCTGGGTCTCCACGGAGGAGCGGTTCGGTCCAGCGGGACGAGATTCTTCTGGCTTCACGTCGAGTGGATCGTCGGCGGGGTCACCGGAGCTGGAGGAATCTCAAGCTGCGCTGACCATCGTGCTGGCTGCGGGGCCCGACGCGGCTAGATGGGAGCCTGACAACGACCTGACGACGGATCCTGGATCTTCGCAGTCCTGGACGGCGTCAGAACCCGAGATCAGGCGAGTGCTCTCCTTTTTTCTCTTTTTATCTTTGAGCACTTCAGCCTATCTCCAGGGGAGACGAGCAGGGTGCAGCCGCCCGCTGCGTCTGAGCTCGTCTCGCCGGGTTCTGGCACTGCCGGTGATCCTGATCCCGGTTCTGTTTTCTCTTCTGAGCCTTCTTCCAGGGTCACCGGCGAGGAGTTGCTGTTCCTCGTGGTGCTGGAGGGTCCGGGTTCAACGTTGGAGGTCGGTTCTGGTGCAGTGTCCAACGTGGGTTCGCCCGAGACCCAATCGGGGTCCAACGTGGGTTCGCCTGAGGCCCGATCGGGGTCCGACGTGGGTGCTGCCCCAGTATTGTCCAGGTCCGGTGAGGAGGTGGCTGTTTTCCTGCGGCCTGACGCCCGCCGTCCTCGTCATCGGCTCTCCCCTGAGCCTCTTCCACCGGGATCCGCTCTGATCCTTCGCCCGTCTCAACGGTCCTGGTGGTTGAGTGATGCGGGTCGACGACCCGACCCACAGAACTTTCGGTTCGGTGATCTGGTTCCCCCCACTGGTCTGTGTTTCCCTCTGGGCGGCCTGGTTCGGCTGCCGGTGGACTGGATTCCTGGGATCTGGGTCCAGAGTTCGCCGTCCGAACACTTCTCTTCCCCTGATTCGCCAGCTGGACAATGGGCGGGGAGATCTCCGGAGCCATCTCGGCCATTTTTGGACTCTGCCTGCCATTCACCTCGGGTGTCACTTTTTCTTTTGTTATTAAGGTCACTCGGGTGTAATGTTTTGTCCTGTTGGTGGATTCGTTTTTATAGTGCTGTGTTTTCCATCGCTCATGCTCAGCATTTTACTTTTTGTGCCATGTTTTTAGCCTCGTTTTTTGTATTGTAGAGTTATGTTTTGTTTCCTTTCAGACCATACTCTGCAGTTGTCAATTTATTCCACTCACTTTCATTTCTTTAGGTGACTGTGGGTACTTATATATTCGTGTGTGTGGGTTTTCCTTTGCCCGCACTCAGTATTTCTCTTTTATGTCCTGTTTGTTCATTATAGAGTCATGTGCCTTGTTTTCCGTAACACCATGCTCTGTAATTGTCTATTTGTTCCAGTCACCCTCACTTTTCTTGGTGACTGTGTGTATGTACTTAAATTAGCGCTGTGTATAGGTTCCCCTTTATTTAACCGTACTCAGCATTTTTGCCCTGTACCTTTTTGGTGGTTCTTTTTTCCTTGCTCTGGGTCACGCATGGTTGGTACTCTCTGGGTAGTGTGTAACCGGCGTGCTGACCCAGTTCTTCTCCCCATCTGTACCTGGGTTAATTATTCTGTTTTGTCAGTATTGTATTTGGGTTTTTCTTTCCCGCTACCCTACATTGCCCCATTGGTGTGGTCCTTCCCTTGGCTTCTTCCCCTCCGGTCCGCCTCCCTTCCTCCCACCCTAGGTGGGGGGGGGGGGGGGGGCTGGGATGTTCCTGGTCGTTCAGGAGCCCGACCTTGAGGGGGGGGCTCTGTCACCACGGGTTGAGATGCCGTCTCGGCACTCAGCCCATGTTTTCCCTCATCCCTGCTTCCCATTGAGCAGCGTCTCAGCTGGCCCCCAGCTGGCAGCATTATGGACGGCTGGGGCCAATTAGTCTTCATCAGCTGGGGCGCTGCCAATGAGGATAAATAGGAGCAGCCTCGATGACTCGGGGCTGCGACATAAACACATTGCTAAGCTGAAGCCCCTTCGTCTGGTGTCAGCTTATACTCCTCTTGCAGCATTCCTGTGTTTGTATCCCGCTGTGAGTATGTACGTCTTGCTACCCCCACGTCCGGTACGAGCTGCTTACCTCTGCGCTGTGCAACCTGTGAGTGAACCTCTGCATGAGTATCTGTGCTCTCCTCATCCCTTCCCCTTTACCCTGAATAAAATATCACGACTCACTGGCTTGTCCCTGGCTCTGATTGCCCGGCTCCCTAGAGCCAGATATGACACATACTAACAAATACTGTTTTTGGGTGAATGTTTGATGTGATGGGGGTGGGAGGGTGCACACAATTTCACAGGGTTTAGGCATAAAAGGAAAAAAAAAAATCATTACAAGTTTGGACTGGGTTCTGAAACTCACGTTAAAAGCATGGGACTACTTTCAGTGGTAAGAGAGGGCCCTCAACACGTAACAGAGTTTGAGGAATTTCCCTCAGGGCCTTCACTCCATCAAGGCTCTTCCAGGGTCTTTAAAAAGACCTCAGCTCAGGAAGTTCTTATGACAGCTTTTTGTTTTAAAGTTTTTTACACTATGTTCTTAATGTTTTTCTTGTTTTTAATGTTCTTTCAGTTTCTGAGTAGCACAAATGAGGGCCACCACACAGTTATACTAAACAAAACAACACAATGGAGAAACAGGGTGTAACCAAAATAATTTCATATAATGTAAAAGGAATCCTGAATCCAGTTGAAAGATCCAAGATTCTAGGCAAAATGAAAAAAGACAAAGCAGGAATAATATTTTTACAAGAAACCCACCTAACAGACGTGGAACACAATAAACTCAGTAGACAAGGGTTTAAAATGATCTCTTCATCTTCATATAAATCAGGGAGGAGGAGGGGAGTAGCGACATTGATATCAACCAAAATTACATTTGAAAAAAAATCAGAACACAAAGATAAAGAAGGGA
The DNA here is from genome assembly GCA_020510985.1 of Pholidichthys leucotaenia. NCBI lineage: Eukaryota > Metazoa > Chordata > Actinopteri > Cichliformes > Pholidichthyidae > Pholidichthys > Pholidichthys leucotaenia. The sequence goes on from CM035836.1 coordinate 172,322,754, forward strand.
GATACAGTTTGGTAACTGGGCGGCTAGAGGGAGAAGATATCACCCTGCTGAATGTGTATGCTCCCCCAGGGGCTAACTGGAAATTTTATAAAAATGTATTCGACCTAATGATAACTAAAGCTCAAGGTTTAGTGATATGTGGTGGGGACTTCAATCTTAGACTGAATCCATACTGGGATGCTTCTGGTAATTCCCCACATCAAAATAACACCCAAAACAGGAAGACTCGGATGCTACTAAAAGAAATGGGAATCTGTGACGTGTGGAGGGAACTCAACCCCAGTGTAAAAGACTATACATTTTACTCAACTCCACATTCATCTTACTCAAGGATTGACTATTTTTTTTATGTTTAATAGAGACATTGGAAGAGTAAAAACATGTAAAATAGGACTGATGGATCTCTCCGACCACAGTCCGATCTACATGGACTTAAATATCCAAAAATACACAAATAATACATTTTCTTGGAGGTTAAATTCAAATGTCCTGAAAGGACCATTGAAAGATGAATTGGAATCAGATATTCTCAGATATTTGGAAGATAACGATAATGGAGAAGTATCCCCTTTAATACTGTGGGATGCATGCAAAGCTGTAATAAGAGTAAAGATTATTGCAAAACTGGCAACCCAAAAGAAACTAAGACAAGAAAAACTATCCACATTAGAGTCAGAACTTAGGAACCTAGAAAAAGAACACAAAGGCAACACTCATTCTACTGACTCGCTCAAGATTAAGGAAATTAAAAACCAAATAAATGAGATCTACACAATAGAAATCCAGAAGAAACTTACATTTCTGAAACAAAAATACTATGAAGCAGGCAGTAAATCGGCAAAATTGCTAGCCTATAAATTGAGGAAACATCAAACAGAAAGAGCAATCTACAAAATCAGAGACCCAGTATCAAAGGAAATAAAATTCAGAATTCAGGATATTCTTAAAAGCTTCGAGAATTACTATAAGAACTTATACTCCCACAAAAAACATAAAAACGCATCCGAGGCATTCCTAAACACATTAAACCTTCCCCAACTTACGGAGTCACAAAATAAAACACTACTGTCAGAAATACATCCTAAAGAATTGGAAAAAGCAATTATGAAACTTAAAGCTAACAAATCCCCAGGAGCTGATGGCTATACAGCAGAGTGGTACAAAACCTTTAAACAGCAACTATCTCCTCTCCTCCTGAAAACATTTAATTATGTCCTCCACACAGGGGAAATCCCCCCCTCCTGGAGAGAAGGGGTCATTGCAGTTATACCTAAACCTGAAAAGGATAAACTAGAGTGCTCCAACTACAGACCAATCAGTGTACTAAATCAGGACTATAAGCTTTTTACCATTATCCTTGCCAAAAGGTTAGAAAATATACTGACAGACCTAATTCATTTAGACCAAACAGGTTTTATAAGACAAAGACAGACACAAGACAACATTCGACGCACTTTACACATAATTCATCATATAAAAAAATATAACTTAAATGCAGTCATATTGGGATTAGATGCTGAAAAAGCATTTGATTCGGTTGACTGGTCTTTTCTATATAGAATCTTATCCAGTTTCAATTTTCATAACAACTTCATTAGAACTATACAGGCATTATATAAAAAACCAACAGCTAAAATAAGGATTAACGGTAATTTATCATCATCTTTTGAACTGGAAAGAGGATGTCGTCAGGGCTGCCCCCTGTCTCCACTGCTCTTTGCAATCTTCATAGAACCTCTGAGCCATTGGATAAGACAAAACCCAAAAATTCAAGGTATTACACTTGGTCAGAAGGAACATAAAATAGCACTCTTTGCTGATGACATTTTAATATACCTAGGGCAGCCGAACACTTCTTTACCAGAACTAACCTCAGTTTTTTCAGAGTATGGAGATTTATCGGGGTACAAATTAAACATGCATAAAACCCAAGTTTTAACATTCAACTATGACCCAAATCATTATTCACTAAGCAAACTCAAAACTAACTGGGAGTCGGAATCTATGAAATATCTGGGGGTCAATATCCCGAAACAACTCAACAAAATTATATCACTAAACTATGATCCACTGGTGACAAAAATAAAATCTGACCTAGCAAGATGGATTATGATACCATTCTTGGGTACTGCACAAAGAATTGAAGCAGTCAAAATGAATATACTTCCACGTCTTCTATACCTTTTCCAAACAATACCGGTAGAACCTCCCAAAAAAACATGGCAGGAGCTGGACAGAAGGATCTCAAGATTCATATGGCAGGGCAAGAGACCTAGAATCAGATATAGAACCCTACAGCTAAACAAAGACAAAGGTGGGCTTGCGCTGCCAAATATCAGGGACTACTTTAAAGCCGCACAAATTAAAACTTTAGTAGAGATATGTAACCCAGTCTACACTGCACAATGGAAGGAGATCGAATGCCAAATAACAAGTGACATCCCCCTACAGGCGATAATAGGGAACAATGCCTTACCTAAGCTTTTGAATAACACTAACCCGTGGATAGAGACCCCGCTAAAAATTTGGTTTAAGATAGTCAGAGAGAATCAAACTAAAGAGCCCTATCGACTTCTGCAATGGATTGCCTATGATCAGGACTTTACTCCTAATAAAACAGACACCAGATTTAAAAAGTGGAAGGAGAAAGGGCTGATAAAATATTACGATTTTTTTAAAGGGCAAATCTTAAGAAGTTTTGAAGATTTGAAAAAACAAGGCCTAATAAATCAAGACCTTTACAGGTTCTTCCAGCTTAGACACCACATAAACAATATACTTAAAAAGGAGGTTTTGGAAAGGGCCCAGTCAGGTGTTCTGAAGGTCTTCTTAATGGCATATAAAGGGATCCCAGGGATCAGATACATTTCTAAAATATACCAAGGTCTTCAAGACTTAAAAGGAGACAACACATCTTATATAAAAGAGAGATGGGAAAAAGAGGGGAATTTCACTTTACAACTGGAAATATGGGAAAAGCTAAATAAACAGCAATGGAAAAGTACCTCATCCCTGCAGTGGAGAGAATTTGGATGGAAAAACTTGGCAAGATTTTTCAGAACACCTGCACAAAACAAATTTACCCATAAGGGATTGAACTGTTGGCGCTTGTGTGGTGAAAAGACTGCAAATCATTTTCATGTGTTTTGGTCATGCCCAGTTATCCACCAATATTGGACCAAGGTACAGACAATATTGGGGAAAATATTCAAAATTACAGTTCCCTTTTCTTTTGTAACTTTGTATTTGGGTTTACTACCGGACTCACTGGAAAGACGAGGAGAAAAATACTTATTCAATGTTTTAATATTGGCAAGCAAAAAAGCTCTAACTAAAAAATGGATGTTGAAGGACTGTCCTACACCTGAAGATTGGACTAACGTGATCCAAGACATTTACTCGATGGAAAAGTTGACATTCGCACTGAGACAGGACATGGATGGGTTCATGAACTTTTGGCAACCCTGGACCGCATATGTGTCTTCCATTAGATCTAATCTTTGACAAATACCATTTCAATAATGGTTCCGCTCTTTGTTCCAACACTACTCAGATGCTCTTTTATCTTTATTTACTTACTTTTTCTTTTTGTTTGTTTTTTACTGGTTTGTTTGTTTTTTTGTTATTTGTTTTTTGTTTTTTTTCTCTTTAATTTCACTTTTTCTTTCACTTTAAAAAAAAAAAAAAGGGTGTTGTAAGAATTAATCTTCCAATGTTGTCAGATATCAGAAAATAAGGGAACATGTGATGAAAATGTAAACAATGCATTGCTGTAACGACCTGTATACCCTTTACAAAAACTTAAATAAAAAAAAAAAAAAAAAAAGAAATACCTTTCCAAATCAAACTTTTAGTTGGATGTGGTTACTCTTTCTCTTAATAGCTCTGTGGGGAACCTTGAAGTTATCTTTGATCAAGATCTGTCTTTCAATTCACATATTAAATTCGTTTCTAAGACTGCCTTCTATCATTTGCGTAATATTGCCAAGATTAGGAGCATCTTGTCTCAGAATGATGCTGAGAAACTGATCCACGCTTTTGTTAGCTCAAGATTAGATTATTGTAACTCTTTATTATCAGGTTGTGCTAAAACATCTTTAAAAAGTCTTCAGTTGATCCAAAATGCTGCAGCAAGAGTTTTAACAGGTACTAGAAAGAGAGATCATATCTCTCCGGTTCTGGCCTCCCTTCATTGGCTTCCCATAGAGTTTAGAATTAAGTTTAAAATCCTTCTTACTTACAAAGCTCTAAACAATCAGGCCCCTTTTTATTTAAAAGATCCGATACTACCCTATTATCCTAACAGAGCACTACACTCCCAAAATGCTGGATTACTTGTAATACTTAGAATCTCCAAAAGTACAATGGGAGGCAGTGCCTTCAGTTATCAAGCTCCTCTCCTGTGGAACCAGCTGCCAATCTGGATTCTGGAGTCAGACTCGATCTCTGTTTTTAAGAATAGGGTTAAAACTTTCCTTTTTGACATAGCCTACAATTAGGGAGGGATCATGTGTCTCTGAACCCTCCCTTAGTTATGCTGCTAATAGGTTTAGACAGCCAGGGGACCTCCAATAATGCATTGGGCTTCACTCCTTTCTTCACTCTCAATGAATTTTTTTTTTTATTTTTTTTTTTTGGCTGGTCATTAACATCTGTTTGTTCTCTCCCATAGATTGAATCCCCATCGTGCTGTTTGCTCTCTACATGCTGTTCTTTTCAGCTTCTCTATCCCCTCACCCCCCAGCCAGTCGCAGCAGAGTTTTTCCTCTCCACCGTCGCCAAGCACTTGCTCACAAGGGATCACCTAATTGCTAGGGTCTTTCTGCAACTGTGGAGGTTTCCCCTACAGTTGAAAGTGCTATGAGATGACTGTTGTTGTGAAATGGCACTATATAAATAAAGTTGAATTGAAATGAATTGAACTGAATTGAATTTTTGTTGATTTGGATGCATTCTTTGGGTCATTGTCGTGCTGAAAGATGAAGTTCCTCTTCAGCTTAAAGCTTTCTAGCAGAAGCCTGAAGGTTTTGTGTCAACACTGACTGGTATTTGGAACTGTTCATAATTCCCTCCACCTTGACTAAAACCCCCAGTTCCAGCTGAAGAAAAACAGCCCCAAAGCATGATGCTGCCACCACCATGCTTCACTGTCGGTATAGAGTTCTTCTGGTGATGAGCAGTGTTGTGTTTGCGCCAAATATACCTTTTGGAATTATGGACAAAAACTTCCAACCTTTGTTTCATCGGACCATAACACATTTTCCCACATGCGTTTGGGAGATTTTAAATGTGTTTTTGCAAAATGTAGACGGGCTTGGATGTTTTTCTTCATAAGATAAGGCTTCCGTCTTGCCACCCTAGACAGGAGATTGTTGCCACATGAACTAAACAGCCAGTACTTGCCAGGAATTCCTGCAGCTCCTTCAATGTTGCTGTCAGCCTCTTGGCAGCCTCCCTGACCAGTTTTCTTCTCATCTTTTCATCAATTTTGGAGGGATGTCCAGGCCTTAGTAATGTCACTGTTGTGCCATATTTTCTCCACTTGATGATGACTGTCTTCACTGTGTTCCATGGTATATTTAATGCCTTGGAAATTCTTTTCTACCCTTCTCCTGACTGATACCTTTGAATAATGAGATCCCTCTGATGCTTTGGAAGCTCTCTGCAGACCATGGATTGTGCTGTAAGATGTGACTGCAAAAATGTCAGGAAAAGCCGACTAGAACAGCTGAACTTTATTTGGGGTTAATCAGAGGCACTTTAAATGGTGGCAGGTGTGTGCTGACTCCCATTTAACATGAGTTTGAATGTGATTGGTTAATTCTGAACACAGCCACATCCCCAGACATAATAAGGTGTGTATATTTATGCAAACAGGTTATTGTAAGTTTTTTTTTAATTTTTCCCCTTAAAAGATTTCAGTTTGTTTTTCAATTGGGTTGTACAGGTTATAGGTCACATTAAGGGTGGAAAAAGTTTTGAAATGATTTATCTTGGTCTCATTTTTTACATCACAAAAACCTGGCATTTGAACAGGGGTGTGTAGACTTTTTTTATATCCACTGTATCGTTTCACAATGTGTTAGCATGATTTCTCAAAAACTACTGGACAGTTTGATGAAATTTTCACCAGAGGTGGCCCTTGGGCTACAGATGAACCCATTTTATTTTAGGGATGATCCAGGAGCGCATGCCTCCACCAAGGCATATTTTGCAATGTATGGAAGGATGGAACAGGAAGATACGGACAGATGGATGGACAAAGGGATGGAGGGAAGTAGCCTTGGCGGAGGAATGTGTTCTGTGTTTTTCTAGTTTTTTAAATATTTTTGCCACAATGCTACATCAAACTGTTAGATTTAGCTTGGCTAGACAGACAGGCCACCTAGCATTATTTTAACTGTGACTTCAGCCAGTTTTGATTACTATTTTCTATAAATTGTCTTTACCCCCACCCCACTGGCATCCTTGTTCATCTACCAACACTTGACCATATATGTCACTCTTAGATGTTATTTTTGCTAGCTAGGAGCTTTGGGCCACCATTCATGTACGTTTCTATGCTTATTGTGCTCCAGGGACCAGTCATAACCTATCAATCACTGAAACCACACACCCCTGACCACCAGTAACACATTATTTCATTCATTCTTTATATGAATGAATGAATTTATGTTAGTTGGCTAAGGATCACTACCTGAGCTAGGCTAAGATTAGCAATACTGACATACCAGGGGTGTCCAACCATGTGCCATGGAGAGCCAAGACCCTGCAGGTTTTACCTCCAACCAGTGTCTTCAACAGCAGATTTCTGTGAACTTCTTCCCACTGATTGCTGATAAGTGAAAACACCTGCTGAAGAGACTGGGTAGAAGAGAAAACCTGCAGGGTCTTGGCTCTCCATGGCACATGGTTGGACACCCCTGTAATAGGCAGATCAGAGCCAACTGTATTTCTCAGGCATTTAAAGATACATGCACTGAAACAAGCTGTTCTGAGGAATGCTACAAAAGATAGTTCACAGTTGTGTGGCAATATTTAAAGAAAATTTGACCACAATATGTTACAAACATCTCATTAAGACCTGTGGCAGCTGTGACGTGGAAAACGTGCAGTAAATGACCCTTTTAAGGCCGGTTCAGGCTAAGCAATGTTCTATAAATCACATTTTTTGACATTATGAAGTTGCAGTCTCATTCACCCCAATCATTTCTTAGAAAGATTTGCTAAAAAGCATCACTGCTAACTTGTTCCACAAAGAGCTACAGTTTAATGATTTTTCCCAGTTGAAGTTAAAAGGGGATGCTGGTGTAATTTCCCCTTTCAGGCTCCCACATTATCTAAAATCAATCTGAGGTCTCAAAGAGAATAAATGTCACAGAAGTCAGAGGTCCTGCTCCCCTGTTGACCTTCCTCAGACAGCACAGCTGTCTGTCCCTGACAAGGTGTCAATAAAGGGTCATTGTGTCACCCTGTTGCTGAAACCACCCAAGTCAAAGCTAACCTCAATTACATTCCTGACACAGTCCTGGCTGTGAGCAGAAGACAAAGGTCAGCAGCAGAGTCTGTTCAAGCGTCTGCATCAGTTGAAATCAAAACCTGCTCAGTGTTTTTACCATTAACCTGACTATTATGTGTTTCATAGAGTGAATAACTGCTAATTTTACCATAATTATATTATGGTTTCCCAGTGTGTGAACATGTAAGTATGCACACTTGTTGCTTCTGTCAGCCAGTGATGGAACATCAGGCGTGCCGGCAAATGCTGGAGTACACAAAAAAGACGAAGCAAAACAAAGAACAGGTGGCATTGCTTGCTTAGTTTACATCATTCTGTGCAGGAACAAAAATAACTTGATTGGGCCCTTCTGGTGTCTGCTGCAAGAGGTGAAAAAACGCAGCATCTAATGTAATGTAACACAACTTGTTAAAACTGAGTTTGGTGGGTGGGAAGTGTGAATGAGCTTGAATCTTTCGAAGCCCTGGGAGCCAAACTTAGTTTTATTCTTGAAGAAGCGACGACATCCACACAGCTGAATTTTAAAACAGTTTTGTATTACGAAGAACAGCAGTGTCCGTTTTGCACATAATTGTTACCACTGCTGAATTTTGCTGTTTTCCTCTGACCTAGCTCTGCCACTATGGACATTATGCAGCAGTGGGTAAACTGTACAGCTACTGGTAGTTTTCCCTGAAAAATAACACATGTAAAGCCAGACTGTCAGTGATGGAGTAGCTCATTCCAGTCGGACAAACACACACCAACTTTTGTCTCTCTATATGTTTATAGCCTAGGTTTAACAGACGTTAACACGATACACACTCAGAGTTTGTTACTAGGGGTGGGAATCACCAGAAGCACCATGATACAATACGATCACAACACTTGGGCAGTAATACGATATTACCACGATCTTGTGACATGCTGAGTATTATTTTATTTATTATTATAGTCTTATTCAACTCCAGCTACATCTCATAGTCACTCCTTTGCTATACTGACCTAACCAAACTGTGAGCATTTACCACTTTATAATGGATTGAAAAGTCTATTGTTTTTTATTGCTCTGGTACCCCCAAAAAAACTGAATTTGTACTTGCAACATTTATTAATACTTCTATTTCGGTAATACGATACTGGTTTCTCTGTATCAATACAGTATCGTGGAGACAAAGCCTTTCAATACTGCACTATATCGATTTTTTTTCTCCACCGCTATTTATCACCTTGGATGGACACCTGTGGCGCGAGCACAAGCTGGAGGCAAGTCAACCCTCGGATCATTGTGTGTGAGTTTGGTAAGCATCAGTTGCCTATGACAATTAGCAGTTCTCGTAAAAAGTGGACGAATGGACAGAAAGACACAAGAATGAACACAGTGCCATGGCATTAGCTCATTTCACCACGTCCAGAATAACCTAACTAGAAAACCATCAGAAAGCACAAGGCAGCTAATTTTGTCCTATTTTTTTGTATTTCTCCTGACAGCCTGTTAACTGTCAGCAAACCATGCCCTCTGCTAGTGACCATCAGAATATACAACAAGGCGCTGCATGCATTACCCACTTTGAAATTTAAAAAAAAAAAAAAACTTCCTGGAAGCTGATGTTAATTCAGATCACTTCCAAAATCTAATCTTGTGGACCTTGGTCTATTCCCAATCACTCTCAAAAATTTTATCAGAATCGGTAAATAACTTTTCAAGGTTTGATGTTAACACACACACACACACACACACACACACAAAAAAACACAGGTAAAACAACCTCCTTGGTGGTGGTAAATGATGTACACAAGGGAAAAAGCAGTAAGAAGTAGTCTTAAAAAACTATCAGGCTACTTACTAGACTGAAACAAAGGAGTTTAATACAGAAAACAGTCCAGTGACGTGAGCACTTCAAAACTGTAATTACTTTTTAAAGTTACAATATTCTTAGTCATTTATTGAATTATTTAGTGCAACTCAAAGATTGAAAACTACATTTTTCCATTCTGAATGACTGAGAATTTATTCATCTGACTGTCTCGCTCTTGCTAATATATCGTACCTCCATTTTCTTCTGCCATGATAGCACACAGGGTGGTTTATCTAACCCTTAGTTATTCTGGACAAATGTTACGTTTCCTGCAGAAAAAAAAAAAAGATGGTCTAACTTTCAGGATAAACTACCAAAGAGCAGGACAAATGCATCTCAGACCTCCACAGTGCCTCCATCCAAAAGTGAGGGAACCACCACAGTTAAACTACTCGTCTCTCTATGGCGGATAAACTGTGGCAAGGGATTACATGTCACAGGAATGCACGCCCTACAGCACACACAAACACGGAGATGCACTTTTATGCTGGCGTGTATTTCATGTATTTTCAAATGTACTATAGGTAAAAAGGGGTTACTGGCCTTCTCTGGGGGGCAGCGCGGTGGCGGACTGGTTAGCACTGTGGCAGCACAGCAACTCACCCTTGGCCGGGGGATCCTGGGTTCGATCCCAGCCCCCGACCAACAGTGATCTGTGTGGAGTTTGCATGTCCTCCCCGTGTCTGCGTGGGTTTGCTCCGGGATTTCTCCGGTTTCCTCCCACATACCAAAAACATGCAAGTGTAGGAGCATGCTCAAATAACGAGGCTGAGTTTCAGTCATAAACCAGCTTTATTTGACAGAACACAAGCTCCTAGCATTCTCAAAGCAGGAAAGAGAAAGAATCATACTTCAACCCCCTTTTATACATTTCCAGCATCAGAATTCAAGCCACATGGTGTCTTCAGTCAACATACAGTTACAAAGCATCCCTTTGAAGCTTCACCATTGTCTCTCATTTCTTGATGAACCGGAATACCCTCCGGGGCGTCTTCTGTGGGACAAAGAGACAAATCTCACACTTCCTTGTTACCTCCTGTAGATTTGAGTCCTCAGTCCTTGCAGACGTGACACTCCACAATACACATTCAGTTCTGTCTCTGTGGCAGCGTGAGCCCACAATGTGTGTCGGCCACACTACCCCCCCCAAACGTCGAGTAAGGCAAAAACTGCATGGCATAACAAAAAGAGAACACAAAGCACTCCATACATCGCTAATCAATCCACCAACTGCCTAGGTTTTAATCTTCTGCCGAATCTGCTGCAACTTGTCTTGGCTGCCTCTGCAACATCTCTGTGCACCTGTGGATTAAAGCTGTTAGCACCTCTCTGTGAAGACTTTGGAGAATGTCTTCTCGGTGGCCTGCCCCGGCGGGGGGGCCTCGCGAGCTGCACCTCCTCCTCAGCCAGAACAAAAGCGGGTTTGAGTCTGTTAATGCAAATCAGCTCCCGTCTGTCCCCTAAATCTAGCAGAAAATGCTTCTGCCCGGTCTCCAGCACTCGAAACGGTCCGTCGTAAAACGGCCGCAAACTTGGACGCTGGGCGTCATGTTTAACAAAAACAAACTCTGCATTTTTTAAAGCCTTGGGCACAAAAACGTGTGGGAAACTGTGATGGACCGGGCCAGGAAGTGTGTTTGTTCCTGAGCCGCTCTGCCACGGCTGAGCGGGGGGGCCATTAGGTGCGGGATTATCAGGAAGAAATTCCCCGGGCAAACGGAGCGGCTGAGCGAAAACTAATTCAGCCGGGGAAGCGTGCAAATCTTCCTTAGGTGCAGAACGCAACCCTAATAACACCCACGGAAGTTTGTCTACCCAATTTGTATCCGTTAGCGACGCTCTGAGGGCTGCTTTCAATGACCTGTGAAAGCGTTCGCATAAACCATTGGCCTGGGGGTTATACGCGGTGGTGCGATGAATCTTCACCCCCAAGCTGCGGGCCATCGATGACCATAGCTCGGAAATAAATTGGGGACCCCTGTCGGACGTTATGTCCGACGGTACACCAAACGCGCAACCCATGCTGCTAAAAATGCTCGCGCAACTTCTTCCGCTGTGGTTGATGTCAGAGGAATCGCCTCTGGCCAGCGCGTGGTGCGGTCTACCATTGTCAAAAGATGTGTGTGCCCGTGTGATAACGGAAGCGGGCCGACCAGGTCAACATGCACGTGATCAAAACGCTTAGCGGGGATGTGGAAAGGTTCTAACGGGGCCTTAGTGTGTCTGTGTATTTTAGCTCGCTGACACGCTACGCAGGCTGCTGCCCATTCCTTGACCTGTTTGCGCAACCCGGGCCAAACAAATTTCTCCCCCACCAATTTGATCGATGGGTGCGCGAGAGAATGGACCAAGTCAAAAACACGGCGACGCCACGCGGTTGGCACCACAGGGCGGGGCCGTCCCGTGGAGACATCGCAGATTAGCGGGGGCATACCGTTTTGTTGCACCCTGTGCTCCAGCCTTAACCCTGTTGGTCCAGACTGGAGCGCGCGCACGTCCGCGTCGTTAACCTGCTCCGCAGCCATGGCTGCATAATCTAACCCAATACAGACCGGGGCTGCGCGCGCTCCCGCGTCGCTGCCCGGGCCCGCGGCCATGGCTACAGAGTCTGCCCCTATAGGGCTTGGTGGTGCTATTGCACGCGAGAGGCAGTCTGCTACAACATTGTGTTTACCCGCGACATGCTGAATATCAGTAGTAAACTCCGATATTGCGGCTAGTTGCCTTTGTTGCCGGCCTGACCAGGGTTCTGAAATTTTGGCCATCGCAAACGTTAGCGGTTTATGATCCACAAAAGCGGTGAAACGTCGCCCCTCTAACCAGAACTGAAAATGACGGATGGCCAAGTGTAGGGCCAAAAGCTCCCTGTCAAATGCGCTGTATTTCCGTTCACTATCGCGCAAGGGCCTGCTGAAAAACGCGAGGGGTTGCCAGGTACCTGCCACAAACTGTTCAACTACCGCCCCCACCGCTACATCGGAAGCGTCAGTGGTGAGCGCCATGCGGGCCGTTGGAACTGGGTGCGCTAACAAAACTGCATTTGCCAGGGCTGATTTGACCTGGGCAAAAGCGCGCTCCCGCTCCGGAGACCATTCGACTTTATTTGCGGGCTTTTGTTTTTTTAACGCGGTGTACAATGGCTGCATGAGTCGTGCTGCGCTTGGGAGGAAACGGTTGTAAAAATTAACCATCCCTAGAAACTCCTGAAGCGCCTTAACCGTTTGAGGTTGCGGAAAATCTGTTATGGCACGCACTTTATTTGGAAGGGGAACTGCTCCCTCTGCCGAAACGCGATGTCCCAAAAAATCAATCTGCGCCACCCCAAACTGACACTTCGCTGGATTAACTATTAACCCGTGCTCTGCCAACCTCTGGAAAACTGCTGTGAGGTGTTTTTCATGTTCGCCTTCGGACGTGCTGGCTACCAAAATATCGTCCAAATAAACGAACACGAAAGGCAGGTCGCGTAAAACTGCATCCATCATGCGTTGGAAAGTCTGCGCGGCCCCCTTGAGGCCAAAAGGCATGCGCAAGAACTCAAAAAGGCCGAAAGGAGTTATGACCGCTGTTTTGGGTACATCGTGCGCGCGCACTGGAACCTGGTGATAGCCGCGCACCAAGTCTATTTTAGAAAAAATGCGCGCCCCCGCCAAATGAACAGAAAAATCCTGAATGTGCGGAATCGGGTAGCGGTCATGAGCTGAAACGTTGTTCAACCTGCGGAAATCGCCGCAAGGCCGCCACGAGCCGTCAGCCTTTGGGACCATGTGTAACGGCGAAGCCCAAGCGCTCTTGGAGCGTCTAACGATGCCTAGTTTTTCCAGATTAGTGAACTCCTCGCGCGCGATGGCCAGTTTAGCTGGGTCCAAACGCCGAGCCTTTGCAAAAACGGGAGGGCCTGTGGTTGTTATGAAATGTTCTACCCCATGTTTGGCCACCGTTGCTGAAAAAGTGGGGACTGTGAGTGCTGGAAACTGAGCAAGCAGAGTGTGAAACTTACCACCCGCGGCTGAGACGCTGGCATGTGCAGTTGGCGGGGCCACCCGAGCTGTGCAGGGAATAGAATGAAAAGACAGTGCATTAATCAGATGTCTATTAGCAAGATCAACCAATAAACCATGTGAGCACAAAAAATCAGCCCCTAACATGTTGAAACTGACTGCTGCTACAATAAATGTCCACTCAAATGAACGACCCTGTAAGGACAGAAGCATGGTCCTCTCACCAAACGTTTTAATTGTGGAGCCGTTCGCTGCTGACACTGACACCCAGGGGGCTTTAGAAGGCGACAGCCGTTCCGCGTAGGTGGGCGTGACGAAGCTCAGCTGCGAGCCCGTGTCCACGAGGAACTGTTTCCCCGAGCGTGCATCCGTCAGGTAAAGCAGCCTGTTCTCATTGCCGAGAGTCGCAGCTGCTACCGGCCCTCGGTCCTGGCGTTTAAAATTGCACGGTGGGACGCACCTGTGCGCTCTCTCTGCAAAACGGCGGTGGTAGAAGCACGAGCCGTTCTCCGCTCCGCGTCGTCTGGCTCCGGTCGCCGCCGTTGTTGGTGCGTCTGGTGCCGCTGGACCCAAGCTGTCTCCGGACGCCGTTCCCGAACTAGCCGCCGCGGCCGAAACCGCGTTCTGCTTGTGGGCGTCGACCAACTTCTGCGCCTCCTTGCTCAACCCATGGTAGTCTCGCTTGGCCAATCGGGGTGACTCTGCCAGGGCCACTCTCACTGCTGGTGGCAGGGTTCGAAGGAATAGGTGGGCGAAAATGAATTCGCCATCCTCGGAGGCTTTGAGCTGCAGCATCTTCACCATCAGGTCCGCAGGTCTATCGTTTTCTGCCTCCGTCAGCGCCAGGAGCCCCTCTGCTCTTTGTTGGACTGAGGGGGTGAAATGGCTGATCAGCGCGTCTTTCAATGCGCTGTACTTGTCGCTGTCTGGTGGATGATTAACCAAATCCTCCACTCTCTGGACCGTGTCGCTGTCCAGTTTCGCTACCACGTGGTAGAATCTTGTGTCGTCGTTGGAGATTCTCCGGAGGTTGAACTGCGCCTCGATTGCGCTAAACCATGAGCGCGGGCTGTGCTGCCAGAAATCGGGCAGCCGGAGCGTGGAGGCGGCCATCAGGCTGGCTTCCACCGAGCCCGGTTCGGAAGAATTCTCATTGCTCATTCTCCGTCGTAGGTCACCAGTGTAGGAGCATGCTCAAATAACGAGGCTGAGTTTCAGTCATAAACCAGCTTTATTTGACAGAACACAAGCTCCTAGCATTCTCAAAGCAGGAAAGAGAAAGAATCATACTTCAACCCCCTTTTATACATTTCCAGCATCAGAATTCAAGCCACATGGTGTCTTCAGTCAACATACAGTTACAAAGCATCCCTTTGAAGCTTCACCATTGTCTCTCATTTCTTGATGAACCGGAATACCCTCCGGGGCGTCTTCTGTGGGACAAAGAGACAAATCTCACACTTCCTTGTTACCTCCTGTAGATTTGAGTCCTCAGTCCTTGCAGACGTGACACTCCACAATACACATTCAGTTCTGTCTCTGTGGCAGCGTGAGCCCACAATGTGTGTCGGCCACCCAAGTTAGGTTAACTGGCATCAAACTGGGGATTCTAAATTGTCCTTAGGTATGACTGTGAGAGTGAACGGTTGTCTGTCTCTCTGTGTTGGCCCTGCGATGGACTGGCGATCTGTCCAGGGTGTACCCTGCCTGTCGCCCAAAGATGATGGGATAGGCTCCAGCCCCCACCCCCACCCCCCCGCGACCTGAAAAGGATTAAGCGGAAGAAGATGGATGGATGGATGGCCTTCTCTGTATGTCACAAGTACTGCTAAAGGTTTAATAGAGCTTGGAAAAAAAAATGCACTCCACGTTCTTGAGCATCATGTTTCCAGTGGAGTCACAGCATGTCTTTAACACTCTCATGTCTGCCTGTCCCCTCCAGGTGTTGACATAGAGTCATCTACACTGCTGTTTAAAATGTACTGTAGACTTTGGGGTACCCTATCAAACAGACACACATGGATCAAAGGGTTAAAACGGTGCTAACATGAGGATAAATTGAGTTTCTCTGTAATGACACGTGATGCTGTATTTTGGGCACAGTTGGGGTGAATATGCGCAGACTGATTCATTTCTTGTTGTCATGAGGCAGATGTTTTTCTAATGCTCCATCTACTGAACCACAGAGGACAAACATGTCACAAACAACAAGAGCAAGTGAAAAATAACTTCCTATTACACTGCCATGTCTTTCACATCCAAGCAATACCCCTAAAAGGTGGGTGTTATCGGACTTTTATTGTTTATGATCACAGGTAATACACCCATACTGAAAACGTCTTGCAGGAAAACAAGATTTTAACTGCTTCACTGCTACAGATCAAATACAACAGATCAATCAGGAGCCACTCAGGAGACACTAAAGTCTTATTTTTTTTAAAGCTTGCAGTAGTAAATACTATTCCTGGATCTGGACTGGCTCCAAAGTTTAAATTGAGCCATGCAGCAAAAACTTTCTTGCAAGATGTTCCACAACTTTTTGAATTATCCACGCTAATAAACAAACAGAAAAGTGAAATACATGACTTCTTTAGGATAGAAGCAATAACCCTAATATAGTATGCTGTACATATTGTATAGAATATCAATAGCAATATAAGTTCTTGTCACACCCCAAAAACTCTATTAGCATCAACCTCACAGCTTTGTCGACATTGTGTTGCAATGGCCAAAAAGACAAAGCATGAATGCAAAACAACATGAAATCATTCTGCAGCAGAATTATGATCTGACTGAATACTCAATTGTGCATGTGACTCACTGAATCACTTCAGCTTAAGGCTAAGGGCCAGAGTCAGAAATCTATTCTTTGATGTTCTCCCATATTGCCCCCTCAAAGTTCAGCTTCCTGCAGCAAGTTGGTACACTCTAATCAATTCTTCAAGCATGCAGTCTTCTGACATTCAATGTCTCAAAGCAGCCCATAATCCAAATTAAAATTATTTGCTATATAACAGTTACTTCTAACCAAGCAGTTTGATTTGAAAATAGGCATTCCAGGAGTAGTGATACAGGACACTTGTCCACACTATAAGACACTTCTTTTAATATGAGAATTAAACTCTAAACATATTGCACCTTATTTTCCATAAAGGGGAACTGGTTGACAAGAGGCAGCACTCACAAACAGGATGCAGCTGCTTATGTTCTTCCTGGTTCGTGCTAACAGTTAGCACACTTAACTGCATTTTGTTACTTTTAAAATTAATGGTTATACAGTTTTTATTAAAGCCTCACAGTATAATGCATGTTCCTGACTCGTTACTTCATCTGAAGGTGCAAAGATGATTGTGGAGAGAACATAAGCAAAAGCGTGGATGCCAGTCTGGCTACCTGGCTAGACTGCATTGGGCCCACACAGACAGACACGTCTCCCTAATCTCTAAGACGTAAACACCATGTCTCTTATGGATTCATAAAATTAACTAGCCACTAAAATAGCTATGTGATGACAACAACTGAGCTGTTGCTTCATTCAGGAATCCCAAGCTAGTAAGCCACTTACTAGCCACCATCCTGCAGTTAAAATCTTGTTCTCCTGCAAGACATTTTTAGTACGAGTGTATTTACTTGTGATCATAAACAATAAAAGTGGCAAGAAGTCCAATAATACCCAACAGCCACCATCCTGCTAGCTTGCTATTGAGATTTACTGAATCACAGCCATGAAGATATTCATAAATAACACATTAATTCCTGTGTATTTCTGCTTAATTATAAAAGCAGAGATGTTTCTGAGACCACGAAAGTCACAATAAATACAGTATACTAATGACTAGTGTAAAAAAATCAATATTCTGAATACAACCGATAAAAATATAGAAGAAAAATAGCTACAAGGAACTGACTGCCCTTTAAAATTAATAATCAAAAGTCATTTACAGATGAAGTCAAGAAATAAGGATTTATTAGAAACCATCATGAAGACATCTGCACATGTACGTACATGCTCACCCCACTGCCAGCAGTACAAATCATCTGAAGGCTCTTGATTTTGATTCAAAAAACTCCATTCAATGCTCTTTTCTATGTGCCCGCCAGAGGGAAGTCAGACGTACAGGGAAAGAGAGAAAAACACATCAAGAGCCTGAGTTCAACCCACTAATCCTACTGTTGACAGTGACGGCCTCCATGCTGAGAGACACCAATTTGAAGAAGGAAAATCACACAGGAATCAGCAACAGAACGCATAACCACAGGACGTTAACCGCCTATACAAAATTAAAATGCGCATTTAGTATGCAGAGCAGAGGCTAATGAAAGGTTTTGCTATTTGTTCCGTCTGAGAATCACAGTGAGTCTGTGTTTGAAAAGTGATTCATTAACCCAAAAATACAGATGTGATCAAAACCCCTCTGAGTTATCGCTTCACTGCAGAATGAGTTTTCACCCTGAAATTCTTTCATTTAAAAACGTGCCCTGAAGGAACACAGGCAAAATTACAAATCTTCTCTGGATTGATGGACCGTTTAATGTTCCAGTCATGGGAAGAGGGTTTAGGTCCAGTCAATTTTACACGAGTCACATTTGTAAAAGTATGGCAGATCAACCCAACCATCAATTACAAACGATTTGTCTCTCATAAGTACAACCCCAAATGATGAAATATTGGGACAGTAAAAAAAAAAACCTAAACAGTGATTCTTTAATTTACTTTGATTTATTTGCAGACAGTATGAATGAACTCAATATATTTCATGTTTTGCGTAGTCAGCTTCATTGTTATTAAAGAACCTTAAGGGGGAGTCACACTGTAACATTTGGACCGACTTTTACTGACATTTTGGCAAACGTCTGGCTCTGCTGGCAAAAGTTAATGATTGCTGGTGTTTGTTGGCAAACACTGCCGAAAGTTGCATTCTTTGAAAATTTTCAGCCTGCTGAAAATTTGCCCACATTTATAAATACACGTTGGTGAAAGTTGTGCTCAGTTTGTAAAAGTTCTTGAGTGCTGGGCTAAGGTTATGCAGAGTTTACCTAAGTCAGCTCAAGTTAAAGCTGGGTTCACATTATAGTTTGGACCGACTTGTACAGACATTTTGAAAAATCAGAGAAATACTCAGTGCAGGTCAGCTGACATCAGCGTTAGGCGACGCTCATATAAAGATCAGCGTTTGTGGAGGCTTCCTGCCATTCTAGACCTGTTTCTGGAGTGAACACATCTCCCTTGGGCATACAGTACGTTTCGGTATTTATTTTCATTTTATATTCCCATGTAGTTACTTCTGCATACCCTTTTCCCCTGTTCGTTCATTCATTCATCTAAAAAGATAAGAAAATAATGCTACAGACTCCAACACTAAGTCCGCAATTAAAATGTGGATGGAATAAAAAAAAAACTATTTAGTGTATCATCATATAAATAAAATGATGGGTGATTATCTTTTGACTGTTACAGCTCTCTCCATTAAAATAACACAAAATCCCGTTAAATGTCATTTACTTTTTGACACCACATCAGTGCTGTTTGATTCCCCACAATGGAAGCCGAACCAATAAATCCTGAAGAATGATTATGCACGGAGCAGAAAATTGAGAACAGTAAATTTCTCAATGGGGAAATTTTTTTCTTTAGGGCTGTCACATTTTGGGGAGTTTATATGCATATACTGTATGTAGCAAGCAGAGAGTAGACAGACTGACTGAAAATTTCACGAAAAAAACTTTATTCCACTGACCAAGAAAATGTTTTTTCAGACGGCAAAAAAAATAAATAAAAATGATCGGCATCTCCAACAGCTGTTGTTTCCAAGGCAACCTGTAATCCATACTGTCAAAAGACATGTTTGCGCAACAGCACAGCCTAGTGGTAGAAAAATACTGCAAAGACACAAAACCGCCCACCAGACCACACCCATTACCTGGCGCAAACAAACCCACGGGATACGGGGTGCTTGCACACGCAGCGAACGGCAGCTGGTGGCTTGTCACCAGACTGCAAAACAAATCTACCTACGGGTACAAAATAAGTAATAAAAAAAAAACAAAAACAAAAACCCACAAAAGACTCAAAACTAATCAAATGCCCGTAATATATATATATATACAGTATATATACACACTAAGTTTGGGGTCACCCAGACAATTATTTTGTGTTTTCCATGAAAAATCAAAATTATTTACCACCATGAGTTGTAAAATGAATAGAAAATACAGTCAAGACATTGACAAGGTTAGAAATAATGATTTGTATTTGAAATAATAATTTTTTCATTCAAACTTTGCTTTCGTCAAAGAATCCTCCATTTGCAGCAATTACAGCATTGCAGACCTAACATGATTGCACAAGGGTTTTCTAATCATCCATTAGCCTTCTGACTCAATGAGCAAACACATTGTACCATTAGAACACTGGAGTGATAGTTGCTGGAAATGGGCCTCTATACACCTATGTAGATATTGCACCAAAAACCAGACATTTGCAGCTAGAATAGTCATTTACCACATTACCAATGTATACTGTGTATTTCTGATTAGTTTAAAGTTATCTTCATTGAAAAAAAGTGCTTTTCTTTCAAAAATAAGGAAATTTCTAAGTGACCCCAAACTTTTGAACAGTAGTATATATATATATATATATATATATATATATATATATATACCGTAGATTAAAAAAAAAACATGTCATACACACCATGTTATCACCAAACAAATACTGTACATTGTCCTCTTACATATATATTTTCTTTTTTTTAATTCCCCCTTCTATTTCTCTTTCGTTTGTGCTTGTCTGAAGTGAGTTTCAATCTAAAAACATCTGTTTTCACCAACATTTCAGTCAACGTTCGCCAGTGGAGCTTAACTTAGGCTAACTTAGGTGAACTTGTGGTGTCTCGGGTGGGGAATTCTCCTCCCAGAGAAGGCAGCTGGGATAAGGGGAACAATGGACAAAAGGAGGATGTGCCACCAGGGGGTCTCAAACGGGACACTATGGACAATGACACCCACTGGGGAGAGGAGGAACCGCTGGAGCCGTTGGAAGAGAGAAGAGTGTGAGCAGCGGGGCCGGTGTTACGTTATGATAATGTGCCACACAGGTCTTTGTTCCAAACAGTGGATTATGGTCAGAAGTTCTGGGTCTCAATGCATGGAATTAAAGGTATAAAAGAGGAATGCACAGAGACCTGGGAGCTCTTTTGCTGTACTGTATGTTGGAGATGGAATAAAGTTCATGTTTCGTCCAGCTCATTGCCTCGCCTGCTTCCTTTCTCCACAAACTCTGCATAACTTAGCCCAGCGCTCGGGAACTTTTACATACTGAGCACAACTTTCACCAACGTTTATTTCCAAATGTTGGCAAATTTTCAACATGCTGAAAATTTTCAAGAAATACAGCTTTCACCAGCATTTTCCAACAAAAACCAACCATCATTAACTTTTATCAACTTTTGCCAGCAGAGCCAGACATTTGCCAGAACGTCAGTAAAAGTTGGTCCTGTGGGACACATATGTGAGTTGCATAGGCTGCATATGTATATTACTCTTGCTTCACGTCTCAGAATGAACAATAGGTCTGGGTCTCCTGGGGATAACAGGAGCATGCAAAATGTGATCTTTAGAGATGGCCTTGAGGGATTTCCTGACCACCAGTGGTTTTAGGTGGAGGGGAGAAGACCTGGGGGATGATGTATTGTGTCTTGGGATTTAAAGACAATGTGACTCTGTACTTTGATGTCCTGGGTATAAAAAGGACAGATGTGGGAGGATGTGTCTCTTTTTCTGTTTGGAGGATGTTGGAGACAAGTGAATAAATCTGATTTGAGAAATAAACTCAGCCTCATCTTTTCACGCTCTCCACACTGGTGACCTTAAGACGTATCATGGGCAAAAGAAATTCCCCCGAGCCGGACTCACCAGGAACCAGCCAGGCGAATGCAGTCTCAGTCAAGCTACCAGATTTCTGGCAGGATAACCCGTGCTCCTGGTTCCTCTTGGCCGAAGCTCAGTTCGCTCTCCGGGGAATAACGGCAGATGACACAAAATTCTACCACGTTATTGCCAAGCTCGACAACCGCACGGCTCGACATGTGCAGAGCCTGGTGCAGCGCCGACTGGCCGAAGACAAATACAGCGGGCTGAAGGCAGCGCTCATCCAGCGCTTCACTCCCTCGGTCCAGGAAAGAGCGGAGAGACTCCTGGCCCTGAACGACTTGGGAGACTGCACACCCGTCGACCTGATGGAAGACATGCTGAGGCTGAGGGGCTCAGACGGCGACGACTTTCTCTTCACCCACATTTTCGTGAGAACCCTACCGTCGGCCACGAGAGCGACCCTGGCCGGTTCACCGTTGTTGGCCCAGCGGGACTTCCGCGCGTTGGCCCAGGAGGCACAGCGGATTCTCAACGCCAGCAGACAGCGCGCGGCCACCGCAGCAGCGACAGGACTCGACGCGATGGCCGGAGATGGCAGGGGGCCAGAGGCGGTGGCAGCAGACCCACCGGCAACGGCGGCGGTGAAGACCAAACATCGCGGAGGAGATGACCTCTGTTTCTACCATCGCCGCTTTGCAGAGAGGGCACGCAAGTGTATACCACCATGTCAGTTCAAGAGCTCGGGAAACGCCAGAGCCGGGGGTCGGTAGCAGCCGCGGCCCTCGGTGAACAGAACAAGCTGGTCTACTTGACGGATGCGCGTTCGGGGAGGCAATTCCTCGTGGACACAGGCTCCCAAGTGAGTTTCATTATGCCAACCTATGCTGACCGGCTGGCAGGCCCCGGGAGTCACGGAGCATCGGCAGCGAACGGCTCGAGCATTAAGACCTTCGGTGAGAAGACTCTGCTTCTGTCCCTGCAAGGCCGTACATTTGAGTGGACTTTTATTATAGCTGTGGTGAGCTGATATTTTAAAATCAAGTAACATTTATTAAACAGAAAAAAGTAATTTAAAAGTAAGAGCCAAAGACCACTTGTGGAAAGCGTCAGAAAGACCTGGAGTTAGCAGGTACTGCTGTTTCAAAGAAAACAATAAGTAAAGCACTCAACCGACATGGCCTTTACGCCCACACACCTCGCAAGACTCCATTGCTGAAGAAAAAGCATGTTGAAGCTTGTTTAAAGTTTGCTGCACAACATTTGGGCAAGCCAGTAAAATGCTGGGCGAGTATAGTCTGGTCAGATGAGACCAAAATTGAACTTTTTGGATGCCACAACACACAACATGTTTGGTCCTCCCACTGCACATCCCATCATGGTGTGGGGGTGTTTTCAGCACATGGTACAGGCAGGCTGCATATAGTTGAAGGAAAGATGAATGGATAAATGTACAGAGACATCCTTGATAAGAACTTGTTACCATCTGCCAAGATGCTGAAGATGAAACGACGGGGGACATTTCAGCAAGACAATGATCCCAAACACACAACCAAGGAAATTCACAACTGGCTCCAGAGAAGTAAAATAAAGTTGCTAGAATGGTCCAGTCAGTCACCTGACCTGAATCCAATTAAAAATCTATGGAACAATCTGAAGATCAGCGTTCATAGAAGACACCCATGGAACCTTCAAGATTTGACAGTTTGTGTGGAAGAATGAGCTAAAATCCCTCCTGACCAATGCTCGCACCTAGTTTCTCCATACAGGACGCATCTGGAAGTTGTTATTACCAACAAAGGCTTTTCTACTAAATATTAAATGAATTTCATCAAGTGTGTTCAATACATATTCCGTGTGTCATTCCACTTTATTAAATATAACTTGTTTTGTGAACATAGTTGCCTTGATTTCTTTGTATGTATGAATTACCTGGGTTGTTGCTGATATCTGGTGAAAATCTCAGGTCAATGGCTCCACCAGAAACATGTTTATTGAGAAAAATGTCAACGTGTTCAATACTTATTTTCCCCGCTCTAAATAATGGTAGACCTTGCTATTATGGCCTGTAATAAAACCATTACAAACAAAACAAAAAAAAAGGACTCAACACAATAAAAAGTGCATTAAGCAAGAATTCTAGAGAAAGCTATTTTAAAACCATCTAAATTAAAGTCCACTTTTTCTGTTTGGTCATGTTTTTAACAATAAGGGCCATGTCTTTGGCAGTATAATTTGTGACTGCCGTTGTAATCTCTTTCCATTTTGCACTTTTGTTGTATGGGATACATTTTCCAAATGAAGAAGCCACATAGTCATTTTCTTTTTTTTCTTTTTTTTCTTTCTTTTTTTTTTTTTTTTGTAGGGGCTACCAGGGGTGTTGAGGACATCTCAAGTGGTGAAACAAATTAGTGGTAGTGCGACATAATTTGATAATTTGCACAAAACTGTATTTTGTTCAATTTTTACCTTCTGAAGTCTGAATCATTGCCAGAAAATGGAGCTAGTACTTTTTTCTCCTTTCGTTCAAGTCTGCTGCACTGCAGCCGGTACAGTATGTGTCATTTCATTTTTCCCCCTTTCCCCACGCTCTGCTAGTGTTGCCAGATTGTGCATAAAAAAAACAAGTGTCTCTGCTCCGCAAAAACAGGCTCAAAAGAAGCAGTCTCTAAACAACAAAATTGCGGAACCCCCACCCCCCCACCCCCCAGACCTGGCAATGACCATAAAATGAAACACAGCGCGGGAAGGCAGGGAAGGAAGGAGGGGATGATGGGTGCAGCTGTGTGAGAGAGGAGAGTAGAGAGAAGCTGAAAGTTTACATTGCAGCAAAAATGCTTGAGATCGGTGATAAAGACATTTTTTGTATCGCGCACAGTAGAATGTATCAATATAATGAATGTATCTGTTGTATCATCCAGCCCTAGATTAAGGGATCATAATAGTTTAATGACCCATTAGCTGGAAATTATGCAATTCACTTTCACAGAAAATGAGATGATAAAAAGTTTTAATGTGGCTGGGCTGACTCACTGTTGCTCTTCCCTCAAACTTTCATTATCTCATTGTGTATTTTTTGTCATTATGTTTTCTAGTTCAAATATTTGGCTGATTTGAACAGAATTCTGTTGGGATGTACTGACTTTGAAAATCTGGGTCAATATCAATACCGCCCAATAACCAATTTGGCTAAACATGTCCACATGTAATACAAAAACGATAAGGTATAATAAACAGCTTTAAACTTACAGTAACCACATCTGGTGCCTCCTTCAAACACAAATCCATTGGGTACTGGGCCATATCTCCGCAGGTCAGGAAGGTTCCAGTGTCCGATAATGACAGGAGGGACATCACGAGCAAGAGCCAATAAATTGTTGCACAAATGAAGAGTTGCAGGTCCGCTCTCCAACTTGGTCCCTGGTAAGACTCCAACACTGAATCTGTGAACTGAGAATAAAATAGTGTTGGAATGTAATTCATAATCTAACAATTCTAACTAATTTTCAGTAAAAAGAGAAAGTACAGTTAAGTCAAAGCTATACAAAAGAGAAAGAACATCAGTGGCTCTCTGCTGACTTTGTATTGAAGAGCCTGCTTGAGAATTCTACTAGTCATCAAAAATGATCATTATCGAGAAGCTGCTGATGAATAAGCAAGTAAAAAACTCAGAAATAAGAAAGAAGGAAATTAGAAATAAGATTAATAAATGAAGCCAGTTTAGTAAGAACTGGCCAAGGTACTGGAGAGGAGAGTCCGGCCGTTGGTCGAACCTCGGATTCAGGAGGAGCAATGTGGTTTTCGTCCTGGCCATGGCACATCGGACCAGTTCTTTACCCTCTCGAGAATTCTCGAGGGTTCGTGGGAGTTTGCCCAACCAGTTTACATGTGTTTTGTGGACTTGGAGAAGGCATTTGACCGCATCCCTCGTGGTTTTTTGTGGGGGATGCTTCGGGAGTATTGAGTATCAGGCTTGTTGTTACAAGCTATTCGGTCTCCGTATGACCGTTGTGAGAATTTGGTTCGTATTGCCAACACTCGGTCGGACTCATTCCCAGTGAGAGTTGGACTCCACCAGGGCTGCCCTTTGTCACCGATCCTGTTCATAATTTTTATGGACAGGATTTCTAGGCACAGCCAGAGAATGGAGGGTGTCATGCTTGGTGACCACAGGATCTCATCTCTGTTGTTTGCAGATGATGTTGTCCTGTTGGCTTCATCCAGCAATGACCTACAGTTCTTGCTGGGACGGTTTTCCGCTGAATGTGAAGCGGCTGGGATGAGAATCAGCACCTCCAAGTCCGAGTCCATGGTCCTCAGCCAGAAAAAGGTGGATTGTCCTCTCTGGGTTGGGGACAGGCTCCTGCCCCAAGTGGAGGAGTTTAAGTATCTTGGGGTCTTATTCACGAGTGAGGGGAGAATGGAGCGAGAGATTGACAGACAGATCGGAACAGCATCTGCAGTGATGCGGACGTTGTACCTGTCTGTTGTGGTGAAGAGGGAGCTGAGTTCTAAGGCAAAGCTGTCGATTTACTAGTCAATCTACGTTCCTACTCTCACCTATGGTCACGAGCTTTGGGTAATGACCGAAAGAACGAGATTGCGGATACAAGTGGCTGAAATGAGCGTTCTCGGTAGGATTGCTGGACTCACACTCAGAGATAGGGTGAGGAGCTCAGCCATCCGGGAGACGCTCAGAGTAGAACCGCTGCTCCTCCACACTGAAAGAAGCCAGTTGAGGTGGTATTAAATTAAATCACCCTTTATTGTCATTCAACCATACAACCAATCATGTACAGTAGAACGAAATTGTGTTTTTCCTATCTACAGTGTTAATCACACACACCCCATATGTAGAATCAGAGGGTCGCTGCCATGCAAGGTGCCGCCACAGATTTCCCTCTTCCATTCCATTATTGCTGAGCACCAAGCTGGATGGCAGGAAGTTCCGCTTTTATATGGTCTTCGGCATGACCCGGCCGGGATTTGAACCCCTGCCTCCTGGGTGTGGGGCGGATGCTCTACCAACTGAGCCACCACTCCAGTAATGGGCATCTGATCAGGATGCCTCCTGGATGCCTCCCACTTGAGGTGTTTCGGGCACGTCCCACTGGGAGGAGACCCCAGGGCAGACCCAGGACTCGCTGGAGAGACTATGTCTCCCAGCTGGTCTGGGAAGACCTTGGTATCCTCTCTGAAGAGCTGGAGCAGGTGGCTGGGTAGAGGGAAGTCTGGGCTCCTCTGCTTGAACTGTAATTGCATCCGTGACCCGGACCTCCGGAAAAGCGGTAGAAGATGGATGGATGGATGGACTAATAAATGAAAAAAGTGAAATAGGTTTTCAGTTTTTTCCAAGTCTTTTTTTACCAAGTCTTTCAAACTTTCTATTACTAACTTTTTAAATAATTGTTAACTAAATTTCATGAATATTCAAATCTCTTCAACAGTAACAAGCTACAGATTCTGCTAAACTTGTTAATAAACATAATACCACAATATTAGACTGCTGTACTTCTATTCTTTTTCATGCAGTACGTCTTATTTTTTTTTTGTTTTATCACGCTAACATTTAAATAGATTCCAATCAACCTGTTAACATTTTCAGTATTTCATTTACAGCTTCTTTAGTGTTTTAGCTGATCTCTAGTTGTTTCAGCTATTATTGTTCACCTCCTCTTTCAGCATTTATATTGCATTTTCTCCTGTAGTTAAATTGTGACGTACTATTACTCGATGGTCCTATAAGATGGAACCTCATTTGTTATTAGGTTGAGGAAAAGAACAGAGCAGGTATCATGTATAACTAGCAAATGATGATCCGTGCCAAAGTGCAATAGAATGACCAATGTTCAGCAATTTAGACCAAGCAAATTAGTGGGAATGTCCATTGGGGTGGCTGTGGCGCAGGTGTAGTGTGGTTGACTACTGATCGGAGGGTCAGGGGTTTGATTCCCGCTCTGTCTGTAGTCTGCATGTTGAAGTGTCCTTGAGCAAGACACTGAACCCCCAGTTGCTCCTGGTGGGTCAGGCCAGCGCCGGTGCATGGCAGCTCTGCCGCCATCAGTATGTGAATGGGTGGATAGCAGGATTTGTAAAGCGGTTTGATCATCTAGAGGTGAGAAAAAGCGCTATATAAGTGAATGCCATTTACCATTTCAGGGCTAACAAGTTATGAAGACATCCTAAGTAAGCTAGTATTAATATTTAACATGTCTGCTTCATTTATTCTGTTATTCTCTAACATTTCAAAACAATGTGGATAACACTGGTCCACACCAAATTTATTTTGGTTTAAGTTTTTTTTAGCTGATATAGGACAATTTTGATGTGCTGAATCCAAAAATCATATTGGTTTTACTCAATCAGGTCAATTTTTTGAACTATGGCCACATGTTTTTTACATTTTTGTTTGTATGTACGGGTATTTTCGCTTTATATGATGCAAAATTCTTTTTTATTTCTTGAAATTTCTTGAACTCTGACGAGTTTGCATTAGCCAATTTATGGCATGATGTCATAAATTGTCAAGATGGCTGATTACTGTTGGACTCTGAAGAGAGACATCCCTGCTGCTGAGCATTCTAGAGGTTCGAATAAATGGAAGTTGAAAATCTGAATTTTGAACAATGATGACAACATTCAATTTAAGATAAGATAAGATAAGCCTTTATTAGTCCCACAATGGGGAAATTCCAGGATTGCAACAGCACAGGGATAGCAACACTCAGAGCAACAATCAGAAGGCAAGAAAAAACATCTAGTAAACATATGTCCATATTACTATAAATGTGTATATATAGACACACAGTGCAGAGCATTATGGTTGGTTGGTGAATGTGCAGCAGAAAGTCTAAGCTCTCTCTCAGCGGATGCGGCGGGCCAGCGGGAAGTCTTTGGGCATGATGGTGACCCCCTTAGCGAAGAAGAGACCACCAGGTGGGCCTCGCTGGTCTTCTGCAGAGCCATGACGGCGAAGCTCAGGAAACGCAGGACGGTCTTGAAGTCCTGAGCGATCTCCCTCACCAGGCGCTGGACGGGCAGCTTACGGATGAGCAGCTCCGTGGATTTCTGGCAGCGACGGATCTCTCTCAGAGCCACGGGCCTGTGACGGCGAGGCCTCTTCACTCTGCCGGTGGCCGGAGCGCCTCTCGGAGCAGTACTACTTTACATGTACTTACCTTTATCAATGTCTACTATTCAATTTACAGTAATCGAAGTTTGTAACATTTAACCAATAAATTGTGCTAGAAAACCATTTTTTCTCTTAAAATCTATTTCGGATGAGAAATATTAACAAAAATCAACCGATAATGTCATAAAAATGTAATTGATTTAGTCAGAAGATTAGATTTTTTAAAAAATTAACTTAGCATAAAAACCTGACCTGATTGAGAGAAACAGATGTCATTTTCAGATTCAGCGGTGCAAAACTGTCTTAAATCAGTTGAAAAAACACAGACAACTTACAAAATAATTATTTTTGTAACCCTGTGTAATTAAAGGTGCTCTGTGCAACTCTGGGAAACATGATACCTGTGGCCAGTCAGTAAAATGCATCGTATTTTCTGTAATAATTTCAACAAAAGGCAGGAATATGTATTCCCATAAACTGGAAATGAGCATATTCACTTTCATTGTTCAGAGATTTCATTACAAATAAGTATCATGATCTGGGTGTAGGTTGTGCCATGCTCTCGCTTTAAGTTATATTCTACCTCAGTTATCATTATTGTTTACTATGTCCTCATCCTTTGATTTATCATTATTTCTATCCTGCTAATCCTCCTGCATTGACTCTTACTTTGACAGCACCCTTATTGTCTGTTCTTTATTAGTTGGTCTTTTGTTGTAATTATTCACGGCTGTATCGCATTGTGTAATCATCCTCTGCTCTACTTATACTTCTCACACCATACCCCCTGTACGGCGTCCTGATCATTCCTACCTTCACCACAACTCTCATCACACCATGAAGTATGTTTGTGTTTTGTTCTCAGCCCTTGTGCTGCATTGTTTTCTGCAATAAATTATCTTCAAAGGACACCCAGCATTTGAGTCCTTCGTTACACCCCGGAAGGGCTACCATGACAGAAGGATGCCGTCAGAAATGGACTCAGCGGGCGACTGCAGAAGGAGGAGGCGGAGAGGGGGACACACAAAGATACTGCAGGACATCATCGCTTTGCCCCGCAGCTCACTCTCCTCAGAGGATGCTGCAGACAGCTTGGGGAGGGGGGATCACTAACATCTTGGAAGCCTGCCCAAGCCTGTGCTCCCTTCCCTGGGTGCAGGGGCTCCCACTCCCTGCCTTACCATCACTGCCAGTCTCCTCCTCGCTGGAGCCAGCCGACTGGCCGCCTGTGTTTACTCCCTAGGGAACAGAGGGAGTTTTTTTACAACAGTCGGTTGGCACATGGGGGATCCAAGTGGAAGGAAGACTCCAGAAGATGCTGCTCAACTCGGTGCTCCATTCTAGCCCCACCCCCAGCTCCTCTCCCTGCTGGCTCCACCGCTTTCCGGAGAGCTCCAGTGGCTGCACCTCCTCCTCTCCGGAGAGCTCCAGCAGCTGCATTCCCTCCTCTCCAGAGAGCTACAGGAGCTGCATTCCCTTCTCTCCAGAGAGCTCCACCTGCTGCTTTTCTCCCGGCCACCTCATCTGCTGCCTTTTTCCCGCCCGCTTCACTTGCTGCTTCTCCCCCGTTCGTTTCACCAGCTGCTTCTCCCCTGGTCGCTTCACCAGCTGCTTCACCAGCTGCTTCTCTCACGGCTGCCTCACCTGCTGCTCCCCCCCCCCCCCGCCTTTCCTGCAGCTCATCTGGAGGCTGTTGCTCCTACAGCTTGTCCCCTGGCTGCCTCGTCCACTGCCTTGCCTGCAGCTCATCTGGAGGCTGTCAGTCCTGAAGCTCGACCCCCAGGTCGTCGTTCCCGTGGCTCATCCTGAGGCCACCATTTCAGCAGCTCATTCTGAGGCCAATACTCCAGCAGCTCACCCCAAGACCATCACTTCCAGACCAGCAGCGGAGCCACTGGGACCCTCACCAGTGGAAGGGCAGGAGTTAAGGCAAGTCCTCTTCTTTATTTTTTTTTTTATATCAGTATTGGAGAGGTCTTGTCTTAGTCTTGGTGGGGAGACCCAGTTGCAGCCTCCATCTGCTTCTGAACTCTCCCCGCCAAGCTCTTCTGCTGGCTGTTATGGTGTAGTCCCTACTCCAACCTGCACCTCTTCCTCTCTGTCTGAGGTGGCTGCATTGGAGAGGAATTCCTGGGCATCGGGGCCGGATGCTCTTCAGTCCCAGCCATCGTCTCATCCTGAGGTTAGCGCACTGCAGCTGCCTTCCCTGGAGCTGGGAGCTCCCCTACCACTACTGTCTGAGCTCAGCGCTTCCCAAATGCTGCTCCACGAGTTACGGGACCCAGCTCTGTGTTCAACCGTCAAGTGGCCCAAGGACTTTGTTAGGCCACCCGACGCACCCTTCTCCTCTGTCTGGAGGCACTGGAACTCTGACAGGCCACCCGACTTGCTGTGTCCACCCATCTGGTGGTCCACGAACTTTAGTAGACCACCCGAGGCACTGTCCGGGGGGTGGGGGGGGCATGTGCGAACACCAGGATAGTCCGGGGGTCTAGGTTCGATTTGGTGGGGAATGCCGAGAATTTTTGCACCTTCGTTTGGTTTGGTTTGCATTCACCATGCAGCAGACCAAACTGCCTGGACAACGTCATGCATTTACAACAACTGCTTGTTTGAGGCGCTGTAGCCGAAACCACCACTGACCAACAAGACAAAATCTCGGTGAAGAAGAAAAATCTGGCCCATCAATTGGCCAGGATCGAAAACAGAAATCCGTACCCTTCAGCCGGGTTGTTTGTCTGCCACAAATGAGACAGTTTTTAACTTTTCTCCTAGGCTTTCTCCAGTAAAAGGATTTCTTGGATCCGAGTGGTTGTCTTTATTGCTAATTTCTACCCAAAATGCGCTACGGTAAACGCCACTTCCTCTTCTAAGACCATGAGTGTTGCTATGGTTACACAAATGGCGAGGAACACTTCCGCCCTGGTTCGCTGGATAGTCCATTTGCATTCACACTGCAAGTGAAGCGCACCAGACTTCATTTGCAAGTGAACTGAGACCCCCGTTGTCAGGCAGGCCAAACTTTGCTTGTTTGGTGCGCACCAGAGTTTGAACACGTGTTCAGACAGCACCAAACGAACCAAACTATCCGCGGATAGTCCTTTGGTCTGGACCAAACAGTGACCACTATAAAAAGTTCATATCCATAGTGATACTTTCTAACACCTCCCTTAAAAAATATTATATGTTCCTTTAATGTATAACTAAAATATTTTATAAGAGAGTAACATTTTTTTTTAAATAGCCTTGGTAAAAGAGTTTTAAGAAAAGTTGTAATTTATTCCACTGAATGGTAGCTCTGTGTAAAACAGACCTAAACATTGCACAAGTTTTTGGTTTAGGTCTTACTGCCTTAGTGTTATTTACTATCTGTTTAGTAATGTAACTCGGTTTATCTGAGGTATAAGATACTTTTGAAAACAGTTTCTTTGGCAAATCCATAGTACAAATTTGATCCAAAAACAAAAAACAAAAAAAAAAAAACGAATAGGTTACATAAAACCCTTGACCAGGATAGAGCCTCATATATACTATCAATGCTGGTTCTGGGAAAGCAATGCAGAGCAAGACATGCAGCTTTATTTTGCATCTATTGAAGTTTTTGTAGATCCTTTTTACATGCGCTTGACCACACCACTGAACAGTAATCAATGTGACATAAAACTAGTGAATGAATGGCCATTTTGACTGAATCATCTTAAGTAATTAGCACCCTTCTTGATAAAAGACACAGCCATTATACCAGCAATCTCAGTAATATGATTAGACCAGGTTAGCTGTTATCCACAGTACGTGTCCACTGGTCTGTTTTTTGATGGGAGGAATCGCATGGAGTCATGCACTGAGTGCGGGGATGAGGCGTAACCAGGTGAAGTGACAGAAAATGATTGGCGTATAGAGCAAAACCAAAGGCGATGCTTGATTGGTCAATACATTCAGTTGTGGGTGGTCTTTCACAGATTTGAGCAACATGGCGGATTGTAAATTAAACGTCTGTGTGATATCTTTAAAACAAGCCAGTAAAAAGTGCTTCTAATAATGTTTGAGGTGAGAAATAGTAGGTGCAGTTATTAGAGCCGTCATTGTTTGACATCAACTGCTGCTGGTTAAAACATCGCTGACATCGCTGCAGCCGATGCATGCTGGCCCTCATTTGCATAAAGTTAAAAATTGCAACTTTATGCAAATGAAAGGTACAAGCAACTCAACACACCCCAGCCGAATCTCACCGCACCAGAGCCAAATGCTTTGCATTGCATTTGACAAAGACACTGAATAGGAAGCAGAGAAACGACAGATCCAGTGAACATGGACCATAACACTTAAAAGGTTCACATTGTGGACCTCTTCCATGTCTTTCAAACGAAAGAGTAAGAGATCATTTCTTTCTCAATATATGACTTGTGCCAAAGATTACACATTTGACTTTAGATACATTTGACACAATAATACATTTAAGTGCTTACCACAGATGCACTGACTACCTTTAAGAATCAGGAGTAGCTTTTCATCTATCTTTGGGTAATTGTACAAGGTTAAAGTGGGCAAAAAAAATCATGGTCTGCAAGTAATGCCATTTTGAACTATAGAACGTTAATAAACAGATTGGTCATAAAGTCTAACTACAATCCTCTGACATAGATAAATCTCATATTATTTGCTATGAAAGATACATTTTTAGAGTCTCACCTCCACTGTTGCAACAATGAATTATACAAAGCTGTTGCATTTACTGCCTCAATAAGGACTTTTTTATAACTTGAAAATACAGTGGTGTGAAAAAGTGTTTGCCCCTTCTAGATTTCTCATTTTTTTTGTATGTTTGTCACACTTTAATGTTTCAGATCATCAAACAAATTTAAATATTAGACAAAGATAACACAAGTAAACACAAAATGCAGTCCTTAAATGAAGGTGTTTATTATTAAGATGAAAAAATCCAAACCTACATGGCCCTGTATGAAAAAGTGATTGCCCCCTAAAACCTGGCGCAGTGGTTTAGCACTGTGGCAGCACAGTTTTACCCTCGGCCGGGGGACCGCGGGGATCATGAGATTGTGGGTTCGATCCCAGCCCCCGACCAACAGTGAGCTGTGTGGAGTTTGCATGTTCTCCCCGTGTTGCGCGGGTTTACTCCGGGATTTCTCCGGTTTCCTCCTGCACACCAAAAAAAACAAAAAAAAAACATGTAGGTTTAGGGCGCTCGCGCACGCAGCGACCAGCAGCCGGTGGCTTGTCACCAGACTGCAAACCAAGTCTACCTACGGGTACAAATAAGTAACAAAAAAAAAAAAAAAAAAAAAAACTAATAACTGGTTGGGCCACCCTTAGCAGCAACAACTGCAATGAAGCATTTGTGATAACTGGCAATGAAACTTTTAGAGTGCTGTGGAGGAATTCTGGCCCACTCATCTTTGCAGAATTGTTGTAATTCAGCCACACTAGAGGGTTTTTGAGTATGAACCGCCTTTTTAAGGTCATGCCACAGCATCTCAATCGGATTCAGGTCAGGACTTTGACGAGGCTGCTCCAAAGTCTTCATTTTGTTTTTCTTAAGCCATTCAGAGGTGGACTTTGAATGCTTAGTGAAGCCACTGACGTATATCTGCAACCTGTCTCTTCAAACAGGTATATTTCCCAATGCAATGAAAATAGCCAAAGTAATTCCGATATACAAGACGGGTGACAGAGGGGAATTTTCAAACTATAGGCCTATTTCACTATTGCCGCAATTTTCAAAGATACTCAAAAAAATACTCTGTGAGAGAATTGATAACTTTATAATGAAGAATAATTTATTGTGTGAGCAGCAATATGGGTTCAGACACAAGAGGACAACTGCATTTGCTCTAATGGAATTTATAGAAAAAATATCAACTGCTGTAGAAAATAAAGAGTATTCAGCTGGGGTATTCCTGGATCTTAAAAAAGCATTTGATACAGTGGATCATAAATTATTGTTGAAAAAAAAAACTACAAAATTATGGTATTGGGGGGTAGCACTGTCCTGGTATGTAGTTACTTAAAGAACAGATAGCAGTATGTATGTGTTGGTAGCAAAAACTCACAGTTACTGAAGGTTACTTGTGGAGTCCCGCAGGGTTCAGTTTTGGGGCCATTGTTATTCAATATTTATATAAATGATATATGTAAAGTTTCAGAAAAAATGGATTTAATATTGTTTGCAGATGACACTAATTTATTATGCAGTGGAAGCAATTTGGAACAACTTTTGGATACACTTGGAAACGAATTAGGAAAGCTTAAACTGTGGTTTGATTCAAACAAATTAATGCTCAGTTTAAGTAAGACAAAATTTATAATTTTTAACAACTATCACAACAACTCAGTATCTAAACTCAGTGTAAATTGTGTAGAGATTGAAAGGGTATCCGAAATTAAATTTCTTGGAGTAATAATTGATAATAAATTGTGTTGGAAGTCACATATTAATTATATTAACGGAAAAATATCCAAATCAATCGCAATACTACACAGAGTGAAATATTTGCTGAATCAACCCACACTATATACTTTGTATCATTCATTAATACTTCCATACATGACATATTGTACTGAAGTATGGGGAAATACATATAAAACAAACATATATTCAGTCTTTATGCTTCAGAAGAGAGCTATTAGAATAATAAACAAAGCTGCTTACAGGGAACCAGCAAACCCACTTTTTCAAGTTGGAAGATCTGGTTGATTTTAAAACTGCAGTAATGATGTTTAAAGTGAAGAATCTATCACTGCCCGCAAATATCCAAAAGTTGTTCCAAATAAGGGAGAAACAATATCATTTCAGAGGAACATGTATATTTCAAAAATCTCCGGTGAGAACTACCACCAAGCAACACTGTGTCTCACTGCAAGGAGTCAGATTATGGAACACTTTTGGACCTGAATTAAAATCATGGATAATGCTTGGACAATTTAAACAAAAACTAAAGGAAGAAATACTCCAAACATATATACAAAACGACATGTAAAATCACATAAGGATTATCATATCCAGTCTGTGTTGTGCTGTTGCTTAGTTTTGTCACGTCACGTCACGTTTTGTCTTAGCTTTGTTTTGATTTGTAATCACTTTTATTTTATTTTTTTTTTTTTTTTTAATTCTTAGATGGAACATGGGTGGGCAATATAAGCTGCGGCTTCAGCCATCACCCATTTCGGATAACTTATGTTGAATTGTATAATCCCAGGAGATATTGTTTAATTTGACCTTGTTGGATGTTTTTTTTCCCCTTGTTATATTATTCTTTTCCTTTCTTTTAATCTTTTAATCTAATCTATCCAAAATAAAGACTAGCTGATTTGTTTTCGATCAATGTCCTGCTGCAGAACCCAAGTGCGCTTCAGCTTGAGGTCACGAACAGATGGCCGAACATTCTCCTTCAGGATTTTTTTGGTAGACAACAGAATTCATGGTTCCATTTACCACAGCAAGTCTTACAGGTCCTGAAGCAACAAAACAGCCCCAGACCATCACACTACCACCACCATATTTTACTGTTGGTATGATGCTCCTTTTCTGAAATGCTGTGTTAATTTTACGCCGGATGTAATGGGAGACACACCTTCCAAAAAGTTCATCTTTTGTCTTGTCAGTCCACAGAGTATTTTCCCCGAAGTCTTTTTTTTTTTTTTTTTTTTTTTTTTTTTTTTTTTTTTGTTACTTATTTGTACCCGTAGGTAGACTTGGTTTGCAGTCTGGTGACAAGCCACCGGCTGCTGGTCGCTGCGTGCGCGAGCGCCCTAAACCTACATGTTTTTTTTGGTCTTGGGGATCATCAAGATGTTTTCTCGCAAAACTGAGACAAGCCTTTATGTTGTTTTTGCTCAGCAGTGGTTTTCATCTTGGAACTCTGCTATGCAAGTCATTTTTGCCCAGTCCCTTTCTTATGGTGGAGTCATGAACGCTGATCTTAACTGAGGCAAGTGAGGACTGCAGTTTTTTGGATGTTGTTGTGGGGTCTTTTATGACCTCTTGGATGAGTCGTCGCTGCACTCTTGGGGTAATTTTAGTCGGCCAGACACTCTTGGGAAGGTTCACCACTGTTCCATGTTTTTGCCAATTGTGGATAATGGCTCTCACTGTGGTTCGCTGGTGTCCCAAAGCTTTAGAAATGGCTTTATAACCTTTTCAAGACTGACAGATCTCAATTACTTTGTTTCTCATTTGTTCCTGAATTCCTTTGGATCACAGCGTGATGTCTAGCTTTTGAGGATCTTTTGGTCTACTTCACTTTGTCAGGCAGGTCCTATTTAAGTGGTTTCTTGATTGAGAACAGGTGTGACAGTAATCAGGCCTGGGTTTGGCTAGAAAATTGAACTCAGCTTTCCAAAGATGTGATAAACCACAGTTAATTTATGTTTTAACAGGGGGAGCAATCACTTTTTCCCACAGGACCATGTAGGTTTGAGGGTTTTTTTTACCCTTAATAATAAACACCTTCATTTAAAAACTGCATTTTGTGTTTACTTGTGTTATCTTTGCCTAATATTTACATTTGTTTTATGATCTGAAACATTTAGGTGTGGCAAACATACAAAAAAATGAGAAATCAGGAAGGAGGCAAACACTTTTTCACACCATTGTCCTTGTCTATGAGACCGATATCTGCTAAATTACTAATCAATAGATTACTTTAACACTAGCAAATAACTGACCATAATGAAGAGGACTGGAAAATGCAGCTATATACTTTAAAAAAGAAATGGCCAATGTCACATATCACAGACGTAAAATAATTGGAGTAACAAGTAGAAAACAACATGTCCTCACACAGTGATTACATCAGCATTTGGATATGATTCAATTCACAAATAAAAAAAGAACAGCTGCACACAGAATGAAGTCTCAGCGAGCCAAACTCTGAACACAACAGGCTCAGATCTAAAGCATGATACAATCGATCAAAGCCAATCACACACATCTGTGTAAGTGAGTCTTGTTAATTTAAAAAACTGCAGAAAGAAAAGCTGGGTGAAAGAGTAAAGCTAAAAAAAAATGAGAGCCAAGCCTGAGTTTCTGCCTATGAATTACTGGAACATGGGTGGATTTCCTGAGCAACACTAAGCTCAAGACATTTGCGTCCAGCAAACTTCGACGAGGTGAGACTGAGGGAGGCGATGATAAGCACATGTTAGCCATCTGAATCACGTCATCACTCAGGTTTAAAAAAGATTCATGCAGTGTCACGCAAGACAACAAAAGCTCTGTGCATGATGGCCCTCGGCCCACAGGCAGGCAGGTGACATTTCTACTGGTTTGGATGGACTCCACCTTGTGGCACCAGCCCACACACAAATACACAGCTCTCACAAACACACATGAAACCATTAACAGACACAGGTGCAGCCATACACATAAGAACTTGCATATTTTAACACAAAACAAATGGCAAATTGGAAGAAAACAACTGCTGTACAATTTGTCTTAAGCCTCGTGTACACAATCCAGTCCCTGAGCACAATCATTAGCGAGTACTTTAAAATTCAGCTGCTACCTGATGAACAGTACAGCGCTATTAATAGCTCATACTACTTGTGTAACTTATACAACAGAGCAGGGGACACAGCTTTGTTACATAAACTGTATATATGTTAGTTGTATATTATGGATCAGAGGAATGTAAAGTTAGAAGGTGTGAATACAACTGCAATTTAAATTAAAGAGCCCATATTGGTGTGTTTGTGAGGTTACTATCATAAGTTACAGCTGTGGATTGAAAGCATACTGTTAAAATATTAAAGCTACAACTTCACAAGGAAGTGCACAGCCTACTTTTTTTTTTTCCACAATATCTTTATTGAACCTTTTTTTTTTTTTTAACAAACATGATACAAACAATCAAACACTAACACTAAAGTACTACAAAAAAAAAAAAAAAAATGCACTAAAAACACCAACAACCACCAACAAAATCAAGTCTTCAACAATGCTCCTCTGTTTAGTCTAGACAATCCAATACATAAGTATACATATTATGTTCACCAGTTTGGAATTTACAAGGTCCACACACATCATTCACCTTCTTCTTCAAGAGTTATGTTTAAATTTTTTACATAATCAATAAAAGGTCTCCATATATTCTCAAACACAATTTCCTTTGATTTCAGTATATATGTTATTCTTTCTAATGGAAGGTTTGTTAACATCTGTCTTAACCACTGAGTCACATCTGGTCTATGAGTCTTTTTCCATAATAGTGCAATACATTTTTTGGCATTAAGCAAACTGAGGTCTATGAATGTTCTTTCACTTTTATTGAAATTATGCTTTTCTGGGTACAGACCCAACAAAACCAGTTTAGGATTCAATATGATTTGTTTTGAGATTATTTTTTCAATTGTTACCCTCACCTCTTCCCAAAACATTCTTATTAATCTACATTCCCATAAACAATGAAATAGGGTTCCTTTACTTTCCATGCATTTTGTGCATGTATCTGGTATATTTTTGTTATATCTATTTAACTCCTCCGGTGTAACATACATCCGCATTAACCATTTGAAATGTATCAATTTAAGGCGTGCATTTATTGATTTGGTTTGAGCTTCTGTACAAGCCAATTCCCATTGTTCCTCTGAAATTTCAATTTGCAGATCTTCTTTCCAGTAGTTTAATCTTTTCAGTGAATTTTCACTTGAAGATAGTGTCAATGAGTTATAAAACTCTGAAATAATACCCTTTCTTTTACTATCTTTCATCATAATTTTTTCCAAGGATGAATAAATAGGTCGAGTGAGAGCTTTATTTTGATTTGATCGAATAAAGTTTCTAAGTTGAAGATATTTAAAAAAATGTGTTCTATTGAGATTAAATTTGATCCTCAGCTCTTCAAAAGACATTATGTTGTCTGCACATGGCAAATATAAATCCTGAATCTTTTGTATCCCTTTTAAATTCCATACTTTAAATACAGCGTCCGCTCTCCCTGGTTTAAAATATTGATTACCCCATATTGGACTAAATTGTGACAATAACTGTGGTTCTTTTAAATAGTTTTTAGCTTCACGCCATATTTTGATCATATGCTTTACAAATGGATTTTTAACTTGTTTTTGTAATTTTTTTGCCGAATCTGAGTATATGAATATGGGAAGAGGTAAAGGTAAATTGTATGATTCCATTTCAGTCCAGTGAGGGAGATCATTTGATGAAAAATAATATGTCATAGACCTCAGTTGTGCCGACCAATAATACAACATAAAATTTGGACATTTCAGACCTCCACGATCAAATGGTAAATATAATAAAGACAGACGTAATCTAGCCCTCCTGTTGTTCCATATAAATTCCACTAACTTTTTTTTAATTCTTGAGAATAAATCTAAAGGTGGTGGTAAGGGAATGTATTGAAATAAATAAAGTATTTTAGGTAAAATATTACTTTTAAGTATATTGATTCTCCCGATCATCGACATTGGTAGTGACATCCATCTCTGAGTTAACTCACTGATATCTGACATTAAGGCTTCATAGTTGACACTGGCGACTGATTCTAGCTTAGGCATAATTTGGATTCCTAAATATTTAAACTGATTTACAACATTGAATTGATTTACCTCAGGGGCTGGGTAATTTCTCTGGGTCTCATTTAGCATTAATATTGAAGATTTAGTTTTATTTATTTTATATCCTGATATTTCCCCAAAATTCTTTATTAAATTCAACAAGGTTGGAATTGATTTTTTTAGATTCGACATAAACAAAATTATATCATCGGCGTCCAGGGAGATTTTATGTTCTGTTGGTCCAACTTTAATTCCATATATTTGTGAATGTAAACGTATCGCTATCGCTAAAGGTTCAATTGCCATAGTAAACAGTAAAGGTGAGAGTGGACAGCCTTGTCGACATCCTCTATTGATTTTTATTGGTTTTGAAATATTGTTATTTGTTAGGATTTCTGCTGTAGCATTATTGTATATTATTTGAACCCATTTTATGGAATTATTTCCAAGTCCAAACCTTTGTAGGACTTCAAAAAGAAAGGGCCATTCAACTCTATCAAAGGCCTTTTCGGCGTCCAATGATAGGAGAGCTGTATCCGGTGCTTCTTTATTAAAATAAATAATATTAAATAGTCTTCTTACATTATGGAAGCCTTGTCTACCCTTTATAAAGCCATTCTGATCTCGATTAATAATATTTGGTAAAATTTCTTGTATTCGTCTTGCTAAAATTTTACAGATTATCTTAAGGTCGGCGTTTAATAAGCTTATTGGTCTCATATTTTCACATTTATTAGAGGGCTTACCTGGTTTTGGCAGCAGTATAATTAAGGCATTATTTATGTATGATGGTAAATTATTATTTTGAAATGCTTCTAAAACCATTTCCAAAAAAGGTTTTATTAATTTATTCTTAAATTTTTTATAAAGGTCAACTGGAAGACCATCTGGTCCTGCACTTTTTCCTGATTTCATATTATCAATGGCTAGCCCAACTTCTTCTTGACTAATTTTAGACTCCAATATCTCCCTGTTTTCATTTGGAATACACGGTATAGATAGTTCGTTCAAAAACCCATTTAGTTTTGTTAAATCAGGTTCATTTTTGGTATCATATAATTTTTCATAGTAATCTCTAAAGGCTCTATTAATTTCTAAAGGATCTATAACTACCTGTCCATTACTTATAATACTGGTAATTGGTGTTTTAATTTCCAATTGTTTAATCTGCCATGCTAATAATTTTCCTGATTTTTCACCTTGTTCATAAAAAGATTGTTTCAATCTTAGAAGACTCGAGGCAGCTCTATTCGCTGATTTTTTGTCGTATTCAGCTCTCAAAATCAGTAATTCATTCTCCAACCTTGGGTCACTTCCTGCATACACTTTTTCCTGAAGATTTTTTATTTTATGTTCCAATTTAGCTCTCTCCTCTCGAGTCTTCTTAGATTTTGATCCTGTATAACTAATAATATGCCCCCTAATAAAAGCTTTGAAAGCCTCCCACTTTACACATGCTGATGTTTGTGTAGTATTGATGTCAAAGAACTCGTCTATCTGTTTTTCTATATACTTGACAAATTCCTCATCCTGAAGCCATTTATGCTGAAATTGCCATCTACCTGATTCCTTTGTCAATTTTTTATCTACATATATTAGACAACAGGGTGCATGATCAGAGATCACGATGTTATCATAAAAGCAGTTTTGAATCTTGGACCTTAATTCTGTGGAAATCAAAAAATAATCAATGCGTGAGAATGTCTTGTAGGTACTGGAATAACAAGAATAGGCTTTAACTTGTGGTTTCATTTCTCTCCATATATCTAACAATCTCAATTCTTTCATAAAATGATTAATAGTCATCCTACATCCAATGTGCGTACAATCCAGTCCTGTTGATCTATCCACACCTGGATTCAATGTACAATTAAAATCCCCTGCTATTATATGTTGCCCTGTAAGTGATGATAAGATGAGAAATAAATTAGCAAAGAACTTCTGATCATCTATATTGGGACCATATAAGTTCACAAGATTTATATTTTCTAATAGCAAAGAACCTTGAATGATTACATATCTTCCAAATTTGTCTCCAATTACATTTTTCACTTGAAAAGGAACTGATTTATGTATGAGAGTCATAACTCCCCTGGCTCGGGATGAAAATGAAGAGGTGAATACACTTCCCTGCCATCTACTCCTAATTCTTTTAACATCCTCCTCTATCAGATGAGTTTCTTGTAAAAACACAATTCTTGAACCCATGTCCTTTATTTTATTCATAACTTGTTTAAGTTTTTTTAAATTTTGTAGACCTCTGCAATTCCATGAAGTTAAATTAAGATTAACACTTTGGTCCATGATCAATAGAGAGTTTAGAATTACCTTGCAGTGTAAACATGCTCATACAGAGAAGCAAAAACATGAGTGGTTGAACATTCATCCTACAAACTACACACAAACAAATTTCCCCTTCCCACACTTGTGGCAAACCCCCCAAAATCAAAAGAAAAATTCTGTCTCCCGATATAGCCATCGACCGTTCCACACCCACGGGGAACAGCCTAAGCCACTCCTTCTTCATCCTCCCAATCACCCTAACTCTACTGCTTTTAATGACGTAACATTAACTCTCCTCTGTAGTTTTCCAACTTAACTCCAAAATTTTTAACAACTTTGTACATCATAGTTTTTTTTTTGTTTGTTTGTTTTGTTTTTGTTTTGTTTTTTTTTTAATATATAATACAATCTATATTTTGTAAACTTACTATTTACTTCAAGTCAGTCAGATGCCTGTGCAAATGCTTAATTATTCTACCTTATATTTTGTTCATGCTTAGCTCCCACCAGTCTCTTCTTCTTCTTTGATCTTTTTGATGAACTCCTGCGCCTCCTCTGGGGTCTTGAAGATGTGGGTTCTGCCCTCATACGTGGTCAGCAGTCTCGCAGGATAGATTACACCATGACGAATCCCAAGGTTGCGCAGCTCCTTACGTACGGGATCAAACTGCTTCCTCAATTGCTGGATTCCTGTGGCCAAATCTGGGTAGAACCGCACCTGCTGGTCCTGGTGTTTAATCTCTCCTTTTTTAGCTCGTGCAGCGTTGAAGATCTTCATCCTGTCTCTGTTGCTAAGAAACTTCATAATTAAGGTCCTCGGCGGTCCCTTATCTCTCCGTGGGCCAATGCGATGTGCTTTTTCCAGAACCACTGCTGATTGCAACTCCTCGCTGCCCAGCACCTCCGGAATCCACTTTTCCAGAAAGGAACATACGTCCCGACCTTCTGATTCCTCTGGAAGACCCACCAGCCTCAAATTATTCTGTCTCGACCGAGATTCCAAATCCAAAATATTATCTTCCAGAGATTTATTTTTTTTTTCCAAAGTGCGCACCTTTAATTGAAGACGGGTGACGTCATCTTCAGCACTAGCGAGACGGAGCTCCATCTGCGCCGTTCGTTCTACACAGTCACCCAATTCCTTTCTTATTCCTTCCAACGCTGTCATAATCCCATCAAATCTAGAGGAAAAGTCCGCTCTCATTGAACTCATGGCAGCCATCAGCGCATCTGCGCCATTCCCCGCAGAAATCGCAGCGTTGCCAGCCTCCTCCGCCATATATGGAGCCCTGTTTGCTGCGTCACAGACCTGAAAGTCCGTTAATTTGGACTGTTTCGGCGGCTCGCTTTTTCCTTTTCCTGGTTTTCCAGCCTTAGGCTTCGCCGACATATCCTCGCCCAAACGCTGGGATACGTTCTGTCCCAAATGAGAGAGTTATTTGCCGATTTTTTTTTCTCCAGGAGCAGAGCAGAGCGAGACACGTCCGTCCTACGTGGCAGCCATAACCGGAAGTTGCACAGCCTACTTTTAGTAAATTTCGTGAATTGTACTTCCTGCTTTTTATGATGTAATAAACCAACAAGCCACGCCTTCAGTTATCTAAACCAGATTAACAAAGACACCCTGACTGTCTTGTTAGTTGTGACTGTCCCAAAAACCTTTACCTAATCAGAATAGGATAATTCATATTAAAGGGCCCATGGTATGTATTTCCATGTTTCCTGTCTTCTGTTACAATAAAAAATTATCATCTTGAAAGTGCCCAAAGTCTCAAAAAATAAGGTACATGTATTCTGTAGTAAATCTATTAAAAATAAACAAATTTTGCCCAAGTCTCATGTATTATCACTGGCTGGGAAATTGGGTCTCTTGTGGGAATAGATAGAATATACTGAAAATAGATATAAATGCTCAAGGCAAGTCAGAAATTTAAGCTGTGGCTGCTCAAATCAGCAAACAATAGCAGTTAAATATACCCAGCAGCTATGGCTAAAATATAACAAAATACAGAGCCTAAGTCACACCCATATGGGACCTTACACTGCATTGCGAATTATTATGCAAATAGGATTTTAGTGTCATAAATATTCAATTTTTTGTTTTTCAATTAAACTCATGGATGGTATTGTGTCTCGGGGCTCTTTGGATCATTGATATTGATCTCAGACACCTGTCATAATTAATTTGCCAGGTGAGCCCAATTAAAGGAAAACTACTTAAGAAGGATGTTCCACATTAATAAGCATGCCACAGGTTTCAAGCAATACGGGAAAGAAAAAGAATCTCTCTGGTGCCAAAAAGTGTCAAATAGTGCAATGCTTGGACAAGGTATGAAAACATTAGATATTTCATGAAAACTTGAGCATGATC
The DNA here is from genome assembly GCA_020510985.1 of Pholidichthys leucotaenia. Classification (NCBI taxonomy): domain Eukaryota; kingdom Metazoa; phylum Chordata; class Actinopteri; order Cichliformes; family Pholidichthyidae; genus Pholidichthys; species Pholidichthys leucotaenia. The sequence goes on from CM035836.1 coordinate 172,367,299, forward strand.
ATTGGACTGTGAAGAAATTTGTGGCTGATTCGGAGCAGAGACGGGTCTGTGCATATAAAGGCATAATGAGGAAGCAGAAACGTTGCAGTGGGCCCAGAAATACATGAAGACTAATTTTCAAACAGTCTTATTTACTGATGAGTGCTGTGCAACCCTGGATGGTCCAGATGGATGGAGTAGTGGATGGCTGGTGGATGGCCACCATGTCCCAACAAAGCAGCGATGTCAGCAAGTAGGTATTGGAGTCATGTTATGGATCAAAATCATGGGGAGAGAGCTGGTAGACCCCTTTAGGGTCCCTGAAGGTGTGAAAATGACCTCAACAAAGTATATAGCGTTTCTGACTGACCACTTTCTTCCATGGTACAAAAAGAAGAACCATGCCTTCCGTAGCAAAATTATCTTCATGCATGACAATGCACCATCTCATGCTGCAAAGAATACCTCTGTGTCATTGGCTGCTATGGGCATAAAAGGAGAGAAACTCATGGTGTGGCCCTCATCCTCCCCTGACCTCAACCCTATTGAGAACCTTTGGAGCATCCTCAAGCAAAAGATCTATGAGGGTGGGAGGCATTTCACATCAAAACGGCAGTTTTGACTGTTGATGATTTGAAAATTATACTGACTGTCATTTACAGTATCTCACAAAAGTGAGTACGTCCCTCACATTTTTGTAAATATTTTATTATTTCTTTTCATGGGACAACACTGAAGATATGACACTTTGTTACAATATAAAGTAGTCAGTGTACAGCTTGTATAACAGTGTAAATTTGCTGTCCCCTCAAAATAACTCAACACACAGCCATTAATGTCTAAACGGCTGGCAACAAAAGTAAGTACACCCCTAAGTGAAAATATCCAAATTGTGCCCAATTAGCCATTTTCGCTCCCCGGTGTCATGTGACTCGTTAGTGTTACAAGGTCTCAGGTGTGAATGGGGAGCAGGTGTGTTAAATTTGGTGTTATCACTCTCACACTCTCTCATACTGGTCACTGGAAGTTCGACATGACACCTCATGGCAAAGAACTCTCTGAGGATCTGAAAAAAAGAATTGTTGCGCTACATAAAGATGGCCTAGGCTATAAGAAGATTTCCAACACTCTGAAACTGAGCTGCAGCACGGTGCCCAAGACCATACAGCGGTTTAACAGGACAGGTTACACTCAGAACAGGCCTCGCCATGATCGACCAAAGAAGTTCAGTGCACATGCTCAGTGCCATATCCAGCGGTTGTCTTTTGAAAATAAACGTATGAGTGCTGCCAGCATTGCTGCAGAAGTTGGGGGGGGGGGGGGGGGTCAGCCTCTCAGTGCTCAGACCATACGCCGCACACTGCTTCAATTTGCTCTGCATGGCTGTCATCCCAGAAGGAAGCCCCTTTTAAAGATGATGCACAAGAAAGCTCGCTAGCAGTTTGCTGAAGACAAGCAGACTAAGGACATGGATTACTGGAACCATGTCCTGTGGTCTGATGAGACCAAGATAATCTTATTTGATTCAGATGGTGTCTAGCGTGTGTGGCGGCAACCAGGTGAGGAGTACAAAGACAAGTGTGTCTTGCCTACAGTCAAGCATGGTGGTGGGAGTGTCATGGTTTGGGGTTGCATGAGTGCTACCGGCACTGGGGAGCTACAGTTCATTGAGGGAACAATGAATGCCAACATGTATTGTGACATACTGAAGCAGAGCATGATCCCTCACTTCTGAAACTGGGCTGCAGGGCAGTATTCCAACATGATAAGGAGTGGTGGCTCAGTTGGTAGAGCATCCGCCCCACACCCGGGAGGCAGGGGTTCAAATCCCGGCCGGGTCATGCCGAAGACCATATAAAATTTCCTGCCATCCAGCTTGGTGCTCAGCAATAATGGAATGGAGGAGGGAAATTTGTGGCGGCGCCCTACATGGCAGCGGCCCTCTGATTCTACACTTGGGGTGTGTGTGATTAACACAGTAGATAGGTAAAGCACAATCTCATTCTACTGTACATGATTGGTTTTACAGTTGAATGACAATAAAGGGTGATTTAATTTAATAACCACCCCAAACACACCTCCAAGATAACCACTGCCTTGCTAAAGAAACTGAGGGTAAAGGTGATGGACTGGCCAAGAATGTCTCCAGACCTAAACACTATTGAGCATCTGTGGGGCATCCTCAAACGGAAGGTGGAGGGGTGCAAGGTCTCTAACATCTACCAGCTCCATGATGTCATCATGGAGGAGTGGAAGAGGATTCCAGTGGCAACCTGTCAAGGTCTAGTGAACTCCATACCCAAGAGAGTTAAGACAATGCTGGAAAATAATGGTGGCCACACAAAATATTGACACTTTGGGCACAATTTGGACATTTTCACTTAGGGGTGTACTCACTTTTGTTGCCAGCAGTTTAGGCATTAATGGCTGTGTGTTGCGTTATTTTGAGGGGACAGCAAATTTATACTGTTATACAAGCTGTACACTGACTACTTTACATTGTATAAAAGTGTCATATCTTCAGTGTTGTCCCATGAAAAGATATAACAAAATATTTACAAAAATGTGAGGGATGTACTCACTATTGTGAGATACTGTACATCAACTATTAAGGAAAATCAGAGACAAATATCATTTGCATAATAATTTTGAACGCGGTGTAAATTGTAAAAAAAAAATCTCCATTGAAGTGACAAGGGAGAAATTATCTTTATCTGTCTATAAATACAAGGAATCTATCTTTGTGTGTGTGTGTGTGTGTGTGTGCGCGCGCGCGCATGTGTGTGTGTGTGTCTTCCTCCAATATCTCTCAACGTGTTTGTCAGATTGACCAGACATTTTATAAGTGCTTTGCTGAGGTTACAAGGGTGTGCATTCCCATGTATGGAGTTGTTGTCAAAATCTGTAATTTTTTATCAATAATATGATACAATACAATAATACTTTGTCAGAAGCAAGTCTGAAATTTGTTTTGCATCATTACAGCTTGAAATTGCAGCAACACAGAAAACACCAAACATTACAAACCTGCACATCACCCACCTACAGTCATGTGAAAAAATTAGGACACCCTGTATAAGCTTGTGTGCTTTTTTTTTAACATATCTGGACATATGGATATTGAATATCAATGTTAAAAATAATGGGAGACTCATGTAATGCAACTAAACAATTACAAATGAATTAAATATTTTTTTCAAATTTTCTGTAAAATGTAATTCTAAACAAATAGTGAGGAATAAATTAGGGCACCCCCCCATCTTTTTTAGGACACCTCCACAATCGTTCCCACTTAAAATGACTAAAATAAATGTTAAAAAATGCAAATAAAAACAAAAACATGGTTAGCCATTGATATGTGAAAATTTATTAATAAAGAACTAAATGTTTAATGGGGTGTCCTAATTTTTTCACATGATTGTACAGTTGTCCACAAACTACAAGCATTCATGTCATGACAAGACAAACACACAAGAGCAGCTGCAGATGATGATTAAAGCTCCTTAGTCAATGTCAGAATTGACTAGTGCACAAAAGAGTTTTTCAGTAAAATTCAATAAAGGTTTAGCCATCGCGCGGTCTCCTCATGCCCTGGCTTCTGGAAGTGTGGGCGGGGTCTCGGATTGACTCTTTGCCGATTGGATAATATGTGGCATCACGACCAGTCACCAGAGCACTCCGTGAACAAAACAATGAAGCAAAAAGTGACAAATTTGACCAGAAAAAGATAATACTGAAGATTTAATGCTTAAAAAATTATACTATAATGTTGCCATGATTCTGTAGAACTAAAGGATAATTCAGCATATGTGGAGAACATGAGGCGCATGAGCAGACTGGGCGGAGCGTCAGCGGGGACCCGGGTCTGAAAAAGAACACCGGTGTATCCAACACAGAACATGCCGGGAGAAGCAGCGGCCTGACCGGGCGGACCATGGTCCTTCACGGGGAGGCACACCCAGCCTGCCCAGTCAGTGGTAGACAGGAGTCCCCGCTTCTGCTTCACCCGTGTGGTACCACTGTACTTTGCAGGACCTTGAGTCCCCCCTCCTGCGTGAGTACCTAAAAATTAAAAACTTAATAATAATACCGCCATGACTGTGGAGCGGAATGGCCGGAATGACTTAACGACCAAACGCAGAACACAAAAATGCCCAAATAATGAAATAAATCATTTTTAGTTAAATATTTACTGACAAATGGGCAACGCTGATGCAACAGTTGCAGTCAAACAGGTCCTTCTGCTGTGTGTAATGTTTGGTGTTTTGTAGTTAATTTGGTTGATTACAGTTGTAATAAAAACCTTTCAATAACAAAATATTGCTAAAACATAAAATGATGTACTACAATGGGTCTCAAATATTTGTAAACATGTCCTGTTATAGTACTGCATGAGTGTATTGACAATACACAGAAAAAATTCACTATCACACTTAACTCCATCACTGAACAGTGATATAAACTAAAATAATTATAAAGGTGACTGAACAACTCCCATTCCCCAAAGTGCAAGATGCACTATTATGAATATAAGTCATAAAAGATCACACAAATTGTCATAAACACCCTTTTCAGGGCATTAATGAGGCACCAAATGCCGACAGTGAGTTTTCTTGTTTATTAACAGAAACACAAAGTAATGAGCCACGTGGGGCAAAACACACACACTAAACGTGAGACACAAATAAAGAACATTAACACCCACATAAGAGGGCAGCGCGGGCGAAACCTGACGTTGGAAATACACACTTTCATATGATTGAAGCAAGGGTGAAACCTGACGCTGAAACGAGACTGGAGCCGGACGTAGGGACTCCAGTCTAAGGCAGACGAGATCGCAGCAACGACTACGTCTAGCTGGCAATCTTAAATAGTGAACAGAACTCAAACTACAAACAGGTGTGGAGTAAACGTAATGACAAAGTACAGACAGCCGTGACAGGTCACGAACAGATTTGACAACAGGAAGTCCTGTCACGGCACTGTCAAAATAAAAGAACAGACATAACGAAAACGTAATTAGAAATACATATGGAAGAAAGGGAAATAAACAGGAGACCTGAGCCCGGTGCGGGACCAAAGTCGGGATCACCACACAAATAAGTGATCTGACAAACAAATAAACAAGGTTTCCAAAACAGCCGCTAATACTGGATGTCCCATTCGTTTTCAATATTTAGGTATTCTGTAATTAATATTCACACAAACAAATCTTAGTGCCATTCAGTCCCTTTCATATTTATCAAAGTCTTCTTCTTCTTCTTTTAGATTTGATTGGCAGTTGGCAACCAGTTTACAGGTGCATTACCACCACTGACTTGATTATTATCACTCTATATCTTTGTATAAGTTCTTATAAGGAGTTCTGAACAACTCCCCATGTGTGAAAAAAATTATCCGTCCTTGGACTGTGTCCAGGAGCTGGGATCTTGGCCGTGGCAACGCGATTGCCTACATATACGCTACACCTCTTTGTATTCCACTTTCAAACACAGCCTGCATTTGAGCCTGTAAAGCCTAATTGGGATGCCTGTTTCAGACAAGAATGCTTGCTTTCTACAGGCAATGCACTAGTCTTTTAAATTGACAAACATCATATGTGTAACTCGTGGCAAAATTTGATTTGGATCAAAAGATAATTTCTCTCCTGCCATTCACTTCAATGGAGATTTTTCCGATTTAAGGTCCCATATGTGGAAGTAAATGGGGGGGGGGGTGACTTAGGCTCTCTATAAGCCAGCATGGTGCAAAATATATATAGTTGACTGTAGATTAATGAACAAGCTGGTCTAGTACAGTGACTAAAAATTTCAAAACTTTACAAAAGAGAAAGATAAAATCCCTTGTCACAATGGTTTGTGCTGCTAAACTAGCCATGCTAAGAGTCCCAGTACCTGTGTCACGTGGGGAAACAATAACAAAATAGGCCAAATGATGTGAGATAGTGTGAGGAAAATAAATGTTGAACACATCAACATTTTTCTCATGAAACATATTTCTGATGGTGTCATGAATTACCCAGGTGGGGCAGAATGGAGACCCAAACGCAGGACTGTGAGTTGCAGTGCTTTAATAAAAACACAAAAGGCTTTACAGGCCAGGAACAAAACTTACAAGACTTCGGTTGAACAGGCAGGATAACGAGAAGGTAGAATAGCACAACGGCTAAGATGTGGGACACACATCGGAAAACAAAGTAGACTTAAGTGTGGGAAACACGCCGGTTGAAAAAGTAGACAAAGTAGGATGTTGCCCCGAACTGCAGGGCAGCGTCCCTTAAATAAGGCAAGGCGTGATTAACCAGAATGAGATACAGGTGTGGCTAATAAAGAGACAAGAGCGAGGATAATTAGCCCAAAATAATGACAGCTGTGACAACCGCAAAACTGAACTAGGAGCAATGGAAGTAAATAAAGAACGCTGTCAAAATAAAGGAACAGGAGAACATGACAAAAGGTAACTGACTATAAATAAGGAATGTTTACAAAACGAGATTCAAACCCAGTAATACAAAAATAATAATAACCCACCAAGGCAAGGACAAGATAGAATACAAAAAACAAGAGATGCTAATAGTACAGGGAATAACAATAATCATAAATATCAATACTTCAAAAGGAAAACTAAAGGCAAAGGCGTGAGTAGACTCATGTCCAAACACAGGAAGATGTCATTTGAAATACAAGATGATCCATATAAGCAAACTAAGATTACAATAAGATGACAACTCAAAACAAACAGAAACAGATGGCAAACTCAGATAGCATAATACAGACAAAACCATACTCAAATTCAATAATAAAACTGAGGTGGGGAAAGTACAGAAAATAACCAGAATAAACTGAAAGCATGAGCACAGTTCCCCAACCGTGCTCAGCATCATGACAGATGGAGCCACTGACCTGAGATTTTCACCAGATATCAGTAACAATCTAAGTAATCCATACATACAAAGAAATTAAGGCAATTGTGTTCACAAAGCAAGTTATATTTAATAAAGTGGAATGACACAGGGAACAAGTATTGAACACATGAAGAAAAAAAGGTGCAAAAAGGCATAGAAAGCCAAGAAACCAGCTGAAATACATCAGAATTTTGGAAGCCATCCTATCCCTATGAGTATCAGATTGTCACACCACAAAGAACTTATGATGGGTAAAAGCAAAGAGCTCTCTCTAGACCTTCGCAACCTTGTTGTTGCAAAACATAATGATGGCATTGGTTACAGGTGTATTTCTAAACTGCTGAATGTTCCAGTGAACAAAATTTGATCATAAACTGGCCACGACCAGAAACTCCTCGCAAGATTTCTGACAGAGGAGTCAAATAAATTATCAGAAAAGTTATCCAACAGCCAAGGACCACTCGTAGAGAGCTACAGAAAGACCTGGAGTTAGCAGGTACTGCTGTTTCAAAGAAGACAATAAGTAATGCATGCACTCAACCAACATGGGCTCTATGCCCACTCACCTTGCAAGACTCCATTACTGAAGAAAACACATGTTGAAGCTCATTTAAAGTTTGCTCCACAACATTTGGGCAAGCCAGTAAAATATTGGGAGAATGCAGTCTGGTCAGATGAGCTTTTTGGATGCCACAACACATAGCATGTTTGAAGGAGAAATGGCACTGCACACCCCATCATGGTGTGGGGGTGTTTTTCAGCACATGGTACAGGCAGACTGCATATAATTGAAGGAAAGGTGAATGGACAAATGTACAGAGACATCCTTGACAAGAACCCGTTGCCATCTGCCAAGATGCTGAAGATGAAATGGGGGGGGTACATTTCAGCAAGACAATGATCCCAAACACACAGCCAAGGAAACTCACAACTGGCTCCAGAGAAGGAAAATAAAGCTGCTAGAATGGCCCAGTCAGTCACCTGACCTGAATCCAATTAAAAATGTATGGAACGAATTGAACATCAGAGTTCATTGAAGACACCCACGGAACCTGCAAGATATGAAGACAGTTTGTGTGAAAGAATCGGTTAAAATCACTGCTGAACAATGCCTGCACCTAGTTTCTCCATACAGGAGGCGTCTGGAAGCTGTTATTACCAACAAAGGCTTTTCTTCTAAATATTAAATGAATTTCACCAAGTGTGTTCAATACTTATTCCCTGTGTCATTCCACTTTATTAAATATAACTTGTTTTGAGAACACAGTTGCCTTCATTTCTTTGTATGTATGGATTACTTGGGTTGGTACTGATATCTGGTGAAAATTTCAGGTCAGTGGCTCCATCAGAAATATGTTTAATGAGAAAAATGTTGATGTATTCAATACGTATTTTCCCCGCTGTATAAACTATTAACACTGTGGATTAATGAATGAGCTGTTATCGTGGATGTCTAGTGGGATGACTACAATTTACAAAGAAGAAGAAGCTCTAAAAACCCCAGTTGGACTGCTAGCTAGTAAGTTAGCTACACTGTAGCTATGTGAGCTCCAAGACTCAATGAGAAACTTCCTTTTCTCTGAGAAGTGGGTGTTATCAGAATAGCAAGGAAGCAGATTTGGATGAAGTCAGTTGAGCAATGATGTGATAACCTTACAGATGTAATAACCTCATGGAAAAAAGCCACAAATCCAAATGAGGGATGTCTGGTAGAGATGAAGTCCTAATAATGAGTGGGGAGAATTCCTGTGCAGGTGAACTTTGGGCTGTTTGGGTTTGCAGACCATAATATCACAAAAATCCTACAAAATGCACTAAAATTCACAAAGTCAATGACTTTAATCCGTCAGCAGCCTTCAGACAAACTAAACATGCCAACATTTGGATTTCAAAATAAGGGAGACTTTTCCTGCTGTCTGGTTGGTGAGGAGAGTTCTAAAAAACTATAAATATATACAAATATTTTAACAGAAATAACTGAATCTTTGGTAATTTAAGTTAATTTATTTCATTAAATGTAATTTTATTTAAAAAAAAATTTCTTTGAAATCAGAGTTAAATTATTGTTCTGTTCTGGCTCTGCAAGTCAAATAGTGGAAAAAGTATTTCTACTATTTCAGTTCTGCTCAACCCCAACACTGTTATTGTGTTTTATGCACGTTTGATGTGCCTTTGTCATGTGCCAAGCGCACATTTAAAACCAAGACAATGAATAAAAAGTGCTTATTTTTCGTCATACTGATCTGTGTTGGTTTGAATTTTGTCATACTCAACAGATCGCCGAACATATGCAGCCCAGTTACATGTCTTGATTTCAAATTGCGGCCCAACTGATTTTGTAAGTGAATAGCCCTCATCTACAGATTTCTCACCCTCTCCGAGGCTGTACCGTAGACGGGCGTCCCATGCCTGCAGGGCCTCTCTGCTGTCAAAGCCCAGTAGAGCTGTCTGGTTCAGGCAGAGGATGGCCAGTGTAAAGGCCACACCTTCATACCACTGTCCAACTTCCAGACCACAGATTTCCTCCAAGATGACGCTCGCCCGCTCCCTGTTGCCCTGGGCTTTCTCCGATTTGTCTTTAAAAACCAGCAGCACAAGGCAATCTGGAGCCAGGGGATGAGCACAAAGACATGAAAAAGAGAAAAATTCTTAGATTCCTCGTCACAGCAAGCCTGAATAAAAAAAAAAAAAAAATATGTTGCTAACATTACCAAGTTTTAGATGCATCAGACTTATAACACAGGATTTACAATTATTTCTCCACGATATGCTGTCAGTCATTAACAATGCACACTTTTTGACGCACCAGTAGCTGCTTTGGCGTCCTCTGGTTTGTTGACACCTTCCGAATAATCAGTGTCAACTGACAAAACAACGCCGTGTCTGTGCTCATCTCTCACCTTCACCCACACGGATCTTAAGCCACATAACTGAGGCATGAGCGCAGACAGCTGTGATAACAGTGACATCAAATATCTGAAGGGGAACAGCAGTCCACCCTGTAGTGTAGGGCACGTTAAGCTGACCAGCACCACAGCGTCAAGGAAACTTTTCTGTGGCAAAATGTAAGTCAACAGTCAGGCCAGCTCTAACTCAATTTCATTCTCACTGGTAAAACAAGGCTGTTTGCGTTCATGGTGCGTCTATAAATACTGTGAAGCTCAGGCTATCAGTCTTTAGCACATTAACTATGAAGATGAGTCAACAGATTTGTGAAATGATGTTCACGGATAATTAGAAAACATGTCACTGAATACCTTAATTAACGTTAATGTATTTGAAACCGAATATCCATGGCATGCACGATATTTGAGTTGCAGAAAAACGTAAGAATAAAACCACTGGGTGGTATATGATTCAATTACATTTTATTTGATGATACACATCTGAGTCACATTTTGAATGCTTAAATACAATTTTGGCGTAACTTTCTTTTTATTTGTGCTTCTTTTCCTTCAAAACCATTTGTACACAGTGATTCAAAGTGGAAAAGGAGGAAAAGATTAAACCAACTGACCAATAAAATATAGGGTTTTTTGAAAAACAGCTTTAAACAGTAATGAAATTTGCACAGCAATGAAGCCTCAAGTTATCTCTGCAATCATTTTGCAGCCTGTTATACAAACAGAATTAGGCCTTATATTGTGCAAATTTAATTCCATAAAATAAACTTAATTAAAACAAAATTTGCTTCAAATGTGCACATTTACTCTGAATGAAATGTTACATTTCATTGAGCATGTTACAAACTTGGCTACAACACCAATATTGCAGTTTGGGGGGGGGGGGTTGTTTGCTTTTTGTCATTTTTTGGGCTCCACAGAGTCCAACTCCACACAAATCCAGGCCCCTAACAGCCAGTTTCAGGCAGAACAAAAGAAAAAAAATCCAAACTTTTCTAATTTCTCATCTCCCACTGTGGTACTCCAAACAGGAACCCTGTTGTGTTAATCCACTGCAAACCCTCATCACACTTATAAATTCTTCATTGTTAGACATTGTTAGACAGTTTTTTGTTTGTTTTTTTTTTTTTACCTGCAACAGGAGACGGTTTGCGAAGAACGAGCCACCTAGTTTTCCACTGTGAAGCAAAAACAAAATCTTTTAATGACCACAGATTTTTTTTTATTAAAAAAAAAAAAGTACTTCTGTCACATCCGTCAGCATATAAAGTGAAAGCAGCAACCTTTTTCCCGTCCCTGAGTCTGGCATATCCCTCCACGACAACAGAATCCGTCATCTTCAGTCATGGTTCCTGACAGCTGCACAGTCGCTGCCTGAATGAGGGGTCACTTTCAAAATAGCCGTGCTCTCTGCTTGCTGGGGGCGCAAACTGCTCCCCCACCGAGCGAGCAAGCAAGATTGGAGGGAAAGCACGTGGAAAATGGCATGACTGCCCTGTGTGCGTGCGTGCGTGTGCGTGTGTCCGTCCTTCTGTGGGGCATCCGAGCATGCTACTCCCACCTGGGCTGGTGCACCACCTGCTGCTGCACAGACAAGTCAAGCAATAAACTAGTTATGCTGCATAATCAGCAAACCAAAAAAAAAGCAAATTAACAAAACTATGTAAACTCACTTCCTTACTGCCATACCCTCCTTTAATTCCACACTTTACACAGGAGTGTTAAACATGTGGCCCGCCTGCCAGAAATGGCCACTGGGTCCAGTCCACCCATTGATTGAGGCAGATTTTTTTAAGAGGTCACTGACTGCACTTTTTCCACATGTTGACAGGTCCCACAGATGTTAATGAAATCAAATTTTCTTTAATTATTTAATTATTGCAGCAACATAGTGAATCATCTTTTGCAGCTTTCTTCACAATGGCTCGTTTCAGTGCATGTCTCTTTAAATGCCCAAGTACCACAGTTAATTAAAATGACTGTGGCTGGCGCTCCATTGTACCATCAGCCCCTAGTGATAAAGGTTTTATCAAGAAAATATTCAGTTCAGATGTCAGAGATTTCCAAAGCTATAACTTGAAAGTGGTAAGAGATAATGGCTTACTATCAATTAGAAAGATGTAGAATATGATCCAAAGTTTGAGATAGGAGTAAATTTACACATCTAATTTGCATAATGCCTTGGCAGCCATATCAAATTACATAACTTTCAGTCAAAAGCGGACTTTGGACATATTTACACAAAGAATGGTTCTGCTTTTTGTCAACGTTTCTTGTTTTGGGCATTTTGTTATCTTCAGAGTATATGAACCAGAAAATCAGTATAATGCAGTACAATGTAAACAAAACAATAAGCAAACACAGACATTTGTCACTTACTGCTGGTGAAGGCGGCTCGCTTCGCCCTTTTTGCAGCATCTTGGCCGTTATTTTCTCTTCTATCGGGCATTCTTGCTTTCTCTCCCACATCCAGAAACTGATATGATTATCCCACCTCAATTTTGCTTTTTTTTCCACTGCTATTTATGTTATACCACAACATGGAACCGGAGTGATTGTTTTCCCCAGTCACATGGCGCTGGGTGGGCAGCAGGTGAATATCAGGTAGCTTCGCCCACCCTCTGTTATAACAAAATGTAAACATTTACCTTCATAAGCTAAATAATCTCTTTTTTGAATCATAGCTGGCAAATTTGGGAGCAAATGCTCCTCCATCTGCGATCAAGTACGTCCACAGCAGTTGGTAACGTCCATATGTGTTTGTCTAAAAATTTCTTCCTCTCTGGTTTAAAAAAGGATGCTTCCATGTCCACCATAATTCCTTCAAGGCAAGAAAAGTAAGTTATACATGTCTGCCACCTTGTGAGGTGGAATTCTTAGTACAACTGGGGAGTGTTTGGCATGTCACAGTCGCAGGTGCAGTATACGTCGCAGCACTGCACCTGTCACAGTGGTGGCGCTATCCATTCATGCAATCAACAATGATAAAGGGTTAACTCTGCCCTCCCTCTTACTCACTATTGCTAATGTCAGCTGGCTAGTTGTTGATCTATGGCTTTCACTTTGCATGATAGAGTTTTAACTTGCACTTGTAGCTGTAGGGACGAACTGTCTTAACTGACAATGGTTTTCAAGTGTTCCTGTGCCCATGTGGCATTATCCTTTACAGAATGATTTCAGTTTTTAATGCAGTGCCACCTGAAGTATCGAAGGTCATGAGCATTCAATGCTGATTTTCAGCCTTGTCATTACCATGCATAATTTTCATCAGATTCTCTCAGTCTTTTGTTGATATTATGGACTGCAGGTGACGAAATCCCTAAATTCCTTGTACATTGAGAAACATTGCTCTTAAACTGTTGGACTTTTTGTCCATGCAGTTGTTCACAAAGTGGTGAATCTGGCCCCATCCTTGCTTGTGAATGACTTAGCCTTTCAGGGATGCTCCTTTTATATCCAGTCATGACACTCACCTGTTTCCAATTAACCCGTTCACCCCTGGAATGTTCCATAAAGGTGTTTTTTGAGCATTCCTCAGCTTTCCCAGTCTTTTCTTGCTCCTGTACCAGGTTTTTTGGAACATGTTGCAAGTATCAAATTCAAAATGAGTGAATATTTGCCAAAAATACAATAAAGTTTAGCAGTTTGAACATTAAATATCTTGTCTCTGTAGCGTATTTAATTGAACATACAGTATTTGCACCCATCCACAGTTCAGTGTAACTTCCTTCAACTACATAGTTGGGCCCTCTAGTTGCCATCAGTCGCTGGCCTGTGGCCAGAAGGTCCATTGGACAACACTGCTCAGGTTGCAAGAGGATTGTTTTTGTTTAACCCCTTAGCATTCCAGTCAGTTTTCCTCAAGATGCCTAAAAAGAGCACACGTGAAGTAAATCAAATTCTTTCTTCACTGAGTGGCAGTAGAAAATTTAAAATGCCCCACGGGCGGGAGACCAGAACTTTAAGACATTAACCTCTTACAGCTTGTACAAATGCCTGACCAGCTGTGGGCAGAGTCCAGCAGACATTGGTGAGACTGGTCACATATTAGACAAATTCATGCCCAATTCTGGGCCTAATATATGATATTAATTTCTGCCTCTGATGGAATATCAATGACAGTAAGGCAGTTGGGAAGCAACACCAACTAAATGTTGCATGCTCACCTCCAGCTGGAACCTCAAAGTGTATAAGCCATGCCTACATCATTTTCACAGCCATATTTTCCCTGTGTTCTACATATTCATTTTTCCTTTGAAGTCACATTTGATCAGACAAGTTTCTGTGAGCTCTATCTGTGGAATCGCCATGGTGAAATGGCAGGCATGTGGTCTGGTGGTCGGGCCAGATAATCTAATGTGTCAGTTTGGAGGACTGTACTGTTAAAATCTGATGAAACTGTCAGTTCTGCCATTGACCAAGTTTTAAAAATTGGTTAAGATCTGAAAATCATCCAATGTGTGGCCAGCCTAAGCTATGTTCTGTTTTCACTTCCTACCTACACCTGTTTGACAAGTTTAAATTCTGCTTGTTTTGCTTTTATGGCTATGCCAGTAAAACACTCTTACAAGCATACTACTTGGCTTCCAAAGTGGGTCAGTCCTCTTAGCAGCGCAAGTAGAGTAGTAGACGCTGGCAAGAGAGGACACGACTTTCCATTGTATACTAACCAGGTGACTTTCCTGGTGGTATACCCAGTGTTTAATTATATAAGACCACTAAATGGTTTTTGATGGTCTTTCATTCTAGATTTATGTCAGTTGTACCTGCTCTTTGGCATTTTCCCTGCTCTAAACAGTGATGGCTGAAGACAGAGGCTTGATTGAGTTTTTGACACTGTCTTTTTAGGGCCATTGGAACTGATGAGATATGGTACTGATGTGAATATTGCTGAAGTTCATGTAGTGACCACAGATGTCACTAGAGCTTAAATTTCCACTTGGCTTTACCTCTAACTTCTTTTGAATTCATATTTCGGAGACTGCATGCTGTATTTTAACATACTTTAGAAAGTTCATGTTTTCTGCTTAGTATCTAGATGTTTTTGTAATTGAGTAATTTATATTAAGGGGTATCCGAGCAATCATCAATTCAAAAATCAATTTCAAACTACTTTGAGTCTAATTTCCCTTTTTCTGACTTATTCTTCTTTTGTTTTTATTTGTTAAAAGAGTTGCCATGGGAAAACAGTATGAATATTTTATTTATTTTGAAATTTCTATCATTTTTATATGCTGTACTTTGCAGCCTCTTTGATGTTCTGTGGACACAACACATTTTCATCTGCCACAGAAATATTGCTAAACTTTAAAAATTATTTACATCTGTGTTTTAAACTAGTGATCAGTATCATCACCTGTGCTACGAATATCGTCAAAATCCATGACCTGCTAGATCACATCAAAGGTTGCTGAGTAAAGCGAGCGCTTTACTGTGATGATAACAGGCGGACTGAATGTGGGAAGTAGACGCTGTACATGGTTAAATGATTTTTTTGAAAACTTCTTGATAATTGGACAGTTTACTTGCTACTTGTGCTAATTAAAAAGTTGTCTAACCTCCTAAAGACATATGCTCTATGTAGCTACTGATTTATAAATAGTGTGATACTTCTATATAATAGCCATCTTTACTTTCTTTAATTGGGAGCTTTTCTGTGGAATCTTTAATTGGTTTCTTCCTGTCAAGTTCTTTCCAGCACATCTGCAAAGTGAGTTCATTATTTAAACAGTAAAACCAATATAGAGATAAAGCTATAGCTTCTTAAAATGTGATTTTTAGTTATTATTTTTCTTTTTTAAGGTCTTAAAAATAATGTTAGGAGTGACATGTTCCCAAGTAATATAATAATGAAATAATACTGCATTTGTACCTTAAAATTATTCATCACATTTTAGTTACTCTACTATAACATGATGGAGGGATAGAAAACATTTATTTAAACCAGCAGGAGGACAAAAACTTTTAAGGAGCAGTGTTGAAGAGTAGTGTGTTATGGCATTTTTTTTTTTTATAAAAGCTGTCCTCTTTGTTTCTTCCCTAAGGCATTAACTAAACACATTGATGACTGCTGCAATGTACATTACTTTGGTTCAAAGGTGTTGTTCACCTCTGTGGAATGTCTTTTCTTTCCTCAATCTATGTACATGCAATGTGTTCTGACTGCTTCATTTTGCTAAGTTTGCATTCAGACCTTTTTCAGCTGTTTCCCTCCCAACTCAAGGACAGAGTATTTATGCTGTGTACTCCCATGCCTCTGTAGTAGACTGGGCAGGCTGCTGTGTGGATCATCTCTGCTTTCTGTACTCTCTGATCACCTTGCAAAGATAACGGAATAAAAAAGACTTCTTGTAATGGATCTGGTTTTATTTAATCTCTCCACCTTCTTCTCCTTTCAGCTGCTCCCTTTAGGGGTTGCTACAGTGCATCTTGGGCACACCACACCCCATTTCTTGCATCTCCCTCTCTAACACCAATTCTCTACATGTCCTCTGCCTCCTGTCTTTTTGCCAGTGCCACTGTTTCCAAACCATACATCATAGCAGGTCTCACTACTGTCTTGTAAATCTTCTCTTTCACTCTAGCTGCTATCCTTCTGTCAAAATCACCCCTGACACTCGTCTTGACCCTCTCCACCCTGCCTACACTCTCTTCTTCACCTCTCTTTTTCACTGTCAATTGTTTTGGATGGTTGACCCCAGGTATTTTAAACTCATCTACCTTCACTGCCTCTACTTTGCATCTTTACCATTACACCGGCCTCCTTCTCATTCAAACACATGTATTCTGTCTTGCTTCTACTGACGTTCATTCATCTTCTACAGAGCATACCTCCACCTCTCCAGGTTCTCCTCTATCTGCTCTCTACTCTCACTATAGATCACAATGTTGCCTGTGAACATCATGGTTCACTTCAATTCAATTCAACTTTATTTATATAGCACCATTTTACAACAAGTGCTATGAGATGTCCACATAGAATCCTGCCTGATCTCGTCTGTCAGCCTGTCCATCACCATGGCAAACAAGAAGGGGCTCAGAGCCGATCCCTGATGTAATCCCACCACAACCTTGAATCATCTGTCATTCCTACAGCACAGCTCACCACCATCTTGCATTTCCTGCACCACCCTCACATAATTCTCTGCCACTCCTGACTTCCTCATACAGTTCCACTCATCCCCAATTCCACTCTTGGCATCCTATCATGTGCCATCTCTAGATCCACAAAGGCACAGTGCAACTCCTTCTGACCTTCTCTTTCATCTCTCCATAAATGCACAAATTTCATTTTCTCCCGTAAAGGCGATAGGAGCATCACTTTAGTCAAAAAAGGACAGAAAATTGACAATTCAAATAATAACTAGAAAAGCACTCGGAGAGCGCAGACCTCCGCCAAGCGCCACAGTTCCCCCCATACAGTGTTTGTGTGTACGTTTTCAGATTCCTTGACCATGAAAACATATGACAAGCAATTGGATTCACAATGATAGGATTAGTGGTTCAGTAGTTATTGACGAAAATGGCATTTTCCGTAATGGCGGTTTAGCGCCACAGTTCCCCCCATACAGTGTTTGTGTGTACGTTTTCAGATTCCTTGACCATGAAAACATATGACAAGCAATTGGATTGACAATGATAGGATTAGTGGTTTAGTAGTTATTCACAAAAATGGCATTTCGCGTAATGGCGGTTTTCTTGTGGACGGTGATCCGGATCACCACCAAAATCTAATCATCTGTAGGATACCCCATTTCTGACAATCTGAAAAAATTTCATGAAAATCCGTCCATAACTTTTTGAGTTATCTTGCTAACAAACAGACAGACAGACAAACAAACAGACAAACCAACGCCGATGAAAACATAACCTCCTTGGCGGAGGTAACCAGGCTCAGAAATAGCTCAATTATTGTGAAAGCAACATCAAATTAGTGAATGATGATGGTAGCCTCAGTTTACTTATTAACAGAGCATAAAAGTCAATGATCCTGTCACGCCGCGCCATTCATCAGCGGCGCCACCTGCTCGCGCACCTGCTCGTCATCAACGGCGAGGGATAAAAGCCGTCTCGCCCTGAGCTTCGGCCTGAAGCCGTCAGACTTCGTTCCTCACCGCTGTGAGTCATTCTCAAACTTCAGCTCAAACATTTTGGTAAGAAGCCCTTACCTCCCTTTTTCTCCAGTCCTGCTCCCCTGTGCACAGGTGGATTTCCCGGCGGCGGACGACGCCTCTCCATCGCCTATTCCTCGCTGCTGCACCGAGCTCTCCAGGTGGCTGTCTCCCGGGTCTCGTCCCTTGTTGTGCCAGCTATCCATTCCATCCAAGTAAGTCCTTCTCTTGCCATTATCCTCCGTGTTGGTGTATGGCCCGTCACCCTCTCCTCTGTGCTTCTTCCCATAGGGTTGCCCGGCTGTACGGTCTCCTGCCTCTGTGCCTGAAGCAGACACCGCCACCAATACATTTACATCCCGCAGACACTCACTCATTCACGCCTGTTGTTAATAAACTGTTTGAACTACTCTGAGCCTGTGTGTGTGCGTCTCCTGAGTCGTGCGTTATGTCAGTACGGCTTCAGCAGAGCGGCTCGGCAGACGGCGGGCTCGCACACCGGCTTACCACTCTCGAGGCTCGAGTGGATCAAATCGCTTATCAACAACAGGTGATCCTGAATCAATTGGTAATAATAACTAACCGATTGGACCGCCTGGACCCCCAGCAGCCGTTCCCCCCGGCTCGTCAGGGTGGCGCAGCTCCTGCTGTTCCTGCGGCCATCCAGCCGGCTCCGGTGGCACCGGCCCGACTCACACCAATTCCGACCCCCGCTCGCTTTAGCGGAAAGCTTGGCGGAGCGCGGGGGTTCGTGATGCAGTGTGAGTCCGTGTTCGACCGTGTGCCCGGAGACTTCCCCTCAGATCACAGCCGAATCGGCTACATAGGGAATCTCCTGGAGGGGCGCGCTTTAACTTGGGCCTACGCTATAATGGCGAGACCCAGTTATGCCACCCTCACCTATGACGAGTTCGTGAGGCGCTTCCTGGAGGTGTTTGATCATTCTCGCACCGAGACGGTCCAGGTCGATCGGCTTCTCGCTCTCCAGCAGGGAAGCCAGTCGGCCGCGGACTATGCTATCGACTACCGGGTAGCGGCGGAGGAATTGGGCTGGGACGAACGTTCTCTCTGCGGCCTGTTCCTCCGCAGCCTCAATAATGATCTGAGGGATGAACTGGCTGGACGGGATATCCCCGGAACGCTAGCGGAGCTAACCTCACTAGCCATCAGCTTGGACAACAGGCTGCGCGAGCGCTCCTCAGGACAGAAGCCGTCTGCTTCTCGCCCTCGGGGAGCCTCGCTGCGCCTGCCCCAAGCTCGCCCCCTGGCGACGCCGCCACCATCGCGCCCCGAGGAGTCAGAGCCGATGGTGACGGGCTGGACAAAGCTCTCCCCGGCAGAGAGACAACGCCGCCGTGAGTTGGGTCTCTGCATGTATTGCGGAGACAGTCAACACACGGTAGAGCTTTGTCCACAGAAGCCAAACGGCGGGGTCCGCGAGTCACTGTAGGGGGCCTCGCAGACGTCAATCGGCAAAATCCCCTCACCCAATTGAAGCTGCCCATCCGTTTCTGCCACAACCCCACTGGGCACCTCACCCACGCACTGGTGGATTTGGGCGCAGAAGGCAGCTTCAATTTCACAAGGCCTGGCAAACCCGATTTGGCATCCCGCTTTGGTCAGGCACTGAGGACACCCCACATCTCCCTGGTCAATCTCTCTGGTGCCTCCCTTGGGGAGAGTTTCACATCAGACCATTCCCGTCCCAGTCATCATCTCAGGGAACCACCGGGAGAGTGGGAGATGGTTTTTTACGTCACTGGCCCAACTCTGTGTCGCCCGTCATCCTGGGGTATCCCTGGCTACGCCTCCACACCCCTGTCCTGGACTGGAAGTCAGCTGGGGTATCGGCATAGGAGCACGTTTTTGCATGGGCACCTGCCTTCAGTCCGCTGCCTGCTCCCCCGTCCGCTGCTCCCCCTGTGACGGACACGGCACCTCCGGACCTGTCTCTGGTGCCTCCGGAATTTCACGACCTGGGTATGGTGTTTAGCAAGACAAAAGCTATGTCTCTTCCCCGTCATCGGCCCTATGACTGTGCCATCAACCTCCGCCAGGGGGCTCCCCTACCTTCTGGTCGGCTCTACAGCCTGTCTGCGCCGGAGAAGGAGACAATGAACACCTACCTGAAGGAATCACTGAGCGCTGGGATAATTCGCCCATCATCGTCACCCGTGGGGGCAGGGTTCTTCTTCGTTGGGAAAAAGGACGGATCCCTCCGCCCCTGCATAGACTACCGAGCGCTCAACGACATCACTGAGAGGGACCGTTACACCCTGCCCCTCATGGACACTGCCTTTCACTCCCTCCAGGGGGCGACCTGGTTTACCAAGCTGGATCTACGCAGCGCTTACCACCTCGTCCGGATCCGGGAGGGAGATGAATGGAAGACAGCCTTCCGTACCCCGAACGGCCACTTTGAATACCTGGTCATGCCGTTCGGGTTAACCAACGCTCCTGCCGTCTTTCAGCGCCTCATCAACGACGTCCTCCGGGATTTCATCGGCCTCTTCGTGTTCGTCTACCTGGACGATATCCTTATCTTCTCCAGGTCCAGGGACGAGCACCAGGTCCATGTGAGGCGGGTCCTCCAAAGACTGCTGGAGAATCGGTTCTATGTGAAGGCTGAAAAGTGTGAATTCTACGCTAGGACCACATCCTTCCTGGGATTCATCATCTCTCAAGACCAGGTGCTCCCAGACCCTGAGAAGGTGAAGGCGGTGGTGGAGTGGCCTACTCCCGCATCCCGGAAGCAGGTGCAACAGTTTGTTGGCTTCGCCAATTTCTACCGCCACTTTGTCCCCAACTTCAGCTCCATCGTCGGACCACTGACCCGCCTCACGTCCCCGAAGGTCCCTTTCCGGTGGACCGAAGAGGTCGCTGCTGCCTTTAAGGCGCTGAAGGCGGAATTCTCCTCCTCCCGGGTTCTTCGCCAGGTCGACCCCGCGCTGCAGTGCATCGTGGAGGTGGACGCCTCGGACACGGGAGTGGGGGCAGTTCTATCCCAGCGGTCGCCTGACGATGGCGCCAAACGACCCTGCGCCTTCTTCTCCCGGCGCTTGTCCCCGGCGGAGAGGAACTACGATGTGGGGGACAGAGAGCTCCTGGCCATCAAACTCGCCTTACAGGAGTGGCGCCACTGGCTAGAGGGGCCGGACCTGCCGTTCGTAGTCCTGACGGACCACAAGAACTTAGAGTATTTACGATCTGCCAAGCGCCTGAACGCCCGCCAGGCGCGCTGGTCTTTGTTCTTCGCCAGGTTCCGTTTTTCCATCACCTTCAGGCCAGGCTCCAAGAACGGCCTGCCTGACGCCCTCTCTAGGCAGTTCACCCCCGTGGAGGCTGAGGAGACGCCCCACACCATCCTGCCCAGGTCGTGCGTCGTGGGAGCCATCTCCTGGGACATCGAGAGCAAGATCCGGAAGGCGCAGGAGGTGGAACCTGATCCTGGCGGCGGACCGGAGGGAAGACTGTTCGTGCCATCTGCGGTCCGAGGAGAGGTCATCCATTGGCTCCACACCTCCCGGCTCACCTGTCATCCCGGCACCTCCCGGATGCTCAACCTCCTCCAACGGTCCTTTTGGTGGCCAGGCCTGCGGAGGGACGCAGCCCGCTACGCCCGGGCTTGCCCAATCTGTGCCACCTGCAAGTCAGGAAATGCCCCTCCAGCGGGTCTGCTCCAGCCCCTGCCCGTCCCTGGCAGGCCCTGGTCGCACATCGCGTTGGATTTCGTCACCGGACTCCCCGTTTCCAACTCCTTTGACACCATCCTGACCATCGTGGACCGTTTCTCCAAGGCAGCGCACTTCGTCCCCCTGCGAGGTCTCCCTACTGCCCTGGAGACGGCAAATCTCCTCGTCCAACACGTGGTCAGGCTGCACGGGATTCCGGTGGACGTGGTCTCGGACCGGGGCCCCCAATTTTCCTCTGAGGTTTGGAGGTCATTCTGTAACGCCATCGGAGCCAAGGTGAGCCTCTCCTCCGGCCATCACCCCCAATCCAACGGGCAGTGTGAGCGGACCAACCAGGAGCTGGAGGCTGCGCTCCGCTGTGTGACCACATCCAAACCTACGTCCTGGAGCAACCATCTCGCCTGGGTTGAGTACGCCCACAACACCGCCCGCTCTTCTGCAACGGGGATGTCCCCCTTTAAGGCGTCCCTGGGTTACGACCCCCCGCTGTTTCCAGCGCAGGAGAGCGAGGTAACTGTCCCCTCAGTTAGGGCGCATCTCAGGCAGTTCCGCTCCATCTGGGCGTCAGCGCGTAGTGCGCTTTTACGCACAGCGGAGCGCAACAGGACCGTGGCAGACCGGCACAGAAGACCTGCCCCGGCGTACAGAGTTGGGCAACAAGTTTATGTGTCGACCCAGGACGTTACATTGAAGGGCGAGAGGAGGAAGCTGGCACAGCGGTTCATGGGTCCCTATCCCATCACCCGGATCATCAACCCGGTGGCTGTGCGCGTGGCTATTCCCCCCTCCCTCCGCATACACCCCACCTTTCACGTGTCAAAGGTGAAGCTGGCAGTCACCGACCCCCTTTGCCCCCTCCGGCCTGGTCCGTCGCCTCCATCCTGGACTCTAGGCGCCGGGGTCGTGGGTTGCAGTACTTGGTGGACTGGGAGGGCTATGGGCCCGAGCATCGACAGTGGGTACCCTCGTCGTTTGTGTTGGACCCATCGCTCATCGCGGACTTCCACCGAGCGCACCCAGATAAGCCATCGCCAGGAGGCGCTGCTAGAGGGGGGAGTACTGTCACGCCGCGCCATTCATCAGCGGCGCCACCTGCTCGCGCACCTGCTCGTCATCAACGGCGAGGGATAAAAGCCGTCTCGCCCTGAGCTTCGGCCTGAAGCCGTCAGACTTCGTTCCTCACCGCTGTGAGTCATTCTCAAACTTCAGCTCAAACATTTTGGTAAGAAGCCCTTACCTCCTTTTTCTCCAGTCTGCTCCCCTGTGCACAGGTGGATTTCCCGCGGCGGACGACGCCTCTCCATCGCCTATTCCTCGCTGCTGCACCGAGCTCTCCAGGTGACTGTCTCCCGGGTCTCGTCCCTTGTTATGCCAGCTATCCATTCCATCCAAGTAAGTCCTTCTCTTGCCATTATTCCTCCCGTGTTGGTGTATGCCCGTCACCCTCTCCTTGTGCTTTTCCCATAGGGTTGCCCGGCTGTACGGTCTCCTGCCTCTGTGCCTGAAGCAGACACCGCCACCAATACATTTACATCCCGCAGACACTCACTCATTCACGCCTGTTGTTAATAAACTGTTTGAACTACTCTGAGCCTGTGTGTGTGCGTCTCCTGAGCCGTGCGTTATGTCAGATCCATAACTGCATCCATAACCCTCTACAATAGTTTTGCTGTTCAAACCAAAATTTTGAGCAACGTGCTCTCTAGAGTGATTTTTACCAACTTTGCTTTTATTACTCAGATGCTATTGAGGAAAGCAAAAGTAATGTAAGAAAAATTGTAACAGACTTCTTTTTTAAGGAGCATAGTAGGTAATAAAGTTTTAGATAAAGGAATGAGAAATGTGTACCAATTACTTTTTTTGAGTAATGACTGCAAACTGTTAATAAATAATAATAATTTAAATAGCCCTCATAAAATTAGAATGGCAAACATTTTTAAAGACATTCAGAATGTTCTCAAGTCAGTAGAGGTTTATTCTGTCACAATAGATTTCACAGTAAAAAAAAAATCTACAGTATAGAATTCACAAGCTTTACAATAATACAATAAAATAGTTACAATATTGTACAGCTCAGTCACTAAAGCTAAAGTCCTTTCATGAAACTGCCTTGGGTTTCCGTTTGATCACTGAATTGATCCAGTCAATATAATTCACCACTTTGGTGTAGACTCCAGGCTTATTAGAGCGGCCACAGCCATCTCCCCAACTAATGATCCCATACAGGAAGCTGACGTCATTTCTTTGCGCACCGCCAGCGGACCCCCGGAGTCCCCTGTGGGAAACATACACATACATGCACTCATAAACATATGCGCAAGGATCAAAGGGAGCCAAACAAACAGCTGTGTTCATCCGCTTCAGACCGAACATACAGTATTACTCAAAACTGCAACTCTACCCGTGTGATAAACAGACAACTATTGCGTTTTCATTTGAAAGGAGGGAGATGGAATATTTTACACAGCAGGCTGAGTGGGTAGTCTGCAGCTGCAAACATCTCTGACTCTTACAGATGCAGACCCTCATTAACTTCCCTCAGCACTTCACTCAGGGGAATCCCTGCTGCCATCTTAAGTGCTGTTCCGTTACTCTGGTGCTTCTTTTCAGCTTTCCGATGTCAACGCCTCCACAGCCGAGGCAGGAGGTCAGCAGCCATGTCAGGTCAGGGAGTTTGTTTTACCCTCAACACTTGATGAGGATTGCATGGTACTCAACAAAGAGCATGGAGTTCAAAGTCCAATAAGACTTGCAATGTTTAAATTTTTAAAAATGCAAAGTGATTTCAGATCAGGAATCTCATCTCTGTATAAAGTTTGGACTGTTAATACAGTATAGTCGCCCTGCACATGTTCATGAAATTTTAAAAGCTAGCTAACGGTGCTGAATGCTTTAGGAATTTTGAACATGTACGTATTTTGTGGCCAATTTGGTATCATGCACACATATGCATACTTAAATAAAGATTTACACACACACACACACACACACACACACACACATATACGTATATACAGTATATACTGTATATATATATAGTATGTATATACTGTACATGCACATCATAAGCCAAAAAGGTATAGGCTTAAGGTGTAGCTCATTTTATCAGCCCTTCCTATTAGTGCTGTGAGAAAGTATTTGCCCCTTCCTCATTATTGGATTAGACAAAAATAACCTGAGTAAATACAAAATGCAGTTAAGTGATGATTTCATTTATTTATAGGAAAAAGCTATCCAAACCTACAGTGCAAAGTATTCACTGCGCTTCACTTTTTCCACATTTTGTTATCTTACAACCTTATTCCAAAAGGGATTAAATTAATTTTTTTTCCTCAAAATTCTACACACAGTACCCCATAATGACAATGTGAAAAAGTTTGGGGTTTTTTTGAGATTTTTGCAAATTTATTAAAAATAAAAAGCTAAGAAATCCCTTGCACGTAAGTGTTCACAGCCTTTGCTCAATACTTTGATGCACATTTGGCAGCAATTACAGCCTCAAGTCTTTTTGAATATGATGCCACAAGTTTGGCACACCGATCTTTGGGCAGTTCACCCATTCCTCTTTGCAGCACCTCTCAAGATCCATCAGGTGGGATGGGAAGTGTCGGTGTACAGCCATTTTCAGATCCCTCCAGAGATGTTCAATTGGATTCCAGTCTGGGCTCTGGCTGGGCCACTCAAGGACATTCACAGAGTTGCCCTGAAGCCACTCCTTTGATATCTTGGCTGTGTGCTTAGGGTTGTTGCCCTGCTGAAAGATGAACCGTCACCCCAGTCTGAGGTCAAGAGCACTCTGGAGCAGGTTTTCATGCAGGATATCTCTGTACATTGCTGTATTCATCTTTCCCTCTATCCTGACTAGTCTCCCAGTTCCTGCCGCTGAAAAACATCCCCACAGCATGATGCTGCCACCAACATTGGTGTAGTTATGAACGGTGCCTGATTTCCTCCAAACATGATGCCTGGCATTCACACCAAAGAGTTCAATCTTTGTCTCATCAGACCAGAGAATTTTGTTTCTCGTGGTTTGAGAGTCCTTCAGGTGCCTTCTGGCAAACTCCAGGCGGGCTGCCATGTGCCTTTTACTAAAGAGTGGCTTCCATCGACACTAGCCACTCTACCATAGAGGCTTGATTGGTGGATTTCTGCAGAGATGGTTGTCCTTCTGGAAGGTTCTCCTCTCTTCACAGAGCAACGCTGGAGCTCTGACTGAGTGACCATCGGTCACCTCCCTGAATAAGGCCCTTCTCCCCGATCACTCAGTTTAGATGGCCGGCCAGCTCTAGAAAGAGTCTCAGTGGTTCTGAACTTCTTCCATTTACAGATGATGGAGGCCACTGTGCTCATTGGAACATTCAAAGCAGCAGAAAATTTTCTGTACCCTTCCCCACATTTGTGCCTCAAGACAATCCTGTCTCAGAGGTCTACAGACAATTCCTTTGACTTCATGCTTGGTTTGTGCTCTGACCTTAAATAGACAGGTGTGTGCCTTTCCAACTCATGTCCAGTCAACTGAATTTACCACAGGTGGACTCCAATTAAGCTGTAGAAACATCTTGTTATGAACGCCCCTCAGGACAGAGAGAGACAGATTCACGTGCTGAACTGTCAGTGACATTTACTAACCAAAGAGAACAAAAGTCCAAAAAACTGTGCAAGACTTACAAAAATGCAAATAAGGAAAAACTTACAAATAATGTTCCAGAGCCAGCGTCGCTCTGTGAATGCTGGAGTTGACCACGGAAGAAGTTCACAGACAATAGACAATGCAGTCCATGAAGAAATGACAATGCTGACTCACTGAGAGACAAGACAGCAGTCCTTAAATACACAGAGGTAAATGGCTCATGTCACAAAAACGACATAACAAATTAACAAGAAAATAATAACAGACAGAGAAATACTCAAAAATACATAGGGAGTCTGAGCTCTGGGCTCAGACTCATGACAGAGCGCCCCCCCCCCCCACACCGAGGGGTGGCCCAGACACTCCAAGAAAACACCAAAAAGAATCCCCCCACCTCCCCAGAGAAGAAGTACAGGAAAAAAAAACACTCCGAGAGGGAGGTGGAGGAACAGGCTAAGGAGGGAAAACACAACCCCGCTTATGACCCGCACCTGCGCCCAGTCAGACCCCTAGGCCCCCATGGTCCCAGAGCT
This sequence comes from Pholidichthys leucotaenia, assembly GCA_020510985.1. Lineage (NCBI taxonomy): Eukaryota > Metazoa > Chordata > Actinopteri > Cichliformes > Pholidichthyidae > Pholidichthys > Pholidichthys leucotaenia. The sequence goes on from CM035836.1 coordinate 172,394,051, forward strand.
CTAGGGTTCGGGTGGCCGGCCAAAGTCCCAGACCAGCCGGATGGCCTGGTGGAAAGAGTCAGGTGGCCCGTGGGAGAAAATGGGCCACCCGACTCAGAGACCCAGTCTTTCGGGTGGCCGACCAGCGTTCTTGAGCCACCAGGACTGGAGGGGTGACTGGAGGGGCGACAATGTAATCTCGGGCTCGGCCCTCAGGAGGTCCAGCTCGGGCTCCCACTCTGCTGTGGCAGCCTCCGCATCAGGCATGATGGTGGTAGCAGTCTTAGTTTTCCCCAGTGATGTGACCCACGCTGGTGGCTCCTCCAGCGTGGAATCTGGGGGTCGGCTCCGTGTTGGCGCTGGAATCGGGTCTTCCAGGGCCATGGCCTCCTCCATCGTTCGGCGGTCTTGTTCCGGGGCTGGTGGACACTCAGAAGAAAAAGGAGGAGACACGGAGAGGAATGGTGAGGAATCATCCGCTGCAGCAGGTCATGAGTGCTCAGGGGACTGCAAACCCTGAGCCTCATCACTGGGAATCAGGCAAGGCATAATATCATAAATTTAAGCAGAAATAAATGACACTTGCCTGTCATCCTGGTGTGCGATGTTCTCTGCTGCAGCAAGTAGGCAGTCATCCCTCTCCGTGTCTATGGGGAACCTGGGCCCCTCAGTGGATTGTGGAGGAGCTGCTCTTATAGATGTGGAAATGGGCATATCTGGGGGAAACCTGGAAGACCTCTCGGCAGCTGGAGGACACATTGAGGCGACTGAGGTTATGGCAGCAGCAGAGAGAGCGCAGGCTGGTGAAACAGCTGGCAAAGGAGAAGAGAATAGGGGCTCTGCTGCGAGAATTGTCAAGCTCAACGTCAGGGAAATGGCTGGCGAAGAGGAGGAAGGCTTCCTCCGGCGATCCAGTGCAGGATGATGCTGTTGTGTTGGAGCTGATGAAGCCGGAGCTGGAGCAGGCGTACTGGAGGGGTTCTTCTGTGGAGTGCGTCTTCGTGTGGGCGCCGGTTTGGCTGGAGGCGCCCCCCACGTCAGCTCGGGAAAAGACCATTGCAGGACGGCGAGCATAGCCAACACGTCCACAAATTCTGGGTATTTTCTCAGCCCAGGAAGTGCCCTCAGTCTCTCGACCGCAGCCTCCACGTTCTGCAGGGCTCTCCTAGGATTACGAGAGGCAAGAGCGTTGGAGATGCAGTCCTGAATAAAAAGAGCCCCCCACTACTCCGCCAAGCTGGGATTCCCTCCGCCAAGCTGGGATTCCCGGCCACCGATCCTCCTTTGTTGGCTGAGAACCAACGTGCTGGGGACATGATAAGCTCCAGAACCAGGTGAGTGAAAAAAAGAGAAAAAAGCAAAAAGCAAAAATGTACACCAACAGCAGCTGAATCTGATTATGGAGTCAGCATTCTGTCATGAACGCCCCTCGGGGCAGAGAGAGACAGATTCATGCGCAGAACTGTTAGTGACATTTATTAACCAAGGAGAACAAAAGTCCAAAAAACTGTGAAAGACTTACAAAAATCAAATAAGGAAAACTTACAAACAGCGTTCCAGAGCTGGCGTCGCTCTGCGAATGCTGGAGTTGACCACAGAAGAAGTTCACAGACAGATTCATGCGCAGAACTGTTAGTGACATTTATTAACCAAGGAGAACAAAAGTCCAAAAAACTGTGAAAGACTTACAAAAATCAAATAAGGAAAACTTACAAACAGCGTTCCAGAGCTGGCGTCGCTCTGCGAATGCTGGAGTTGACCACAGAAGAAGTTCACAGACAACAGACAATGCAGTCCATGAAGAAATGACAATGCTGACTCACTGAGAGACAAGACAGCAGTCCTTAAATACACAGAGGTAAATGGAATGCAGGTGTGAGCCACTGAGCGAGCAGGGTGACCTAAATAGACAATCACTCACAGCTGGTGAACTGAAACAGACTGTGAGTGAATGGTGGGTGTGTCTGGGACAGGAGGAAGGAGGCTCATGCCACATAAACAATATAACAAACTAACAAGAAAACAATACGACAGAAGTACTCAAAAATACATAGGGAGTCTGAGCTCTGGGCTCAGACTCATGACACATCTCAAGGATGATCAGTGGAAACAGGATGCACCTGAGCTCAATTTTGAGCTTCATGGCAAAGGCTGTGAATATTTATGTACATGTGATTTCTTTGTTGTTGTTTTTTTAATAAATTTGCAAAAATCTAAAAAAAAAACAAACTTTTTTCACTTTGTCATTATGGGGTATTGTGTGTAGAATTTTGAGGAAAAAAGTGAATTTAATCCCTTTTGAATAAGGCTGTAACATAACAAAATTTGGAAAAAGTGAAGCGCTGTGAATACTTTTCTGATGTACTGTACCTGACCCTATGTGAAAAAGCAATTGCCCCCTAAACCTAATAACAGGTTGTGCCACCTTTGGCAGTAGCGACTGCAATCAAAGCATTTGTGATAACTGGCAATGAGTCTTTTATGTCGCTGCTGAGGAATTCTGGCCCACTCTTCTTTGCAGAATTGCTTTAATTCATGGGGGGCAAATTACTTTTTCACATAAGGTGAGGTAGGTTTGGAAATTTTTTTATGACTTGCCAGTGGTCCCCAACCACTGCTTTACATAACTTTTCTGAAGTAATAGTATTAATGTTAATCTCACACACACTTTCGGCTGCTCCCTATTCAGGGTCACCACATCAGATCATGGGTCTGCATACTGATTTGGCAAGGATTTTTATACTGGATTCCCTCCCCATTTACCTGGGACTGGGACCTGTACAAGGAGTACGCTGGTTTTGTGCTTCCCCCTGTGGCTGGGTAACCAACTTTCATTCCCCCACTGTATTTATGCTGAGTGTGGGTGACCCCCACAACAGACTGGGACAAGCAGAGCGCTCAGCTGGGGCAATTAGCAGAACAATGAGATGTGTGTATTGAGATCAATATGCAGCCGCTCTTTGTCTAGCTTCTTCCTGCCAGTTCCGCTGTTGATATTTATGACTCAAATGCAAACGTTCATGCTTCCTGCTCTGACTGTGATGCAAATGTCCCATTGCCTTTCATGTATTGTCTGTAACTGGGTATAAAAACTGCATATGCTCTGTAGCTCACTCTCTCTCTGACCACTGCTCATCTGACTGCACGCATTGCTTATCTGCTGGAGAGCCTCCGGGCTCGCTCTAGCCCGCACCCACAGGGGTGGAGTGAGTTCTCGTGATGGCGGTATGATTAATAAACACTCTCAAAAACTCTCAGTTCGCTGCCGCTTATTATTTCATGCCGCCACATTGGTGACCCCGAGAAAGAACACGCTGACGACGAACGACGCAGCCCCGGCGGTGACTCTCCGACGACAAGCGAACGCAGCAGCCTGATGCAAATGATCTGCCCTCCCTTCTGCTACAGGGAGACCTCGACACAGAGCCACCACCAGGCGAAACTCTCCAGAGATCACCCACGACCGGGAAAGCTGCAGAAAGCTTCATGGTGAGATCTGCACGCCTGAGATCTGCACATCCACGCTGGGACCGGCCGCTCTCACAGCTCCTCCACACGAGAGCGCACGCACCTCATCCTCTCTCCACGACGGCGACCTCCAGGGCCGACGGAGAACGCAGCGCGTGGACCTGAACGCACCATGACCAATCTACAGCAACAGCTCAACAGGGATGACCATCGGCGCCGACGACGCTGATCTCCATCAAGCTCCCTGACCCTGACTCGCCTCTACAGCGGACCTGCCAAGCACCGAACCCCGCACGCACACCGGGGGGTTACGAGGACAGCGCACCACGCACGGGACAATAACGGCTCCACAGACTGCCATCGTCCTTCGCCGCTGCACACAGAACCTTCAGGGCTGCTCACACACCTGAAGCACGCACGCAGCTTGCTCACAGGATTTTGTACGGGTCTCAGCCGCGGCACACAAGGGAATTCAGCCGTCAGCTGTCCCTGAGGACTTTAGGGCTGCGCGCGCACCTAAAGTCAACACGCCAAGTCCCTCACTGCTGCAGCTCCTTTTTTTCTTCATGGCCGCGAGAGGAGTCAGAGACAAATTTTCCTTCTTACAGCTGCTGTGGACCTCCGCACGTTCAACGGGACAGCCCCTCAACATCGCGGATACACAGGCAATTTTTGCGCGGCCCAGACAAATTCGCCGTCCCGGGCCGGCACTTGCTACCCCCACCCCCCTCCCTCCCCCGCCTCCGGCACAGAACTTTCACCGCTGCTCGCTCCCAAAGCCGGACTATCGAGGCCTCAGCTCCCCGCTGAGCCCTCTGGGGGGGAGTACTGTGGGTGACCCCCACAACAGACTGGGACAAGCAAAGCGCTCAGCTGGGGCAATTAGCAGAACAATGAGATGTGTGTATTGAGATCAATAGGCAGCCGCTCTTTGTCTAGCTTCTTCCTGCCAGTTCCGCTGTTGATATGTATGACTCAAATGCAAACGTTCATGCTTCCTGCTCTGACTGTGATGCAAATGTCCCATTGCCTTTCATGTATTGTCTGTAACTGGGTATAAAAAGGGCATATGCTCTGTAGCTCACTCTCTCTCTGACCACTGCTTCTGACGAGACGCATTCCCTGTCTCCTGACGAGAGCCTCAGGGCTCGCTCTGGCGCGCATGCACGGCGCTGGGGTGAGTTCTGTGATGGCGGTATGATTAATAAACTCCCTCAAAAACTCTCAGTTCGCTGCCTATTATTCCATGCCGCCACACTGAGCACCAAACTAGATGGTGAAAAATACCATTTTAATATGGCCTTTAGGTATGACTGGTAGCTATGACTGATAGGTATGACTGATAGGTATGACTGACAGCTGGAGTTTGAACCCACAACCTTCCAGCTATGGGGCGGATGGTCTACCATTAGGCTACCACTCTGGCAAATAAAATTTAATTTAAAGGTATGGTGTAGTGAGTGAGTTTGGATACTCCGATTTCTGGTGACACCTTATTGTTGGAAATGTGAACTGCATTCATACTCATTGCAGCCTCAAATGGTTTAGCAGTGAATTTGAACTGCAGACCAGCTCATAAATGAATGGAATGAATGTGGCTGCTGTTCACTTAAGACCCACTAGCAAGTTTGCAAGTTTGCTCCGAGTGTGAGCCAAAAGCTGCACCAGGGCTGACTCAATTGACTTACCTGGAAAAGTCAGCTTCATGCAAACACTACATATCTTCAAGAGGTAGTGGTGTGGCCAGGCTGTGCTCAGGTTTGTAAAGATGTATTTTTTTAGATACTGTAAGGAAACCACAGTCTCCTCAGCAGAGTGTGATTTTAAAATAATTGGCTGTAAAATGTTTTCCTACCTGGCACGCATCTGCACAGCCATTGAGCCCGGCACAAATCATGTTTGAGGTGACATGGTTGCCGTAGACTTTTGGATCCTTGCAGGTTCTATGAGGAATCAGTCTCACTCCAGCCTCCTGCAGAGTAGAGTATTGTTTTGCCGCTGTCAAAAAAAAAAAAAAAAAAAAAAAAACATAGATAACCTATTACCTCTCTAAATTTCTAGTCAAAATGTGTAGACTAAATGACTGAGCTTTAGAAGTGTCAGTGCTGCTGGTTGTGGCAGATGTAACTAGCAAGATAAAAGTAGGAGCATTTCCCAAAATGGCAATTATGGTAAGGGGAATTAGTAATGAACATAAAATTTTAATCAAAGTGAAATTACAGTGCAGCCTTCTGTGGTGGTTTTGAATAGATAAACAGGGAATGCCCATGCATCTGCTCACCAACTTTTCCACCTGTGAAAATCTAAACAGTTGTAATCATGACTGAACTAAAATGGAACAGCACCGCCACGTCTTCATGACTCACACTCAGTGATGTACCCCCAGCCGCTGATGGTGCAGCAGTAGTAATCTGGGAACACCGTCTTTTTGTCTGGGAGACAGATAGGCCTGATGAATGGGGTTTTCCTCACACACCTCCCGTCCTGCTTCTTCAGTCTGATCAGAACTGACAAATAGAGTCACAGAGTTATGAGATGAAACAAGGTGGGGGGAAAAAACAACAAAAATAAGTCAAAAAGAAAGTGAAAGACTTGGAAATGTTGTTGCCTCTTGAAGTTGCTCCACACAAGTTAGATGTGTGTTTTTGTGGAGGGAGCACAGGCGCACAGCTGTTCGGTGATGCACAGTTGTGCACACAGATTCGGGTCTTAAGTGAGTTTGTGTGTTTCGAAAACAGGGACCGGAGGCCCTCGAGTTTATTTGAGTCACCGGCATGTGTGTGTGCACTTGGGTGTATGCGTGTACGTGTTTGCGTGTGTGCATTTAACGGTTACCAATGTCATGCAGTGTTGGAATAAACACTGAGAACTGTTTGGGAAAGATGAAGTCCTCCACTCCGAATGTCCGGGTGTTGGGGCTGGTCATATTGAAATGGTGCTGACCAAGCACTACACGAATCTGAGACTTCAGGGGGCTGTAGGAAAACATTTGTGAGTGGTTACTACTCCATTTTATGTGTCTAGCACTGCAATACAATGCAATACAATGATCTTACTGGATATGGATTATTTTAGCTCAGTGGCTTCCAACCTGGGGTCCCTGGAACATTCAGGTTTCTGTGGGAAATTTTGTAATTTCCCTTCTTTAATTGGTCCAAAAAATTGCAAATAATTTCTCATTTTTGTGCATGAGTGTATAGGTACCTAGAGAAACACAAGCACAACAGCGGCAAATTACTTGCAATTTTTTGGACCAATTAAGAAGTGAAATTAGTCAATTTTCCTTGGAAACCTGAACATTCCAGGGACCCCAGGTAGGTTAGTTTACATACAAGTTATCTCATTTAGTCATAGGGGAATTACAAAGAAGTTACAATATTCACATTTATTTTTGCGGCACAGCTGGTCACATGTGGTCTTTACTAAATTATTACCAAACAGCAAACTCTGACACAGAAAAATTACATAAATGCAAAAGGGAGCCAATTCCTGAACACAGAATGCCAGACTTTAACAAGAAAATGAGTCACTCTTCAAGTCTGTAAAATGAGTAATTTGTTTCCTTAAATTGAAGTAAGTGTTCAAGTTTGCACCATTAGATCTTTGGCTGCTTTGAGTTACACTGTCTGCCTAGGCAGTTGAACAGATTGTAGCACTGACTGTTTTTAAGCAATTATCCAATAAACGAGTAATAGGCAATATGTTTAATGAGAAAAATGTTGACGTGTTCAATACTTATTTTCTCTGCTGTATCATGTCTGTGTCATAAACTTCTCCGCTTTTCCACAGCGCACGGAGGAGGAGAAAAGGACAAATGGATTTACGTGCAGGGTTTCACCAAACACACATTTATTAACACAGAAATGAACATACAGGAGACAAGACAGCTCGGGTACACTTAACAGTCCTCCAGGACGCCCAACACACATGGGAGGATTACATTGGGTGACAGCCAAAGCGTAGCAGGTGTGCTGCAAGGGGGGAAACGCTACGGAAAGCGTAGCAGCACAGCAGCGAACAGAAACACTAACAGTGGTTACTCACAGTGAGGGGGCAGTCTGAGTAGTCACAGCGTTTTCCAGCAATCACACACAGAAATAGTCCTTTAGGAGACATGACGGTTAGACGACGAAGAACAGCCATCTAACCCATGTAATGGTCCAGCAGTGTTTGTCTAGCAAGGAGCCGCTTAAATACAAACACCGCTGGTCACACAAATTGGGCACACCTGAGCGAGGCACGGGAAAGATAACTACCGGGGCTGGGAACGGCTGATGGAAACCAGAGAGAGAGCGAGGGGACGTGGCTGGACCAACAGACTGTCAGCAGCGTGGGAGAAAGTAGGTCACCGAGGCTGACTAACAGCTGCCGGTCAGGCAGTGGCTATAGATATGGAATAAGTACAAAAATACACAAAATGCACATAAACAGTAAAACCAAAACCCACTGAGAGATCAGGGCCAAGCCGGGGAAAGCCAAGCCAGTTCGGCTCGTGACAGAGCTCTCCCTTTAAGGGGTGGATTCCCAGACACCCAAGGTAATATCAAGAAGACCCCCCCCCCTCCCAACAGGAGCAACAACACCAACAAACAACACAAACCCGAGTGGGAGGTAGGGGAACAGGAAAGGAGGGAACACAATGCCCCGCCCAGGGCCCACAATTAACCCCCCCCAAGTCCACGGGCGTTGGGGCTCAGGAGGCCGCCCACAGTTCCAGGCCCAGTAGAAGGTCCGGTGGACCGAGTCCAGCGGCCTGCCGGAAAACATGAGCCACCTGACCCAGGGAGTCAATTCTTCTGGCAGCCAGCCAGCGTAGATTAGCCACCAGGACCGAAGGGGTGAAGCAGGAGCTGGTGAGTAACTAGACTGGGGAGAGGGGACCTCCACAGCGTCAGGCAGGGAAAAGGGGACCACAGCGTCCTCAGGGTGATCAAAAACTGCACCCATGGTGGACCCCGACCGGGCTGGCTCCGCTGCACCCGCGGTGGCCTCCGGCTCAGGCTGTGCAGCACCCGTGGTGGACCCCAATTGGGCCAGAGCTGCACCCACGACGGTCCCGGTCTGGGACGTGGCTGTACCCACGGTGAGCGGGCCAACCCACAGGAGCACCAGGCTGAGGAGGCGATCGATGGGGGGAGCCCTGACGACCTTGGCTGGAGGGGCTGGAGCAGCGATGTCCTCCTTCGGCAGGGCCAGACCCTCGGCGACCTCTGGCGGCAACTCTGCAGTACCTGCAGTGGGCCCCGATTAGGCCAGAGCTGCACCCACGATGGGCTCTGGTTGGAGCACCGCTGCACCAGCGGTGACCCTCATCGGGGCCTCATTGCTCCCGCGGTGACCTCCCCAACAAGGGAGGTGGTGCTCCTAACGCCACCTGCCGCTGGATCCCGATCCTCGGCGACTTCTGGCAAGGTCAGCTGCTCTCCGGCGACCCTGGCAGGGGGCTCTGAACCCGGAGGGAGAGAAAAAGAGACCGGGTCAGGGTCGCCGGCAGTGGCAGAGCCCGGTGAGGCAGCCCCGACGGCTACTACGAGCTGCCCCGGGCCCTCCTCGCCATGAGTCAAGCAGTGTGACATTGACATGTGAGGTATTGACATAATGGAGCACACTTGCCTGAAGTCAGGCTCCACCGCTGTCCAGGACTCCGGTGATTTGGGGTGTGTAGCCTCAGTCGTCGCGCCCGGTGCTGTGCCCCTGTCGACCTCCTCTGGAACCGCCGATCTCCCGTCGTCATCAGTAGGCAACCCTGGTGATGGCAGATCCTCTCCAGCGACCCTAGTGAGGGGCTTGACAGGCATGGGAGAGAAGCAAAGGTTAGGGTCGCCAGCAGCGGCAGAGCCCGGTGAGGGGAGCCCAGGTGCAGCCAGGAGCCGCACTCGACTCTCCTCCCCAAGAGCCAGACAAGATCTCTCAATCATAGGCAATTGAACTACAGGAGAGATAACCTGCCTGTGCTCGAGCTCTACCACCGTCCAGGACTCCGACACTGTCAATGATGACGGTCCGGGTCCCGTTGGCTGGGGGTCTGGTCTGGAGGATCACTCTGCTGTTGCGGTCCCCGCATCAGGCATGATGCTGGTTGCAGTCCTGGTCCTCTGACGCTCCTCCTTGACCCGCTGTTGACTGCGACGAGCAGGTTCGCCCACTCCTCGTCCGAAGGCGAATCTGGGGACTGAGCAGGCGTAGGAGGTGGAACCCTCACAGCCGGGGAAGTGCATCCTCGGACCTCCCTCTCACGGCGCTCCTCCTCAACCCGGCGGTTGACTACAGCGAGCAGGTTCGCCCACTCCTCGTCCGCCGGCGTGACTGCGGGGAAACGCCTCCATGCGGGCTCCTGGGCAAGATCATCCAGGGCCTTAACCTCCTCCATCGTCAGGTGGCCCGGTTCTCGGACTGGCAGGCCCTCAGAAATTAGAGGAGGAGACATGGAGAGGGGAAGAAAACAATCATTAGCGGCAGCTGGAGGAGAGGACCCAGTGGACTGCTGATACTGGGCCTCTCCCTCAGGAGACAGGCAAGATTCAATGTTAATGAATGATTTAGAATGAAAAAATACTTGACTGTCATCCCGGTTGATGACATCCACAGCTGCAAATGGCAGACACTTGTCCCTCCCCGTGCCAGCAATGACGTGGACCCCTCCACAGACTAGTGGAGAAGCTGTCTCCCTGACGACGGAGGTAGGCGTGGCCAGAGTGAATCCAGCGGATCTCTCGGCAGCTGAAACAGCGTTGGCCGCTGCAGAAGAGGAGGGCTTTTCCCAGCGTTTCCTCACGGGACGACACTGTCTTTTGTTTTCTGGCCGTGCTGGAGCGAGAGGAGGGTCGGGCGAGGTGTCGCAGAGGCTGCCGACCTGCAGATCACTGGACCTTCGTCCCGATGTCGCGGGGAATGCCAGACCGGGGAAAGAACACTGGAGCGAGCAGACTGTGGAGAGCAGATCGGCGTACTGTGGGTAGCTCCATAACCCGGGAAGCGCCTCCAAAATCCCTACTGCTCCATCCAGGTTTTCCAGCTTCTTCTTAGGACCCCGGGCGGCGAGGGCATAATGAACAAAGTCTCGGATGAACACAATTCCTCCTCCACCGTGGGGAACTCTGCTGCTGTTCCTCTTCCTCGGCGAGACTGGGGCATGACGTTCTCCAACACAGGTTAGTCCAGAAAAGGAAAACAGTTCACAACGAAAAACAAGGAAAATGGTGTGTGGGTGAACCCGCTAAATCCTTCTTATGGGCTGGACCATTCTGTCATAAACTTCTCTGTGTGCTTTTCCACAATGCACAGAGGAGGAGAAAAGGACAAATGGATTTACGTGCAGGGTTTCACCAAACACACATTTATTAACACAGAAATGAATATATAGGAGACAAGACAGCTCGGGTACACTTAAGAGTCCTCCAGGACGCCCAACACACACGGGAGGATTACACTGGGTGACAGCAAAAGTGTAGCGAGTGTGCTGCAAGGGGGGAAACGCTACGGAAAGCGTAGCAGCACAGCAGCGAACAGAAACACTAACAGTGTTTACTCACAGTGAGGGGGCAGTCTGAGTAGTCACAGCGTTTTCCAGGGAGCACACACAGAAATAGTCCGAATCAGAATCAGAATCAGATTTATTGCCATTGTTCATGTGGTACACAAACTAGGAATTTGTCTCAGTGCCATGCTGCAACATTAAAAACATGATGAGATAAAGAGATAAACTAAAAAACTAAAAGACTAAAACATGCAATAAGTGTAGAATAATAAGTAATAATAATAATAATAATAATGGTAATACTAGTCAAGGCAGTTTTAAATAAATTAGCAAGTAGCAGATAATATGGGGTACCACAGTGCAGTCGATAATGCAACAGAAAAACAGTGATGAATGACATGAGTCTGGTTGAGCTGCTATACATAGTGCACGAGAGTCAATAAGTCACTTAGTGTTCAGCAGTCTGGGATGGCAGAGGGGAAAAAGCTGTTCATGTGCCGGAGGTTTTAGTCTGAATGGACCGCAGTCTTCTACCTGAGGGGGAGGGGGGCAAACAGTACGTGACCAGGGTGTGAAGGATCGGCTATGATCCGGCCTGCACGCCTCCGGGTCCTGGAGATGTACAGGTCCTGGAGAGATGGGAGCTTGCAGCCGATCACCTTCTCAGCAGTGCGCACGACGCGCTGCAGCCTTAGTCTGTCCCTGGCAGTGGCTCCTGCGTACCACACAGTTATGGAGGAGGTGAGGATGGACTCGATGATGGCCGTGTAGAACTGCACTAACATCTTGGTGGGTAGCTTGAGCTTCCTCAGCTGCCGCAGAAAGAACATCCTCTGCTGGGCCTTTTTGATGAGGGAGCTGATGGTTGGCTCCCATTTGAGGTCCCGGGTGATGGTGGTGCCCAAGAAGCGGAAGGAATCTGCAATGGTGATGGGAGAGCCTGTGAAATAGTCCTTTAGGAGACGTGACGGTTAGACGGCGGAGAACAGCCATCTAACCCGTATAATGTTCCAGTGGTGTTTGTCTAGCAAGGGGCCGCTTAAATGCAAACACTGCTGGCCACGACCAAATTGGACCTACCTGGGCGAGGCATGGGAAAGATAATTACCGGGGCTGGGAACGACTGATGGAAACCAGAGGGAGAGCGAGGGGGCGTGGCTGGACCGACAGACTGTCAGCAACGTGGGAGAAAGTAGGTCACCGAGGCTGACTAACAGCTGCCGGTCAGGCAGTGGCTATGGCTATGGAATAAAAATACACAAAATGCACATAAACAGTAAAACCAAAACCCACTGAGAGATCAGGGCCGAGCCGGGGAAAGCCAAGCCGGCTCGGCTCGTGACAGTCTGAATGTTTTTTATGTGGGCACCGGATGTGGGCACTGAGCCAAGACAAATTTCCTTCAGGGACAATAAAGTTTATTCTATTCTATTCTGGGGGGCAATGGATCAGCGTTCTCGTCGCGCCCTCCGCCAGTACCTGGGCTCGCCTGGGGAAGCTAATGATCCTACCAGCAGACTAAATTCGAAGAGACGACGCCTCTGTGCCAAGTCAAAGAAGAATCCTAGTCACAGTCCTAAAGCCGAAAGCAAACAGCCCCAAGAGCACTTTGTGGTAGGGGATCTGCCTTCGCATATTACAACTAAACGTTGAAGGCCTATCTGCAGCCAAGCGAAGCCTTAATGAAGTCCTCGCCTTCCAACATTCAATTGATGTAATCTGCCTCCAAGAGACTCATATTGGCACAGAGGAAGCTGGCCGCTTCACCATCAAAGGCTTTGACCTCCTGTGCTATGTTCTACATGCTAAACATGGACGTGCCACCTATGTGCGTTCTGACATAGTTGAAGCAAATCACCTGATAACAACACATTTCTCAGACACCATAATCATTGGTGGCTTCCATATTGTCAATGTGTACAAGCCCCCTAATGCCAACTGGGATCTGCAGGTCTTACCCACCCTACCCCACCCTGCCATCTATGTGGGGGACTTTAACAGCCATCACCCTGACTGGGGGTACCCAGCAGTGGACAGTGATGGGGAGGCACTTTCAGACTGGGCATCCAGAAATGACCTCGCTTTGATATACGACCCCAACCAAAGAGGAACCTTCCACTCTGCTAGGTGGAAGAAGGACTATTCTCCTGACCTGTGTTGGGTCAGCTCTCTGAATGGGGAGCCATATCCTACACAGATCCTCATTCTTGATGATTTTCCACACAGCCAACACCGGCCCTGCTTGTACACATTGGCCTAAACTTCCAGTCATATACAGCCAAGGAAGATGTCTGGAACTTCCGCAAAGCCAACTGGAAGAAATTCAGTGAAACTCTGGACCGGAGCGTTGGTTACCATCCCACTCCACACCATCACTGTAGATGAAGCATACAACCGCTTCTGCAGCGCAATCTTCAAGGCTGCCCATACTGCAATCCCACGAGGCTACCGACCCCTCTATGTCCCATGTTTGGACGGGAGAAAGTGCTGCCCTCCTACAATCCTATCAAACATCAGGGGACCCGAGATAGCAGACCATCTCATTGAATCGCTAAATACAGCCCGGCGAAAGAAATGGGAGGCGACAGTTGCTGACCGTAGCTTTACCCACTCTAGCAGGAAATGTTGGAGCCTCATCCGTCGCCTAGGAGCTGCACAGAAGCCCCTAGCAAAGCCGAGCATCCGTCACACCCAACCAAGTTGCATCCCACCTACTGACTATCGCCAAA